>OY735256.1:10848970-11517576 GCA_963457715.1 Argyresthia albistria | reverse complement strand
TGAGATGTCCTGTGGGAAGCTCCAGGATAATATTTGCAGGACGTGAAACGAAACACAGCTATTCGGTAAAACGATGTATTCGAGAGAGATCAATGATTACAAAAAGCGGGTACTCCTTGAGAATACAAATATCGAGGCACCTACGTAGGTACATACATTACACCTCCACCATAAACTAAGAAGTATCCCTTAATTCTTATCTAATAGTAATAACATAAACAGTGATGATTAACTTAGCATATTACATAGAAACCTAACTAATTTAATAATGATATTATAATAAACACAAACCTTAACTAACCGCCACAGCATACTAAGTTTAAATAAAATGTACACCTATCAATCGATATCAAAACCATATCTAAGTATTGGTCTAAGTTCCTCTCTAGGTCTAAGATTGGAAGGACGTGGGACCGCTACTGGCGGCTCAGACGGTCCAGCAGAAACTTCGACACTTACAGCTGGTGGCGCGCCCACCTGACTCTCCACTTCCGGTGACATCCGTGACTCAGACTCAATATCCGGCTCTGGGAAAGATGGCAGCCTATTTCGTCTCTCTGACCTCGATTTAATCTGATCTACATGCTTGACCGTAGGTGGACTGTTTTCCCTATCTACTAAATAATTCCGCGAGCCTAACGTTTCTTTAATGGTTCCCCTAACCCATTTATTACCTCCCGTATAATTACGAACATACACCTTATCGCCTATCTGAAATTCTCTATTAACCCCCCCCGCACGATCTACCTGCTTTTCCTGTGCCTCCTGCACCGTGGCCTCTATCTGTCTCGAGTCTTTTAATAAATCCAGCCTGGAACGTAAGTGCCTACGTTGCAGCAGCATAGCAGGTGATGCGCCCGTTGAGCTATGCTCCACATTACGATATGACATCAAGTAAGTTTGCAAAGCTAGATCTACGTCACATTTTTCTCTGAACGCCTTCTTAATTGCCCGCTTACATAGTTTTACAGCTGCTTCAGCAGCGCCGTTGGACGACGGGTGATAAGCCGCTGAAAACGAAACTTTGACACCATTGTTAGCCATAAATTGGGCATATTATTGACTAGAGAATGGTGGGCCATTATCGGACACGACCTCTTTAGGTAAGCCAAAACGCGCAAAAGTCTCCCTTAATACCTTAATAACTGAGCTTGCTGTCGTTCTAGGCATCTCAAAAATCTCTAACCATTTCGTAGTAGAATCTATTAGAACTAAAAATGTTTTTCCTTGAATCGGGCCCAAAAAATCCAGGTGCAGTCGAGACCAGGGCTCCGCAACGTACGGCCAGGGCTGCGGCGGCGCGCGCGGCGGGGCGCTTGCCTCCGCGGCGCACACGTCACAACCGCGGCACGCGCGCTCGATGTCTGCGTCGATGCCGGGCCACCACATCACACTGCGTGCTATAGCCTTCATTTTGACCATGCCTTGATGACCCACATGCAATTCTTTCAATAAAGATTCCCTTAATGAAAACGGAATTACTAATCTATATCCCCAAACGATGCACCCTATGTCGATGTATAATTCATTGCGTCTGTCCATAAAAGGTTTCAAACTATCGTCCTCGCAATTACTTGGCCATCCGGACTGTAAATACAACATCACCTTTTTTAACACGAGATCACTATGCAAATGCTTTTGCACTGTTTTCCTAGTGATAGGTAAGTAGTCCTGTACAAAATGTATGTACGTCTTCTCCTCCCTCTGCTTGACAGGCTTACCCACCGGCAAACGCGATAACGCATCAGCCGAATTTTTCTTGCTACACACGTACTCAATATCGTAATCGTATCCGGACAATAACACCGCCCAGCGCTGCATCCTACTGGCGGCCATCACCGGTATGCCGTGCTTATCGCCAAAAATGGCGACTAGAGGTTTGTGATCGGTTCGAATAAAAATTTCCGCCCATACAGGTACTGGTGGAACTTCCTAATACCGAAAATAATAGATAGAGCCTCCCGTTCGATCTGAGAATACGCCCTCTCCGCCGAGTTCAGCGAGCGCGAAGCGTACGCGATGGGGCGCTCGCCGCGTGACGTTATGTGCGAGATGACGGCGCCCACGCCCACGCTGCTGGCGTCCGTGGTCAGCACCAGAGGCAGCGAGCTGGAGTAGTGCGCTAGCACTTCACTCGATACTAACCTTTCTTTTACTTTATTAAACGCCCTCTCACACTCGTCATTCCATGAATATTTCGTTTCTTTTTTAAGCAAGGTATACAAAGGAGACAGCAACGTGCTAACGTTTGGTATAAACTTTGCATAATACATCACTAAGCCCAAAAAAGACCGCAGTTCCGAAACATTTTGAGGCACCGGCACCTTTAAAATTGCTTCGATCTTATCAGAGCAAGTATGAACTCCATTTTTATCTATCACAAAACCCAAATAGGTTACCGAATCCGCAAAGAATGTGCATTTTTCTTTTTTAATTTTTAAGCCGTACTTTGACAACCTATTAAACACTTCCTTTAAGGTTTCTAAGTGAGCCGAGTCGTCCTCTCCCGTGATGATGACATCATCCAGGAAAACCCCTACTCTAGGCATGTCGGCAAACAACTGTTCAAGTTTCCGTTGAAAAATACCTGGACTGGATGCCAAACCGAATATCAGTCGGTTGAACTTAAAAAGACCCCGATGTGTGTTGATCACAGTATACTGTTTGGAAACGTCGTCTAACTCAAATTGCGAATATGCTTGAGTTAAATCAATTTTTGTAAACTTCTCCCCCCCATCCAACTTTGTCAACAAGTCTTCTACTCGTGGTAAAGGAAAACGGTCCACCTCTAAAACCTTATTGAGAGTGATTTTAAAATCGCCGCATACCCGAATCGTGCCATCTTTCTTCATAACCGGTACAATCGGCGTCGCCCAGTCGGAAGTATTTACCGGTGTGATTACTCCGTCCCTCACCAACGAGTCAAGTGCGCGCTCCACCGGCTCGCGCAGCGCATACGCCAGAGGGCGTGCGCGCATGAACACCGGCTGCGCGCCATCCCGCAGTTTGAACCCGACCGTGCCGCCAGTAAACTTCCCCAGCCCGCCAGAGAATACATCACAGAATCTGGAACTGAAATTTTCCAAATTAAATTCCTTAACATTTTTACTTATACTATTACAATCTGTATGCGGCAAATCTATACATAGCTCACTTATCCACTGTCTACCCAACAGATTCACTTTACCGTTATCCACTACATACAATAACAAAGATCTACTTTTGCCTTGGTATGACACTGTTGACATAAACATTCCAATCGGTAACACACATTCACCTGTATAATAGCGTAAAGACAAGTCGCTTTTTAATAATGGACAATTTGAAAACATTTGTTTATAACAATCCAAACTTACGCACGACACTGCACTTCCAGTGTCTATTTCCATGTCTAAGTCTATGCCATTTATACCAACACTGACTATA
This sequence comes from Argyresthia albistria, assembly GCA_963457715.1. Lineage (NCBI taxonomy): Eukaryota > Metazoa > Arthropoda > Insecta > Lepidoptera > Argyresthiidae > Argyresthia > Argyresthia albistria. Next base: position 11,514,150 of record OY735256.1, on the reverse strand, counting down.
TATGGACCCACGTTCTTTTTCTTACTAGTGTAAATCGTATAAGTGTTTACCTCGTCACTGCTTGCGCCCGAGTCGCTATCCAATGCTGACTGTTCTTGCGCCATATTGTAGAATGTATTGTTCTTCTGTAAATTTGGGCACACTCTTCTTAGATGCCCGCGAAGATTACATACCCGGCACACGTAAGCCGTAAACTGGCATGTACTGTAGGAATGGTGCCCTCCGCACGCCCTACATACATTCTGCGCCTGTCCATCGCTTATGTTGTCACGGTTCCTCTCGCGCCGCCGCGACTCGCTGCCCGCTCCGCTCCTGCCACTCGGACCACCGACACTGGTTGGTGCCGGGTTCGACTCCCGCGCACTGCGCGCGGCCTCCGGTCGGCCTCTCCTGCTGTGCCGCGCTTCGCCGCCGCCACGCCTGGTACTGCTCGCAGTAATGGCATGGACTGCCGACGATGAATCCGCCGTTGGCACTCCGTCACTTTTTCTAGTACGGTTTTCCACCAACGCAGCATTAACCTCGGCCGCTTCCATGTTGACTGCAATCTTATATGCTCTCTCGAACGATATATCCTCCTCTGTGAACAAACGCTCCCTTATGTGGTCATTCAACAAGCCGCAAACGAACTGATCACGTAGATTCTCCGTTAAATTGATTGACGTAAACCCGCAGTTTTTTGACAGTTTCTTTAACTCAGCTACATACTCCGCCACAGTCTCGTCTCGCTGTTGTTTACGCTGCCGTAATAAGTACCGTTCTGCCAATATGCTCGGTTTGGGTTGTAAATGACCTTTCATAACAGCCACAAGGTCATCGAAACTTCTCGTGGATGGTTTCGCTGGCGTGCATAAGGTTACTAGTAATTCGTACGCCTCTCTGCCCATAACTGATATCAGCGTGGCCACTTTCACTGCTGGCTTGATATCATTAGCCACAAAATACTGCTCCAGTCGATCCGCGTACAATTCCCAACTGTCTTTGTCAAGGTCAAACGGACCCAACTTTCCAATAGACATTTTTGCACCAAAAAAACGTTCTCCCCCACACTAAAGTTCACACACGTAAGTTCTTTTAATCCTCGTCGCCACTGAGATGTCCTGTGGGAAGCTCCAGGATAATATTTGCAGGACGTGAAACGAAACACAGCTATTCGGTAAAACGATGTATTCGAGAGAGATCAATGATTACAAAAAGCGGGTACTCCTTGAGAATACAAATATCGAGGCACCTACGTAGGTACATACATTACATTATGTATTTCTACTTAAGTCTAAGGAAATACACCGAGGAGAGACGTACTGACTCAGTCCATCGCCCCTCTTTGGATTTCTGTGCGCTGAGATGGTAAAGACCATGCAGTTTTGTCATCTAAATATTCTTTTACACTGTAATATGACTTCTTCAATAGGCTTCAATGTTTTTTCTGGTATACATGATATTTTCATAAATGTATTGACAGGTAACAGTAAGTATATTGATATTTTTGAATTTGTCCCTTAGTGATTGCCTAGCATCTAGTTGATAGATAGCCCGAATGGCCCTTTTTTGTAAGACAAATATTGTGTTTATATCTGCCGCTCTCCCCCAAAGCAGTATTCCGTAAGACATAATACTATGGAAATAACTAAAGTAAACCAATCTGGCAGTTCCTACATCTGTGATGTGTCTGATTTGCCTGACCGCATAAGCAGCTGAGCTAAGTCTTCGTGAGAGACTAGTTACATGAGGACCCCATTGAAGTTTCGAGTCTATAGTGATTCCAAGGAAAATTGTTTCTTCAACGAGGTCTAGTCTTTCCGTTCCTATGCTTACAATCGTGTCCACCTGCCGCACATTCGGTAAACAGAATTTGATACATTTTGTCTTCTTCGAGTTTAATAAAAGGTTGTTTACATTAAACCAACTTAACACATGAGAGAGCGTACTATTTGCATCGTCTAGAATTTCTTGTTGTCTTTTCACCTTAAAGATAATGGATGTGTCATCAGCAAATAGTACAATCTGAGTCATTTTCTCCACCATATACGGCAGGTCATTCACGTAAACTAAGAAAAGGAACGGACCCAGAATAGAGCCTTGGGGGACACCAATATTCATATGCGTCCCGGTAGACTTATTTCTATTTATATCTACTTTTAGTACTCTGTCTCCAAGATATGATTCCATTAATTTTAAAGCATTGTCTTTAATACCATAGTGTTGCAGTTTGAGCAGAAGGGTTTGATGATCCACACAGTCAAAGGCCTTGGAAAGATCACAGAATACACCAACAGCATCCTGTGATCCCTCCCACGCACTATAGATGTGTTGTACTAGTGCTACTCCGGCGTCAGTTGTTGATCTGCCTTTAGTGAAACCAAATTGTTTTTTGTGGAGTAGCCCTGATGCGTTAAAGTGAGATTGTAGTTGATTCAGTATCACCTTTTCAAACACTTTGCTCAACACTGGCAAAACAGATACAGGTCTGAAGTTCGCAGGGTCTTCCTTGCTACCGGATTTGAAAAGTGGTATTAATCTGCTCATTTTCATGAGGTCAGGAAAAACACCTTCTGCTATACAACTATTGAACATGATTGCCATGTACGGAGCAATCACATCAATTACCGATTTAACTACTTTAACCGACATGCCCCATAGATCTTCAGTCTTTTTAACGTTTAGAAGTTTGAGATTTCACCTCTCTGTCAAGCCGCCCGTTATCTTAACGTGCCGTTATTTCAAGTGCAGTACAGGCTAGCTGGGTCGGCATTGATCGAGAGTGCATCGTGGACAGTATGACCCACATAGAGGTCACTTCACCCTCTCCCCCCACCCCTGCCAACTGCCACCACTCCGTTACACACCCCTCTGCAACCATTCAGCTTACTGCTCTTTGTGAGGCTTTAAAATTAACGGCTGTTCATAGTGCGTCCGATTATAGACACCTTTAAATGTTGCAACCCTCTCCCCCCTCCCCTGACAACTGCCACCACTCCGTTACACACCCCTCTGCAACCATTCAGCTTACTGCTCTTTGTGAGGCTTTAAAATTAACGGCTGTTCATAGTGCGTCCGATTATAGACACCTTTAAATGTTGCAACCCTCTCCCCCCTCCCCTGACAACTGCCACCACTCCGTTACACACCCCTCTGCAACCATTCAGCTTACTGCTCTTTGTGAGGCTTTAGAATTAACGGCTATTTTCATAGTGCGTCCGATTATAGAAACCTTTAAATGTTGCATGCAACGATGTTCGTAGCCTGTCATACCCAGTCGGGTTTCAATCAAACAAATAGACTTATGAGTAGAGTACCTACGTAAGCATCAGATATAAATGAGCACTCCAGCTTTTCAAATAGACCATCCTAAAGAACCAGAAAAGTCTTCATCACAGCAAAAATGTCAAAATGATGTCAACATCAATTGATGAATGATGAACCAGTTAGGTAGACATAAACATGTGTTTTTAGGATTCCGTACCTGAAGGGTGCCAACCGCCCTATTACCACAGATACTATCTATTACTAAGCCTCCGCTGTCCGTTCGTCTGTCTGTTTGTCCGTCAGCGGGCTCCATCGCACGAACCGTTTTAAGATAGAAAGTTGAAACAGAATGTGTATTTTGTTGCCGCCACAGCAACGTTTGATCTTCACGAAAAAGATACCAAAAATACTTACCAAGTGTAGGATGATCCCTTCCGCTTGTTCTCCTGGCCGGAAAAGAAAAATATTTGACATTAAAATTAGGGGAAGTTATGCTTTCATCCCTCACAATAGATGTTTTCTGACGTCTTGGTGTCACCTGTCATGCATCCTATGGGGGGTGTCTTGAAGGTAGTGAGGTGGTAACTCTATGGTAGTAAATAAATTTCAATATATTAGCGCCTGCCATTTTTTATTAGCAAAATTACGAGATGAAGAGTTTTTCGTAATAACTGTCAGGCAAAGTGTTTCTTTTCTTGTACGTGAACCCTTCGTGTGAGATTCCTACTCGCACGCACTTCACTGATTTTTACGTTTTTTTGCGTATTCTCTACTTTGGACCACTCTTTTGGAGAAGCATCCATCAGTATTATTCCCATACGGCGTGACAGAGGCGCATTTGCGCCCATGAACCAGTTTTATACTAATTGATCTGCACTGCATAAAGATAACTTTAGATAACTTCTATTTTATTAATGTTATCTATGAATAGGTACTGTATTTGGCAGAGCTTAAAATAATAATAATATTGTCTATAATACCTAATAGACATTCTGACCTACTTTAACTATGAGCCAGACAGCTGTAGGTAATTCGATTAATAAGATCTAGCTCAGCTCATGTTTAAGCGCATTAGACCTAGAGCACAGAAGAGTTATTAGTAAGTACTACGTATAGAGTTTGATGCAAATTGCACTTAGTTAGAGAATTGTTTTAAGGTAGGTACTACCCCCCTCACTACCTTTAAAACACCCCCCAAAGGGTGCATGATAGGTTACACCGAGAGACGTCTGAAAACATCTATTGTAAGCAGAGACTATATATCCAATTGACTGCGCCTGCGGCTCTCCGAACGTTTGTTGTATTCAACAAACGTTTTCATACGAAAACCTATGTTTGATGACGGGCCGCCAGACAGTTTCGCAGCGGCTGACCAATTCCAGCTCTCTTACCTCGTCCCCCGCCGCTGCCCGTAAATTGGTGAGTTGTGTTTCAAAGAAAATGTATCTATGCGCTCTCCACTGGTTAATGCTCCCAGATTGTAAGGGATGAAAGCATAACTTCCCCTAATTTTAATGACAAATATTTTTCTTTTCCGGCCACGAGAACAAGCGGAAGGGCTACTACACGACTATGTAGGTACCTACTACAACTGACTGACTATGTAGGTAGGTACTACAAATTACCGGTCAAATTAGCTGAAAGGTCTTGACAGTCGGACATAGAGACAGACGAACAACAAAGTGATACCTCAGGGTTCCTTTTTTTCCTTATCGGAACCCTAACCATCACCACTTTATCTCTTTTACACCCGTATACGTATACAAATAAGCTTCCAACGTGATCTGAAACCCGACAAGTTTTTTAACTCCTTTCTTTGAATTCATTCAGTGCTATCCTTTGTCCCGGCAGTATCCTTCGACTTCCGACCCTATCACCTAAGGCATAAGGTGTTTTGTGTAGCTGGCTCTATTTTCAAGGTTCTCGAATGTTCTATGCACTGCACATGCGTGATTCTATTGACTAGGTTTCCTTTGAAAGTGCTAGTTTCCACGTATCAGGGACTCTAGGGATAATAAAATTGCAACCTATATTTAGTTAAGCCTTGAAAACTGGGAGAGGGCAATAATTAGGGCGCAACTAATTACGTTGCTGCATTTGCGTCGTGTAGTTAACTTGGGGTTAAATAGGGAATTAGATAATCTACTTTTTATTCCGCTTTTTGTAGGCTTTCACTTGCAGAAGAGGAATATATATAAAATAGGTACTTAAAAAAAATACAAAAAAACTTTATTGCCAAAACAACAGTTTTCGACATTTATATGAATATCTTTGTGTGTTAATTCTATATCATAGAGAAATAAACAGCTCACTCGGCTTGATTGATAGATCGCGGCACGAGTTAACCTCTATTCTCGGAAAAAACAAACATTGACTTAAATATTAAGTACCTAATGGACTTGAGAGGTATATTCTGAATCGATTTATATTTTTCGGGTATTTAGGTACTGTCACTATTTCCCAATCGGAACTGAGGCCCATCATTACGGTTTCAGCTTTGAGTGTTATTTTAGCTAATCACATTAATGGTTTCACCATATCAAATCTGTCCTGACCATCCGTTTCAGATAACTCGCAGAGCCTGGCGGACTAATACTTCCTACATCAACTCGAATTACAGAAACTCGAATAACATTTCCTCGAAGACCGAATCCTTAATTACATACGTTCTAAGTGAATAATTTTATATTTTTAATTACATTCTTTTAAATTTAAAATTAAAATTTTAGATCTACATCACATTGAAATAGAAAAATATTTGATTTGGTTTGTTAATTTTCATTGTTCATTTTTTTAGGGGAGGAGCCTCGCTACTTATCCCAAAACACAGGGGAAACCCTACTTTGGGGAGCATCGACTCTGACGTTATCTTGTGCTTAATATCAACACCATAACTCATAAACAGATGATGTATCTTTAGTTAAGTTATTATAACATGCAACCGTACATTTCTTATTGAACAAACATTTCATTTCATTTCAATGCCTCATTTCCTCGAAAGACCGTTTCTAATCTTTAGCTCGATGTAGAGGTACGCTAGCTCGAAAGATTGACTACTCGAATGGTTCACTAACTCGAATGATTTTCAACAGAAACTACTGTTCTGCATCTCTTGCTAAAATGTAATACGAAAAAGCAGGGCAATACTGTTTATTATTATATTATTATTATAATACTTTTATTTTTTTACGTAGCCTGTAATGTGTCCCACTGCTGGGCAATGGCCTCCCCATTTCGAGCCCACACATCTCTAGTCAGAGCTAGATTGACCCACTCAGGTTCGAACGTATTATTATAATACTTTATTTCAGATAAAAATCTATACACTGCCCCTACACTCTCAGAAGCACACCGCTCGAACAAACGAACAATGGAGAACAATAGATAGATAAGATGTGTCGACTAGAGGGTTAAATTACATTAAATTACTATTTACACGGCTTACTTTTAAGGAAGTATATTATAGATATCCATTTTATTTGTATTTGTATTTGTGCACCGTACAATGGTCCCTAAAAACGGGCTGTCCATACTGGCACTTAACACCCCTATGATGCTGTTGGGAGGGACTGTTTAGGTCCTGCTTTAAGAGTTGGTATGAGGCTTCCTGGTAACAGTTTAGTATTTGGGCCTGAAAGAAACATTTTACAAACAGACAAATACTTTGATTATGGCCCTACACTAGGATACCCGTTGACGTGGGAACCAGAAATAGCGATGTCACCACAATGAGCAAGAAAGCCGTACGTCACCAATGCACAATGCGGGTCCAATAATGTACACCTACATAAGATAAATGAATCATCTCTTCTGTAATAGTCAGAGACTATTATATCCAATGGGCATTGATCAGGGAGGCATCGATTGTCGTAAAGTGAAAACCATTTAGAGGAATAGGGATACTGATTACTATAAGGGGTTTAAATAAATAAAATTAAAACGGATTATTAATATTTATCGCAAAAACTGTTAATTTCATTTTCTTTCAAATACGTCATCGTTGGCTCTAATGCGGTAGTTCCATTGCCTACAAATATTTAAAAAAATACATTTGTCAACAACAACACAAGAAATACGGAAGACCTGGCTTCGGCCTTTTGAAACCTTGGAAACAGAATAAGAAGACGTAAACACTGAAGACATGGCTGTACGGCTTTGATGGCCATTGCCTTTCCATTAATTTGGATAAAGCATTGAGATAATAAATACATGGAGGCGCTGTATTCTTCTATAGAATTTATACATGTAGTGTAAATAAGAGTTGAACTATTAAAATTATTCGTGTCTCTTTCTAACAAGTTGAATATTCCGTACAGTGAACGAGATGTCATTATTTCTGCATTTGTAAAATTTTGACAACAATGCAATGCGAAGTATAGGTAGGGTGCCAGAGCCGCCATTTTTAGCCGTGAGAATTGTGTTCTGTGGTCGTGAGTCGGTGGTACGTTGACTGTCAAGTGGTTGCCTTGTGCTGAGTTTTTTGTGATTTGTGCGATTATAGAGAATATTTGGGACATAAATCTTGGTGTGGATGCTGAGGACACACAGCGAAGCATGAGCCGCTGTAGTATTCTGCACTGTGGTTTGCGGAAAAACAAAAATCAATAGAATTTATACATGTAGTGTAAATAATATTAAGCCGGAACCTTATGTGTATGCACTCCATTTAACGAGTAACCATAGAGCATGTTATGTCAGTAAGTTTGTCTGTGATCTTACTCTATGCTTGTCTATTGCCTTTTCCTCTTCCTTTTGTGATGTCGATACGCACGCTTTGCGAGACTGCTAATAATTAATTTAAACTGCTTGTATCGTGAAATCTACGTGAGAATACTGCTGTAAAACATTGTATGTGAGTGTATTTATATGAATTAAATATTGCTTGCATCAGAGAAGAATTGTTTTGTCTGAATAGAATTTCCTTCACGTGGCACACTGCGCACACGCTCTGCTAACGACCTGCTTGATGCTCATCTATTTAACGCATAGAATTGCAGTCGTAATAGGTTCTGTGCCCAGAGAGAAATTCAGACAAGAACCGCAAGGTAACATAACCTCACATACATTTTCATCATGGCGGAGACCGGCGACAATGAAGGCAGAGTGCCGCCAACGCACGTGGCATCATCATCGCCGCCTATCAAGAAGCTAGAAGGAATCACCAACTTCTATAGCTGGAAATTTGCCATGCGCATGTCGTTACTGCACGATGGACTGTGGAACCACGTGATCTCGGAGACAGCAGAGGGTGACGAACGTGGCCAACGCGCCCTTGCGAGAATATGTCTCAGTGTGGAGACGCATCTGTTCCAATACGTAAACAAGGCAAGAACCGCCAAGGCAGCCTGGAAATCATTGGCTGAAATTTTTGAAGACTCGGGGCTGGTTCGCAGAGTACAGTTGATGAGAGAATTGCATAAATTGGAATATTCAAGCTACAACTCGATGGACAAGTACATCAGCGCAGTTATTATCCTGACCCAACAACTGGCTGATATTGGTAAAAATATAGAAGACAGCGAGGTCGCTGAGATACTTTTATCTGGATTGCCATCTTCATATGATAGCTTGGTTTCTAACCTAGAAACGGTTAACATGACTGGCAGTTTGAGTAGCGAACTTGTCAGGGCCCGCTTGCTGCAGGAAGAAAGCCGCAAGAATAAAGAAGAAGAAAACACTGCATTTGTTACACAGACAAGGAAAATGTTCAAAGGGAGGTGTCACTACTGCAAGAAAAAAGGACATTTGAAGGTGAACTGTTACAAGTACAAAAACGACCAGAAGAAAGAAGATCATGCTATGATAGCTACTAGCGCCCTGATGGTGCAAGATCATGATGGAGACTTCTTCGTGGATTCCGGATGTACGAGTCACATGTGCAAAGACATTAGTTTATTTTCAAATTTCAGGCAGCATAACTCAAAAATTATAGTGGCAAATAGTGAACAGTTGTCTTGTGAGGGCATTGGTGATGTGAAACTGTTTTTAAATGGAGAGGTTAGATATTTGAGTAATTGTTTATATGTTCCAAAGATAAGTTCCAATTTGATATCGGTAAGCAGTCTTATAAGCAAAGGGTATAGAGTGACGTTCGACAAAGGGGGTTGTCAGATTTTTGGTAAAAATAATAAACAGATTGCTGTTGCAATATTGACAAATGGTATGTATAGGTTAAGTTCAAGTGAGTCTTTGCGTGGAGGGAGCTCTTCACTCTTGCAGAGGCAAGAGGCTAGTAGTTCCGCAGCTACTGCTAAGCAGACTGTGGCAATTGGGGATTGGCATTGTAGGTTAGGCCATCTTAACTACAGGGATTTGAAGCAATTAGGGGATAGGATGTCTAAACATCTTTTGTTCCAGGATGACAACACCAATATGGAGTGTATTCCATGTTTAGAAGGAAAATTAGCTTCAAAAACTTTTCCCCGTCGCATGGATAAGGTCAAGGACACACCACTGGCTCTGGTACATTCTGATGTGGTTGGTCCGTTGCCAAGCAGTTGGGGTGGCGCAAAATATTTGCTCACTTTTACCGATGACTGTACAAGGAAGTCATTCGGGTACTTATTGAAGAACAAACATCAGGTATGTGATTGTTTTATAGAATTTGTAAATATGGTTGAGAAACAGACTGGTTTATTTGTGAAATGTTTACGTTCTGACAACGGAGGTGAATACTGTACTAAGCTACTTTCACAGTTTTTAAAGCGAAAGGGCATTGTGCATCAAACAACGGTAGCGTACTGCCCACAGCAGAACGCAGTCTCCGAAAGGCTCAATCGAACTTTGATGAACAAAGTCAGGTGTATGTTGCTGCATTCGGGACTGGACAAGCGCTTTTGGGGAGGGGCTGTAATGGCCGCAATCTATCTAAAGAATAGATCTCCAACGTCGGCCTTGGACGGTCGTATTCCGGAGGAAGTCTGGACTGGGACTAAGGTAGACCTCAGTCACCTCCGGGTCTTTGGCTGCGTGGCATATGCGAAGGTACCGAACCACAAACGTGGTAAATTAGATGCAAAAAGCAAGCCATATATTTTTGTAGGGTATTCAAATACTACAAAGGGATATCGGTTGGCTGCTAGTGACGACCCAATGAAAGTAGTTATGTCGCGAGATGTAGTATTTTTAGAAAGTAAATTTTATGAATTTGGACATGCTAATGATAATGATTATTATAATTTCATTAATTTGAATTTGAATAATAATTTTAATTGTGACACAAATGAGAGTAATGTCAATGATAATGGTAATGTGAATGAGAGTAACAGGGATAGCATGAATGTAAATGAAAATACTACGGTAATAATGAGCAGTGTGAATGAGAGTAACACAAGTTACAGGAAAGAGAGTACTGAAGGCAGTGTGAATGAGAGTAACACAAATGACAGGAATGAGATTCCTGAGCGTAGTGTGAATGAGAGTAACACAAATGACAGGAATGAGATTCCTGAGCGTAGTGTGAATGAGAGTAACACAAATGACAGGAATGAGATTCCTGAGCGTAGTGTGAATGATAGTAACATGCAGGATCTTAATGAATCTAGTAAGGAAGTTATGAATGAGAGTAGTAGCATACTAGAAAAGGTTATGCAAGATCATAATTATTCTTTGATATTTTCAGAATCTGGAGACGACGAGTACTGTTCGGTCAGTGAGGGGGAACTGTCAGTGCATGACGCCGTGGGAGACTCGGATTGGTCACCGAGTGCGAGCGTAAATCAAGGGGAAGTAGCCTCTTCTTCCTCCTCTCAGCCGTTGTCGTCCACGAGGCAACCTGTACGTAGTAGACGTCCACCGGTAAGGTATGCTGACTATGATATGTCAATGATGGTAGATGGGTATAGCCCCGAACCGACCACCTTTGAGGAAGCTATGTCTGGATCTGACTCTCATGGCTGGCAAGATGCCATGAAGCAAGAGTATAACTCACTGTTAGAAAACAATGTATGGAAGCTAGTTGACCGACCCAAAGGTGTCAATGTAGTAAAGTGCAAGTGGGTTTACAAAATAAAAACTGATGCTTCAGGCAATTTTGTACGCTATAAAGCCCGGTTAGTAGCTAGGGGGTTTACTCAACGAGAGGGATTAGACTACAATGATACTTTTTCTCCTGTGGTGCGTCACTCTACCATGAGAACTTTATTTTGTTTAGCAAATGAGAATGATTTTAATATTGACCACTTGGATGTAGCTACAGCATTTTTAAATGGCAATTTGTTAGAAACAATTTATATGGAACAGCCCAAAGGTTTCTGTACAGATAATAGTAAAGTATGTTTACTTAATAAAAGCATTTATGGCCTGAAACAGTCAAGTAGGATGTGGAACTTCCGAATTCATGAAGTACTGTGTACAAACAATTTCATTCAGTGTAAAAGTGAACCGTGTGTGTACTACATGAAGTCGGAAAATGACTTTGTCATTGTAGCCATGTATGTGGATGATTTGTATTTGTTTTATTGTAAAGACAGTAAATGTAAAGATAAATTGTTAAATATATTACAGAAAGAGTTCAATATATCTAACTTGGGTCCCATACAAAATTACTTAGGCATCCGTGTTACTAGAGATCGAGCAAATGGAATATTAACTTTAGATCAGGCTGTTTATGTGAAAAATGTTCTAAAAAGGTTTAACATGTCAGATTGTAAACCCGTGTCTACACCAATGCTTTCTGGTGTAAAATTATTCAAAGAAGATGAATGTTTAGATGATGAAACATTCAGGTACAGGCAGCTGATAGGAGCATTGATGTACTTGAGTGTTTGCACGCGACCTGATATTGCATTCGCGTGCAGTCAACTTAGCCAGTTTAACAATTGTTTCGGTAAAGGGCATTGGCATGCAGCAAAACGATTGTTGAGGTATTTATCGGGCACAATTAATTATGGTTTACATTATGTAAAAAGTAAGGAATTGTTATTGCGAGCGTATACCGATGCTGATTGGGCCAATGACTGTTTGGACAGAAAGTCATATACTGGCTATGTAATAAAACTAGGAAATAGTACAATCAATTGGGAATCCAGAAAGCAACGGTCAGTAGCTTTAAGCAGCACTGAAGCAGAATATATGGCGATAGCAGATGTATCAAAAGACTTGTGCTTTGTAAAGCAATTCATATCGGAAATATTGCCATGTATAAATGTAAAGGTCATAGTTTATAATGATAATCAGAGTGCGCATAAGATTATAGAAAGTAAACAGATTTGTCATAAGCGCACCAAACATATTGATGTAAGATTCCATTTTATAAAAGACTTGGTACAAACTGGATTCATGACAGTTAGGTATTTGTGTACTGAAAGGATGATTGCAGATGCTCTAACTAAAGCTTTGAATTCCAGACAATTTTCTTTACTAGTTGACGAAATGTGTGTAAAGCCTTGTTGATAATTTGTTGTACCATGTGTGATAATCATAGCAACTATGTGTATGTTGTCATGTACAATAGTTGTAGCATGTAATGTAATAATTTGCATGGTGCATGTAGAGACTTGTAGGATATAGAGTCCTTTGATTATGAAATGGAATGTAGAGTCATACCATATGTGTTATTATGTGTTATGAAAGTTTCTGTGAACAGAATGTAGAGTAATAAGTTGAGTATTATGTATGATACATTCTGTCTTCCTGGTTAAATGTACTGCATAAGGGGAAGTATTAAGCCGGAACCTTGTGTGTATGCACTCCATTTAACGAGTAACCATAGAGCATGTTATGTCAGTAAGTTTGTCTGTGATCTTACTCTATGCTTGTCTATTGCCTTTTCCTCTTCCTTTTGTGATGTCGATACGCACGCTTTGCGAGACTGCTAATAATTAATTTAAACTGCTTGTATCGTGAAATCTACGTGAGAATACTGCTGTAAAACATTGTATGTGAGTGTATTTATATGAATTAAATATTGCTTGCATCAGAGAAGAATTGTTTTGTCTGAATAGAATTTCCTTCACGTGGCACACTGCGCACACGCTCTGCTAACGACCTGCTTGATGCTCATCTATTTAACGCATAGAATTGCAGTCGTAATAAATAAGAGTTAAACTATTAAAATTATTCGTGTCTCTTTCTAACAAGTTGAATATTCCGTACAGTGAACGAGATGTCATTATTTCTGCATTTGTAAAATTTTGACAACAATGCAATGCGAAGTATAGGTAGGGTGCCAGAGCCGCCATTTTTAGCCGTGAGAATTGTGTTCTGTGGTCGTGAGTCGGTGGTACGTTGACTGTCAAGTGGTTGCCTTGTGCTGAGTTTTTTGTGATTTGTGCGATTATAGAGAATATTTGGGACATAAATCTTGGTGTGGATGCTGAGGACACACAGCGAAGCATGAGCCGCTGTAGTATTCTGCACTGTGGTTTGCGGAAAAACAAAAATCAACCGCAATTGTCTTTTCATAGGTTAGTACTGGTTATTTACGAAATAGTTGTAAGATCAGCTAGATTTAAGCCTTACTACCCAGTTTTTCTATTATTATAAAGTGTCAGCAAGAATACAACAGTATACTTATCGCTGTATACGCCGTTATTTCGTAATTTTATATCCAAAATATTTGTAAACAAATCGCATGTTAGGATAGTGATGTGCTTGCTGTGTCGATATTTTTTTAAGTGCCATGGGCCCGCCCCGCTCTTGGTTCCGTACAGTGACTAGTGGAAATTATTTTTTGATTATTAGGTCAATGTGTGGATAAGGGGGCAAAAAAAGTTCAACTAAAAAAAGACAGTATTTTTTGCAAGAATATTATTTTTTGACTAAGTTTTTTACTTAGGAATGTTATGCTGCTCTTTGCCATCACTTTTAGTCATATACCTTTTCCTCGTGCACCTCACCGATTTCGAAATATAGGTCATAATTAGGTTTGTCATATCGATATCTCTGTAAATAATGGTCTTATGGAAAACATGCATACGACATAAAATAATGGCCGCAAGGCACCCTACACGACGCGCAAGTGAAAACATCAATATGAAACGTGCCCCACCTACAACAATACCACCGCTTTCAACGACTAGAGAAATTTTTCAAAAATTATTTTTTTTAATGTTCGTTACTCCGTAATCGTGTAGTGCTGCTCTTTGCCATCATAATAGTCCTAGGGTAAACATACACATGATGACATAAATATACCATTTTACTATATCCATAGAACCTTATTATGAAAAATATATTTTTGTTTCAGATTTCCCAGGAGAGAATCTTTGAAAAAGAAATGGATGCAGATGCAGTCAAAATTCAACAGCGCGGAGGGTCCTGAGTTCAAATCAAACCCACAGTGGCTTACTTTTGTATTTTTTTTAATATATTTTAGTAGTAAGTGTTAATTATTGAGGTTGCGTAATTCCTCGAGATTTAATTGTTAATTGTTAAGACGTCCCTTCTTTAGGGTGAGCCAAGAGCCCGCCTTTAGGTTTAATTATTTGAGATTTAGACTAATATTATTTGCTCCTTAAATTATTTATAATTAACCTGCTGGCTGCAGCCATTTTTTTTATTTTTTTTGTAAAAAAAAAAAAATACATTAAAATTAGTTTGACAGTGGGTACCAACGTCAAAAATTAGACATTCATTGACGTCTTGGTACCCACTGTCAAAATAATTTTAATGTCATTTTTTTTTTTTATAATTTTAATGTCAATATTGTTCCAAAGACTGGATTGTCCTTACGCTACCCAGCGTGTTAAACATAAAATTCAGAAACTTACTGCCTTGTATTCATTTTCAACCGACTTCAAAAAAAGGAGGAGGTTCTCAATTCGACCCGTATGTTTTTTTTTTTTTTTCTATGTTTGTTACGCGATAACTCCGCCAATTATGAACCGATTTGAACAAATCTTTTTTCGGCGTATAGGTAATACCTCAAGGGTGGTCCCATTGACACCAAGTCAGGATCTGATGATGGGATCCTGGAGAAATCGAGAGAACTCTTCAAATATTATAGGCAGACCTATAGTGATTTTTGTGTTTTTCGTAATAACTCGTGCAGATGCACATGGAAAGCATAATATTGTGATGCGGAACTGCTGATGAAGACCACATATGGCCACCAGAACTGCTCAATACTAGGTACAAATACAATGCGTGGCTGATGGGCAGGCAACGCATAGCCTAATCCGGTGGACCTAGAGCCCTGAAACTTTGTACAGAGGTTCCTTAGTAGCGTGGGGTAGCATTGAGATGGGATTTGACAAAATTAAGTCCCCAAGGGGGGGGGGGATGAGGGGTTACAGTTTGTATTAAACTCAATCTAATCAAATAGGGTTTGTGGAAGTCGGTTTTTTCTAAAGTTTACTTTTTGTTTCAATTATTCTAAACTTTGTTTGTACTACCCGTGTGAAAAAACTGGTTTAGTCTGCTTCCCATTGACCGACCCGGCTGAAACCCGATCATCCTATTTAAGACATTCCTTTGCATCAAAGCCACACACACAAAGTTCTATTAAATGTACGAGAAAAGATAAAATGATAATGTGTGAAACTGCACATAATTAGGTATTAAAACTCTCTTGCCATTATATTAAAAACCTCGCCTACGACTCGGTTTTTAAAAACCCATTCGTATTTTGATACCCTTCATTATGCAACAGTTTCATAAACTACTATTATTAATTTTTAATTCAACATCAAACGTCAAGCTATTTAAAATCCTATCCTAATAAAAATCCCCGAACCGCACTTGAGAAGTAAGTACCTTGCACACATATTTTTCACGGTATGCGGTACCTAGTGATTTATCGATATCGATATTTCTGGCCTAGGGGTTTCTCTTTACTGAAGGCAGCCATTTTATGCCTTATTTTAAGCCCCGCCTTACGGCACCCACATTTTGTAGGTATGCCCAGTCCATGTATTTAGAGGTCAATGGGATAAAGACGGAGAAAAAAAAAAAAATGTCAAATCAAAAGTGTCAAACAGAGAAATAACCGCTGAAAATAACCTTCGCATCGCAACAAATAAATATCCGAATAATACTAAAATAATCATGGGATCTAGAGAGTGCTTCGTTCCAAACTGCAAAAACAATTCGAAAAATAGCCCAACTAAACTGTTTGTACGCATTCGAGAAGATTTGCGTCAAAAATGGTCTCGTCAAGCTAAGGCGGAATATTTCAAGGTGTACACACAGTATTGCTGTGAAGATCACTTGGAAGTAAGGATTCTTTAGTCTCTTTGTTAAATACTTACATTAACGGATCAATAAACTCAATTCAATTCTTGGTTATTGGCAATTTTAGAAATTAAAATGTTATAACTCGTTACCGACATCGGATAACAACGACTTATTATTTAAATATTAACTC
The DNA here is from genome assembly GCA_963457715.1 of Argyresthia albistria. Classification (NCBI taxonomy): domain Eukaryota; kingdom Metazoa; phylum Arthropoda; class Insecta; order Lepidoptera; family Argyresthiidae; genus Argyresthia; species Argyresthia albistria. Next base: position 11,497,598 of record OY735256.1, on the reverse strand, counting down.
TTGTTGACATTTGTCAAACGTCAACGTATTTTTACTTTTTAAAAGCATGATTGAATGCAAAGGAACTTACCTAATTATGCCAGTGGTGACGTCATACTTACAAAATTCAGAAATTTTAAATAATTAATAAAAAAATAATGACACCAAAAAATTAAAAAATATTCAAATTAGTTTCTTATATTTGTCTATATTTTCGATTTATAGAATAAAAAAAATGGGTGTTACGATGCCCATTGACTGCACCTGCTGGGGAATGCGGCTAGCCCAATGTTTGTTGTATTCAACAAACGTTCGCATACGCAACCTAATCACAATGACGGGCCGCCAGACAGTTTCGCAGCGGCTGACCAATCACAGCTCTCTTACCTCGTCCCACGCCCCGCCGCCGCCCGTAAATTGGTGAGTTGTGTTTCAAAGGAAAATGTATCTATGCGCTCTCCACTGGATAAGTGCTCCCTGGTAATAGATAAACAGTATTATATACTAAAAAGGGTACTGTAATATTAAGTTTTAATAAGTATTATTTTTTCCATTTAAAGGTGGAAACTTTTAATTGGCATAGTCCTAATCACTATCTATTAGATTTCAAAGCTGTAAGTTTTCCAAATAAAATAGAAATATAAAATCTCACAACTTACCTCACGGGATTCGAACCATTTCGAAACAAGCGTGAAAGCCACTAGACAACGGAGCTCGGAGCACGAAGCATGATTAAAACTCCGGTAAACTAGAATTCGCGTGGGTTGTTCTGAGGCGATGCAGTTCTATGAATAGAACCGTCCGGGTCTGGCTTCGCCCTCGTGTTTACACTGGGTGCGGTTCTCGAGGCTGAAAACTGAAAATTACAGATTTCTCTTTTCAGATATTAGCCCGCTTTTGTACAAACATGTGATAAACAAATAATGTAGCCCATTAATGTCCCCACGGGTCTTTATTCGGATACTAGTAAGATTGAGCCATGCTGGCTCAGTGCGGGTTGATGTAGGTGCCGGGCTAGTGGCTTACCCGAGATTAGCAACCAACGAACCAACATGTCATAACATAAGCTATTCCTAAAGTGATGCGTAGGATTCGGTGTGCGAATAATTACATGTTTATTAACCTCCGTTTTGTGTGACAGGGGCCTGAGCGTAGCTTTGTAGAAATGAACGTTTCCTGACGATGTTTTCCATCACCATTGGAACAACCTTTATAATGCAGATCTCTTGATCACAGAGAATTCTGGCTTCTACCTTCATCGACAACGATAGGGGTCTAATATGCGCCGATTGTCTTCTAGTAAATGATGGTACGGTTGTGCCTTAACCGTCTCGCTCCGACGACAGTCTATTGTTCTCGATGGTAAGTTAGTTCAGCCTATGACCTTTAAATGAGAGAAGCCGATTACATCGAATTGGCGGGGCACTGCTGTTTTCATATAATAAATAAATCTAAATACAGTTTCAAGTCTAGAGACATACAAGAACTCTGTTAATACAAATCGATTATTTACTGTGCCTTGGGAATATTCTTGTTTACCTATACACTGATGGGGTTTCTATAGTTAGACTTGCGACTAGACTAATAAATACTCTACCCATAGAATGTGTGTTACTGAAGGAAACAACCGTTATACTCGAATTACTGATCTTGTAGGGAAAAGGTAAACGATGACTTTGTCTGGATGGTCTTATACTATTATACAGTCCACCAGCCTTAATAGTTTAGTGGCTCTATGCGGCCTTTTATTTATTTAGAGGACAACAGCCGGACAGAAGGACAAACGGACATACGAAAGCTTTTTTGTCGAACCTAAAACGGAGACACTCGCTCGCCTTCGGCTCTCTCGGTCAAATAAAGCTAACTCACGTCTCACCTGTCGGGCCTAACTATGTAAAATGTTTCGTTTGGCACAAACCTACCTTTCCTGTTGCCTTTTCAGAGCAACTTTTTGGCTGTTATCCAAATACCTAGTAAAAGATACCTAAATCACTATTAATCGGGCAGCAGGACCTATGTTCCAGTTAATTTAATGTGGCGTCCACTTAGCAAAAACATGATATGGAGTAAGAAAACTAAAATGTAACATTGCGTCACGCATTTTCCCATACGGGGTAGCCCCACGTCCACGCCCATTATCCGGATACAATTACAAATATCTCTTTTCAGATATTAGCCCGTTTTTGTACAAAATGTGAAAAACAAATAATGTAGCCCATTGTTGTTCCCACGACCCTTTACCTCGATACGAGTAAGTTGAGTCTTCCACCACGTTGGCTATGTGCGGAGGGTTTGTACGACTACTACTACTACTAAGTAGTCTTAGCCAGGAACTACAGCTTACGAGTAACGTGTCATCCAAAAAACTAAACATAAATTACTTATCTCTTTGGTCCAGGTCACAACCGGGATTCAAATCTGCTGCGTGAAAATCGAGCATGTCCCACTTCTGTACGTACATTATCTTATCTAATTTAAATCGGTAAATAGGTACCTTCCTTCTCCAGCAAGCCTGTATGTGTTAGGCTTTTTCTTTCTTTCTTTCTTTATCTTGAAAGTGCTGCGGGCCATTTTGACTGATAAGGAGGGTTGGACAGTACATAGGCTAGATCTTGTTGTGTGTGGTACGTCCTTGTATGGTCTAAAACCCATCACAGAGGCCATTAGTGTTAATATTAAAATAACACTCTTTAATTCGGTCGGATTATTTTGGCTGCTAACTTTTTGGCTGCCAACTTCACACCGGTATTACGCCCGTCTGTCAGATTTAGGCTTCTATTCTAGCACAATAGGCCAACTGCCAATAGCAATATGCTCTATCACAATAGTACAATAAGCCCGGAAATTTATGAAGCCTGTTACGAAGCTGAATGCCTGAAAAGGAACTGAAGCCAATGATAGTAATAAGATAAACGTCCGGTCTTGATAGTAAATGTTTCCTATTGTAAAACTAATCACATAACATAACATAGCGTCATGCCTTTTCCCATACGGGGTGGGAGAAGCACAACTGTGCCCACTTTTTTTTACAAAATGAAAGGCCCGTTTTGACAGTTCACGACCATGAAGTTGTAACCCCTAATGCGTAATAAGTCAAAGGAGTTGTAATCTGATTGTAAACAAACACTGTTTATACAAGCCTTTGTTGTCAATCCCTGCACTTGTAACCCCTAATGCGTAATAAAGTAAGTCAAAGGAGTTGTAGACTAAACAATACAGAGAAAATCTGATTGTAAACAAACACTGTTTATACAAGCCTTTGTTGTCAGTCCCTGCACTTAGATGACATATTGTTATATTAGCAGAATAAAATGGATTCTTTCGAGCCCACTGTCAAGGTCACATCGATCCAGGAATGAAAGGGACAACGATATTAGGGTTATCAACTGTCTCTAGATTGTTGAAATCTGTTGAGAGTATACTTATCACCATTATGACACAAACAAAATATTAATCTGTATTAAGAGATGCAGGTTCGAATCCCGGTGCTGACCATGTACCAATGTGATGCTTAATTTGTCTTAAGTACATTATCGGACACTCCGTGTTTCGGATGGCACGTTAAGCTGTAGGTCCCGGCTACTATCACTACTTCGTAGTATGTAGTAGTCGTAAAAACCCCTCCACCAACCCGCACTGAGCCAGCGTGGTGGAGTATGGCTCAATCTTACTCGGATCCGAGTAAAGGCCTGTGGCCCTCGATGGGGACATTAATGTGCTACATTTACTTTACATTTACTTATTATGGGATTGAAATGGTATAACGTCTGCAAGTAAGATATTAGGAAAATGGTTGACGTCAACCGAAGTACACTGTGAATGTGGATTATGATTGAAAGCGGCAAGTCACGAAATGTCAAGATCATTTGGGTAGGTAGTACCTACGTACTGTTGAATTTGGCAAGGAAATGGTATTTACCTCCGATCGATGGTTGGAAGAACTAATATTTTATGGGAAATTTTAAAACGAACGAATAAAAAAAACTTAGCGACTGATGATGAAATATACTGATTAATAACTTGAGCGGTATGAATTTGAGTAGGTAAGCGAAAAACTAACTAAACTAACGACTTATATTAATTAATAATAAAATCCAAAACGAGCTTACAAAAAGTGGGCATTTAAAATTCTAGCCATATGCGACCAAATTACTAAGTGAGCGACTAGAAATACAGTTTACAGATGGTTTACAGTCACTCGTTTAGATACTAACCATATTTTATTCCTACTTCATTGCAGAGAGCGCTCTGGTTCTGTAAACATTTGCAAATCTGTCACATATCTGTCACCTAGGCTACACCATTAATTTGAAGTTAAGAAACATGATGTTGTCGGCGGGGCCGGGATATCGAAGCATATCATAAAATGGCTCACCGTGAAGTACTATTATCATTAAACGATGAATTATTATGACAAACACACTGTGGGACCTGCCTAGGCAAATAAGAGAAGACTTAAGAGCACGAGCGCGACGAACCCTACGAATAGTTTCCGTGTTAGTCTGACCTAACACAAAAACACCACGTAGTGCTAAATAAAATGCTTTTAAAAAGACATGTATCCATTAAAAACCCCCATTTCATGATATGGCTAGAGCAGCCATTTCTACGTTATGCCGCCGACATCCACAAAAAGGGGTTACGTCCTTACGAAAACTCTTACACTACCGCTGTATTATAGCACAGATATTGACACCTCCCAAATAGCCCCCACTATAATATTATAATTATAGTGAATAACGAGTATTCACCAAACTACCAAATACATTTCCAACTATTTGTCAAACTGGACCTGTCATTTTGCGAGCGAGAGACAGTCAAAGGTGACTGGCTGGGATGTCCCTCATGAGTGGTCAGTACTACCTATGTAGATAGTAATATAGTAATAGACCTGTGGCATGATTCTCGCGCCTTCGATATACGGATATCGAGACATATATTGACAGATTCCCATACAAAATCACTCGATATAGTTGTATATATCGTAAATCGAATGCGCGAGAATCATGCCACTGCCCTAACCGTGATCTTTAAATACACACAGTACAAAGTGGGAATCTCAATGGAAACATGATGTTTACATTGCTTCGGGCCCCACACTAGGTAGAATACACGAAGCTAATAATAATGTTCATGAATATAAATTGTAGCCTTGAAGATGTTGTTTTGATTCTTAAAATTGTTTTGTTTATTCCTTGAAGATGTTGTTTTGATTTATTGAATTATACCGGAAGCTAAACCTATGTACATATTAGAACTATAAACTTAATTACATAATAAATACCTACTATTAAACGTGCGTACACGCAATTATAGCACAGATCTTAGCGTCACGCCTTTTCCCATACGAGGTGGCAGGGGCAAAGTTGTGACCACATAGATACATTAATTTAAATCAGAAACTCTGTCTTCCTAGTCCCTTAACTTGGCATAACTGTCTCTACATTTCTCAGCCCTTGGCTACTAACTCTAGAAACACAAGAGGCTCCGACTGCAGCAAAACCCCTTATATCTCTTCTACTTCGTGGATATTTATACCCGCACTCTTAACACCAACTGCATTCTACACCATTCTACATTACTCGCTTAGTACCTGTCATCCGTCTGCTCCCGGTAAGCAACGCAGTATTGAATGTGCTACAAAACTGCAAGCGTGGTATGATATAAACGGAACTCTATATTGCGCGATTCGCAAGCGGGTTTTAACCGAGGCGTTGTAAGAAACCGGTAATGGTTATGTCGTGGAGTTGTGCTATAGTATAGATTGTGTTTGTGTAGGTTTCAGATCAGATATATCCGTCTCTTTCAGTCGGCTTCAGCCGGCCGGCAGGCGCGCGCTGCTGTTTACATACAGTTAGAGTGATGGGGCGTTATGGTGTTATCGATAAGATGGTTCTGGTTTTGATAGGATAAAATGAACCAATGAACTTTTATCTCAAGAAATAAAACTGGGAAGAAGGGTAAGTATTTACGTTAATTACACCACATACCTACACTATCTCTCGGTAGTCAATCACAACTGCATCGATAAATAAATAATTACTTATTTTCATAGAGTCAAAGGATTTTGCACCAAGTTTTACTTCTTGTTTTCTCTAACTACTTTTGTTTTAGTTAAGATTTGAATCTATTACATTTCTATGATAAGTCTATCTATTGCATTTGTAATGCCAAGCTAATGGAGTCATCCATCTTTTAGCTTGCTATAACAAATGCTCTTCTTTGTCTCAAAAGTCAGTTAAGTCTGGTAATGTATTCTGGAATATTTCTCTACTTTGCTTAGGGCGTTTTTATTAGCGGCTATAATTCAAAGCACATGCAGCTGAATCTCACCTTATGTGTTTAACTTAAAGTCTAAGTTCTTTAGATTCATACAAAACCAAACTGAATCTGCGTGAAATGCCAAAAAATATGCCTTTTATTTGACAAAACAAACCGTTGTTAACTCGCGCTACTTACTTAGTATTTTCCCAAGCTTATATCTTCATTCATTTCCACAGTTAGATACATACAGCCCAGCTGCGCATTAATGCAGTTGTGCAACCATGACCTGCCTTAAAACCATCGATATCTTTACGTACCTCACTTTCACCTCTGGCGCGCAATCTCCTCAGTGTCTGTGGGCAAATTGGCGGGAACGGTTGCGTGCGTCCGCCATTTTGGAATCCGGCGCCATTCTGTGAACCACCAGTTCAGTCTTCCGCGTCACTAGCCTGAGAGTCGAAATCTGTGTGCTCCTTGGCCGATTTTGATTGTTTTAAAAGGTAAGTTTTGTATTGCTTTGGGGTTAATCGAAAGTGGAAGACATGACATAACATTATGCTAGTGTTGTGTAAATAGTAAAAGATTTGTTTGTTGATTTCCTGTTATTGCGTCTGATGAAGATTTCAGGGTGTGAAATAAATCTTTACAGTGAAAACTTCTTTATGGATGTTGCTATTTTACGTTTCTAAGTTAATAAATAGTGTTTTGTCCCGCTACGCGCATATGTTTTACGTGCATAGAGATTCTATTTTTTTCTACTAGTAAAAAGTAGTTCCTTCATTTTTCAGGCCATTTTCTTTTGTTATTATCACCAACTACCAGTGAAATGTAATTAATTACTTTAAGTACTATTCTTTCAAAAATCCTTTAAAAAAGAATTTGGCTGTGAAAAAATCGGAAATTGGCACTTTACCAATAAAAGCTCCTATCCAAGTAATACCGAGTAGAAGCTTTTCGAAGCTCGTGAATATATTTTTTATTGCTATTCGTGACTCCTTTCCTCTTGAAAACTCCATTCGCCCCAAGAGACACGCCCACTCGGCCGTCGAACTCTAACCAGGTCAGAGCTTAGCTGCCTGATGTAACGATAAACAAAACGTCTATTCAGACAGGTAAAATTAATCGACTTGCTTTATAAACTATACCATCACTAACTATACAACATTGCTGAGCTTAAAATATTAGATGATGTCAGTTCTTCTTTTACGTGGGGTAACTGAGGAACGCAATGGGTAGAAAAATCGCTAGCACATCGCATGACTCGACTACAAGTACCTGTGGGTGATTTTGTATGGGAATCACTCGATATAGGTGCGAATGCGCGAGAATCATACCCCTAATTCTTTCTCTGACTTGTTGTATGTGTGAAGTCATGGTATAATACATTTAATACTATAAAGTGTGTAGTAGAGGTGATACAGGTGACAGGTGGTATTACAGATCTAATACAGGTGCCACAAATACATTGGTATGTGTAGATAGAGTTGTAGTACATGGATGAAAGAGCGAATTTTAAATTATTATTTGTCCCCAACCCATGTTGACACGATCATCATTTTCAAATGCCACAATAAATAAGTAAATGTAGCCATTAACATCCCCGCCAAGGGGCACAGGCATTTATCCGGATCCGAGTAAGATTGAGCCAAACTCTACCACGCTGGCTCAGTGCGGGTTGGTGGAGGGGTTTTTACGACTACTTCATACTACCAAATAGTGATAGTAGTCGGGACCTATAGCAAACACGGTGCGTCCGATAATGTAGGTACTTAAGACAAATTAATTATCTCATTGGTACATGGTCAGCATCGGGATTCGAACCTGCATCTCCTGCATGAGAAGCAAGGGTGAAACCCACTGGACCACGGAGCTCCTAAAAAACGCAATAAATAAAAAACAAATTAAAGAAGGTTTTCCGTAACAATTTAATTCGAATTCCTGTCTACGCATTATAATAACGACCGGCGCGGCGGCGGCGCTACGAAGGCACTACGTGACCCGTAGCGCGTGCTACGACTCCGCTACGAGTGCTACGCAGTTGCCTTCTACGCAGTTGTCACACATACTACCCGACCAAGCTAAGTTGGCACCTCGCTGTAATGCGGCGATAGATGTGCCGTTGCCGGCAATATTGCCATTTGTGGGAATATAATGTATCGGGCAATATTGTCCCCATATATTATATTGCAATATTGCCGAACAACTGGCTACGGTACATCAGCGGCGCCCTGCCCACGAGGTGTAAACTTAGTGCGGCTTGCAGAAACAGCTTATATCTAAATTAAGTGACTTAAATCGATTTAGCATCTGTCAAATGTATGAAACATGTCAAAGTTAAATCGGTTTAAGATGCTAAATCAAGATTTAGGCAACTCTGCAAGCCGCCCTTAGCTTGGTCCGGTAGTACAACCGACAACTCCAAGCTTGCGGACATAACTCACAAGTCGTCCTGTCACTGTCTTTCGCATGGGAAATGATAGAGCCAGTATGACATTTGAGGGGCACTTTATCAGAGTAGCGTTTTAGTTCGGCGGAGTTGAGGTTTTGGGTTTTATCTCAAAGCCTTACGGAAGCTCGGTCTGTCATTTGTTATGTTTAAATGAGATGAGGTTGGAATAGTAGTTTCTTTCTTGACATTCTGTATTGAATTAAGATGACGAACATTTACCGTTTAAAAACATGGTAACAGAAAGATGTAAGTAGTCATATTTTTTAGAGATACAAAATATCTTTTCCGTGAAATTCTTTTTAGGGTTCCGTCCGTACCCAAAGGGTAAAAAACGGGACCCTATTACAAAGACTCCGCTGTCCATCCCTCTGTCTGTCTGTCTGTCCGTCTGTCACTAGGCCGCATGAACCGTGACAGTGAGACAGTTGAAATTTTCACAGATGATGTATATCTGTTGATAATATGTAAATGGCATAATGACGACCCTTTCTCCAAAAGGCACAGAATAACGAAATTTTCAGGTTTTTGCCCGAGCCTTTGTGTGAATAATGAGGAAACTCGATATTACTACGATATGTACCCATTTAAATATTAATTATTCATGTTTTTATGTTTTTACGCGATAATTATAAGATAATTCATATTAAATTAAATTTGTCGGAGTACATTGGAGTTCAGTCCACTGAAAGCATAAAGGTGATGGACGAACAAAGATAATGACTTTAGTTTCGCCTTGAACCTGCCATTAGGAGAAAATGACAGTAATTGATAATCGATGATGGATTTCATTCGTATTTCGAATGTAGAGTATCGCGTTGTCAAAGTTATTCCGAGAATAATATAGTAGGTACCTATATTGTACAAAACAGAAAAAACACAAACAATATAGATGATATTGTACAAAGGCAAGCTTATCTCCTGTAGACTTTGCATTATCAAATGTTTCGATTTCAACAAAAATATTTAGCTACTAAGTACTTTAAAACGTTAGCTGCGGTGATGGGTTAGCCCGATGTTAGTTAATTAACCCATCGAGTTTAGGCTCATTAGATTCGTTGTGATGAGACCTTTTAATTTCACCTGTTGATGAGACCTGATGATGAGACCTGGTGATGAATCTTAATGCTAAAGGTATTTATAGACCGATGGTGTGTTGGTTTTTGTAGTTCTTACCTGGCAACCTAGCACGAAGGGTAAAGTTAAAAAGGGCTTCGCTTCGCTCACCGCCTTTTATTTAGCCTTCATTTACCCTTGGTGAGCAAACCAGTATTTTTGAGTTGCAATTAAATATATTCCCTTCAAACTCCTCGTTCGAGAGACCAGCTTCTTACTTACCAGTACAATAATTTCATCAAACAACTTCCTACTAGCGACATCAAAGTTAATAACTTCAGGGGTAACTTAACTTAAACCTTAGAAACTTTTAATTGAATTAACAAAACAAACCCTGTGGAATAATTTTTCAATTTTGCAATAACAAGTTTCCGTTCAATTTTAATTAACTACCTTACTTTGCACGTCTTATATTTTATAAGAAAGTTGTGTATTGTTAGCATTATAGAGTATATTATACAGGTTAGCATGAAGCCAGTGAAGTTGACAAATTGGATTTTATTATATTCTTAACTTACCTGTTAGTAGCTGGAGCCCGCTTGTGCCCGCTTCGTCTGCGAAGAAAGATTTGACCTTTAACCTTCTTACCGAGAAAAATAACGATTCTACGAATTTATCTACAGCAATAATAATATTATACAATACAAATACACTGCTCCGTGGTCTAGTGGGGTTCACCTTGCTTTTCACGCTAGAGATGCAGGTTCGAATCCCGGTGCTGACCATGTACCAATGAGATGATTAATTTGTCTTAAGTACATTATCGGACACTCCGTGTTTCGGATGGCACGTTAAGCTGTAGGTCCCGGCTACTATCACTACTTCGTAGTATGTAGTAGTCGTAAAAACCCCTCCACCAACCCGCACTGAGCCAGCGTGGTGGAGTATGGCTCAATCTTACTCGGATCCGAGTAAAGGCCTGTGCCCCTCGGTGGGGACATTAATGGGCTACATTTACTTACTTACTTTACTTACAAATACAAAAAGGTTTATTTTGTTCTCTCACATAGTTTTACAGGTGAAACTTAACTTAGGTGCTATGTGTTTTGTCATATCTATGTGAGAGACTGGTATCCGTACTAGGAGGTCCTGTTTGACAGATTACCAGCCTCTCCCGACGCTGAACCGGAGTAATCAAGGTACCCAAGGTAGGTGCAATTTAATTAACAGATAGGTAAGAGAGTGTTATGGTGTGGAGTGTCAGAGATTGCAAGTGTGTGTAAGTGAGGTGTGTGTGGGGTGAGTGTGTGTGAGAGGGTGTGAGTGTGTGTGTGAGGGTGGGTATGGGGGTGTGTGTAGGTGTTGGTGTATGTGTGGGTGTATGTGTGGGTGTGTGTGAAGGTGTGTGGGTATGTGTACGGGTGTGTGTATGTGTGTGTGGATAATATTGATACTGATTTCACAGATACATAAAAGAGCTAAGTACCAGTATTCATATTTCTTTTTTTTTTATTGTATTCCATCATTTCACCTTTGGCATTGTATTTGTAAATTTTTGAGACTCTTTATTTACTAGAGTCATTTAGTGAAGCACAGTATCGCCCATCGCGTATTTAGTTCATGTTCATAACCATGTTCCAAACAGTCTCAAACCTATTGCAAAGACAGAACTTCAAAGATGATTTTTTTATTGACCTCGTAATTCATCTGCGGTGAGAAAATACTCTGATACCAAATAGAAAATGGAAGAAATATAATTCACACAGTAAAAACATAAAAAATACGACCTCGAGACCTCTCAATCCTCTCTGCTCGCGTTCGTGCAATACTAAAAACATGAAAATGAGCCTACAACATCTGTATTATGGCTGTAAAGTCCACACATGTTACACAATATGGACGAAATATTGGTCCCTTAAGTCAGCCCACAGTCACAGAAAGGAAACAATACGTTATTTGGTTTACCGTTAATACGTTATGATATATGTCGTTATGATACGTTAATACTTTTCAGATATTTTCATGTTGTAAACAAACTACTGGTTTAAAAAAAATGTGACCAAGCTTATGAGAAACCCTTTCAAACAAAAAAAGAATTTTTGAAATCGATTCATTAACAGTACCAGTTTCGATGTAACACACATTAAAAATAATAATGATAAAAAACATGCAACCAAATTGAGAATCCCCTCCTTTTTTGAAGTCGGTTAAAAATAGAGGTACAACCTTTTGAGGATATCCGTCGGATTTTATTATAGCTATCATCAGTTCGTTAATTAGAACATTAATATTTACTAATTTTTAACTCACAATTTGGCATGAGGATGCAGATATTTTTATTGGTTTTCACATTAATTACCAAGCCATAAGGTTGAAAATCTGGTAGGATCTATCCTTCAATCCAATTAAGGATTGACTCATAGTAGCAGACTTTGAGAAAGTTTAATAGTAAATTAGTGAACAGTTCAATTAGAGTCCCGCGAGTAAAGTGTTAAACACACAAAACCAATTACTTAATGTTCGTATTATGAATGAATAGTCAAGTAATTATTTTATGGCCAATTACCATTGAAGTGAGCCAATTACTCTGCCTCGGGTGCGGCTATATCAGTTTTGCCAGGCAGGCCTATTTCGATTCCTAAAGCAGAATTTACATGATTATTTTCGTACCGTATGTGCCTCCACATAACGGTATTTGTCAGTTGGGAGTGAGTTTTTGTGTTGTGACATGACTTCTATCTTCGGTTGCCTTAATTATTTCGCCAATGGCGCGTGTTGAGCATCACGTTAGAACAGCATATTTCGCGACAGGAGGCAATCAAATCGCCCTGCCGGGTGATGATGTGAGTTACTGCGGGCTAGCCCATCGCCGCGGCCAGGGATATAAGTATAACCTAATTACGAAATTACATCTGTTTGTATCATCCTGTGGAGGTCTTTAGTATCTGCCTACCCCTCTTTCTGGAAAAAAGCGTGATTATAAGTACTAGTATGTTTAACATCCTGTTTAATAACAGATAGCAATCTGCATTCCGTACAATTTGAAGGCGCTATCAACTCCGGCAGGTTGCCGAAATGAACAGAAATTATGAAATTATAATACGTTGTAATAGTAAGATAAGCAGAATTTTTGTTGACTGTTCGCGGTCCATTAAAAGCCTACACAGTTTACACTACATACCTATGTATACCGCTTATCAATTAGTAGGTTTATTTTATACCCGAATTAATAAATAAGATGAAGTAACTATTGGCCTCTCCTGCATTCTCCATCATCATCATCGGCAGCTTATTTCCGCCCACTGCTGGGTATAAGCCTCCTCTTTTTGTGCCAACTTATCCGGTCCTGTGCCAATCCGAATACAAACTTTATAGAGAACCGCCAAGCATAGCTAAAATACGGGCTTGGGGTTTTGTTTTGAGTCTATATGGAAACATTAAACTTTTCGCTTTTATTATGATAACTTTGCAGACAAGGACTGGTAAACAAAGTTCTTAATTTTCCACATGAAGGGCCCATATTTTGCCAAACGCTATCTTATGAACCCAGCCAGGTATCCAATTACCTGTCCACATGGAAAGTTTTAGGTGGGTACAGTCAGCACTTAAATATTTAAGTTCATGCATATACTGTTTAAATTCAGCGTCATACTCAGCCCACATCAACCCATTGCTGGGCTAAGGTATTTTCTCTACAATAATTAGTAATTATGCGTGGTGGAGTATGGCTCAATCTTACTCGTATCCAGGTAAGGCCTGTGCCCCTCGGTCTAAAATTAATAATTAAATCATGTACAGCGCATGTGTAACACGTACTACAAAATGAAAATAAATATCTCAAATAGATCAGTACCAACCAGAAATATATATATTTAATTTAAAAGCTCGCGTGTTTATATAATTCTTATGCTGACTGTACTGAAGCTTCTGTTAGGAGTAGGTGGGCCGAAGCACAGTTCTGGTTTGATATGTTAATTACTCAACACATCATAAATCAAATAAACAGTAAAAGTAGCCCATTAATGTCCCCACCGAGAGGCACAGGCCTTCACCCGGATACGAGTAAGTTTGATCCATACTCCACCACGCTGGAGAGGGAAGGGATGGTTGAGGGGTTTTACGACTACTACATACTACCAAGTAGTAATAGTAGCCGGGACCTACAGCTTAACGTGCCATCCAAAACACGGAGCGTCCGACAATGTACTTAAACAAATTAATTATCCCATTGGTACGTGGTCAGCACCGGGATTCCAACCTGCATCTCCTACGTGAGAAGCAAGGTTAAACCCACCAGACCACAGAGCTCACAAATATTATATGAATGTAAATACACTTATGTAAATGAAAATGTAGCTCATTAATGTCCACCGAGGGGCACGGGCTCTAAATATATGTGGTTGAAACTTCTCTTGAGTGTTACATGTTTAGACAAATTAAAGGTTTCTTTATTTGTTTCAGATCCTGACTTCCGAGGTTCACTGGATGTGACCCTGTCAACCTGTCAACAAAAACTGTCAATACTTAAAACACCGCGCTCAATACGCATCTAAAATGATAGACGATAATTGACCTAAAATCTAAGTGTTGTTGTGCTTCTACCACCCTTGCCGCAAAAATGGATACCCTAGTTCAAGCCATGCCAAAGCACTAGTCGCGTTGTAGAGCTTAAAGCTCCCAAACACACAAATCGACCTATCAATGCTAAATTACAGACTGGTGTCAACTCACTTTCTAAAGCAGCCGTAGATTTTCAAAATCTTCACAAAACATTGACTTGACCATAACAGTATGTGTGTTGATAGAGACATGGTGAGCATGCGTGGCATTATAAAATAAGTGATTAAAAAATTAACATTAAAATTTAAATATCTCAGTGTGAATAACAAAGCCAAAACGGCGTGTGATAAAAGCCTGCTTCGTTATGTTAGTTATGTTTTGTTCTACATAAAAGGTTAGGCAATAGCCCGGTGCTTAAAGTTAAGTGTGTGTTATCCCTTGTGGGTGGGATCGCCGGCAGCGTGAGTCCCACCCGCCCGACCCTGGCCAGCAGGGGGCGAGCTAATCTCTCTCGGATATTCGACTCCATTGTCGGAGCGGCGAGGTACTGTATTGTAAGTATGCTACAAACATTATAAATACCGCTTTACTCCAGAAACGATTAATGATTTATTATGTATTTCCCTGAGTCGCACAAGTTTAGCATGTTACAGTCGAGTCCATTAATATATGAGCAAATCCAAGGCTTTACATGGAATTATCAATAAAACATTATTATTAGCGGATTTATCAATAAAACATATATGTGAATCTGCTCAGATATTTGTGTACCATTCCATGTACATTTATACTTGAAGCCTTGGATTTGCTCGTATATTAATGAACTCGACTGTACTTAGCATCAGAAACTAATGACAATCGTTTGAGACTCTCGTCCTTAAATCTGTGAGATGCACTAACTAATTCTTGTATTATGCTTTTCTATGCTATTTTATTATGCTGCTCTAGTGTAAACCAAAGCTAATAAAAATACTAGTGTTAACTAGATTAAAAACTTCATAACATAACATTTAAAGATTAAAATAGGAGATAACTTAGGAGATAACTTTTAAAAGCACTTTGTCCAAATTATGTTAGTTAGAATCTTGGTTTGAATTTCAGAAGCTACAAATAAAGGACGAAACCTTTGTTGAAGTTTGGGAATCTGTGCAAACGGACAACTTTCAGGTACAACTGGTAAAAATAACAAATCGTTGGGGTTTTTGTACTTTTTCAGTAGTTTTACAATCTAATGATATTTACGATTTACTACAGTTTGGTAAAAATGCTTAATATTCGCTTTGCAATCGCGTCATCTTTCAAAAGTTGGCTCCGATTTTTGAAGCTTATAAGCACAAAATGCCAGTTGATTAATTTAAATATTTATGTACTTAATAGTATTTACACACAGAACATTAGTCAACAACTCATAGCAATAGATGGCATAATTATATCATTCGATACAATAGCACACATTTTTGTACAGTATGCCTCAGATAATATGTTCGATGACCTTGGTAGATACTGGGCGGATTTTATAACACCTATTAAGCCAATATTTGAAACATCCAATGTCATCAAGGACTTATTTTTTGAGGAACACTGTTTACGGTTGTCTAGATCTGTGTTTTGTTCTAACTGTTTCAAATATTTCAACTTCAATCGTGGACACAACAGTGCCTGCGCCACTCGGCACGGGAAATTTAAGATCACTGTTAAAGCTAATGAAAGCCTCTAAACGCTCTTGAGAATAAATTAGGTAACTTGTGCCAGTGAATTGGAAATTTAATCGTGAAACACTTTGACCTTACTTTCCCTCCGTATAGCTCAACACCAACTTAGGCCCACCAGCTATAAACTATTAATCTCAGGATTACATTAACTCGAGCAGATAAACTCGGAATTGCTCCGAATCGTCCAGCACCAAAATTTTCAAATAATTCGTCCCAATCTCGCTAGTTAATAACTAAAAGCGCTTTTACCGTAAATTCGTTAAGGTTTATTGTTTCAGCTGGAGGAAAGCTTCGGGTCATTGAATAAGATCATTGGTTAAGTTGTATTCACTGTATGCATTACAAATGTATAGCTATAACCGGGATTTATTTCGCGTGTAATTAATAAAATAACAGTCGTACTGTAGAAATTTTCATGTAAATTCATATCGCTGGTAGCTACGACTTTCGTAGCAGAGGCTTTATTTGCGTAGCACGGCGTAGCAATGTCGAAACTCGTAACAATTCCCTAGGCTATCATTCGTAATATTGTTGTTTCATTCCACGCAATATGAAAATTAACTTTTAACTTAATTATTTGTAAATATTTGCTGTTAATTATTGTTTCAGAAAAACGATAAAACTTACCTTGATGCCATGATAAACTAATATACAGTGTAATTTCTTGCGTTGTTGTAATACATTTTAGCCAAAAATCACAAGAGACGAATAAACAGTCAGATAACTTTTTTGGACACTTTTTGTATGTTTTGAAATGTCAAAAGCCCCAGATAAACAGATAAGCGCTATCTGAGGAATGAGAGAACGGCACTTAGACAGATAAGACAACCGACAACCATACATAATATTTAAATTACTTTTTAACTATCACCTCTCAATGTTATTTATTACAAAATTTTCTTTAATAACACCACCACAGAGGAGACCGTCTAAAGTTATTATCTTTTTGGGTTATTCACTTTCGGTCTGACTGAACAAACTCTAGCTTTGACAGAAAGGGCGATTTCACACAAACAATAAACGGTCAAGTGCGAGTAAGACTCGCGCATCAAGGGTTCCGATAACAGTTGTAGATTGTTACCTCGTACTGGTGTAAGTAATTAAATTAGGTGCGCGAGTCCTACACGCACTTGAACGTTTATTTGCAGTCTACATAATAAGAGTAACTTTTACTCGAGAGTTTCTTCTACTTTTTCATAGACGCCAGTGACACCTAGATCGATTTTTACGGATCATCATTGAGTGATCATCACTGAGTTAGCGAGTAAAGAGGGCAGATCACCTCATTTTGAACTGTCATTTGTCATACAAGTTATCCCGGGATAATTACTCTCCGTATAACTTTTTGTCGGTAAAATCCAGCCTAAGCCAACCAACCAACAAAAAGTTATACGAGAATAATTTGTATGACAATGACAGTTCAAAATGAGGTGATCTGCCCTCTTTACTCGCTAACTCAGTGATGATCACTTAATGATGATCCGTAAAAATCGATCATCATTGAGTGATCACTGATCATCACTGAGTTAGCGAATAAGGGGGCTGATCTGGTGTCTATGAAAAAGTAGAAGATACTCTCAAGTAAAACTTAGTCTTTCGTTGGTAAAATTCGCTCTTAGATATGTATTGATTGACCCGTGCATTTTCCCAAGTCCTCTTCATGCCTAATAATAATAATATAACAAAACGATAGATTAGACTATCTCCACTCAACACTCCCGCACTCAGGGCTACGGACAAGACCGTGAGTGCGCGAGCGACCGAACACTCCCGATCTTACCCGAGTGGCGTGTGCAGTGCGGGAACGGGACACCGGACATGGCAGCCAGCGAGTGTGAGCGGGAGGTGCGCAAGCGGCGCGAGCGCAGGGACTCGGGCTGTGCGCATGAGAGGAAAGAGCGCCGGCCGCATAGTGAGGAGAGGGCGCCGCCCCCCCCGCCGCCGCCGCCGCCCCTGCACGACTATAACAGACTTGAGGTGACTACTGTACAATAAATACATACATATATACATACATACATACATACATACATATATACACACACACATACATACATACATACATACATACATACATACATATATACATACATACATACATACATACATACATACATAGAGTCACGCCTTTTCCCATACGGGGTGGCAGAGGCACAATTCAGCTCCTTTTAGTTTTAGCCAGTCATTCAATATTATAATTTGAATGATAGGGTCAGGGGGCTAGCCTCTAACTAGCCAGCCAGTTTCCTCACTATTTTTTCCATCACCGTTAGAACATCCTCAGGTTACATGGTCAGCACCGGGATTCGAACCTGCATCTCCTTCGTGAGATGCAAGCTCAAAACCCCTTAGACAACGGACAGAGCTCTTAACTTTCAAGACCCAGATAAACACTCAGAAAACTTTACTGACATTTCAAGTACCTACCTGTGAAATGTCAATCTCGAATACTGATCTTGCATTTATTGCATACTAGTGATGGCGAATATCCTAACAGCAACCACCTGCAAATCACATCTAAACGTCTGTTCCCATTCGTCAGGAAATATCCCACCTCCGCCCAACCAAATTCCGACTTCATGTCATAATGAGGCAAACGCGAGGAGAAAGCCAACGGGTTAGTTTTATCCATGTATCCCGCAGCTATTTCTGTGCGCCCCCACACGGCCTTCTTTTTGCTGCCGTCCGCCTGTCCTCTTCCCGCTTCTCCCCATTCTGGGGCATGGGGGAAAAAAGTAGAAACGTCGCACCCTTCTGGTGAAGTGACACACACAGACGGTGGGAGTTCGGCGCCGATGCCGCATGCCAGTTATTTCAGCCAATCTCCCAAGACATCGCTTTTGATGCCAATCTCTTTTTTATTTCCATTCTTTAGTCCGAGCGCCGCGCGGAGCGTCTGTCTCGCGCACGTCGCCCGCAATTCGGAGGCAAGCGACGCCGCCAGCACCCGCGTGACAAGCCGAAGGACAGTTGCAGAACGAAGGAGAACGAGTGCCTGCTCCGAGCGGGGCATGAGAGGAGCGACAGTCCTGTGTCGATCGAGTCGTACACTGTCACACTGACGGCACAATGTGAGTAGAGTAGTAGAAGCAGCATGCATATCGGCAGCAGTCGATGGGAGCTGATAGCACCGGCCTGTTGCTGTGCGCAATAAAACGATTAGGCAGCAAACAACAGCAACCTTACAGCTCCTTTCTCTCTATAT
The DNA here is from genome assembly GCA_963457715.1 of Argyresthia albistria. Lineage (NCBI taxonomy): Eukaryota > Metazoa > Arthropoda > Insecta > Lepidoptera > Argyresthiidae > Argyresthia > Argyresthia albistria. Next base: position 11,478,376 of record OY735256.1, on the reverse strand, counting down.
TACCTTAAATGCTTTACAAAATCAACGCGTTCAGCTCCTGTCCGCGCGCGAACTAGCACTGCACAAGGTTCAATAGGTCACATATTCACCAAAACTGATCGCCACCGTGGACGCGAGCTGAACTCGTTGGTTTGGTCAAGCCGTAAAAGCTCTTCTAACTGAATAGAGCAGTAGTTTGATTTCTCACTTCGCTAGCAACCACACTCAGAGCGGGTCAAGCAGGAAGTGACAGTACCGTCGATTATGTCGGACACTTCACGCTGAGTTAACTAATCATCATCATCTTGCTCAGCCTGGATTGAGCAACCTGCTTCTCTTTGGTGCCAATCTTCACGATCCCTTGTCAAACTCCCCGCTTGGTCTGAATCAAAAAAATATACGTACATTTCTATCATGTCTGCTATCTATTCTGTTGTATAAATATTTAACTATATGTTACTCCACAGATCCCAATGAGCGCAGCGACAGTCCAGTTACTCTTAGTACACCTTGTAAGTAAACTAGCTTCTATTTAAATAGTTGCATGTAACAGAAAAGTGATGTCGATCATATTCTAGCGATAAAGACTAATTCTCTCACATACATTGCTTCTAGCCCCACACACACTAGGATATCCTATGTCGTGAGAACCACAAACAGTGACATCACAGTCATCATCATCATCGATCGAGGGAGGACTGCAAAAAGTCCACTCCGCTGACGAAGAGGCTATCAAATGGCTGCTCAAACTGCCACCTTTATGAGTTGTGACGTTGACGACAGCGACCAAACGCTAAATAATAGTGACATCACAAACATGTAAACATCGCAGACCTGGAGTTTTTTTGTCCCCAACTGGGATTCGAACCCGGGACCTCTTGCATGGTAGGCAGATGCACAAAACGCCACAGAGGCCGCATATCTTTACGCAGCAATGCTGGTTTTTGGATATCATTCCAGTTTATGCGTTGTGAAAGTGTTAAAACAATACGCAATCACCCCCTCAGACCACAACTACACCACCGAAGACCTGGATCTGGGTGCTCTGCATCGTCAGCTCGACATCGAGGAGCCGGCGCGCTCGTTCGCGGCGCAGCGCGCCAGGCCGCAGGAGACTGCGCCCCGGCGCCCGAAGGAGACCTCGCTGAACCCTGAACGGAGGCTGGATAAGATTGCTAAGAAGGTGGGTAACGTGCTTGATAAGCTGGACGTACATACCGACACGCAACGCAGGTAGAATTTTTGGAAACGAGTACGTCGCGCTGCGGGGCTATTCCGATTCATACAAAAGTTACATACGTTTACATTGGGTATTTATTAGCACAGTATAGAAGGGAACTACAATATTGGGGTAGGTAGACCATTTCACCACGATTTCGGCGAAAGGTTGATGTATAGTTTAGAAGACGTTAATGAAATCTAGCATTCCAAGCTATACGCGATAATTTACAGACCACTGCTTGATGGCCTTGTATACTACGGAAATACGCGACAGTACAATAGTTCCGATTATAATCAAATCGAAAGGTCGACAGCACAGCAAACATAGTCAATCATAATGGCACGTATCATGTTTCTCCTACCCGTCACAATATGTGCCATCGTTTATCATCATTCATCATATTTCACCCATAGCCCTTAACTGGATAGGTTCCTGCGGTATTGAATCTGTGTTTTATTGTACGCGCAATTCTTCCCCTTACCTATCATCTCCGTCTCCTACCCAACATGGTTTGCTGGAAGAAATCTCTTATTAGAGATAAGCTCGCCTTTGTACTTATTTTTTCTATGTTAAGCTATTTTTACTGTCATGTGAGTACAATAAAGAAATTTCTGTGGTGAGGGAGGAATGACGGCATATGATACGATATGCATGCTATTGGGCCTATTAGACTACGCTGTCGGCAGGGCCCTGTCTGACTCACTGTCCCTTTTTAGTCGTTCCATCAGAGTGAGACGTCTATACAAATCGTGCCCTGCCGACAGCGTAATGTAATAAGCTCTTATGTCGAACCCCGAGACGGTCTCTTGTGTAATACGTTTTGTTTAACGTGAAAATCTACAGTTCGTTCGCCGTGTGTAGGCAGGGTTGCTAGTTTCAATTGCCACCACATAATAACAATTTAACATACATTTGGACATCTAACCTACGAATTTCTCAGTAAAAAAATGTGTACAAAATGCCAAGTCTAGCATCATTCTGTGTCGTGTGAACCAGAAATAGCGACGACGTCACAAGCATAATTCTACATCTTTGAACCGATTTGACCATTCTGTCATCCTCTCCGTCACTTGTGTTGTTGTTGGATCCATTAGCGCCACGAAAGGTCATCAAATGCGTTTGATTTTGTAGTAATTGGTGTTTCACTGCTGGGCAAAGGTCTCCCCACTCTAAGACTACAACTCCTGTCCATAGCCTTCTCCTGCCATCAAGTGCCATCTCAGGAGATCTCTCCAGGGCCTTTGCACCATCTTCTTCTGTTCCAACTAGTACCTCTGTGAATCTTTATTTAAAAGTCATAAGGATCGGTGCTAAATCTGAAATTTCATCAATTAATCGTCCCGACGGTTAGGCCACTTCTTTACCACGCCATTTACTCTGAATTTGGGCCTCCACTGCCGGGAGGTAAGCTATGACGATGATATCGACCGTCTACCTACCAGCTGCTATTCCGTTAATGTGAAATCAACTAACGCTATTTCCGTAAATTGCAGATCAGCGTGCTAAAGAAGAGCATCGCAAAACATGAAGCGGAATTCGAGGCCAAAAACGGCCACGCCATCACAGCGAGCGATCGCATCACAGACGTACCACTCACGCGCATGTACGAAGCGCTCCGACGACTTCAAGCGGAGAAGCGCTGCATCAAAGCAGATCCGGTGGAATATGTGCTGAAAGTGCAGGCTGCAAAGCAGCAGAAGGAGAGAGATGACCGGCTAGACATTGCGCTGAAGAGTAACAAGAGTATGGTGGATGTGGTTGTGGATATTGAAGAGGTGAGGAATTCTAGAACAATTATTATAGAGGCATGATTAGAGTTGACCTGCTTCGGCACACCACCGGCAGGTCGGTAGCGCGGATGTAGAGGGTGTCAAATACAAGAAATTCTATGAAGCAATGTCACACCAAGCGGGGCAAGAGTTTCATTGATCGGGCGGGGGGTGGGACCGCGCTTTTGTGTCAGTGTGGACTGACAACCCTCCCCGTCACGTCACTCTGGTGATTCACCTAAGCCTTAAACGCAGGCCCAGATGCACAAATAACTCGATCTTAAGATCACTTTTCTTCCCCTAACCTGAGACAGTCCACCCCCTATTCCAGTGGCTTGAAGGCTGCCGCCAGTCTGCCGGCCGCATCCTCTCCCAAGAGCAGACCTGGACGTCACCGCAGCTGGCCGCCGAGAAGTCCTGCGTCCAACGCGCCCTGCTTCGCCTGGAGGCGGCGAGGGGGCGGCCCCCGGCTCACTCAGCTGACCGGGGCGCGGCTAGGCACCTCTATGAGCGGTACAGAGCAGTGAAGAGGGCGCTCGCTTCGAGGCCTGATGCGGTGAGGATTTGCTCTCAAACATGCTTACACATTTTTACTGGAAGAGGGTGAGGCAGACTAGAGGTCAGCTAAGATTCTGGGCATACGTTTCTCGCTTCCTCAACTAATAACTGGTTCGCCGATAAATCTTATATTACAATAGTTCGCCATTGTTCGGTCATTTGAGCGTTGTGCTTCTGAGAGTAAAGGGGTAAATGAGTCTTTTTATACATGCTCGCCGTTTATAGGTCCTTTCTCCTCCTTCACTAATTTAGTCACTTCTCTTGACAATAAGGCCTTCAGGTACAGCCCCACCATATTTATTGACTCTTACCACTCTCTATCGCCCATGAATGCGTCCTCCTTGTATCTCGCGGCACTCAGATGCCTATAGAAACTTGGCGCAATCTCTATCTTTAAAAGGACTTTCTGACATTGATGGATAACCATGCCTAGGATTTCTATAATTGAGGCGATGAGCTTACCCCCGTTGCGCAAAATTGACTTTTGACTAAATATCGGCTTAAAAGTGCCCTATCACTCAAAACAGGAAAATGCCATAGTAACCTCTTATTAAAGTTTAGATATAATTTATTCAAGACATAAGTAAAGTACTGAAGAAAACTCTTGACCCGTCTTTGTTTGATAAGATTCATAACAAACGTTTCACAAGAAATTACGTCGTTTACTTTCGCCGTTTATTACACTTGATTTTAGCTGGGTATTTATCACCCAATTTTTGGGCTGCCAAACGGGACCCCATTACAAAGCCTCTGCTCGCTGTTCATCCGTCCACCCGTCTGTCAGTCAGTGAGCTATAACTTAGGAACCTATATAGAGCATTCATGCCTGACCCCTATAAGAGGCACAACACAACACTCGAATGAGAATAAAGAGACCCCGCATACGGGCCACCGGCCACAGCCACAAACGCCGCCACGAGAAGCTAGAAGCGGCCACAAAGGAAGCTGAAGCGCGCGTCAGCCACTTTTTTAACACATGCGCGCCGTATCATAATTGACTTAAAGTCGACTGTCTGAAGTTTTCTTTTGGTCCAACGGTTTGGATGCTACATTATAAGCAGACAAAATTATAATAGTTTTTTTCGTATCATCACCAGATTGGTTTTCTAAATGGCGAGCTGGCAACGATTCATGAGCACGAAGCTATGCTGTTCAACACTAGCGTGGACAGCTCCAGCGACAGTCAAGAGAAACCTTCTGATGCTTCGCAGGTTTGTGTATGTGATTAGTTTCCTTCTAACCACTGTTGTACAGGCCGCATGAGATAGATATATGAGCAAGCATGCAAGCTACTCAATCAAATAGTATAGTTTGTCAAATTCGTAGGTGACAGCCCCATGGTCTGCGGGCGAGACGGGGACGAAACATTGCGGGGGCGGGAAAGAAGAGTAGCCCATTAATGTCCCCAAAGAGGGACATAGGCCTTTATACAGATACGAGTGCCATAACGTCAGACAACAAAAACTCGCTCTAAGCCCTCAACTCTTATTACACTTAGGGCGGCTTTCTCCAAAATTTAATCAGCTGCTAAGCGCAGGATTAAATAACCGGCCAAGTGCTAGTTGGACTCGCGCACGAAGGGTTCCGTACCGTTATCTATAAAAAACCGCAAAAAAAAAATGTAGTATGGGAGCCCCCATAAATATTAATTTAATTTTAATTTAATTACTTATTTTTAAGTAAATAATCAACTTAATATATTGTGAACATTTTAAGCGTCTACCTGCTACCATTATCAATATCGAGCAAAAATGAGCAAAAAAAATCACGTTTGTTGTATGGCAGCCCCCCTTAATATTAATATTCTTTTGTTTTTTAGTATTTGTTGTTATAGCGGCAACAGAAATACATCATCTGTGAACGGACGGACGGACGGACGGACAGACAGCGAAGTCTCAGTAATAGGGTCCCGTTTGGCACCCTTAGGGTACGGAACCCTAAAAAAGACATATGGACTTAATTGGACTTGCTCCACGCTGATTTCACTGCTTACTGCGATTATCCTCAATTTATGCTATACTTGCAATTATTCGGGGCAACTTTGCTGTGCCCCGTACAACAGGATATTTAAAACAAGTTCGGATTCGCCAGCCACATGCGTACATGAAATATTTTAGTAGAGGTCGCTGTTGTCGGATACGGCGAAGAAGACATATCCATGTGATGTAAATATTCTTAACTGATGACTCCAGGACCCCACGGAAACGCCTCTCCAGTCGCCGCCGTCCCGGCCTGATGCTGAAGAGGTGCCGTCCACCACATCCTCAGCTAAGTCGAGTGCTGACGAGGCCGCGCCCGCCAACGAGGGTCTTCACTGCCTCGGTGTAGAGGAGCTGGGCAGGGCGCTGAGTGAAGCCAAGTTGCAGAAATGCGTGAGTGTTGTAAATAAAATACAATATTTAATATATCTACCACTTAATTGCACAAAAGTTTTTATTTTACAATGGAAAGTAGAAAACAAAAGACAAAGGTGAGCTTATCTCTATCAAGAGATGTCTTTCAGCAAACCAAGAATTTTTGATTATTGTCCGTATTCCATCCACACATAACTTAACTTTAACATTATTATTATTATTATTATTATTACGAGCCCACCATGTCCCACTGCTGGGCAAAGGCCTCTCTCCCCCTCTTTAACATAACTTAACCATTTTCCCCAGGTTCTACGAAGGACCATAAAAGAGAACGAAGTGAAATTCGAACTTCAGAACTGCCGCAAACTACAAGGAGACGACAAGCAAGGCAAGGATGACTACATCCGCTACAAAGCGATTAAAGCCAGGATCAAACTACTAAATGCCCTCATTAATAAGCAAAAAGTTTTGACTTGAAGGGGCAGTGAAAATAAAATGCGAATAAAAATGGCCGGGGGTCGGAGCGGAGTAAACCAAAACTGGGCGTTATGGGAATGTATCATGCTGTACTCTTTTCTGCAACTTAATACACTTGTCAAAAATGTTAGTATAGTAAATATTCTCTTTGGAAATAAGATTACCGAACAGGTGCAATAACAACTTTGGGAATAATACAAACTGAGCCAGAAAACTGTATTACGCTCAATTTCTTCATAATTCGCCATAAATTCACGTACAATTTTCTGGTCCAGTGTATTTTTTTGATTGAGTCTGGTGAAAACAGCTACCTTCTTACGTTTTTTTTTACGAGTGATGGCAATGGTGAAAATGAAATGTGTAGGAAGCCATAAAAATAACATTTTGATATCGATATTCTTGATTGCTTTTTGATTGATTGGGCTTATTGATATAAATGAAGCAAGGCTAAACCTAAATAAATAGCAGTCAGTACAAGCCACTGTAAGAAAATTTAAAGTTTTAGTTTAGTGCCAACTACGTGTACCTATCTAGTTCTATCGAAGTATACAGAATTTTCGTTAATATATTCTACATTATATGCTAACTACATATATTGTAAAATGTTCTATATTATACTATTTATTACCAACCTACTTACAAAGTTATGTATATGAAGTAATTCTATGAATGACAGAAACACAAATACTTCCAAATAGAGGCATCCTACTTGATATTTCATACATGTAAACTTTGTTGCACATGACAAGGTCTGCAAAATGTATGTCCTATTTCACAATATCAAATGTGTGTGATGGATCCACCTGTAATTGAACATTTAATATACGTTTAAGATTAATCTGTCACTTAAGCTTCATCTGCACATCTTGAATTTTCAGTCGTTAAGACATATGAACAGATAAATCATACATTTTCAATGCAAAATGACAGATGGATTTGTAACATACAGGCCGAGGCCGTTTGAAACTCAGATTCTTTAGTTTTGACGAGCCTATCAAATATGGTAAATAAATACAAAGTAGAATTCGTCTTACACATTTCATTTATAGAATAATAATAACACTAACATATTCCTTTTGATATTAACTAACTTCAACAATGGAGTCATTATATTATGTATACTTACATGTAAAACTAGAATTTACATTGTTAGAGTCTCTGAAAGACATAAAAGGCATAGTATTCATACTTCTTTTAAAGGAAGGATTGTAAGTTTAAGGGCCTTTGCCAATAAATCCGATAATATAAATGTTGCAAGCATAAATTATTACAGTTGAATCTGTCACAAAGAGCTTATTGGATTTATTGGAACGGGCCATCAGTGTGTTTAAGATAATAAATAAATAACTGTGATTATCATTATATTATAATAACTTTCTTGTGCGACAAGACTTGTTGGTTGATGTATGTATTATCTTAGCATTTAGTATACTTTTTATTGGAAACTCGTCACTACAAAGTGTAACAGAAATAGAAACTAATTGAGGTCATTATTACTGTGAATAACTTGAGTGTTCATTTCTGTTACAGCTTGTATATGTAGTACAATGTTGTTTTATAAGCTGGACCCATAGACAAGATGCCATTCGCTATATCACTGCGCGCGCTTTAAATTTGAGAACGAAATGTCACATGACGACTGACGTTTGGTTTCGAAATTTCAAATCGAATACATTTTCTTAGCGTTGCGCGCGAGTGAAATAGCAAAATATTTTTTCTAGGTGTGCTGATTTAGTTGTTGATATAAGCTTCAAGAAAATGATAATTTCTTATAAGATTATTTATATAATAAGTTTACCTTTATTCTATGTAATTAAATCAGTAATATATGTACTGAAAATATATTTGTATTTTTTTTCTAAGTAGGTTAAGGAAAGTACTTATCAGAAATAGCGAAAAATGCATTGTAAACGGAGATTTGCTAGACTTTAAATCGCAAATGCAAACACTGTTTAAAGTAGAATTTGTTTGAAGAATTGTTATGATACCGTTTAATTGTGAAAACCGTTAGTTTACGAATTCGCACATAAGAAATATCAGTGGGAACTGGGAAGTGGTTGGTCAGGGTAGGTAAAGGCCACGTAAAGGCTAAAGAGGGTGCGAAGCGAAGCGAATCCTTCGTGTTAGGTTGATTCGTAAAGAGCAAAATATAGAAAAACTTTCAGCTCGGTCCGTCCCGTCCCTTTCTGTAATCAGTTTAAACGGTTTTTGCAAACGGTGACAAACCTATAGCATACCAAAATCACACACGTTGGAAATCATATCAAGATTAAGGAACATAAAAAATGGGCAGGAGATTTTGTACCTTATCATAACAACATTTATAAATGTAATCGTTGAATATGTACTTCTACAAAATACAATGCTTCTAACTATTTCTACTGTGTTGTTTATTTAACTCTAAGAAATATTCTACAGCGTAATCATAACAGAACGCTCGTGATCTATGTGATCTATTTGACGTCTGAGATTTTACAGTACAGACCCACTCAAGCCAAAATGTACTGGGAAGTGAAAATTAAAGTTGCTCCGATCAAATCGGTTTTGTAATGAAAGTTGCTCAGAATGACGTCCCTAACAAAGTAGTTTCTCATTTTGCGTTAATTCATTTACACCTTGTATAGAGAAGTGAAAATTTATTTTGCTCTGATCAAATCGGTTTGATAGTGAAAGTCGTTCAGAATGATGTCCCTTGAGGTCAAAACGCACATCGGCGGAGAGGCGCTGCGCGGCAGGAAGCGGCCAAATATTATTTCTACTAATTACTATGATTCAAACCGCACCACAGCGGAGCGTACCGGCGCGGCGCGTAACGGTGCGGCGCGGCGCGCGCGACAGGCTTGGGTCCGAGAGAATAGTGCCGCGCCTCTGTAGTGCGTTTAGAAGAGGCCACGTGTCGCTCCGCTGCAGCGCCGCGCCGCGCCGCGCCGCCGAAGTGCGGTTTACCCTTTACTCCCCAAAATGTTTTGTCGCTCCATACTCTAAACACCGCGTATATGTATGTATACCTAAAATGTCAGCTCAATCGGCCAACTATTTAAGCGTCCACATAGTCTAGTCAGTTAGTTTTTGTTGATGAAGTCAAAAAATATTTTTCTAGCTATATATCAAAATGCTAGAACATATTGTATGTACATATCATTTGCCTCTTCTCTACATTGGACCACTGCGAAAGAAGAAGAGCGAAATTCATATCGAAGGTACCTACATACGTAACATGTTGCAAAGTTAATCTCTAGAATCGTTTAAGGTCATATGTCATGGAATCGTTCTGATTATTTGAAGCAAGTAGTATCTGTGCTTGAATTTACTCTACCTACTTACTTAGTTACACTTGTATCTATGGATCATATAGTTTTAGTTTTACGTCATTCATGCTAAGTAACAAGGATTTACTGCTATGAAAAGAGGCCTTGTAAGTCGGCATTTTCAAAAACTGCATTGTATACAGGGTTACTTTTGTACCCCTGGCCAAAAGTTACTATTATTTTAGGGACATCATTCTGAGCACTTTCATTAAGAAACTGACTTGATCAGAGAAACTTAATTTTTCACCTCCCAGTACATTTTGGCCTGAGTGGGTCAGCTGATTTAACCCAATATAGAAAATTAAATAACCCTGTATAGAAAATGTTCCATTTTCAAATCACTTTACGGCAGACTAGGCTTGATAGTGGTAAAGTAAAGTAAAGTAAAGTAAATGTAGCCCATTAATGTCCCCACCGAGGGGCACAGGCCTTTACTTTAGTGGTACGACATGGTTTTATTTAATACATACTTACCTATTATGCTTTCACTATGGAACCGATTTCGTCAGAGCAACTTTAAGTCACTTCTCCATACAAATCAGCTGATCGCCCGGCACGAGTCATATTGAGAAGTGAAAAATAATGTTGCTCTGATCCAATCGTTTTCATAGCGAACGTTGTTCAGAATGATGTCTCATGCCCCTAACAAATCACTAAAATAAGACTGCATCTTTCAGTTACACAACCGAAATGTTTTATTTATCTCGCATGAAATAAGTAAAGTAGAATGCTTATGTACGGGTTGTAAGTAGCTATTTCACCCTTGAACTATATTCTAAATATCTCGGCAACACTTGATCCGTTAGCGCCCTTTGCGAGCTGTGCTCGCACGGGCGCCAAATTGGATCTTGATCCAAAATAGCCTTGCGCCTCTTGTGTAACAATCTACTATTTCAGTACTAGGTGATATTCCGATACGAGGTGCCTGGGGCACAGTAGGGCTCGCATTTAGCCAGTCGATAGTTAACAGTGGGTTCTCTGACAGGATGTAGTCCATCGCCGGAAAGGAAAAGAAATGTTCACCAAACTAATATCCTAAGAGTTATTCCGAAATTCTTAGCCATGACATAAATCAAAAGAATTAAATTGCTCCTCCAAAATTTGCAGAGATAAAAAATATTTACTAGGTAATATAGATCACGTACATACTAAAAGACTAAACAATTCATGGAACCTAATGGGCTTTACTCGCTATGCAACCTGGCTTGCAATCTGTCGCTGCAACTCATAGAAGGCAGGTTGCCTGGCAACAGAAGGTAGAGAAGGACAGAACAGCAAGATAGACTGAGAGAGAATTACAAGTTGCAGCAACAAATCGCGAGACAGATTGCATCGTGAGTAGTAGTATGGTAGTAGATATAGTAAGATACCCAGTCTACCCAACAACAAGTGACGTGGACGTACATTTGGGCGGCCACATTATCAACCCACTTGAAATGTTCGCGCTGCAAAAATGAGACAGAGCGATACCCCTCTGTAGACCTGTCTCTATTTTGCAGCCCGAACATTCCACCGAGCACAATATATGTGGTCATATTGTGCGATATTGACGCTACAAGAAACATATAAGTCGGGTTCGTATATAACAACTCAGGAGCCACTTAGGGCTTCAGTAGTCAGTGAGACAGACACGCGGACAGTTCATAACATTATATCGCAGTTACATTCTCAAGATGGTGTGGAAAAGCCTTGTTTTTGTGGCCCTGGTCATGGGTAAGTTTATTATATTCTCACGAATATTATTTTTACTAAAGTGATAAATAAATAAATAGTTAAAATTAAAACTATCGAAGTTTACAACATCCGTATTTGTTATTAGTACAGGTATGTAGCGTTCGGTTGATCATTCGATATCATGCAAATAAGCGTAGCCACGGAGTGTCTGCCGTTGGTCAACTGATAGCTCCATTGACTGTAAATATTTCGGCGGAAGTTAAATTTAAATTTAAATTGAGCTGTAGTAAAGTGTGGGCTCAGGATTTGTAGGAATAGAGGTGTCTGTGTCTAATCGACTATCAAGATTTCAAATGTATACTTGTTTGGTCAAGTTCCAGGATCTAAGAGATACAAATTGATGCGTATTGTCTCACTCGAAGAATATTACCGAAGTTTTCAGTACGTTGGGATAAATATTTTGTTTTCACATACTTATAAATGTACTTGTATTGCTTAACCATAACCATATTATCAAAGTTGTGAAAGAGGCACCGAAATGATATTTTCTCTGATCGTTTGGCAGATGTTTCAGATCATTAGAATACAGAAAAAAGCACATGTAAATACTATGAAACGTAATGGATTATGGCTCTAACTTACTCTTATCCGGCTGTACCCCTCGATGGGGAATTTAATGGTCTACATTTATTTATAAATATTGTATATCTACATGAAGCCGCCATTAGGTCAGGCGAGTTAAACAAAAGTAAAAGTCATTGCCGAAGTCGTCAGAACTTGCGTCGTCGTCGTACCAATTTGTGTGGATCCCTTCTTCCTGTAGTGCGCCTCTGCGCAGACGCAGCCATTTATCAATTTACCAGCAGCTGATCGTTTGCACGAGCCTGAGAGAGACGGCAGGCCACAGATAAAGATGGATGATGATCACTTGTCGGAGTTGTTGCCTCTACGTCGCGTCGCTCCTGTAGTCACAGGGTTTTGTCATGGGAAAGTGTGGGTCAGAGATATGCGGTTTATTATACTGGGTGCTAACAGAAGGGTGTAGTCATATTTTAGGGGGTTGTTAGGGAGACCATTCTGAGCAACTTTTACTATGAAACCGATTTGATCAGAGCAACTTTATTTTTCATTGCTCCATACGTTTTGGTCCGGGCGGTCAGTTGATTTGTTTATAGAAGTAAAAATTAAAAATGCTCTGATCAAATCGGTTTCACAGTGAAAGTTGCTCAAAATGGTATCCCTAACAACTCCCTAAAATATGACTTCACCTTTCTGTTACACCCTGTATAGCTCTTTACCTCACCATCTCGCAACAACGCTAGCGACAAGGCTACTGGAACTATCGTGCCTACGTTTGGCTCGTTATTCAATACTCTCTTTTGCGTGATAGGGGGCTGGACTATCGCCATAGCTATGGAGATTTATGGTTTCGTTTCCCCTCGATGCTATCCATCATAGAGTAACTTATATATAGGGTACTTTCCATCACCGTTCTCATATTACCTATATCAATATGATTTATTTTATGTTATTGGTACATGGTCAGCAACAGATTCGAACAAGTACCTCCTGATTCGAACAAGCCTGAAACCCATTAGACTAGACCATAGAGGTATTACTTGTTTTTCAAAATGTAGTAAGTAAAGTGATCAATACCAATTATATCAGTCATCTGAGCAGAGGTCAGAAACTATCAGGCAAAGTTGAAAACGTGTTGTTGATAACCACTTGTTTATCAGTTAGCTTTATCTAATTAGGCACATTAAACATCTACTTGGAAACTTATAAATTATAAGGTTATCGGAGTAAAACAAATAAATAACGAATCTGTCTACCTATAAAGTTGTTTGTTGTGGACGTGCGCTAATTTGGTTGCAATGAATTAGAATGGCTAATTAGGTCTAATAGACATAAAAACATAAACAAATAATAGTACCCAAAAAAAATTACAAACATTCATAACCTAATTAGATAATTAGAAGATTCAAGAGAGCGGTGTACAGATTACTCACATAAAGCAGACGGCTCCAGGTTAACTCATTTTTGCACCCTAGATTGCCCCTGCGGCAGGCGTGTGAATAGCCGGTTTTAACGCCATGTACCCCCCTGCCTGCCTAAAAAACTATATGAAAAAAACATTTTTGAAAATTTGGCGTTTAAAGTGCGTCTTGTGTGAGAATTCGCGCGGCGAGAAGCGGAATCTAATTTGATAGATAGCCATTTTGTCGTTCTGGGTTGGGCCGCTTTTGGGAAGCTGAATAGACGTTTTCAAGTCGAAAATCCCTCAAAACCTAAGACCAGGGTTTACAACCAATATGTCCTGCCTACACTCACGTAGGGTGCCGAAACATGGACCCTTACAAAGGCGAGCATGCACAAAATAAAAGCCGCACAAAGGGCCATGGAGCGTACCATGTTAGGCATCAAACTTCAGGATCGTATTCTAAATACAGAAGTAAGACGTCGCACTAAGGTCGCCGACGTCGGCAAGCGAATCACGAGACTGAAGTGGGGGTGGGCAGGTCACTTGACACGGACCAACTTCTTATTAATCTGTGACACGGAGGACCAAAGCGGTAACGGAGTGGCTGATGGCAGCATGACGAGCTAGATGGACGAATGAAATCACCGCCATAGTCGGTAGGAGGGAGGAGGGAGGTAGACGGATGCGGGAGGCACAGGACCGGAGTGGATCGCGTGGTAGAAAAGAGGCATATGGCCAGCAGTGGGTAGGTGTGGGCTGATTGATGATGGTGTAGAACGACTCGCACGCCACCGTCACGCATTCACTTCAGGTGCATTGTAATCTAATCCAAGACGCACTCTACATCTGTGCCTAACAAGTGTGATCGGAACCCTTGGTGCGCGAGTCCTGCTCGCACTTGACCTTTTTTTATTGACGTTTAACGTGATTTGTCTTATTTTTCGCAGGTGTCCAGGCGCAGCTGCAGCAGTTACCAGAGGTGTCCTCCGCCCACCGAGAGAAGGCCCTGGAGTTCCTCCGCGCCCAGTGCAAGAAGAACGGTCATGAAGAACAGGCGACCGTCATTGAGGTGAACTAATGAAGATACTTTTTGGTCCATTTGTCTATTTGATATTGTGTAAAGCCGCGGCTATACAAGTATACAAGGCACAAGGTATCGCGATAACGCGAATAGTCGTTTTTTCATACGCCGGCCCGGCAACGGCACATGCACCAGTTTAGTGAGTAAGTGAGGGACAGAGCTATCCCTCTTTTACTCACTAAACCAGTGCTGGTGCCGGTGCCGGGCCGGCGTATCAAAAAACGGCTATTATTTCCATTGTCGCGACAAGTCTAGCCAAGTAGATCGTACTATCGCGATGTGTTATACTGATGGGAATCTATCCAGATAAATATCATATCCTGTCCATCCTAGGTTTGCTGGAAGAGATCTCTTATTAGAGATAAGCTCGCCTTTGTACATGTTTTTTTCATTATTAAGTGTCTGTATTCTGTTTTTGTGCAATAAAGTATAAAGTAAAGTATATCAATGTTGGATATTTATTCGTGACCCATCAGTAGGCCAGGCACTGTCTTCGTAGCAGAAGAACGAATTTTTTGTCGAATTTAAATGAAACATCCTCTTACATTGATTGGGGGCGATTTGGGAGGTGTCAACCGCTGAGAGCATGCGATACTGACTATGCCCCTGTCTGTCCCGCGCTACTTTTCACTCTATCTCAATCCCACAAAGGGGATTTCATCCCAAACTGACATGTGTCAGGATCAATTCTCTCACAGACACACTACACTGAGAACCTTACAGCTCTCTGGCGCGGTGGTCCAGATTCCATTTTCAAACACACAATTTTAATTAGTTTGCTTAGTTTAGTTCGTGTCGCCTCCCGAATCGCAGAAATACAAACAAGAAATACTCGGCACAAAGCCGAGCTTATCTCAGTAAGAGATCTTGTTAAGAGATTATTCTTGTTCCTCAGGCTTCCACCCAGACCTTGATGACCTGCGTGAAGTCCCTCGTCGACTTTGAGGTCTTGAAGGAGGAGATCAAAGAGGCCAAGCCCAACGGCGCCCTCGATGAGGTCTTCAAGAAGTACTGTGACAAGTCTGAACAACTGAAGGCCTGCATTGAGGCATACAGGTATGTAAAAAACCGGTTAGGTGCGAGTCGGACTCTCACACAGTGGGTTCCGCACCATCGAGAAAAAACACGTTTTTAGGGTTCCGTCCCGAAGGGTACCAAACGGGACCATACTGCCTTCACTGTCCGTCAGCAAACTCTATCGGACGAACTGTAATTGTTAGAAATTTTAAATTTTCAAAACGAACGAAGTGGGAAGTTTGAAATTGGAAGTGGGAAGCGGGAAGTGGGAAGTGGGAAGCGGTAAGTGGGACCAGATTAAGAATAAATGTAATGTCCACAGGTCCACCGTCATACCCTGTATGGACGGAACCGTGAAGGACTACGCGCAAGTCTCAAGGAATGCCACCGACCAGCTTATCGACTTCGTCTGCTTCAAGGACGGTGACCGGATCGCTTGTAAGTACACGCGTCGCTCTTTTTTAGGGTGAAGCCAGACGAGCGTAATTTTGTGAGTCGTGAGTCGCAGAATTTCCGCTGCCTTCGGTTTCATACAAAACTCCTGTTTCGTTCACACCGGCGGCGTCGCAAAATGAGTTGTAGTTTAGTATGAAACGGAATAACGCGATCGAAATTCTGCGACTGACTACTCACAAAATTAGGGTTCCGATCCTTAAAAGGAAAAAAGGAACCCTTATAGGATAACTTTGATGTCCGTCCGTCTGTCCGTCTGTCTGTCCGTGTGTCAAGAGCTTTATATCAAGAACACGTGGACTTATAAGCTGAAATTCATATAAATTGTTAAGGTCTGTGGTTGCATGAAACCGTGAAAAACTATATACTAATTTAAAATGGTGTGTTTGAAAATGGAATCTGTGGCCACCGCGCAAGAGCTGTCAGATTTGAAGGTTGTCAGTTTAGTGCCTTTAGTTCCTCTAGTTTGGTGGTTTTGAAACCTCAAGAATAGCCCACAGACAAGACTTTTTTGAGCTAGAGCTGGAATAATCGGACATAAAGGATTACCGAACCCAAAATTTCTTGCTAAACAGTTCGTCTTTTCTACACAGAGAAATCTAGATATCGTAACACAAAGCATTGTTGATCAAAACTGTAGCAGTCTGAACTTACACGTACCAATTACACGTCTTATATTACACTTGTTTACGCAATTTGGCGCTTCATAAAGGTGGTTCTAGACATGTTCTTTTGTCGTACGTTCCGTACCAACTACGTCGCGAAAGGGGTTCGAACATTTTTGTATGGTGGACTGTGGTACTTGGATACCCTGAAATTTCGCTTTTTTAACACGCTTTTATTAGCTTCACCTGTATGTTTGTTTGTATGTTTGTAACTCGCTTGTTGCCTTCCTTGGATATAGTAGCCGTTTCTTAGGCTCCCTCTCCAGAATCGAACGCTTTTAAAGAACATTGAACTAAAAAGTAAAAAATAAATATAGTTTAAAAAAACTAATAAACACGCTTTTAAAGTACATCGAACTAAAAAGTTAAAATAATTTTTAAAATAAGCTTAAAACAATAATGAACGAAAAATACTAGTATTATTGTGAAAAAAGCGTGGGCGCTCGATATACGAAAAATATGTTACAAAGCGCCCACGCTTTTTTCACAATAATACTAGTATTTTTCGTTCATTATTGTAAGAACATTAAACTAAAAAGTTAAAAATAAATATAGTTTAAAAAACTAATAAACACGCTTTTAAAGAACATCGAACTAAAAAGTTAAAAATAATTTTTAAAATAAGCTTAAAACAATAATGAACGAAAAATACTAGTATTATTGTGAAAAAAGTCTGGGCGCCCGATATACGAAAAATATGTTACAAATTTTCCGTTCATTATTGTTTTAAGCTTATTTTAAAAATTATTTTTAACTTTTTAGTTCGATGTTCTTTAAAAGCGTGTTTATTAGTTTTTTTTAAACTATATTTATTTGTAAGTATGAAACAAATGTTATGAGACACCTTATTCAGTATGAATATGTAAATGAATTACATATTCAAACTGAATTATCTCAGAAAGCCTAATATATTGACGATATTTTGTCAAAGAATATTTGATGTTTTAAAGGTGTACATGAAAAATGTGACATTTTAGCGAATTTCCACTTCAGATATCCCAGAAAGGTTTGATGTTCTTTCCCGTTAAACGTCTTGAATTTAGTAGATAAGGTTCAAAATTGCGATGCCCCAAAACGACCGTGGTTAAGTCGGGTTCTACCGCGCGCGTTACGAAACCGGTTTATAAATTAACCGGGTTTGTTTGCTCGTCTTGGTTGAAAATGAGGTACCAAACGTGATTTTAATTGATAAATAACTGTTAATTCGTAATTAGCTACACAGTTTTTTTAATAATTATAAAAAATAGCTTTGTTATAATTATGTATGAATGACCGATGCACATAATAAATAAAAAATCAATGATATTTTCGATTATTGATAACGTATAAATATAGAAAATTTCAGATAGATTTTCTTGAATAGGTACTTGTTCTATTTAATAAAATCGTACAAATAAAAAAATGGCTATCACTTTATTCTTAAATATTATATTTTGGTATAAATACGTAAACCTTATTACGTCTTGATAATTAAAAAAATTGGGAAAATATGGTTTCTGCCCTGGGACATTTATTTGGGCATAACTTCTTTTTTTCCCTTTTTGTCCAGTTTATGCCTTTTCCGCCCGGGTTTAAACCCTCTGCCCATCTTTAACCGCGTATAGACAGGCAGCCAGCCCAACCGCCACAGCTGTGAAGTAATCGCCTTGTTCGCAGTGTTCATCGCCGAGCAAGGCCCCGAGTGCTTCCAAGAGCGGTCGACCGGCATCCAGAAGTGTTTCACTGACCTGCAGGGATCCATCGTGTCACTGGAGGGCGCGGCCAGCCTTACCCGCACTGTAAGTTGTAGCACAGGGTGCTCATCCCATACAGATTAGAATTAGTAACCCTTCGTAAAAAAGAGATGGCGTGAGGAGTAAGATTTGTACTTTAAACGCCATGGTTTCAGTCTACGGTTTCAGTTAATATACTTCTAGGTGGCGCTAATCTTAGAATAAATCCTATAATATCTTAACGCCATCTCGTGGTAATTGCAATTTTTCGATGGTGCTGCACCAAGCGATAATAGCCTCGAACTAAAGAAGTTTCCGTAGCATCTCAGTTTACACCGGTGTCATATTTTGTTCTAGGTGGTCGATCTGTATTAGATGGTATAATATTACAGTATCTGTGGTAGTAGTAACAGGCGACTATTTTACGTGCGTTCTGTGGAGTGTCTGAGGTGTGGTAGTGTCTAACATTTGCGTGTTCCCACAGGAGCAATGCGCCAAGTTCGACAGCCTCTCCGCGTGTGTGGTGAAGGAGCTTGAGGGCTGCTCTTCGCCGACGCCGGCTAACATGGCGGAGGCACTCTTCAAGTACGTGCGCAAGAGCTCGCCCTGCAAGAGCATTGTTGTAAGTACCTTCTGACAATACAGGGTGGAACACAGGGAGCATTTTTCCAGTGGAGAGCGCATAGATACATTTTCCTTTGAAACACAACTCACCAATGTTTCACTACTTACCCTAACATTTCTGTTATTTAAACCTAATCGTAACTCACTTCACTAAATATTTATCTATAAGTAATTTGTAAAACCTACCTAACTGATTACGATAAACAAGTTATACTTACTATTGTAATGAACCTACTTCCTTAGTACAGTATTATTTTTCTAAAATATTGACTTATATGTAACTTACAAAGTAATTTTTAAAAGTTCATACGTACTTATGTTAAATTTTATTTTATTGCCAACCATGTATACGAAAGATGCCTGGCTACCCATGGCACAGGACAGGGTATCCTAGTTTGGGAGCCAGGAACCCAAAATGTAAACTAAGTAGGCAAATAAAACGTTTTCATTTCATTTCATTTCAATTTACGGGCGGCGGCGGGGGACGAGGTAAGAGAGCTGTGATTGGTCAGCCGCTGCGAAACTGGCTGGCGGCCTGTAATCGTACATAGGTTGCGTATGCGAACGTTTGTTGAATACCCCGCAGGCGAAGTTAATTGGATATATGTATAGTCTCTGGTGGAACAGAAAGGTGTAGTCATATTTAAAGGGATTGTAAGGAACGTCATTCTGAGCGACTTTCTCTATGAGACTGATTTGATCAGAGCAACTTTGTTTTTGCTTCTCTATACCTACTTAGCTGACCGCCCGGGCCAAAACGTATGGAGGAATGAAGAATTGAAACAAAAAGTAAACTTTAGAAAAAACCGACTTCCACAAACCCTATTTGATTAGATTGAGTTTAATACAAACAACTGTAACCCCTTATCCCCCCCCCCCTTGGGGAATTAATTTTGTCAAATCCCATCTCAGTGCTACCCCACGCTACTAAGGAACCTCTGCACAAAGTTTCATGGCTCTAGGTCCACCGGTTCAGGCTATGCGTTGCCTGCCCGTCAGCCACGCATTGTATTTGTACATAGTATTGAGCAGTTCTGGTGGCCATATGTGGTCTTCATCAGCAGTTCCGCATCACAATATTATGCTTACCGTGAGTAAATGCTCGAGTAATTACTACAGATTAATAAAGAGTTTATTACTAAAATACACAAAAATCACTATAGTTCTGCCTATAATATTTGAAGAGTTCCCTCGATTTCTCCAGGATCCCATGATCAGATCCCGACCTGGTGTCAATGGGACCAATGGGAAGGTAGACCCTTTCAAACAAAAAAATAATTTTCCAAATCGGTCCATCCGTCTAGGCGCTATCGGGGCACATACATAAAAATAAAAAACATCCAGACGAATTGTAAATCTTCTCCATTGGGAAGTCGGTTAAAAATAAAGTTGATATGATGAAATTGGTGACATATAGTAAAAGTTGTTCAAAATTATGTCCTTGACGACTTTCATCTTTCTGTTACACCCAGCCCCCCTAGACAAAGTTAAACGCTAACGCTAGCGAAACGAAACGATAACGATTTGACATTTGGCTTCGCTAAAGTGACGTCACGTAGCGATTACAAAGGAGGTGAATATCAAAAGGTACTTATGTCCACCACGCACAGAAAAGTTTTTTTTTTCACCAATCGCATGTCCATGATAAACTGCACGTCTAGTGTAGTCCAGTAGGTTCAAAAGCATATTACGTCCCATACTTATAGAAGCCTAAAACATGCCCTTAATTTCAAAAAGTATACATGTCCGCGCGAGCATGGTGAGCAGTTTTGTATAGTATTCAAAAAGTAAACATGTCCCATACAATTTCTCCTTGTTCTAAACAAAAAGTATACATGTCCCAAAAATCAACGAAATAAAGAAATAATTTTCATAGACTAGGCTGTTTGGGCTTAAAACTTTACCTGTAACGTTCATAAAACAGATAATACTTATAGTCTGTGACACGTCTGTGACAACCTGTCGAACGAAAAACGTAAAAAACAATCTGTCAAATTTAAATGGAAAAAAGAATAAACGGAAATCGTCGAGAGGTTGAATTTTCTTTGACAAAATTCTGCGGCTATCTTGCCTTGCGATGGACGAAAGTGAAACGGTTGGCGGACTAAACTCTGGGTCTCGTCGCAAGTCGAGAAACTCTCGTCCGAGACCAAGAAAGTAAGTAAGATCCGTTATCTAGTTGGCCTGGTCGGCTGGTAACTTCCTACATTTTTTCTATGTTGTTTTATTTTTCAGACAACACATCGATGAAGACCCTCTTTGTCTCCAATTCATACGACCGTGTTTCCACAACTCGAAGAAACTTAATTGTTTGAAAGTGTCTGACAACGACGTACGAAGAAACCGAAAATACCTATACAAAAACCATGAATATGTCAAGCAAAATCAGTACCTTTCTCGCTTGGTGCTACCGTATGAACCAAAACGTAGAAGACCAAGGAATGTTTTCCTTGCGGTGCCTAAACCAAAAAAGTTCAACGCATCATATTATTTGATTGCTGGGGCCTCGAAAACTAGAGTGCAGGTTTGCAAAGCATTCTTCATGAAAGCACTTAGTGTAGGACGAAAGCGTTTATCAAGTTTGGCTAAGACTTTGTTTGATGGTGATGTGCCAAAGGAAAATAGAGGTGGTGACCGTAAAGCAGAAAGATTTGCAGCAAGGTGGCAATCGGTTAAGGAATTTATTTCTAAACTGCCAGCTCAAGAAAGTCATTATAATCGCATGAAATCTAAACGCGTGTACCTCTCTTGTGAATTAAACATAACAAAATTGCACAAAATGTACAATAAAAGTGTATCTCAGGAGTTGAAAGTGACATTGGGTTTGTTTAGAAAGATTTTTCTCACAAACTTTAACATAGGCTTTAGGTCTCCAGCCTCAGATGTATGCCAGTTATGTACACTATTAAAGCACAAAATACGCACAGAAACAATCCAGCCGGAAAAACAGATTGCAATAACTGAGCTAAGAGTGCACAAGCTGAGGAGTAATGCGTTTTATAAACTATTAAAACGAGATGAACCAAATACTCTGACTTTTGCATTTGATATGCAACAAGTTCAACCGCTACCGAAGACACCAATAGGGGATGCTTTCTATGCACGACAGATAAGTTTCTATACCTTCTGTGTTGTAGCACCTGATTCACGGAACCCAAAGTTTTACACATGGACAGAAGATCAGGCTGGTCGAGGTGCTGGTGAAGTGGGTTCTGCATTGCTGACATTTCTGGACTAATTGGATGTTGCTGAATCTATACGCACAATAAGACTATTTTGTGATGGGTGCGGTGGCCAAAATAAGAATTCATTCATAGTCCACGCTTTAATATTCTGGCTTACAAGGAAGGCACCACCCCACCTCAAACAGATCCAATTAACATTTCCAGTACGAGGTCATTCATTCCTACCCTGCGATAGGGTGTTCGGTAGGGTGGAGAAGAGTTTGAGATTAAAACCAGATGTTAAGTCCAAAGAAGAATACCACCAAATTTATTCAGAACATGGTGAAGTTATGAAACTTGGTGATGGCAGATTCAAACTAATGGATGTTAAAGCACTGGACAAGAATTTTAAAAAATTGGTTGGCATACAAAATTTGAAGCGGATCAATTTCAGAAAGACAAGAGCTGGTGGAGTTAGGGTACAAACACATGAGAATTTCGTTTATGAATCTAATGAAGAAGAGTGGAAATGTCTGCTGAAACGAGGTCAGAGCTGTTTAAATCGTTTGAAGGGACTACCACTACACAAAAGGGCAATAAATGCAGAAAAAAGAAAAGACGTGATCAAACTTCTGGAAAAACAGTTTGGGCAAAATTGGAAAGAGCAAAATGATTTAAAGTGGTACAGAGATGTTCTGCTTGAAGAAGCTGCAGAAGCTGCAGTGGAAGATGAAGAAGAAATAGCTGCAATGGAAGCATGTGACTGCATGGAACCCGATATAGGGTTACATATTTAGTTTAAGTAATGTTTAGGTATCCTATTAAGATTGATTGTGATAATAACATAAATAAACAATAAACAACCAAAGTAACATAAATAAGCAATAAACAACCAAAGTATTTTATTATCTCCAAAACCTCACATCAAAAAGTGACATGTCCACTTTTGTCACTTTAAAAGGTGACATGTCCGCTACCCTGTTTTTCAAAAGGTGACACGTCATTAGGTTCGTGTCAAAAGGTGACATGTCCGGTTGTTTTTATTTTCTTTCTCAGCAGTTTTTCGACTAAAATCCCCAGATTTTTCGTATTATAACATTATATTTATTTTTTACAACATACAATTTTATCAAGCAATAAACGTGTGTGGATTTAAAACAGGGAGGTTTTTTTCAATTTCTGGAAAAATAACAACGGAGGACATGATACCCTTTGATATTCACCTCCTCTGTCAAATCGCATACATAAAAAGTTATCGTTTCGTTTCGCTAACCTAGCGTTTAACATTGTCTACAGGCACTGTACAGTGTACACTTTACGATACATATAAATACACGGTGAATTTTTATCAATTTTGTTCCTTAGGGAAAGTTATGCATTCAATGAAGAAACAGTTTGAAATTACTCCTAAAATATCTTTAGATTTATGTCTAAAGTTTCCATAAATTTTCTTTGTTTCAGAAGACGAACTGAAGCTGCTAGTGCTGAGCATAGTTGAGGACATTCCACCTTTCAGAAGTGCCATTCCTACTTGTGATGTTTTGCCGATAAATGCAATAAAATATTTAACATTTTATTTCATTTTCTTTAGAAGTGACTCATTCCAGCTTTTGAACTGTCCCTAAATACAGCGTATACATACACAACTACTACGATGCAATTTGAGTAGCAATTTGTTGCCTTGCAACAGATCGAGAGTAGGCAGGTTGCATCGTGACTTCGTCAGTCCGCTTTTTACATTGCAATCTGTTGTTGCAAGGCAAAAAACTGCAGCAACAAGTTGCTAGTCAGATATTTGCATCGTGAGTAGGGCTTTTTACGTAGTAACATGATAGTTGGTAGGTAAGAAGCAAGGTTTTTAGCACAATTAGCACAATGAAGAGAACAAATCCGAAAACCGTTATTGTGCGGAACCCTCATGCGCGAGTCTGATTTGCACTTGGCCGGAATTTTTTCTTGCCCATTATAGTGTATGGGCCTTTTTCCAAAGTATATAACATGGAATTGACACACAGGTACTGATTTTTGTCATGTTATTTAATAAAATACCTAGGTAATAAAAGTATAAGTACACTGTATAAACGTATCGACTACTACAAAATATATTAAAATATAATGTGTTATGTTATATTATACATGTGCGAAAGGAGAGGCGGTGCGGTTGAAAAAACCTAACCACGCTGATGCTCACACATCTACCGTAAAGCCTTCAGCCATGAGGCTGCATCAATGGATGGGGCCTCCACACGCCACGCAAGACAGGCAATCTGTTATAGGCTACAAAGAGCTGCTTGCAGATGGAAAACAAAATAGATAGAAAAAAAAAGTTTGGGCTAATGGTCCGTCCATGCTTCTGAATACAGCCCTGGGTACAGTCAGTCAATGCTGACTTCTCTGCATTAATTGTATGGATTATTGCCTTATTGATTGTCCATTATTGACGGGTCAGTTCACTCTGATACTGATCTTACCTCTATAACTAAAAATGCTTAAAAATTATATTCGTAGTACTCTCTGGCTCCTCTGTCGTAATCTTGGCAGTGGTGACATCTGTGCCATTCCCAACAATCAACGGTTGACTCCAAGCAGCTGATTCCTCATCCATTTCCTCCTCATACAACTTGGCTGGTCTCTTCTCGTAACCCAGCCACATGAAGATGTGATCCATCGCTCCAGTAAAGTATAGTATCAATGCGATTATTCCAAATACGAACAGGGAGCCAAGGCAATTAGAGCCATTCCTAACGCAGGCACAGTTATAACAGAGTAGGCTAGACAGGTGTGATGTCAAAATAAAGGTGCAGCAGATCGGTATAATGGATATGATTTGCAGGCACAGGTTAATGCAGTTGTATAGTTGATAGGCGATGGTCCGCAGGATGCAGTCTATGAGGTACACAAGCGACAATATGAAGTTGCAGATAGTGCAGAGTGTGCATGATATGATCTCGATCGGGGTAGCGAGCAGGGTTAAGCACATTGTCTAATGATTCTACTTTGTCGTTACAGATAGTTTATTTTGCAAATCGTGTCAATAACGCTCGTTTCTGTGTGCTTTTTTATCATCGGGTTTGTTTATTTCCGTTTGTTTTTTTTCTGTCTTCTTCCTTATGGAAAGGCAAAGGCAATTAAAGCCGTACAGCCATGTCTTCAGTTGTTCAATATTTTGAGGTTTCATAAGGATAAGGCTGAAGCCAAGTCTTCTTTAATTTTGTCTCGTAAGGCCGAAGCCAAATCTTTCGTGTTTTTGTTTCGGCCGAAGCCAAGTCTTTTGTATTTTGTATAGGCCGAAGCCGTACACATGTGATGTGACCGGTCATTTCACAGATAAGTTGGTAGATCTGTAATCTGTACCTGTGAAACATATAGCAACACGGCCTCCTAACAGGTGACACTCTTTTTTCAAAAGGTTTTTGGCTTGGTAACAAGACCTTTAAGCCAAGCGTCCTGTGTGTTGCCCTTTGCGACCATTTAGCATAGAAAATCAGAAAATCAACATTTTAACTATGTAAAATAGATGTTTTTTTTTTATAAATATACAATTTTCTCCCACTTGCAACTTTGTAACTACAGGACATACTTGTTATGAGGGAAAGACAAAGTAGATACAAAACATTTTTTTTTTCATCATACTAATTTTTGTCATAAAGTCAAGCATAATTTAAATAAGCTGCCAAGTGCGAGTTGGACTCGCGTTGAGAGAGATTTTTGCAACATTAATAGGACTAACACCAACAAAATACCCTAAAAGTACCCTAAAATTCAGTTTTTCATACAAACTTTGCACCCCAGGTTTAGTAGGTTAGGGGGTCAAAGTTGTAGATTTCGGAGTTTTTATGGAATATGGGAGCAAACATGTGCTTGCATACCAAATTTCTGATTTTTAGGATTTCGGGAAGTACGAGTACCCTAGAGGTTTTGATGACATGCGAATCGGTCATATTATTGAGCACAACTTTTTCAAAATAGGTTTTAAAAATATTATAAAAATACATTTAAGATCCTTACACCATGCGCTTTTATTTGATATGTC
Source organism: Argyresthia albistria (assembly GCA_963457715.1). Taxonomy (NCBI): domain Eukaryota; kingdom Metazoa; phylum Arthropoda; class Insecta; order Lepidoptera; family Argyresthiidae; genus Argyresthia; species Argyresthia albistria. The sequence goes on along the minus strand of OY735256.1, from coordinate 11,452,302 downwards.
ACACGGCATATTTTGATTCTTTTTTAATTTTATTTTCATCATTTGGCCCCCTAAAAGTGGCCCTAACATTGCACCTCTCTGCCTTTGGGTCACAGATATTGATATGTGTACCAATTTTCAACTTCATCGGTCTAATATGTTCTGAGTAAATTGCCTGTGACGGACGGACAGACGCACGAGTGATCCTATAAGGGTTTCTCCTTCTGAGATACGAAACCCTAAAAAGAACAAATTTTAGCCCCTCTACTCGGGGTCGATAACTTAAATTTTTCATGGCTAGCCTATAGCAATACAAATCAAATTTACTTCTATTCCACCTTTTGTAGGGCAAAGTGCCTAACTATTCATAGTTCCTGAGTTCCAGTTGATTATTCCCATCCAGTATCCCTTACTGTCACACTCCAACCAGTCGCCACGTGGCCCATGTCCTCATTCTACCACCAGCTCATGACACCAACTTTGCGAAACCAGCTCTCAATGCAATAATTAATTACTGGTCATATTTAGTTTTATTCGTTCGTATGTACGCGACTACTCAGTACGGCGAGCTTGAGCCGAATAGCTGGATCTACCTACACCAGCGGCCCTACCGCGCAGCCGCTGTCGGCATCGGCTTGGTGTTTAACTTGCCGTATTGTCATATTGATAAAGTTCATTCTTGCGCGATGCCGATGCCGACACCCCGGTTGTGCGGTAGGGGGGCAGCTCCATCTTGGATCGGTCGATCCAGCGATCCGCGATCCAGGATGTCTGTCGATCTATAACCCTCACATTTGAAAGCTTCATGAAAATGAATTCTGACATGTCATACCAATAATTAGTGCTAATTAATGCCAAAATGCACATTTAGTGCTAATTAGTGCTAAAATGCACATAATTTGTTAGTGCAAAAATGCACATTATTAGTGCCTCATAGTTACGAAGCGATAGGCATAAGTTTGTGAGGATGCCAAACACTAGCTTATGCCTATAACTTAGGAACTATGATGGCACTAATTAGGCAGTAATTAATGGCATTGTCAGAATTAATTTTCATGAAGCTTTCAAATGTGAGGATTATACCTCGACAGACATCCACGATCCTGGATCGCGGATCACTGGATCGCCCAATCCAAGATGGATCGTTTGGTGTGGATAGAGCTAATGAGCCCGGCTAACGGCCGAAATTAATAACCTATCTTCTATCCATAATCTGCAGATTTGAGATTGCTAGTGTCAATTTTGACATAAATCACATAGCGCAACTGTCAAATGTAACGCGGAATCTGCAGATCACGGATAGAGATAGGTTATTGGGATCGGCTGTAAGACACCTGGGGGCAGCTGACGTCATAGCAGGTCCTACATGCTCATTTGCAGAATCGTTTCGCGGAGAGTAGAATTTAGAGCTCATCTCCGTTATTTTTTAAGGTACCTAGCAAAAACTAAAATAAAAATTAAAAAAACTGATTTTACTGTGTTCAAAGAATTTTAATTTTGAGATATATTGCGGATAGCAGTGATTACGATGTCAACTCGTCACCAGCTCGTCTCACATTCTAAATGTACTAAATAAGGCTTTTGTACCATACCCTTAAAATATTTACTAAATTTCTTTGTAACTAAATTGTTGTAACCTCTCGCCGTACATTTCTTTTTTGAAATAAAATATCATTTATTTATCATTGTATCATTTATCATTGTATCCTGCAGTCATCTGAAGGATACGGTCTAAGCAGGCCAGCCACCGCGAACTGGTTTCCTGCGTAGAGAGGGATTTATCTCTTCTATGTTCAACTGAATAAACAAATACAATTCTTTCCGACTGTTTTATTAACATGTTTAAAAAGTGGATTTAATGAAGTTTAGGTTATCTTTCATTAATTATAGTATCAGTGTTTCCATCAATGGGAAATACTTCCTAATGAGAGTAGTGAGACCCATTCATCGATACTTTCCCTACATTTGTCAAAAACACCAAAATCAAAATAATAAAATAATTTATTTGTTGTATTTATCGCTAACGTGTTAATGCAGCTTCTTATCATAACATAATAAAACTGTACATACCACCAATATACACAATTTTATGAACGTTTTCACATCATTACTTAAATAATTATGTTAAGCCAAACCAAAAAAATAAAATAAAAAAAGAGCGAATCCAACCACATTTCTTGAGATAAAATCAGACATGTAAATACACTTTTATTTTACCTCAATACATAGGTACACTGAGTACAGTAGAGTACAGAGTTAATCTGATTCTAGTGCCATCTAATGGCAAGAGCCGGATCCCCAGAGTGCGCGCAGGCATTTGCCTCGCGAGGCAACTGCTGTCCCCGTACGAGCTAGGCAGCCTGGAGTCACCGCAAAGTTGCTGCGCGAGGCACGCCAGAGCCACGTTCGGTCGTTCGGTCGTGTGAGTGTCATACATAGAGTGCTACATGAATGTTTTGGCGCGTGGCCCAAAATCGAAACTAACGCGACCATCTTGGAAGTGTGTCACTTTGTTGGCAGCTCACAGTATGGTTAGCGCTGACAGTAGCGCCCCCCTGTCAATTTCATCTAAGTGCCAAAACATCCATGTGGCACTCATAACAAAAACACGTAACGTCCAGAGTGCGCGCAGCAATCGACCGAGGCGCATTGAGCACATCAAAAAACCGAGACTTGGTGGCTCGGCCGAACGGTGGCGGTGCCTCGGCCGATGCAGCGCTCTCGTTTGCGTCGGTCGAGCGAGGCAGTCGCTCTGTGGGGGGGACCCAGCTATTGACCCGCTAAGAAAATGTATGCGATTGTACTGACACTGTACCATTCGGTGAAGAATACAATAACGTGCGGTTAAGAAATCGAAATTATAATTATACTTTGGATGCACAAATAACAACTCAAAGTTTGATGGAAAGTGCGAGTATGAAAAATCGCCACTAAGTTAGAGTGTGCATTCGGTGTTTAGAGCTTATAGGCCTGACGCATCATCAGGTCGAAGTAGCAGTCATTGTCGATGGAGACACTGATGCCGCTGTAGTAGCTCATAAACTCCTCGAGGGTCACCTGAAAAGAAAATCAAACTGTTGAGAATTAGGTGTATTTATAACAAAAATTAAGGTTTTCAATTTCGACGTTTTTATGTTTGTTACCTTGAAGTAGGCCTCAAAACTTTAGTTATTTATCCAAATCAAGCAATATTTAAAATAAACGGTCAAGTGCGAGTAGGACTCGCGCACCAAGGGTTCCGATCACACTTGGAGAACTTAAAACGTGAAATTAGGTTTCCACATAAAAAAGTATGATGTATGTGTTTGCCTTAGTTTTAAGACTATGTATCACATTATTTTCCGTGCAATAAAAAAATATGAATTATGTCAAACATGTAACCAAATAGAATGTTTTTGTAGAAAAACAGAAATTTGCAGTTTTCAGGTTTTTCCCTTCACTTGTGCTATGTGCCATGATTGTAGTCTTACGGGAAGTACCCTATAGGTTTTGGGTCCATTGCGATTACTATGAAAATCCAACAATTTACAGCATAAACGGTCGTAGCGTTCGATTGCGTTGACCTAGAAGGTTGATTTTTTTACAGTGATATGCAACTACCGACCTAAACAATTGATACAACAGCTTAATACGTCTACGCGTTCTTGATATAATATGGGCTTGACACATGGACGGACAGATGGACAGACAGACGGACGGACAACAAAGTGATCCTATAAGGGTTCCTTTTTTTCCTTTTAAGGATCGGAACCCTAAAAATTACTGAAATTAGAGACTTCCAGTTTGGACCCAATTATTGAAAAGTAGGTACTTACCTTGCCATCAACTACCCCTTCCGCCTCGAAGTTAGCGAGGAACTTGTTCATTATGACATCAGCTGTGTCCTCCCCGCTCATGTACCTGATTAAATGAAATTAAATATAAAATTTATATAAAATTTCATGAAATTTTTCCTATCGCTAGCAAGTCTACCAACGAGAACCCTGCAAGAACTCAAAGGGTGGCATCATAGTATGTCGAATATATTTGTTTCTTCTGAGTATGTTGTGTAAACGTGCACTTGAATTAAATCGAAAAGTGGAGTCAAAAGAATGATATTCCAGGGTTCACTGGAGTATAAGAACTTATAGGGCGAAGTTAGCCGCGCTGGAAAATCGCATGGCTTTTCGAATATATTTCATTTCTGTTTCTTTTGAGTATGCTGTGTTAACGTGTACCTAAATTAAATTGACAAGTTGAGTCAAAAGTATGAAATTCCTGGTACGGTCATTTGGGAAAAGGGAGCATTTATCCAGTGAAGAGCTCAGAGTACATTATCCTTTAAAACAAAACTCACCAATTTAGGGCGGGGGACGAGGTAACTTAACGAGAGCTGTGTTTGGTCAGCTGCTGCGGAGGCAGCTGAAAGCAATGGCGGCCCGTCATCGTACATAGGTTGCATACAACTAATGTTCGGCGAGCCGCATTCCCCCGCAGGCGCAGTCAATTGAATATAGTCTCTGTTTGGAAAGCACAGAAACCGGGGTTAGCCTCGTACCTGGGGTGCGCGTTGACCTGGTAAACCCCGCGGATGTCCGCCACCGTGATGGCGCCATCTCCCGTCTTGTCCAGCTTGCGGAACGCTTGCTCCACGATCGCGCGCCGACCATCCGCCATGGGGGGCTGGGGGGAGATCAACAAACATTCATAAATAATAGAAAATGGATCTTATTAATAAGATATCTCTTATAGTGTATCTAATTTAACAGGCAACTTGAAAGATGTCAATCTTAGCCTGTTAGTGAGGGGATATTGCTCATAAACATCGATTATTGAAAAGAATCGATTAATCAAAAGAATCGATACACACTTTTAACATTTGTGAATCGGAAAGATGTCTAACATATTATTCTTGATTCTTCAGTTACCTTCAAAGGTTGAAAATAAAATAATAATATCTTTAAGTGCTAATAGCAGTGATGGCGATGAGAACTCTTCTGTTACTTCAACTGAATAAAAAAAACTATTCTTTCCGATTGTTTTGGTAATATCCCTAGTGTTTAAAAAGTGGATTTTATGAAGTTTTAGGCTGTCAAGTTGCTTCTAAGCATGAATAGAGTATTTAGTATAGCTTAGATATCAGGCTTGCCTTTTCATGCGCAAATTGACATTGAAAACGTGACAGAAATATAGATGAGTAGATGACACAAGGTCGGGGAAACTTAAGTGTGAAACTTTGTTCCACCCAATCGGAATTGATGGATTCGTGCAATCGTGGCCATTTGTCAGATCAGAGAGTCTCGCATGTCACTCACCGGTGACGGCCTCTAAGACGTATTTGACATTCATATTCTTTATTACACGGAAAACTTAATGGTACAATTTTATAGACAATGATGGGCATGAGGCTGCTATAACGTTTGCCATGGTGTAGTTGACTGTCCGGATCTGGTTGAGGCTCTGATCAGACTGGAAGCACCGTCGACACGCCGCCGCCACACCAGACTATTCAATGTGCCGCTATCCCGTACAAACTACGCTGCCAATTCTATCAGCCGCCGCTTACCTCGCACACAAAATCAAAAGTTTTCCGGTCTAGACATATTCCATCACTCTCCTGGCCTCTTTCAAAAGAATATAAAGTTGATCTTTGCACCACCACTAAATCAATGAAACATTATAATTTTTTTGTCAAAATAATTCATTTTCTCTCTATTATTACTACAACACACACATCCACCCTTGCTCACGCACACACACCCTCACACACACTTCACGCCTTCCCGTCCCTCTTAACTTCTAGATACTCTAGATATCACTTAAAACTTTTATTAAAATAAAAAAAAAACGGTATGAACGGTATTTGCAAAATGTTAAAATGTAATGTTAGTATAATAAGAGCCCCTAATTGGCCTAGGTATAAGTTATTTATTTTGCTTTACATTTTTTATATTGTGCTGTGGGCTCAGTTCCCAAATAAACAAATAGACAAAAATCTAAATATTTGGTAACTCACACGAATTTGCCTGATGAACTCGTCGACACTGATGGACCCGCTGTTGTCGACATCAAACTTCTTGAACAATTCATCCGTCTCCTGCAATGACAAGTTTTCTGACAATTATAACTAGTGACTCTGTGCGCGAGACCTTGCGAGCGTTGGATGTACAAAGTGGAAGTATACAAAAATAAACGGTCAAGTGCGAGTAGGACTCGCGCACCAAGGGTTCCGACCGATCACACTTGGAAAGTGTAACATGTGTAATTAGGTTTCCACATAAAAAAAAAGTATGTCATCCATGAAAACCAAATTAAATATTTTTGTAGAAAGAAATTTGCAGTTTTCAGATTTTTCCCTTTACTTGTGCTATAAGACCTTGCTTTGTGCCGAATTTCATGATTGTAGGTAGGCCTACGGGAAGTACCCTATAGGTTTTGGGTCCATTGCGATTACCATGAAAATCCAACAATTTTACAGCATAAACGGTCGTATCGTTCGATTGAGTTGACCTATAAGGTTGATTTTTTCACAGCAATGCAACCACAGACTTTAACAATTGATATAAATTATAGGTCCCCTTTTTATTCTTTTAAGGATCGGACACCTAACCCCGACCATTTTTATTTCAATATCCCATAAAATCTTATGAATGCACTCAGATAAGTAGACTGGAGCATGAAACTAGAAAGTAACCAGTAGCTTTGTCACGAACACAAGTCCGCCATTTTGAAAAACCTGAATCGACAATAATTATAATCTATAAGTATACTCTGACCGCTGAGAGAGTGCGATCCTGACACATGTATTGTCCCTGTCTGTTCCCGCTACTTTACACTCTATTTCACTCCCACAAGTGAGATAGAGTGAAAGGTAGTGCGGGACAGACAGGGACATAATTATACATGTGTCAGGATCCCACTCTCTCAGCGGCCAGAGTATACTTATAGATTAATCACGGTCGATTCAGGTTTTTCAAAATGGCGGACTTGTGGGCGTGACAAAATGATGAAGCAATCATTCTTTACATTGCAATCGATACATAGTATTAGTAAAGTAATAGATAACTGACCTCTTTGCTGAGTTCCAGTCCGGTATCCTTTATTCCGTTGTGAAACTCGTCCAGGTTAAGCAGCTTGCTGCCATCATAGTCCATCCTCCGGAACACTCTGGAAGATACCCAAAACACTATACTATACTGTAAATACAAATAAAAATACACACCCATTATAATTAAATAAAATAAAATAAAGCCCCCAGGTATTGGATGTTTACGTGTTTGTGATGTCGCTGTTTTTGGTTCCAACGACACAGGTTATCCTAGTGTGGGGCCAGAAGCAATGTATGTGCCTGTATGAAAATGTTTATGTTTATGTAAAATATTAATAATAATAAATGCATCCCATTAAGTAAGGTCCCCACCGAGGGTTACGGGCCATTACTCGGAAACGAGTATGAAGTCTGGAAGAGATCTCTTACCAGAGATAAGCTCGCCTTTGTACACAATTTTTTGTATTACCACAGATACTATAATAATAGAATAATACAGATAGACCACCTAGAACAAAATATGACACCGGCGGCGTAGACTGACCTAGAAGCATATTAACTGAAACCATGGCGTTTAAAGTACAAATCTGACTCCTCATGCCATGTCTTTTTTAAGAAGGGTTACTAATTCTTTGTATGGGTTGAGTACCCTGTTGTATTACTGTTTTTTTTTTAAATGTCTGTGTGCAATAAAGAAATTATGAATTATGAGATGAGTAATATTGAGCACGTTGGACTTGGATCATTCCGGGTTGATGGAGGGGTGTCGTTACGAAAGTAACGATTAGGGTAAGTATCTAATCTATGTGTCGGGTTAGTGAGCAACCCGACTGTCAGAAGTTATCTACAGTCTTCACAAAATAAAAGGCCCGTTTTGACAGTTCACGCCCATGAAGTTTTAACCCCTAATGCGTAGGTAATAAAAGCCAACTATTGCGTACAGGCAAAGCGTACAAGTTGCACCTAAAAAACGCTGCTATTACCTACGCGTTAGAGGTTAAAACTTCATGGGCGTGAACTGTCGAAACGGGCCTTTTATTTTGTGAAGACTTTAGCTGCCCTATTATAGAGCAAATCATGATATCAAACGAAATCTCAGAACATCTAAGGCACCGAAATTATACATAGGTAAATGAAACCTTGAGTCTAAAAATTGGCTTGCGTGATTCTTTTCACCCCGTACAGCTTTTAGCTATCTGATTGGATGGATCGGTGCCAGTATGCGTTACAAAGTAGGTCACTGGGTCAATCGTCTTTTGTGGTCGTGCCATCCTATTTACTTCCTACCTTCCTAATATCTGTGTTACATGAAGGTTATTATACTTAAGGCCTCTATAAAGAAGTAAGCTCTACGTGAAATAATCCTTTGTAATTTAATATAGGTAAAAGATTTATGATTTATCTGTTCAATAGCACATCACTCAAGCAAGCGTCCGGACGCGTCCGCATAAAAACAACGGCCTGCTATTTTCAACCTTATGACTTGGTAAAAAGTTCAAAACCTATAAAAAATCTGAACAAAAAACTGGTTCTCTTAGGACGCTGAACGCTTGAGTAGTTATCGGGACTCTGTAAAACCAGCCCTTAGAGATAGTAATGTAAAGCATCGCGCACATTAGGACGGACCGCAGCATGCCGTGCGTGCGCAGTGCGCACACTGTGTCGGGCGGGGCGCAACTGTCAATGTCATAAACTGAAATGTCATTAAATTAAATGTATGAAATGTACTGTCATGAAATAAAATGCCATGCAAAAACACTGTGAGAAAGTGGACTTTTTGGAAAAGTGGTCATTATGGGAATGTAGTCTTCAAGGGAATGTAAACATTGTGAGAAAGTGGACTTTTTGGAAAAGTGGTCATTATGGGAATGTAGTCTTCAAGGGAATGTAAACATTGTGAGAAAGTGGACTTTATGGAAAAGTGGTCAATATGGTAATGTAAACATTTTTGATCATAAACATTTTGGAAAAATGGACAATTGGTGCCTAAGCGCAATAAATGGTCATGAAATGAAATGAAACGTCATGAAATAAAATGCAATGCAATGAAATGTCATTCATGCACGTGCCCACCTGCCGATGCCCATGATGCCGGAGGCGCCGCGCGCCAGGCACAGCAGCCGCAGCCGCTCCAGCGGGTCGGTGGTGGAGGAGAGGGCGCGCGCGCTCTTCTGCATCAGCTCCTCTTCTTGGCGCGAGGTGGCTGACTGCGGGCGGTGCCATGCGACTGGGGGGATGGGGGAGAAGTCAGTATCCCCAGATTAATCGTAATACAGACGGCCTTTACCCATAAGAGATGGCAGAGGAACAACTGCGTCCACGTTGGACTAGCTACTCAATAATCCATTTGCCGCGGGCAAGCCCATCGCCGTAAGGCCGGGCCTCCACCAAAGCGGAGATGTGCGGAGATGTGGAATATTTGTATGGCGCCATGGAAGCGGAGATGTGAGCTGTTTCCATCGCGCATACAAATATTCCACATCTCCGCTTTGGTGGAGTCTCGGCCCTATGGCGATAACCCCATTTTGACTAATCTCTCAACAACACCTCGTACATTACACTATTAACAGAAATATCGATCCGATCGCGTGTGGTAAGTTAAGCCTCGCCACCGTGTGGTCTACCATCACGTCACCGCGTGATATTTATGTCGCGCCCTTATCAAACGAGGTCTCTTTTACCGGTTTAGTGCAAAAACACTGCATTGCATGTTTTCTGTTGTCGTCGATGCAGGCAGAGATAACTGCAGACTAGTCTAACGGAGCCGGTACCTAGCATACGCGAGGGGTCGCAACGCGAGACAGTGAAGGACCGAACACGCTTAGGGAACGTAACCATACTACGTGACCAGTTTAGGGGGGGAGGGGGGTCTTCAAAATACCACGCTTGGTCTCAAGGGGGGAGAGGGGTCTAGGTTTTTGTCACGCAGTCAATAGCCTCATGAGGAAATCTCGCGGTTTTTATGATTTTGCGTATGTTTTTTTAACGGTAAAAAAGTGGTCAGGTAGTATGGTTACGTTCCCTTACACGTGTCTGTCCTTCACCTTCCGCGACAAAGCCTCCCCCCTCACCCGGCATGCTACGGGGTGCAGCCCCCTAGTACATGGAGGTGGAGTCACATAACTGGACCCATGATCGACCTTGACTGCGCAAGCGAGATAAAGGCGTCTCTTTGGTGGTGATTAAGGCGCCTCATGAATAAATTAGGGGTGCTTTTTTCATGTGTATTTCAGGAAATACTTGGCAAATCGTAATCAATTTCTGGTACCTATATGTAATTTGACAATATAATTTAAGGTCTTCATGAAGGAAAACATGATTTTTTGGCTCATTTTTGCTCGATATTGATAATGGTAGCAGGTAGACGCTTAAAATGTTCACAATATATTGAGTATATTATTTACTTAAAAAATAAATAATTAAATTAAAATTAAATTAATATTTAGGGGGGCTCCCATACATCTTTTTTGCGGTTTTTTATAGATAATGGCACGGAACCCTTCGTGCGCGAGTCCGACTCGCACTTGGCCGGTTATTTTTAATGTAATAACAGTTTATATACAATAACAAATGATTATCTTTCTATTAATTGTAATACCTATGTGGGGAATTGTTGTCATTAGCGATTTGAAGATGGAAATGTAATTCCCTGAAATAGCTTATTTTTATGAAATTTTGTATCGTTTTGGCGCTTACGTTGAGTCAGATTAGGCGCGAGCGCACAATTGCCATCCCTTGTTCCTATTCCCGAGTTATATTCGCTTCTCACTTCCGCAATCTTCGTTCACCTTGGTAATTATTTGTAATTAATTATTCATACCTCGCCTTAAGAGAGCGAGAGAGTTCCCCCACTACGTCAAACCAAGCTCAAGTTTTAAGGCTCTATCTGCATCACTCGACTATGCGTGGAAAATCGCATACATTTTCTTAGTGTCTTGTCGAATGGATGTTGTCTACGAGCCCTCGAATGATACCTCGTATGCTACTTTAAAGGGATTCTGAAATAACTCTTGAAAATTCTGTGCTAAATAAGAATAACACTGCGCTGCGCAGCCTAGAGCCAACAGTAATACGAAATTTCAGAGGGATATCGATCGATCGCCTATAGAAGAAAAGCCGGTACATAAGACACGACGTTACCCAAAGAATTAAGATATCGGGTTGGTATTGTTACATGAACTAGAGCAAACCAATCTAACCTAGATCAACTCTCCCATAAAATCTGAATAAAATGCTGCTTGTACCAATTTAGGTGCTAATGGCATAGATGGCAGCAGATAAAGTTATTGGAACACGCAGCTGTATAATTTTCTATTATTCTGGAAAACCATAATATTGTTTTTTTAATTTTTTTATTCTGTATTCATAGGTACCCTTATAACAAGTTACGTAAATGCTACAGTGGGTGATATAAAAAATATATAAATGTAGCCCATTTAGTCCCCACCGAAGGGTACGGACTTGTACCCGGATGCGAGTTATTTGAGCCATTCATTGCACGCGATGGCTCTATCTCGTACTTTTGTCACAATGATGCAATAGCATCAACAACAAAATATGTAGAGCGTTGAGCTTACCTACCGAAGGAGTGACAGAGGCTCCGCACCCATAGATATTTGCCCAGTATTCAATCAACACTCAATTTTGCTAGACAGGGGGCTAGCCCATCGCTCACAGCAGAGATATCACGGTTTCCTTACAATATTTTACACACCAAACATCGAAACAGTCACATTCGTACATCTAAGTTTTATCGCCGGTGAAAAACCTGCCGATGTCTCATAATGATACTAAGTTATTAGCAAACACTTACTATTCGATTTCGTCTTCGGTCTGCTCCGATACATATTTGAACATTTCACTACAACACGGACTAAACAATTATTAATCTAAATTGAAATACATCATTCACATTTTCCGTCAGTAAACGCCTGAAAAACGTCTTGAAAGTCTGAATATTGCCGTGCGACTGACTGAAGGACTGTGGATTGGATTGTGCGACCCGATAGCATGGTGTGTTTTGAACACGCTGCGTTGTATTGAAGAATTTGATAAAGAAAAACCTTTCTTCTTGCTTTAGGGTATTGATGAAAATAGTTTTCCTAGAGTCGCGGCGGAGTTTGAATATTTTGGACGTTTTAGCTCAATCGTGCGTGCGTGATAAGGACAACAATCGTGTATTAGGTTTAACTATTCCTGAATATGACTCTACTTAAACAGTAAGGTCACAATTAAAAGTTAGTTCTCTACATAAAACTTGTAAATATAAATTTAACCTTCCCGTCCATTCTACTTGCTTCCCGTTTCGTAACGTCTGCTTTTAATTTTTGTGCAAATTCGTCAAATTCCCATCATGGCATAACAAGGTCTCTTTTTGATCATTTCCCAACTTGACTGTCGGTTGAGTATCAGTTTGTGATGATGACGATGATTAGGTAACTTATTGTCAGTCAAAAAGATCGATTTTATTCGCAAACCCGCATAGTATGTAAATTAAGCTATCAGTAGGTAGTCAGTGAAGCCCAGCCCATTTTATCAGACAGAAAGTACCCACAGCAACTAAGAATCAGGTTTTATGTTGGTATACCTTAGGTCGTGTCGGTAACATTGGTACGGTACAATATTACAACTTGGATAGAGCTTGAAATAGCGCGATCTTTTCAAAAGTCGCAGAAATTGCGTGCGTTGAGTAAAGGCCTGTAATACACTGGGGGCTATTTGGGAGGTGTCAAAACCACTAAACTAGAGGAACTAAAGGCACTAAACTGACAAACTTGAACCAGAACCACCACCTCAGAGGACATTCACTGAAACTCCAAGGGCTCTCGTTTACAAGTAACCCACGCAAGCAACTTCTGTCAAACCGAGTGGTGCGCGAGTGGAACAGACTTCCAGAAACTGTTATTAGTGCACCATCAGTGAACAGTTTAAAAAATGGACTACACAATTTTATAAAACAAGTGCAGTGAAATGTGAACTGATATGCACGCATCAGCTTCAAACTGCTTATGCATAATAAATAATATTATAATAATAACCTTCAATTCCGACAGCTCTTGCGCGGTGGCCACATATTCCATTTTCAAACACACCATTTTAATTAGTTTTGTTAGTATAGTTCGTGTCGCCTCCCAAATCGCAGGCACTACCTACTTTCACTCCAAAAAAGTCCTGGAGTGATGTAAAATGAGGATGTAGGTAGCTCAGGTGGTACAGTCAGCATCACATATATGTGGGCATGCAAGGAACTCTAGATCTAGACCTCATAAACCACCAAAAATATCTAATCAGCTAAAGTATCAAACGATGCAACGTTCACAAAGAGGTGTTGACATAATTTTGACACTTAGGCTGCTGAATCAATTGTTTTCCTGTCAAACGTGTATTGTAAAAAAGTGAATAAAGTGATTATCTATCTATCTATCTGTTTAACTGGTTTAGTTTTCTGGTTGATGCTGACTGCTCATACGTCTGCCAAACCATCTGGTAAAGCAATACTTACCAACACTCTCCATAGTTTCCTTCACCTCCTTGGGCACGTTCGAGTTATGGTTGAAGCAAGCTGCGAACAAAGCAACGAAAAGATAATTAATCATCAAAGTAACGTAACAATAGTACAGTATTCTTGATAAAATAAGTCCTACGAAACTTGTTAGATATTAGTAAAACAAAGGCGCCTCATCAAACAAAACTATACTAAAAAGGAAGTAAGGTATACCGAGAGTAACCTATAAACCAGAAGAAAATTGATGAGTCCCATCAAAATCATCCAATACTTTGCAAGGCTATCGGATTTACTTATTACGGAATACTGCACCTATCTAGTCATGAAATCGTTTACGCGATGAGTAATGTATGGTGACCTTGCCCCACCTACATGGGTCGATGAAAGTGACCTCACTGTGTCATATTTTCAGGCACAAATAAAGAAAAACCTTCTAGGGAATTCCCAGAAAGACAATTTCTCAAAATGAGCAAGGGCACATTCCGCAAAAAGATTGCAATAAGCAGGTGAATACTTTATTGCAGCATTGCGTCCGCGCTTTTCACATACGAAGTGGCAGAGGCACTGTTTTGCCAGGTTTTTCAAGTTTGTAAGTAGCTGTTTCTGGCAACACAGGAAAGGGATGTTAAAATGACATCATAGGCTTATTCATATAGCTTTAGGGAGGGTGTATTTTCAATTTAATTTATACCCAAGGTGTACCTAAAATAGGTAACGATACACCACGGCAATAATAATTGATTGAGGTAATAATAATAATTAGGGGCAGAAACTGATCCATTAATCTAATGTGTACCTATATTGTTGTACTGTGTTCGTGTGATGCTTTCTAGGGTTCCGTACCCGAAGGGTGCCAAAGGGAGTAGGGGCCCTAATGCTAAGCCTGGCGCTGTCCGTGCGTCCATTTGCGGGTCCGTCCGTCAGTACGTCCGTCCGTCCTTCACCGTATTCATAATTTCTTTAGGGCACCCAATTAGGTAATTACAAAAATTCGAGATTTATTACATAATAGTTAAAACGTGTACAAAGGCAAGTTTATCAATAGTAAGTCCGCCTATAATATGCAGTGTATCTATTAGGTCTTCTAAAGTTTGCTTAATAATTATTAAGCAAACTTTAGAAGACCTAAATAGATACACTGCATGACAATTATGGAGACGATTCAAACAAAGATTTTGTAATCGATATTGGTTTAGATTAAACACAATGACGGACTGGGCTCGTCGGATCGGTCTGTCGATTTACGATATCGCCACGTATATCGAGTGAATTCGAGTGATTTTGTATGGGAATCGCTCGATATAGGTGTCGATCCGTATAACGAATGCGCAAGAATCATACAAAATATCTGCCAGTCGCCAGGGTAGGAGGATTAAGTATTTATAATTGCTGGAAAATACTGGGTATGTATTGTATATGCTTCACAGTTCAAACACTTCCCAAATCTAGTTTTGTGCCAACTCGACAAGTTCCCATTGTGACATGTTCCCATTTGACTACATCCCACTGCACTCCTACAATCGACACGCCACATAAAAAATATATTTTAATGTAGGTTTAGAGTTGAGTCAGATTCGTTGGTCAGACAATAATGGTTGGAAGACGACCAACCAACCATTATACCTTGTATGGCAGCAATCGTATGCTGCTAGGCAAACTCTATGAATATTTAATGTTTTGAAACTAGGCCACCTAGGTGTACCTAGTACGTCTATTGCATTTATTCTCATATTCTTTGTTATACATTAGTATAATATAGTAACATAGTTCATTAGTGTAATTAGTATTAGTATCTGTGGTTATTATTTATTATTATTATTAAGAGCCTGTAATATCCCACTGCTGGGCAAAGGCCTCTCTCCCCCTCTTCCACTCCATTCGATCCTGAGCGGTCTCCTTCCACTCTTTATCCCATAGACCCAACTCATCACTCCATCTCTTCCTGGGTCGGCCACGCGTGGTTATACATAATATTATAGTACACCATCACGCACCACCTCATTGATGTACCTCTATAACTATACAAAGAGCCATGGAGAGTTCTATGCTATTTCAGGCTATTTCAGCCGGCTGCTGCGGCTGCCGCGGCGCTGTAGTGTGTCGGGGATGTTCGCGGAGGCGCGCGTCGCCTGCTTCTACACAACGCTGTAAGCGATGCGCCTCGACGCTCGCCAGACTCCGCGCCAGCCGCAGCACATCCTGTCTGTGATTGCGGGTCAAGTTGACACCCGTTTCACCAGACAATGGTCAAATATAATTATTAAGTCTAATTGTTATTAATAACCTTAAAATAAGTACAAATGGATGTAATGTCTGAAAATAAATATATTCTATTCTATTCTATCTATGCTAGGCATCACACGCCTAGATCGAGTCCGCAACGAAGAAAGACAGCAGATTAAGGTGGTCCAACATGTCAGAAACCGTATCAGTAGACTCAAGTGGAAGTGGGCAGGACACTTGGCGAGGCGAGGTGATGACAGGTGGAGTAGATGCCTGACCGAGGGGTGGCCGAAAGAAGAAAAGAGAAGTGTGGGTCGACCGGCAGCCAGATGGGTCGATGACATTACGAATCTGGGTGAGACCTGGAGTCGATTGGCACAGGACCGGATAAGTTGGCACAAACAAAAAGGAGGAGGTTTATACCCCGAGGCGGAAACAAGCTGCCGATGATGATGACGATCACTATCATTATCTGTGCAGCTGAATTCGTATTACATCATTATGGTGCTCCAAGTGCTTTATTGACCGAGCGAGCGAAGCGAGCGAAGCGTCTCCGTTTCAGGTTTGGGCAAAAATGCTTTCGTATGTCCGGTTGTTCTCCTCTACAGGTCGCATTTATGAACCGATTCTCGTGAAATTTTGTGAGCAGGTTGGAAAAATAAATAGAATTTTTTACTCGAGCCAGTTTTTTGATTTTTTTCAAAATGGCGGAGAAAAAAAATCGCTACAACCCAAACGGCTCGATGGATATTAACAAATGAGGTGTCGTTGGATTCGTAAAGACCATGAGAGTGAAACAGATGAGCGAGCGAAGCGAGCGAAGCGTCTCCGTTTCAGGTTTGGGCAAAAATGCTTTCGTATGTCCGGTTGTTCTCCTCTACAGGTCGCATTTATGAACCGATTCTCGTGAAATTTTGTGAGCAGGTTGGAAAAATAAATAGAATTTTTTACTCGAGCCAGTTTTTAGATTTTTTTCAAAATGGCGGAGATATGGGGTTTTAAAATGTAAAAAAATCGCTACAACCCAAACGGCTCGATGGATATTAACAAATGAGGTGTCGTTGGATTCGTAAAGACCATGAGAGTGAAACAGATTATATAATTTTAGTAAAAAGTCAATAGGTTGTATTAAAGATCGCGAAATGTAGTTTACAAAGTTATTGGTGCGGCTACTTTCATACTGCATGTACGTAACCAGGTACATTCATAAGTTTGTATGTGTTATTGAAAATTATTTGGGTTATTTTTTTTATGTGTGTTAGCAGTTCAGCTTTCCCACCGACATACTCGCGAGGTCTACAGCTCACAGAGCCACTAGTTATATTTATATGTAACTCTGTACTCGTGTGGCTCCAAGATTGTAGGTAGGTATAGGTACGTTTCAAATGATTGGTCCATTTTTAGGGTTCCGATCCTTAAAAGGAAAAAAGGAACCCTTATAGGATCACTTTGCTGTCCGTCCGTCCGTCCGTCCGTCCGTCCGGCCGTCCGTCGTCCGTCCGTCCGTCCGTCCGTCCGTCCGTCTGTCTGTCTGTCTGTCTGTCCGTCTGTTACGACCCCTTTTCTCAGGAACGCGTGGAGGTATCAAGTTGAAATTAATATCGATTACTCAAGTCTATAGTCCCTTAGAGCTGTGAAAAAATTAAACTTCTAGGTCCACGCAATCAAAAGATACCGCGATATTATGTCATAATTTTGCTGAATTTGTATTAACTCGCGTGGAACTCGCAAGGGAATCAAAACCTATAGGGTACTTCCGGTTGGCCTAGGGTGAAATTTGGAATGAAGGAAGGTCTTATAGCACAAGTCTCGCACAAGGAAAAAATCCGAAAACTGTAAATTTCTGTCTGTCTGTCTCACCGTCTGTTAAGACTTTTTCTCAGAAACGCATGGAGGTATAAAGTTGAAATTGATATAGATTACTCAAGTCTGTGATCTCTTAAAGTTGTGAAAAAATTAAACTTATAGGTCAACGCAATCAAAAGATACCGCATATGTCTCAATTTTGCTGAAATTACTTGATATTCGCAAGGGAATCAAAACCTAGAGGGTACTTCCCGTTGACCTAGAATCATGAAATTTGGCACGAAGCAAGGTCTTATAGCACAAGTAAAGGGAAAATCTAAAAACTGCAAATTTCTGTCTTTCTAAAAAATATTCAATTTGGTTTACATGGATGACATCACACTTTAGTTTTTTATGTGGAAACCTAATTACACGTGTTACGCTCTCCAAGTGTGATCGGAACCCTTGGTGCGCGAGTCCTACTCGCACTTGGCCGGTTATTTAATTTGACTGGTCTTGCGTTACGATTGATATCCTGAATACCAAATAAGGCGTCTGTGTGCCAGCTCCAAAATTGACGTTGACCAATCAGACGGAACGATTCAATACGCTATGCGAGCTATGCGATTCTAATACGAATTTGAAAGAAAGAGAAGCAGATTCAAGCAAGAGTAAACAACTAATCTTTCGCTTAGCTTCAACTTATTACTTTTTAAAAGCGTGGAGTAAGATTATTTTGGTTTTAGGACTTTTAATACAAATGTGACATAGAAAATCAGTTTGATCTGTAGTCAGAACTCTGAATCCGGTCTGGAATTCCGACCGTGTGATTAGATCTAGTGAAACGTCAAACTTACCGCCAAAATTATCGGTCAAGTACAAAGGCACAGATTCAATTATGTTCACCCAACAGCCAGCTGCCTCTGATCACAGTCACAGACAGTGTGCTGGTTGGTATCACACAAATACCTGTCACAAGCCTTTTAAAAATAATCAATAATAGTATAACGCACAGCGAGTTAAGTTAAATTATTCTGAAAAAGTTATGATACGGACGGATGCTCACAAGCTCATATGATTGTTTTTGTTTTAATATGCTAAGCATGCCGCGACATAGTAAAGTGCTAGGTCCATCAGGTTTCTTCTACTCTGGTTTAAATTGCAGTTTTAACCCAACGCTCTTTATTTTATAATAAACGCTCGTTGGTAACACAGCCATGAATCAGAAACTTACTGACCTTACTTACCTTAATGGAGTTGACTCAGGCTATCTAATAGGTGCATCATGTAAATAATTACCTACATAAGTACCTATTTCTAGGTGTGTAGGTAGATAGATGCATGCACTATTTTTACACTGGTTATCCATTATTTAGCTACCACAGAATAACTAATAGACCTACAGAACAGAGGTCACCTAGTACGTCTCCTACTATGTAAGCGCGTTTTCAAACCCACACATATTTATAAGTCGAGCAAAGCTCAGACTTATGGATACCGATTATTATAATAATATGGAGCTCATAGTTACAGATGTGTAAGACTACGGATTACATTACATCCCACGGCGGAATAAACCCTGTGATTCCCGTGAGCTGTTGTTCCAGTACTGGGCAAAGGCAATGTACAGTTCCAGTCACGTAAAAATACACTGAACGACAGGGATGGCATGAGTCTCGGGCACGACTGTAGCCATCGCAAACACACACACACACCCCATCCCTGTCTGTCGCTCAGTGTCTTTTTACATAACGGGAACTGTAGTTTCTATTACTTGATGCATTGAAGTAGGTATGTAGGCATCTACTGTACTGTACTACTGTATAAGTAATTTGCTTCACGGTTGAGATGCTATTTGACAAATAGCCGTCTAAGAATATAAATCATCGGATAATATCATCCAGTCGGGCGTGAAATAAATGAGATCGGATGTTGAGCATCAATGAACAATGACGCAGCTTGTTTATATCTGCGAGGTAGTTCTCGTCGTAGGTAGGTATATCTTAGGCGCACCTTAGGTGTCTCATAGTTAGACTGTAAAGGCCCGGCTAGGATGTCACTGGTACAGACCCAAAGACGAGACCCGAGAAATTAGTGTGGTGTGATGTGAGGGCCCTGTTTCATTAGGACACCATGGATGGTATAAAGTTATATGGGCCCTATTTCAAGGACAACATGGTAGCGCACTGCGCAACCCGGGTAATACATTTTGTTGATGCTGGGACACTGGTTGCGCGACTGCCCCCGATTCCATCGATCCTAGACCTTTGTTACCGCTTATTTCCGTCGATAACGTAATTGATTCATATTTATTTCGATCGAAAACGGGTCGTGTTATCTCGTTTGTTCGTAAGGCGGGTCGAGAGAATAGATTTTTTGTTTTCTATGGTGGAGATACTCGCTATCTCAAACCGCTATTTCGACCATGGAGATGATCTCGATAGCGCGAGAATTGGTGACTTGAACTGGTGTCCAAATGAGATATGGCCCTAAGACGTGTCTATGTAAGATTCGTCAGTGTAGTGGTGTCTTCTTGTCAAGCCCTTGTCCGACCCTGTGAGCGCAAACAATCGCAGTTCTCAGCTCTTTTCTGCTTGCCTGTACGCCCCATCTAGCAATGCTTACTGTACAATATTGTAGAGACTACCAATGGCTGCTCAGCTCAGGCTGCCACCTTTGTGACGTAAAAAGCTAGCGATGAAACGCTAAATAAATGATACAAAAAATTACTAGGTATCTATCTATCTATCAATGGGCTAGCCTTTATAACGACCGCGGACCGAAAGCACTGAAGCTGAAGTACAGCGTAAAATAGGAGACCAAGGTCTGGAAAGTCAATGGCCACCACAATACTGCCGGGATTTTCGTTTTCGGAAAAAAATATCTAAAGTTTATGACTCACCGGCCATTGAGGCGCTGCTCATTCTTCCGCGTGTAAAATCAATTTTGAAATATAACAATTGTACTATTCAAATAAAATCCTACCAATATTTTCGAAAATAACAGTCGATCGAAGACAAAAATAAAGACAGATTTGACAGGATACTAGAAAATTGCGGAAGCGGAAGTGCTGGCTGGCTACTTTACTTTCTCTGTGGAGGCTGGCTTCCATTTCTAAAATAAAATGTTTTGAAAGTAGGTAGGAACAAGTAAAACTAAACTACATTTTTTTTGTAAATACCTGCCTAGGAAATTAAACAAAATTTTATGTACGTCGCAAAATCTTGTTTTCATCAGATGATGCTATTTTATTTAAAGTTTGATTTTATCTTGCATTGTAAAAATAACGTATCGATAGATACCTACTTAGAGGTAAACTTTCAGAACGTACCTAGTGAAAGTTTCAGTGTTCCGAATACATGTCGATTAAGTTAAGTCAGAGATAGAGCAGAGGTAAGTTTGAAACGAGACTGTTTTGGCGCAGATATAAAATAAATAAATAATAATGAAATCAGTAAAAAACAGAAGTTGTTGTTTAATAAGTTGAAATACGAATATCTGTATGAGTGCTGCTCACACGATTCGGTACTCAGCTGACAGCTGTCACATTAGAGTGAGGTTATGTTTTGATTTGATTGTGTGTGTCGGACCTTTTTTGACTCAAGAAATTGTGGGTTTTTCTAGGATAGTTTGCTATCCACGAAGATAATACACACCGGAATAAACCAACATGGCATCCAGGAGCAAAAAAGGCAACGGTCGTGGCAAGTCCTCTAATCACCGCACTGAAAAGGACTATGCGGAAAGACTAAACGATTTGGCTCTTCAATCATCCAAAGACAGTGACGATAGCTCACAGTCTGAGGGAGAAGGGACGGAGGCATCCTTCACTGTCGCCATGTGGGACCTTAACCACTGCGATCCTAAAAAATGCTCCGGTAGAAAATTGCTACGGCACAATATTATCAATAACTTAAAACTAGGCCAACGCTTCCCAGGCCTTGTTCTGTCACCTGTTGGTTCACAGTGTGTGAGTCCCAACGATAAAAATATCATAGAAAAGTCTGGACTCGCCGTCATAGACTGTTCGTGGGCTAAAATTGATGAGACACCGTTCGGCCGAATGAAATCTCCACATCCTCGATTGTTACCATTTTTAGTTGCAGCAAACCCTATCAACTATGGAAAACCATACCAATTAAGTTGTGTGGAGGCCTTGGCCGCAGCTATGTACATAACTGGCCACAAAAGTGAAGCAAAGTTCTATCTTTCAAAGTTTTCCTGGGGTCATTCATTTTTGGAATTGAATTCAGAGCCACTGGAAATGTATGCAGCTTGCACTGATAGTAAGAGTGTGTTGGAATCTCAGGAGAAGTATTTGGAGTCGGCTAAGAGTGAGAAGGATACAAGGCAGATGTGGCCTTCGAGTGATTCTTCCAAAAGTGAAGATGAAGGCAGCTAGTATTGCGTACCTAATTCTAAGTATGTATTGTGTTAAAATTACATGTTTTTAAGATAATTTGTATCATATTTTGCAACAGTAGTAAATGCTAATACATTTTTATTTTATGAATTGAAATAAACTGAACCTACCTATATGACGCCTGTTAAAAAATATATTAAGCTTACAGTGCATTTAGAGTTAAGCAAAGCAAGTTTTGATTGTTGCTGGAACCATACAAATTATTTAGTTTCAATGACATAAAAGCCTAAGAAAATCCAAGTTGAAAATGATTACAAAGCAATTAGGTAAAGCTAGCCTAGCGAGCTCTAAAGACCAAACTCAAAAAAAAACTGACAGGAAAACAGTGAACTCAATGCCATCTTGTGGACAAATTCTTCTCTACCTAAACATTACCCGAACGTTTTTTAACTATCTATCTTAGTTTCCAACTTATATCACAGATGGCGCTATACATTCTCATTTAAGTTCACGCGTTAGCCACTAGCTAGCGCTGCTGTACCCGTTAGGGGTCCGTCCATTCCGTAGTAGCCACGGTTCAACGAACTAAGTTTAGGAAAGTCCATCCAACCCGGCTTCAGTTGACTCTTACTTTAGACGGGAGTGGTTGTGTCTTGAGTCGCGTTAAGTATAATTACTTAAATCGCGTGAAACCCTATTTCTGACTCATATTGAGTGAAAAGTGTACAAAGAATACAGTGTTGTGGTGGTTAGTTCAGTGTGAAGGGATATTTGTCGTTGGATTCTGGATTTTGCCGGTGATAAAGTTCGAGGTAAGTTTGTAGAAGTTGGCGGCTTTGTCGTCGATGCAACCTGTCACACAGGTGGTGCCTCAACTCAAGTCAGTAACCTCGGGATAAATACTACGGCTAAGGCTTTCCATGTATCGATTTGCTATGATTACAGTTTACTTTGAGCTCATACCGATGTTGTTGGTAACAATCAAAGAAGTATAGGTAGGAAAGTTTGGCAGTTTTAAAAGATAATATCAAATGAAAGCGCATGGTGTGAGGATCTTTAAGACTAATTTTGAAAAAGTTACGCTCACCGATTCGCATGTCATCAAAAAAAAATCGAAAAGCACTTTTTGAGACCGCCATCCAAAACCTCTAAGGTAGGTACTTACCAAAGTCCTAAAAATCTGAAATTTGGTACCTATGCAAGAACATGTTTGCACCCATATCCCATAAAAACTCCGAAATCCACAACTTTAAGCCCCTAACCCCCTAACCTCTAAATCTGGGATGCAAAAATTGTATGAAAAACAGAATTGTAGCGTACGTTGTACGAAATCCTCTCATCGCGCGTCCAACTCGCACTTGGCAGCTTATATTTTTCACGTGATACGGCAAGGACGGGCCACCCTATAGATTTTATCTCGTCTGAACTATAAAGCGACAAGGCTCTTCTCTTCCTCTAATCTGCAACAGCTGGCAAGCACTAACACTAGCGAAGCCTCAAAATAAGCCATGCTTACCTCCTAGGTAGGTAGGTACCTTTCTAATTAAACCAATAAGTCTAACACCCAGAACCAAAAACACTAGGTACTACCCGTTCGCTGTAGGTTTGCCGGTGCGTTGAGCTTTATTAATCTGTGCGTTGGGTGGAATTTCCTCCAACGACGCACCGGCAAACCTACAGCGAACGGGTAATAGGTATGTACCTACTAGGTACTTAACTTTAATCTCGTTCCTAGAAATACCTGTCTCCAAATGATGCAAAGCAAATAAGCGAAAAGACAAGAAGTCCTGACATGCCCTACCCTATGTGATAGATTTTCTGTAATTTTACGTTAATTTATTAATAACGAGTATCTCCTAGCATAGGTACCTGACTTTTTTTTTTTATTTATTTTTTATTAATTATAAACCAAAATAAATACATATTCATTTGCAAGAACATAAAGAGGCTTCTCGAAAGTCTCGAAACATGCCCTAAAATGGACAGTTATAATAAAAGATAAGATATGATATTAAAGATGTAGGAAGATAGTTACCTATCCGTCGAATCGGGTGAAATACTTACCATTGGCTGTAGATCAAACTAACCGGCTCTTAGGGCTTCATTTAAAAAAAAAAAACAGTCCCGAACGAAACTGTCGCTAGAATTGATTCGACGGTGAGACGGTCAAACCTCGGACACTATCTAGAATCAGCATCCAAAAACCGAAACAGTGCGTGGATGTGCGAATACAAAAGAGAGGAATATCGACCTCACTCAAAAGTGAGGGGCAAATGGGGAGCGCCATCGCCACCCCCTTTATGACTCAGAGGGGAGTACCCTCGGTTGGTACGGAACCCTCTGTGTTCGTACCCGACACGAGTGCACTCTAGAAACACTACGTTTTTGGGTGGTTTCTTGGAGATAGTAAAAACATGAGAAAGGCCTAAGGGATGGCAGAAGCACTGCCTAGCAGAAGCGTCCATGGTAGCCAGTTATTCAAAAAATATTCTTCTTACATTACTTTACGTCACGCTTTTTTCCACACGGGGTAGCAGAGGAATGCTCCATGTTGCGTGACAAGGGGCTAGCCCATCGCCGCAGCATCGAGAGGAATCGTTCATTACTCCTATGGAGTCAACGATGTCTTCAATCGTGATTGATTGAAGACATCGTTGACTCCATAGGATCCGGATCCGTTTGATCATCCGTGTTGTACCTAAGATAAATTACTTATATCTCATTGCTCTTCTTCTTCTTCTTTACAGCAATAACCTCTTTTGAGGTTAATTTTACCATCAAGTGTATATGTGTAGTTTGAAAGTACCGAACTCCGATACACCGATCTGGTACCGTTATATGTTTTACCGGCTCAACTGTTCCAAATAGACTTTTGACGAATGCTTGTGTCGGCTAAACATTAGTTCATCATTGGAATCTTTGGTAAAATGGAAATTTTCCCAAATCGCTATATCGACAGATTTATATTGATAAACATCCGACCAATTCTATTCCTAAATTCTCGAACAAATCGCAAACGATCTTGATTCCGTTAAAGTTTCGCATTGCTCTACATACCATTAGCCATTTTTGCTACCACCAATCAGACAAGGCTTTGCTACCTATTTTGCGGCTAACTTCACTTCATAAATCTGAGCTATACACTCAGAAGTATTCAAACAAGGCCGTAGAGACAAACCGGTTGCGTTGGTCTGATTATGGTCAGATAAAGGTTTATCGTTTCCGTCGATAGAGCTTTCCAAGTCTCAGAAGCTATGCGAAACCGGTTCTGTATCAATTAATTTAGTTTATTTTTCTTGTTCTTTTTCTAATTTATTATTAACTGTTAATTGAAAATAAAATATCATTCATAGGTAATTCGATTTAGGTATCATACAATAGCTTCTCGCCTTTTCCCATACGGAACGGCACAGACACGGTTGCGTGCCCTCGTCGTTCAGCCAGTAATTCAATATCAAACTTGGCTTGAAAAATGGTGTAAGATTTCTGAAGCCACAAAAAACTAACTTTTCCCCTCCAGTCTGTTGGTTCCTGGACTTGCTAAAAAGCACACCCAAAGAACTTTTTAGATGACTTGCGAATTGTGCACCCATTTGAACGAACCCACGCAACCCATGAGCTGTTTCCATTCCACGATCACATCAAATAGAAAATTACAAGAAGATTTCTCAAAGATAACATAGCGTCTCGCCTTTTCCCAAAGGGGTGGCAGAGGCACAACTGTGCCCACTTCTAGCAAGTGCTTCAATGCTCCATTTTGCGTGACAGGGGGCTAGCCCATCGCCGCAGCTATGGATCAATGAAAATTAATACGTAAAATGTGCGCTGTTGTTCTTTTAACCCACGTAAATTTTAATGCTATTCAAATCTGCGTGCTTTATCAGCGATACCGGAGTACAGTAAACTTCTGTTTAAATTTCACACCCTGCTACCCCTATCAGATCGATGCCAATAATAAAGTAGAACCCTTTTCCCGTCATACTTTCAGCGTTCCATTTGAATAATCCCTGTGCGAAATGTGTGGCGTTATTATCTGGACGTGAGCTCGAATAATAATTATTATCATCAACATCAAAGCTAATTAGATAGTGGTAGAGGCTATTTTCTCGCAATTTTCGTGAAAAACTCTGACTTCAGGATCATCTGATCAAATTTAACAGACTGATAATCTCACGTCAAACTCCGATCCGATCACGCGTGCCGCTGTTTGGAATAAATCTTTGATTATTGCTAATGTAATGTTTTAATTTCTGTAGGTTGATTTATCGAGGTTAGGTAACAAAACAAACAAGTACATGGGATGTCGATACCTTTATAGTTAGTGTAGGTTAGGTAGCAAGGGCCTTATATTAGTTGCTCTAGCTTTACAGTAAAACCGCATATTTTCCTTCATAGCGGAGCTTTCCGCTCCTTTACGACTCTACATTCACGCCGCTAGTGAGCGAACGTTAAACTTTTAGACCATGTTTATACCTTAGTTTACCACACGTTGCCTGTTATTATTACTGTCGAAAAACAGGAGCAGCAACTTGTTTTGTTTCCATTAGCTGCTCGGAGAACGGATTTTCCGCGGTGTTTTTAGACGGGAAGAGAAATACTGCGCTGCTTATTACAGCAGCAAACTTTATCACGAATTCCGCGTACTACACGGGTACGGGAACATTTAAAAATAAGTATTATAAATTACTACTTCCCGTAAATCGTGCTTTTTATAGCTAAAGCATAGTCAACAAATAACATGAATTCTTGCCAATTAGATATCGAGAAAAGACGTACCAATAGATCTAGCTAAGTATTTATTAGCACTTCTTTCACCACTAGATTAACCGGAGACAGTAACCAAATAAAACCCCCAAAGACAGTCTCTCTATCGGTCCCGATTCGACTATTCCCGAGGGACTCCCTCATCGATCCGGGTGATTCATTCGTCGGGATTGTTTTGGCAACTTTCGTTTCACTCGATTGTGCACGGAATAAGAGACTAGCGTAGAAGACATACTGGAACTTCTCGAACATTCTCCAATTACAATGTGCAGTAGACTAAAGCGTATGTGATTTTAGTATTTTCCTTGGGATCTTATAGCCTGGTTCCTGGTTCCATATTCCAGCTCCAGCGAAACTTCACTATTTAAATCACTTTAAAATTGACACACACACACTTGCATTAAAATATCATGTGTGTTCTAGAGTGACCTTCTCCCGGAAAAATTAATACGGTACAGTACAGTCTAGTAGGCAAGCCCTGAGAAATATATATTATTATGTGTGTGAGTGGTTCTATCCGTATAAGTGTGAGACGTGTCTGTCTAAGATTCGTCGTGTAGTGTGCAGACCTGCTCTTGTCATGCAGTCCATCGGCCGGCTGTGTACACACATTTTCAACCGACTTCAAAAAAAGGAGGAGGTTCTCAATTCGACCCGTATGTTTTTTTTTTTTTTTTTTTTTTTTTTTTCTATGTTTGTTACGCGATAACTCCGCCAATTATGAACCGATTTGAAAAAATCTTTTTTCGGCGTATAGGTAATACCTCA
Organism: Argyresthia albistria; assembly: GCA_963457715.1. Classification (NCBI taxonomy): domain Eukaryota; kingdom Metazoa; phylum Arthropoda; class Insecta; order Lepidoptera; family Argyresthiidae; genus Argyresthia; species Argyresthia albistria. The sequence goes on along the minus strand of OY735256.1, from coordinate 11,424,888 downwards.
AGGGTGGTCCCATTGACACCAGGTCAGGATCTGATGATGGGATCCTGGAGAAATTGAGGGAACTCATCAAATATTATAGGCAGACCTATAGTGATTTTTGTGTTTTTCATAATAACTCGTGCAAATGCACATGGTAAGCATAATATTGTGATGCGGAACTGCTGATGAAGACCACATATGGCCACCAGATCTACTCAATACTAGGTACAAATACAATGCGTGGCTGACGGGCAGGCAACGCATAGCCTAAACCGGTGGACCTAGAGCCATGAAACTTTGTACAGAGGTTCCTTAGTAGCGTGGGGTAGCACTGAGATGGGATTTGACAAAATTAATTCCCCAAGGGTGGGGGGATAAGGGGTTACAGTTTGTATTAAACTCAATCTAATCAAATAGGGTTTGTGGAAGTCGGTTTTTTCTAAAGTTTACTTTTTGTTTCAATTATGTTGGAATTTAATTCCCGAAAGAGCAAAAAAGGACACGAATTGTGCAGGCCTCAACGCTTAGCGTAAAGCCATACACAGGTTTTGTCCATGTTAGATTCCCGAAAGAGCCAAAAATAGAGGTTTATTATACGCACACGGCGACTGTGTGCGTATAATAAACCTCCATTTTTTAATTACATTATTTTTTGTCATTACAGCAATTGCCAAGTCGCCACAAATATGCAAAATTCAATTATTTCTGATTACATTACAATAACGTGAATACAGGTATGCAACCAGTGAACGATGTAACTAATTCATTCAATGATAAAAGTTCAATACAATTTGTTGTCGATTTCAGATTTCGCCTGTTAGCCTTCAGGTACAATACTTACATACACACTCACTTATCTCAAATATTGGAATCCGAATGCTACCAATTTCTGTTTGGATAGTAGTTTGCACTGCCTCCTTAGATCAAAAGATCTCCCATTTGTCTCTAGCTGTCCCGATTTATAGCATTTCGTCCACCCAGACCCCAGTTAATAGCGGAACTTGCATTCAGTTGCCAAAAAAAATATCTCTTCCGACAGTTAGAATCTTTCTATGAATATCTAATTCCAGTTCTGTTTGCACTCTTTGCCATTTATTTCTATTTCGGCAATTCCATTGACCCATGAAGCCAATCTTTTTTTACGATTATGTTGATCGTCTCATTGTGTAAATATTTATTTTATGTTGCTTCTTCTATTGTACGACCTCTCGTTATTGGTTTCATTCAAATTCTACCTGCCGTCATCTTCAATTTAAACTCAAATCTCATTAGGGTCGCCCTCAAAGTAAGTAATCTGTCAATATCGAAAGTTTCCCAAGTCTTTGTCGTTTTGTTGGCACGTGCCGTTTTAAAGTTGTCATTCGCATCTGCGGTGTCTAGTCTGCAGTCGCCCTAAAGTCATTTATCATTCCGCGCTCTTTCGCATTTACAGTGTCATCTGATATTCTGTGCTATTGGTTTTTTACGTTTGCTTTGGGAATCCGAGGTATGCCATTTGCTATAGATTAAATTTCTTCGTCATCTACTACGATGCTTTTATATTTATATTTGGTTTTTATTTTATTTATTTAGTGTTTTTTCACTTGGGCATAGATATTCTAATGGCCATAGCATACTTCGTTTTCTAATCAGTTTGGTATCATCGACTGCTACTATGATGACAGATTTGTGTAGGTAATCGTCCCTGTACATTCAAAAGACCTTTTCAAAAACATATTAACATTCGCGCTGCGATCTCATCGAGATCCCTCGAAAATCTCCAAATAATGTAGGCAGTAAATCGTTAAAATCTGTGTCGTTTATCAGAAATATTGTCGTTTTTTTTTTTTCAGAAGGGTCGGCTTTCAGCGGGTAACAGTGAAAATGTAATTAATGCATATTCCAGGCACGTTCCGAGTAGGACCCTTGTATACGGGTACGTTCCGATTCAATTAAAACCAGTAATTGTACGTTATCTTTTCGGTAGAGCTACGGTGCTGTCTGTTTTCCATTGCTTTGTTTTAGAGACCTCTGCGTTTGTAGTCCTCCGGTTGATAATTTTAATGTATGTTAGAACTTTATTATCTTCACGTGTATCTATCTACTATACATGCAGCTCAATTTATATCTCAATCTCTGAAGGCTACCATTCTTCAGACATTTTGATTGCGATTGCGCCTGTTTTTCTGAGCATTTGAATGAATGTATTCATAAGTTTGACACTTGATATTTCAAAATTGCAATCAAATTATCTGTCAGGGATAGAGGATCGAGCTGCAGTTTAGTGTGTGCATTGTTAATGGATGAATATTACTAAACTAGTATACCATAATTTACCTAAGTGTAGTGGTCATTAAATATTTAAACCACTAAATCAAGTTGAATGTTCTATTGCGTCATACACATCACATTGCATATTTATAATGAGAGGGTGAGCTGATCTCCCTTCCTCTCGGTTCCTAGATGTACACCTATGTCACCTATAGCATCTCCGCCATACCTACAATATTCGGCCGTTGATTTAGGGGCATTCGTCAAAATTTTATTAAATTAAAGTACTGGCTACTTGTCGGCTTAATCGAATCGAGCCTCTGTTACTCCGGATGACAATTTGTCCCAAGGGGTATAACAGAGAAGTGTCCGTTCAAAAGGTCCTATTTCACTTTGGCAAGTTTTTTTTTAATATTTTTTTCCGAAACGGTAACTTAAATCTCATATGACATATCTGTTGTTGTTGTTGTCTGGAAATAGAACCTTTTGAACAGACACTCCTCACATAATAACACCCGCCCAAGTATCCTATTACGTGTAGTTTGAAAAAGTTGAGGATAGTCGTAAAATAAATCTAAAACTTTATGGCTTTTAGTGCGTGACTGTACCAATAAAAGTGTTTATTGCCAGTTTAGTGACGATTTAATTCGGACCTGGGGGTTGCCACGACCATTTTAGTGATCCAGATTAGGTATGATCAGAAAAGTTACCTTGACCATCTTGAATGAAGTCTTGGTATTCTGCCTGGTTTAAAGGTAAAATAAGGCTTAATAATGTTGATACTTTGATACATTAGAAACCTAAATAGTATAGGCCCTGGGCTTTTTATTACACGAAGCGGTATCTAATTTAAGCTGTATTACTTTTTTGTGGATGTTTTAGATTTTTTCCGACCGTTCTATTACTTTTGTTTCGTTCCATGTGAACTGATGCGTTCGTTTTGCACATATACCACGACTATTTCCGTCACTTCTGTCTAAAAATGCAATCTATTGCTGCTGTCCTGCTACCACAAAGGGATAAAATGCAATGATATAATTGAAACAAAAAGTAAACTTTAGAAAAAACCGACTTCCACAAACCCTATTTGATTAGATTGAGTTTAATACAAACTGTAACCCCTTATCCCCCCACCCTTGGGGAATTAATTTTGTCAAATCCCATCTCAGTGCTACCCCACGCTACTAAGGAACCTCTGTACAAAGTTTCATGGCTCTAGGTCCACCGGTTTAGGCTATGCGTTGCCTGCCCGTCAGCCACGCATTGTATTTGTACCTAGTATTGAGTAGATCTGGTGGCCATATGTGGTCTTCATCAGCAGTTCCGCATCACAATATTATGCTTACCATGTGCATTTGCACGAGTTATTATGAAAAACACAAAAATCACTATAGGTCTGCCTATAATATTTGATGAGTTCCCTCAATTTCTCCAGGATCCCATCATCAGATCCTGACCTGGTGTCAATGGGACCACCCTTGAGGTATTACCTATACGCCGAAAAAAGATTTTTTCAAATCGGTTCATAATTGGCGGAGTTATCGCGTAACAAACATAGAAAAAAAAAAAAAAAAAAAAACATACGGGTCGAATTGAGAACCTCCTCCTTTTTTTGAAGTCGGTTGAAAATATACGTTGGTACAAAACAATCAGTATTGTCACCGATCGATGTAGGTAGCGGCCATTTACATATATTCAGCTTTAACCTATACTACAACTATTACTACTACTACTCTACATTGTCTCTAGTTTTCTACTAGCAGTGAAGTGGTTCCTTTAAATTCGAACACCTACTAAAGTCCCGTCCCCAAAATAAAAGGCGTGAATTGTCAAAACAGGCCTTTTATTTTGTGAAGACTTTACCTATTTATCCCTAAAACGGCGCCATATTTCAAAGCGAAAATCATCAAAAATCCTATTACACATTCAATGAATACCCTTAAAGTAATCGTGTCTCGGCCATACCATACCGTGGAGATTACTGTTGGCCCTTTTTGCGTCCCCCAGCAAACATTAGTACTTTTCGGACCCTAATCCAGGGCTGGAAGGGTTAAACCATTAGACAAAGCACAGGACGTGAGCGGGCGATAAAGGGTTTTAAAAATACTGAATTTTCACAGAAGCTGGATTTTAAAATAATCCTAATGCGGACCAAAATTGAAGAGGGATAATAAAACAAAACGATAGGTTTGAATGACGGTATTGGTCCTACCCTACCAGGGTTTGACTACACGGTTATAAGTGGAAAAAATAGAAAAATAAATGCTATCAGTTACCCTATGCCTTTTGATACGGCAAAGTTTGCCTTAAAAGCTAAATCATACTCTAAACTAGTGCTAAATTGTAATGCAGAAGCATAATGTAGAGACAATTTAAGATTTAACATGCGCGAGTCAAGGTTATAACTAGAATAAACTAGAAGTCCTGCAATATCTGAGCCATAAATAACCAATTCTGAGCTAAATAACTTTCTATGAGTAGGAATTATGAAATCAGGCGACCTTCTGAACCTTCTGTCTGTTCTAATTTATACTCGGACCTAAAATCCCTTAAATAATCTGAATACTTGAAGTCCAATTTCCTTCCGAAACCCTGAAATATTTAGTAAGTACACAGACCCTGCGGTCTAAAGTATTAACTCTATCCTGTGGAGCTTTACGCAAAGCTTTGCCTTCTAGGGCCATTTGCACCAAAAACTTTATTACTATTAGCGCCCTAATTCTATTTAGCAGCTGTCAAAATGTATGAAATATGTCAAACTGTGTTGTTATTAACGCGCTAATCACAATTAGTATTTTGGTGCAAGGAATGTCGTGAACTTTAATTTACGATGTTAAATCAATGTCAAAATATGGATTCTCAGTTACTTATGTATCTGTTAGTCTCTGGCAAAGACACCAGCAGTAGTCGCGTACAGCTAACAAAAATTACCTTTGACTGGGTAAAGACACCTACCATACAGTGAGCTCCTGAGGTGAGCTCTATTTCTCTCTCTCTCTCTCTCTCTCTCTCTCTCTCTCTCTCTCTCTTGCACGTTTTTCAGCAATTTTCGCAATTCGCAGCATAGCATTACCTCACTGTTCATGCAATGTTGTACAAGAGGGTTGTATCAAGGTTAAAATTAGCTCATAGTGGTTCTTCCAAACACAGTTTTATCTTCGAATTTGGCTTTAACACACTGCCGGATTTTTTCACAACTTTAAAGAACAACAGACTTGAAATTCATTTCAACTGATACCCATTAAACTCAACCTCCACGCGTTCCTAAGAAAAGGTGTACTGATAGAACGAACAGACGGACAATGAAATTGGTTCCGTTTGTTGGTGGTACAAATTGGTAAACCTCCGGATCCTCGTCTCAATTTGTACCTAGAGTCCTTTCAAGCGGCGACACCTAGAATTCCAACTGCTAGAATACTAATTGGTTCCTTTAATAAACCTGGAGCTGTTTGATGAATGATAAAAGTACTATTTATTTATTTAGCGTTTGGTCGCTGTCGTCAACGTCACAACTCATAAAGGTGGCAGTTTGAGCAGCCATTTGATAGCCTCTTCGTCAGCGGAGTGGACTTTTATAAAAGTACTGATCGTTGAGTCTCGTTAGCCGCAGCAGGCTTATACACGAATGCACATACCGCCTGCTGAAAGAGCCTGGCGCTATTATTTTCCGTGCATTTTAACGGTCTATGTCTATTGTCTATACTAATAGCTCACAAGCCATAAAACTATAAATTTTTATACGTATTTGGACAAGGTGCACTGCACACATGATCAAATTTTGATTCTCCCAATTACGATGCAGGTAGGAACATTTTTTGCCCCGAACCCCAGGGGGTATAAGATCGTTAACTTTGGTAGCGGTTTGGATATCGCGGAGGTGAGATGTAATGGGTTTGGAAACTATTTAACTTGCTTTGCCTTGCCCACGTCGAATTATTTGAATGTAGAACGATTTTTTATCAACTAAATATGGCTTCTTTCAGACCGAAGGTTTTCGTCCGCCTAACGAAACGAAAAGATTAAAATTAGAAATTCGTCCAAAGGAACAAACTTCTTTCCAAAACCTTTAAAAAGATTAAATTTTCACATGCATCAATGTCCAGCCAGACACCGTATTATTACAAAGGGATCTAAAATTACCTTTTACTTAGTTGGAACCGCTAATTATAAAAGAATGCACGATGCCCCTACCGAAAAATAACCTTTGAATCCACGTGGTAAGGTAAGAATTAGATCGAGACTCTTATAGGGCTATTATATGACCATCAGTCAGGATGTAAGTCTTGGGTAAACTGGTTTAAGACTGGATAGGACAACTACTAGCTCCCGGGAAGGTAAGATATTTTTAGGGTTCAGTGCTTAGAGGGTATTAACGGGACTAGATTTAAGAAATCTAGATATCCTTATGTCGTCTACATGTTCGCTTCGCGTTGCTGAAGCTAAGTGACTGTCACACACAGACGCTCGACTAAAGCAGAAATATTAAAATCGTAAGCAACATTCCGGATGCTTTTCGTCGATTTAGTAAGTGTTTGGTAAACTATAAAAATAGGTATTAAATCTAAAACATATAAATGAGCCACGCGAAAACGAAGCTAGACTATGCTGGAACCATATTGAGCCTGCATGGTTCGAACTTCACCGGTTTTTCAAGGTTCGTACAAAACCTGCCTTTTGTATCCAAATGACGTTCGACTGCAGGAGTAGTGTTCAAAATTAATTAGACCATTTATAGATAGAGCCTTTTAGGACCACTCGTTTGCTGTTAGCTGAAGGACATCGTTCATGGAATGTGATTTTTAATTAGGTTTCAGAGGCAACGCCTTGGTCGGTGCGAAACAACAAAAAAAAGCTTTTGAGTTGTGTGTGTTTTATAACTTCTATAGAATAGCTGGAAAGTTCATATAAATATTGAAATTGTAAATATCTAAATGATTGTATTTCTTGCACAAATGGAAACCCAAGAATTATTTTATTGATCTTCGGATTTCGAATACTTTTCGATCCAACAATATAATATTATTATTTATTTTAAATACCAAGATTCGCTCTAAAAACTTATTTCCAGGATTAAAATAAGTACCTAAGGTATCTAACAAGAAGCAACAGGTTGAATGGAAGCAATAAACGTAATTCTAATTCTAATTCTAAATGAACCACCGATAATATTGTTAACCCATAGGTATCCCAAAATGCATCTTTCATGAAACTTCTTCATCGCCCAAAACTTAACTATCAAATCTATCTTAGATTAATGAAACTTTTCCCTCTATGGAATCGATCGATTGTGTTTTTTGACGTGACAACGTCTTATAAATTGGTTTGCCGGGTGACACTTCAAGAAACTGCGTTACGCTCCGCTCACGTTATGCGCTCACAATGAGAGCGAGTGAGAGGCACGCGTCCCTTCCACTCGGGCATGGTTAGCCCGCCTAAGAGCGAGAGAGACAGACATAAAAAGTGAAAGGCATGCGTCCCTTCCACTCGAGCACAGAAAATTTTGTTAATATGAAATTCAGTGCGAGATTCTTTGTATAAATTAATGTTTTAAATATAATTCTTTGTATAAATAAATGTTTTAAATTGTTACTATTATTTCATCCTTCTTCCTACTATACGAATGAATATTCACATTAAAATTATTTTACCACTCAAAGTCGTTGTCACGTAAAACTTTCGCCCGTATACCGACTTTACAGGCAACCAATTTTTTTTCTAGGGTGTGTTTCAGGGCTTACTACGGCGATACACGCAACAACTGTAAAGCGAGAGGGAAACCCTTTTGGCAGTGTAATATAACATAAATAGGGTGGGAGTAGGCTGCTGGGCTTATGAAATTGAACGTCATATTGAAGACCTTGGATATTTGGGAATTGGGAATTGATGGAGCGTCTGTCGGCGGCGATGTTATCTGAAATGCCACTAGTAGTTTCATACTAGACTAGAGAGAGGGGAAATGCACAAAGGCCCTGCACATTTGGGCCACGTGCAGGCGCTTTGACCCCCTTAAAGAAGATACAAGATAGACTAGAGAGAGAACAGTCCCCTTCAAAGTTTAAATAAACAAAAGGATTCATCTGAAGTCTTAGGACCGGATAAATCACCGACAACTCAAATTTTGACAGACACTCAAAGTCTATCGGGCTGTTTTTGTCTCTTTTGGAAACTGCCAGAATAATTAGAAATCAAACGAACTTACCTTGTGACGTTCGATGATAATTATGTGAGTAGTTGGTTCCAAGACATAATATAACTTGTAGTAGTACGTATTCTTCGCCGAATGTCACGATTTTAAAGCGCAGTTAAGAGAAAAAAACACTTTTTTCTGCAATCAGACCGCGCTCACTCTGGAACGGACCGCACTCGCTCCTGTCAATCATATTAGTTTGAAGAAATCTTACCACCAACGTAATTCGAGACTGAAAAAAGGCATTTAGGGTATAATTAGATTTCTAATTAGGGGTAGGGTGGGAGTGTGTATGTCTTGGAACCAACTACTCACATAATTATCATCGAACGTCACAAGGTAAGTTCGTTTGATTTCTAATTATGTTCGGTTGGTTCCAAGACATAATATAACTTGTAGGATGTTTAAAGAGTCGAGAGTTACGGTTTTATATGGAATAAAATAACTATTATTATTTCTTTAATCAATTCTAATTATATTTGAGATCTCCGAGTTGCTAATAATTAAGTTACATTAGGTTTAAAGCTAGAGATCTAGAGAGCAGTACAACTCCTAGAGTAACATACAAAGAGTAATCAAATCACTCATACATAGGTAATATCACAATTAAATTATTCAGTCACAGTGTGACTATAATTCAAGAGTGTCACTCTTGAATTATAGCACGAGTATACAATTCAGTAGATTCAATTATAGGCCTATTGTAGAATCTAGCGAAAGTTGTAGTGGATTTACTCCATCCAGCAGTCTTCCTTATGATATCAATGTTCAAACCCACAGATTTTGCCTTTGAGGTAGAAGCATGTCTAGTGCTATGTGAGCTGAATATTGAAGTATCAATGCCGCTATTAGTCATTACTTCCTTTATCCAACGGCTCATTGTTTGTGAACCTATGTTAGAGTATGGTTTCTTAAAACTTATTATTAACTTAACATTATTATTATTGTTTCTGAATTGTTTTGTCCTATCTATGTAGTCTATCATAGTTTGAGCGGGACAAATTTCAGGTCTCGACCTAAAGAAGGGTAATACAAATGTAGGTTGAGCAACTCCGGCCCTAGATGTTTTGATCAGATCCGAGATCTTTATTATTATATTACCCTCTTGATATACAATGTTATTTAGTTTTATAAGGCTTAATGTCTGTATTCTGTGTGCTGTAACTAGGGCTAGTATTGTTACTAACTTCTTAGAAAGTAACTCCAATGATATTTCATTATGCGGATAGAGATTACTAACAAAATTTAAAACTATGCTAGGATCCCAAGTTAAGTCATATTTGGGATTTGTAGGCCTGAGCCTAGACTCCTTTAAAAAGGCGTTTAATTAAGTCGTTTTCACCTATATGAGGACCTAAAATTAGTGAAAGTGCAGATCGACAAGAATTGAGACTGCCATATTTGTATCCCTCGTTGAATAATATAGTAAGAAATTTAAGTACTTCCCTTATGTCCACAGATATTGGGTTTAATTCTTTTTCTGAGCAATATGACCACCAACGTTTAAGGCACGAGTTATACTGCTTGAGAGTATTCTCTGCAAGTGATGAGATGACAAGTTGAAGTGAGTCCTCAGGTGTACCTCGAGCTAAGAGCGCTTCCCGCATAAGACTCCTGCAACCAGGGTAAGGCTGCCGTGTAGCGGGTGTGGTTTGCTGTCGATAGAGCATAACAACCTTGGGTTAGGTGGGAAATATAAGGGTTCAGAAATTATTAGTTGATTGAAAAGTGGGTACCAGGGCTGAGTTGGCCAATGTGGAACTACTATAATACCTGTAGCTTCATCATTTTTAATTTTAATAATGGATTTCAAAACCATTGAGAACGGAGGGAAAGCATAGAAAAAAAAGTGTGACCATGACAAAGTAAAGGCATCAATAGCTATTGCGTCTGGGTCTCTTTTCCAAGATACAAATGTTTGGCATTTTCTGTTTAATCTTGAGGCAAAAAGGTCTATTTCTGGTTTACCAAGTGTGTGTGAAATTTGTTCAAAAGCATAAGCTGCTAGTTCAAATTCAATGTTCGAATTTATTCTACGTGACTCAGCATCTGCAATATAATTATCTTTAGATGATATATATGAAGCAAAGACAAAGACATTTCTATTTTCACACCATTGCCAAATTGTTCTAGATATTTTATTAAGGTGAGGATATTGGACGCCTCCCATTCTATTGATGTAGGCAATAGCGGTGGTATTATCTATACGAAGGAGTATTTCACTATCTCTGTACTCTGATGCATAAGTCTTAAGTCCTATATAAGCAGCCAATAGTTCAAGTTGGTTGATATGATATTTAGACTCTTCGACTGACCAATGTCCTCCCAAGGAATCACCATTACATGCCACACCCCAACCTGTCAATGATGCGTCTGAGAATATCTCTAAGACATATCTGTCTGAGCGAATATTGTTATAAGAGCTGTCTATATTATCTATCCACCATTTAAAATCAGGCTTTAAATGGTCAGGTATATTCATAATTCTATTGTAGTCATCATTGTTAATAAGGTTCAGATATTTGGTTCTTTCAAATTCTTTGGTATACAACCACCCATATTTAATTGCTGGACAAGCTGAGGTTAACAGACCCAAAAGTTTTGCAAAACACCTTATCTTACACTTTTTTAATGATGAGATATGTATTAATTCATTTTTGATTTTTTTACGTTTTTCTTTTGGGAGTTCTATGGTCATTTTTGTTGAGTTAAGAATAAAGCCTAGAAATTGACAAGACTGTGAAGGCTCAAGATTACTTTTTTCATAATTTATGGTAAATCCTAGGGAGGTAAGTAATTTTAAGGTGATATCTATATCCTTATTTGAGTCAGTATCGGTTTCTGACATTATAAGAATATCATCCAAATAAATGGTGCATAAAATACTATGAACAGAGCGCAAGTACTCCATCACAGGCTTCATCAATTTAGTAAAGACAAATGGTGCTGAGCTTAGTCCAAATGGTAGCACTCTGAATTCATAATATTGTTTTTGCCACTGGAAACGTAGGAGATGTCTTGATGTTTCTTTTATATTCACAGAAAAGTAAGCGTCCTTTAGATCTATTTTCCCAAAATAGCATCCAGGGGCAATAAGTTTAGTGGCTGTTCTAATATCTTCCAGTTTAAAATGATGAGTGGTAACATATTTGTTTAATCGTTTTAAATTGAGGATAAATCTATTATCTCCATTAGGTTTTGGTACTAGAAAAATTGGTGACAAAAACTGTTGTTTACTTGGTTTACACTTTTCAATAGCTCTAATGTCCAATAAGTCTAAAATGGTCTTTTCTAGCAGTTTATGTTCCTTAGCTGAGGAATTTATGTTCTCAGACTGGTAAGTCACATATGAGGGTGTAACAGACAATGGAATGTCATAGCCTTGAATCCATGATAAGATTATAGGGTCATTTGTTAACAAACGCCAATTGCCATAGAATAGAGCAAGTCTACCAGAACCAGAACAAGATACCTTGTTTACTTCCTTGTCGGGTTGACTCGTTGAGCCGGAGGACGCTGGTAGGGATGCTGTCGAGGCTGGTGTTGAGATTGATATGGCTGTTGGGGTTGGTAATGCCTGGTTTGGTTGGTATGGTATGGTTTGTAGGTGCGGGCTCTGCCCACACTCATGGTTACTGGCTTGCGAGGTGGGCCCCTGTAGTTTAAAGTTTGTGGTATACCAGTGTTGGTTCTTGGTGTACCAGAACTAACAGCAGGCTGGGTCTTTCTAGCTTGTTGCATCTCTGAACCAGTCTTTTGTACCACCTTGGCCGTCTTCATAGTCTCCTGGAGATTGCTTCCAAATAAATATTTTTCTTGTTTTACTTCCTTGATAATTTCCTTAGTTTCCTTACTGAGAGAGTACAGTATCAGGGCTCTTCTTGCCATAGTTTGTGAGTGTATTAGTTCACTCATTAGTCGACCTGCGTCACTGACCAGTTTTGTGGTCAGCTTGTTTGAGTCTTTATCCTTTACTAACTGGTCAAGGGCGACTGCAATACAGGCTGTTGCCTTCGCTAATTGGTTGCTTCTAGCCTTTAAGGCACAGTCTCTTTTATAAACTGATTCTGGAATGGCAGTCTTCAACTCCGGGTTTATCTCTGGTGCCTCCAAGAATTTGCAATTTTCTGGGAGTGACCTCTGGAGCTCTTGCTTGGCTTCTTTTTTGAGTCCCTCGGAAACCACGTGTTGCCATCTCTTGGCAATTTCTTCTAGTATAGGCTCATCATATGTCTCCTCAGATGGTGGTGGTTTGTCACCAAGAATGAGGAGCGTCTCCTCATCTAATATGAAGTCTTCTTGTGTTGTGAGTTCTGGAATATAGTTGTCCTGACTTCAGCAAATGATAGCAGATATGTTTATAGTTCAGTCTGCTGTAGGGAAATCCAGGGTATTGCCAAGTGCAAGACCGCATGGATTTATTTTTGATGAGTGATGCTGATGATTTATCAAGGAAATAAGAATAACCGCAAAAGTGGCCTTATACCAACTGTAAGGGTATATTCACAAGTACTCTAAGTACCTTTATATTTGTTATCAGGGAAAGTACCCCAAGGAATACGGAGTTCCAAGAGTAAATTCGCAAGATAGGTATGGATGGCCCAACTAAGCCTTGTAATTTTTTACTCAATATGCTGTATTTCAAGGGAAGAACCACTTGTGATGTGACAAAAAACTCACACCCGCTAGAGTTAATCCTCAGGAAAAGCAAAGTATATAGTAAACTTGTTGATAGTTTCAATTCTTCTTAGCACACGTGTTTATAACCTAAAAAGAAAAAACTAGGTAGCAAGAAAAAACATACCTTCTGAAATTTCAATGTTTGGACTGGGATTAGGAATCGGGCTCATGTCATGGCCGGAATAACCAGAATGTGGAGCCACAGGCTGGGCTGGAAGCTGCTCGTTGTTGGAGTCGGACTCAGACGAGACCTCTCGTATTTTTCTTCTTTTTTCCAGCTTCTTTTCCAATCTTTTTAGTTTTTTCATGATTCTAGTATCACTATCATCTTTCTTTCTTTTCCCCATTGTACTAAAATGGGAAATAACACTGTATTTTGTAACTTTTACTTCGCGGAAGGAAAATAACGATCTTGTGGCGTTCGGCACGAAAACGTATATGATTGACAGGAGCGAGTGCGGTCCGTTCCAGAGTGAGCGCGGTCTGATTGCAGAAAAAAGTGTTTTTTTCTCTTAACTGCGCTTTAAAATCGTGACATTCGGCGAAGAATACGTACTACTACAAGTTATATTATGTCTTGGAACCAACCGAACATAACTGTAACTACTAGCTCGCCCGTCCAAAGCTCGCGATTTTCAATCTATACCCACATCGATAAAGTTCAAAACCTATGAAAAAAAACATTGCTTTAGAAAATGGACGAGATGAACCAGCGGATCTTTGAGTCAGAGGCATTTAATTTGAGCAAAATTCTTTGCATTAAAGGTATTTTCTTTCGCATTCGTCTTTGCGAAAAGGAATTTTGTAAGTATATTTCTGATTTTCACATTTTGATCGTATTCCTTTGAATATCGTTTTGCAACGGAATTAATAATGTGGTGCCGCTTGCAATCAAATCATTATACTTACAGCACAATTACGTTTTATTTCCCATCATTATATAGTTTTTACTTCACAGGATGTGCGGGAACTGCTGAGATAAACTCACGTACTGTTTCGGTATTGCTTGACGTATTTTCTAGTAATTACTGAATGGGCATCGTAACACCCATTTTTTTTATTCTATAAATCGAAAATATAGACAAATATAAGAAACTAATTTGAATATTTTTTAATTTTTTGATGTCATTATTTTTTTATTAATTATTTAAAATTTCTGAATTTTGTAAGTATGACGTCACCACTGGCATAATTAGGTAAGTTCCTTTGCATTCAATCATGCTTTTAAAAAGTAAAAATACGTTGACGTTTGACATTTGTTTACTTGTTGTAACAATAACTACCACTCGCTAACGGTGAAGGAAAACATCGTGAGGAAACTCGCGGCTAGTTGACTCCCACACGTATTGACGTTGTCTTTCTTGTGGGTTAGTAAGTATTTAACAAAGAGACTAAAGAATCCTTACTTCCAAGTGATCTTCACAGCAATACTGTGTGTACACCTTGAAATATTCCGCCTTAGCTTGACGACACCATTTTTGACGCAAATCTTCTCGAATGCGTACAAACAGTTTAGTTGGGCTATTTTTCGAATTGTTTTTGCAGTTTGGAACGAAGCGCTCTCTAGATCCCATGATTATTTTAGTATTATTCGGATGTTTATTTGTTGCGATGCGAAGGTTATTTTCAGCGGTTATTTCTCTGTTTGACACTTTTGACAGTTGTTGTTGTTGACAAATGTATTTTTTTAAATATTTGTAGGCAATGGAACTACCGCATTAGAGCCAACGATGACGTATTTGAAAGAAAATGAAATTAACAGTTTTTGCGATAAATATTAATAATCCGTTTTAATTTTATTTATTTAAACCCCTTATAGTAATCAGTATCCCTATTCCTCTAAATGGTTTTCATTTTACGACAATCGATGCCTCCCTGATCAATGCCCATTGCCTAGTGTCTTTTTCTACCTCTAACTGATAAGTAGTTTTAAACATCAGTTACCTACCTAAGATTGGTTTTGTTTCGATGTTCTTACCAACCGCGACCGCACCATCCGTATTCAAGACTTGCCCAAAGTTTTCATTTAATGATTCTGAGGTAGTAGGATGATGGAAATCGTTAAAACCAATAACTACGAACTGCTAATGTAAATACGTGTACGTAAATATAATATGTGGCCTACGTCACTTGAGGTATGACATGAATAACCTGGATCTTCCATGGTTCACATGGCAAATCGCTGTTCGCCAGTTTATTGCTCATTGGTTTTAGATACTCACGATATAAGTAACCGCAACCACAGACGTATTTAAATTCACATATACTTTCCCATTTCGTCTCAATCGATTTTACCACTTGGCGGAAATAAAACATTTCTACTACTAACTCCGCTGTCTCTGTCTGTTATTTATAGCATTCGAGCAACATCCGTCTAAAGATTCCTAACCTGAGGAAACTGAGGAAAACTTTCTGATTTGGGTTTCCCCTCGAAAGCAAACGATCCAAACCTTTCCGGGAGAGAGTTTCTAATAAGTAACATTAATTTTCGTTTTCATGGCCGTCATTCCAATAATTTCGTTTACGTTCGGTTTCGAGTTCAAATCAAACTCTTTACTCGGGTAATTTAAAATTCTAACTATGTAAAATGCCACCGGGTTTATTGTTACTTGTGAAAGAATATTAATGCCTACTAATATGCTTTTGACTTAGGCACTGACAAATACAAATATTCTCCAGATATTCAAGTTGAAGTGATTTCGCTGGATGCTATTGGACATGAAGACATTGGACCCTGAAGAAAGAGAAGAGGCTTCTTCCCAATGGATCCATACAGACTGAGCATCATGAATAATGATGATTTCAATATTACTAATAACATTGACACAAAACACTTTAAAAGATGATGAGGTGATGATATAGAATGATGATCATCACTCACGATCGCTTGCCCCCGGTGCGGCATTTCCACTGCAAACTAACAACAACACAATAAAACACAACACAGCAATAGTCTCCATGATGACACTCTGTGATCATGATTGCAATGTCACGGATTATATAACCTCGCGCGGTTTAAGTGTGGTCAGCAGATGAAGTGGTATATAGTGGTGTATGAGGAAAATCTGTCTGGCTGATAACAATCCTTACCTTTTTTTGCATAATTTAAGATTCTGGATACTGATTATCCTGTAACTCGCCTTTGGAGCATATGTCTTTCCTTAATCTGTGTTTATTTGTGTGCAATGAATAATTAATTAATGTACCTATTTGCTCCTTCTGGTGACCCAAGTAAGTAAGTAAGTAGTAAGTGCCTCTACCCTCCATATGGAAATAAGGTGTTTCGATATGCCTGAACCACGAGCAAGTATTTTGCATTGGATAAAAATATGTGGCCTTTTAGTTTCAAATCCTAATGCGACAAAATGAAACCCAAACACACACAAATTATCAGAAAATATGCCTGTCGTATGCATGCACCTCAAGCATGTATTATTAATTTATGCATGTATAAAAATCTATTGGGCTAATCTATCCAACCATAGGCGAGAAAGTGAAAACAGAAACAAACACAAATTATCAGACAAACAAATGGTTCTTAAATTTTTAATTTTTTATCAATTCAGGAAGATTTCGCTGCTGACCATCCAAAAGGTGGCCACCCGTGACTCCTGGCCGCCCACAACTAATGTTGCTCCACGTCTAAATAAAGAGTGACCTTGCTGACCGATCTGATCTGGTCAGCCAATTTACCCTGGAACGGTAATGTCCCCAAGGATAGAGTAGGAACTTATTGAGAAAATTGGACTGTCCTATAAGTGTGGCTTTGAAAGTAATTTCATGCAATTTGGACGCAATGCTCCCTACCTCTGTCAGTTCTTATGGAAAGTCTAAACTAAATAAGGTAAGATCAAACGAAAACGATACAATTTATCTTTTTGCTGCAGACACATAATCGTCTCTATCTTCCAATGAACATTTATACTTCGCCCAAATTAAACCGCCTCAGTTTTGTTTACAAATGACTCACAAGTTGCGTCTTTCGTTTTCACCCCTTTATCGATCGGTGCTGCTAAACAACACTAACTTTACAGATCGATATGCCAGCGACTCCTATGTCTTTTGTTAGGGGACGCTAACACCACTGTGAAACAATTATCGACACTAACATGTGTGTAATAAGGGCGGTGTAAAAAAGGTGTAGTTTATCCGGAACGTGGCACGCCACCCTAACTGCATTAATGTGTATTGCGAGTCGTAATGAACACATTTGGGCTGGGAATTCGCCTTTGTGTCTAGAGGGCTAAGAGTAATGTTTGTGAGGTTTGCATGGCGTATGTCGAATTTTGCGGTGCAGACTTTTTGTATTATGGGTTTATTTTTACATACATACATAGAAAGCGTCACGCCTTTTCCCGTACGGGGTGGCAAAGGCACAGGTTGAGTTGAGTTCACATTTAGCCAACTATTCAATACTCAAATTTGTGTTACAAGGGGCTAGATTTTATAGCGGGTTTTGTTTGTTTATTTATATAAATCCTATAGGTTTTATTTTGAATAGAATTCGATTTCATACTGTAAATCCAAATATTCAGGATGTACGCCTATGTAAAAGCTCATACTAATAAAAATTAACACGTAATATAACAAAAAACCAAATGATAACACAAACAAACCGCCCCCAAGAATATCCAGGTCCAAAGGTGCCCATCACACTGGCAGCGTTACCGCGCTGCACAGCGAGTGAGATTATATCTCGTAAGCCCCGGAACGGTTGTCGGACCGGCGGCCTCGGACCCTAAAGCGACGCCCAATGTCCTTCATAACATAAAGGCTCTATGTTATCTTCATAAGTCTGTCAATCTGTATCTTCATCTCGTAACTATCCTATATTTAACACACATAAAATGTCCTGTCACCTTGTTTGTTACTTCGCACATAAAACACCAAACTTTTTAACTCAAACAAAACAAGTCAGACTTCATTCCGTGACTCATACTCCCGGGCACGGTAACCGGCAACGGACACGGACGACGGACAATCACGGAACGGACAACTCCTGGCAGTGAACTTGTTAACAGTTTCCGGAGGACGGAACGAAATTATGACGAAAACTTGCTGTTGTTCTGAATTTACGAGGAAAAGATGGCGCTGAAATTGCTGTTTTATTAGCTTCTTGCACATTTTTTTTGCGGAATGTATGTTTGAACAATTTCTTGTGAAACTATCTCCGTTTGAGAAGAGGCTGTGAATTCAACTGCGTTTGCGCGATTTAGTTGGAAAGTGTTTTTCAAATAACTATTTTCACATTGAAGTTTGCCGCTATGGGTCGTTTGCTTGGTTGGTTTCCACATGTTTTGTACAGAACCCAATATAGTATCTAAAGTAAAGCCGAGATTGTTCCTGGAATGAATTCGTTGTATGTAACTCAATGAAATACTTATTGAATACAGTTTGCGAATCTAGCGAATAACGTTATCGTAAGGAATTCTATTTATGAATTTGATAAGTTCTTCAAACATGGTAGATTTTTGCCGGCTGGTTCATTTGCTTTATTTCTTGTTTATTTTATTTATTTATTTTATTAATGAACAAAAATCACACAGCCATTCTTACAGCTAGTCGGAAACATAAACTTAAAATAAGGCCAATTACGGATTTAACTATGTATACAGTTTACAATAATTAAATGACGGTTATTTACCTAGTTGAGCTAAAAGAGCAACAACAACAAGAAATGTATCAAAAAACAGTGATTTTGTGTGGATGTGGTAAGTAGTTGTATTGTGTTGTGTGTGCGAGTGTGTGTGTGTGTGTGTTGTGTGCGTGTGAGAGAGGGTGTGTGTGGGTGTGTGTGTCTGTATTTGGCGGTCTGTGTAGTTCAATCTTAAAGACCTCGAAACCGCAAACTACTTAATTATGAAACCGTATGCATTTTGCGACGAGAGAGATGAGCATCTCTACATTTAGGGCTAACATTGGCATTGTCCGAATGAAGGGGTAACTCATCTTAGCAGGCTTCTAGTATAATCTTGTTAACCCCCTACGAGTGTCGTCGGTACAATTGACCCCACGCTGGAAACTTTTTTGACAAAAGATTGTACCTATGTAGACGGACAACCAGAAAAGACGCGCAAAGGAAATGCGAAGAAAATGAGACGTAACGCTCCTTTTTGTGCTCATTTAGGGCGGCGAAAACATGTTCTAGAAAGAAATGCTTTTTGTGTGTGAAATATTCAGGGCAGAATATTCTTTGGAGTTCTACATACGTTTTGATTTGGAAAAAAAATATAAGTTATTTGCCGACCACGACGATATTTTATTTTATCTAAGTAGGTACTCGAATTCATTATCCAATTAAACAACATGGAGAGTTTTTCATGGAAAAATATTAATTAGCTATTGTTGATTTTTTGCAGGAAGACGAGGATTTTCTACTGGCCAAAGCTGAATTAAGTAAAAGAAAGGTAAGTTTATTTCTTATTATAACTGTTGTTGATAATATAATCGGAGGAGTAAATAGAGTTTTCACATCAAATCGCGTACTACGACCCAAGAAGTGCAATAAATACAATTTAATCAATTTCATGTACAAAATCAAATCAAATACATAAACAAAATAAGACCAAAAGTCAAAGTCACAACATCGGACATCTACTTAAAAAGTTACACGAATTAAAAAGGCAAATTTTTAAGCTACGGCACGAAATTTACATAAGTTGCCAAGTAGCGTGAGACGGACTCATTTACAATTATTTGGGGGCGAAGGGCCCACCCCTTACCCCACCCTCGCTGATTGCACTGAATCCGAATTAATATTTTGATCACGAATGCTTGGTCGTAATGATATTGCAATCATATTCTATTATTACTCACTAGATAGATAGTTGTTTTGATTCGACAAAGAAAGGTGCTACAAATATGTAATTTTTGTGTTAACATGCTGGCCTGGCACGGTTAGTTTGTCTGCTACAATTCATTACACTATAAGTATTAAACATATTGCAATTGTGTGCGTACCTATTTGTATTGCTTGCGCCTTTTTTCAAATGGTGGAAGTCTTTACCGATGTCATCTAGTGATTGCTTTACATGTTTGTCGTTTAGGCAATTTACTTAATTCCAAGGAAATTCTACTACATCTTACGGAGTACGCTTAGTACATTTTATGTACCATACTCTTATATCATGTTTAACGTATTTCTATTTCCCCGTGTCTTCACAACATTACCTTCTTTACGGCCTGCTTTATGTCCCGTTTGGTAAATAATGTTTTATACACTGTTCTTATTTCTGTACTACCACTTACAATGTGCGGAACGTAAAACTATATAAATATTGCAAATACTGTTGTTGTTACAATGTTGTTGTTAATGGCCATTCCATACGTTTTGCCCCAGTCATATATAGGGTTTGTAGTGTTTCAGACAGCATCCAGAGTAAGGCCTGAGTTAGTGTTTTTTCTATAAGAGTGAAAGCTATAATGTTCTTTATACTTCTTGTTCAAAACAATCTCGATAAGCCCTATTGAATCTGTTCCACAAAGATGTAGAGACCTGATAGACCTGAGAGATGTAGAGAAATGGCCATCAGCGATCAGTCTCAAAGGTGAATATCAGTATATCAGTCCACCATTCATCCATCTATCTATCTTTTAAACAAATTCATAGTTCTGTGTCTGAATTATGTCTACATTATCTGGTATCTGCAAATTCGATTGGAGATCGTGCCAAAGTTTTGTAGCGAAACAAGCCTGTAGAATGACCAAGTCGATACTTGTCTAAAAGCGAAGTTAGGAGAACAAAGCAAAGCTTTTCCAATCCCGGCTCGATCACAGACGATTTGGTCACCAAATAAAAGTAGTCGTAGTTTTTGCCAATATACCTACCTACTACCTTTTTCTTTCGCGAAAAGATGTGGCTTTTTAGTCAGACTGAGGCGAGACCATCCGATTCTAGAGGTGGCTAAAAATAGCAAAATTAGCAAATTTTAATGTTCTTGTCAGTTAGTTCATCTGTTGAGCTTTTGCAGCATGCGCGTAGCAGAAGTGCTGGCGGCAATTTTTTGCTTTGATGATGTAAATACTATGATAGATTAGCAGCAACCTAAACTGTATCGGCGTAAGACGTTGTGGTACGGGCCCAATACCCGTAGCATAACCACCCCCGCGGGGGGCCGCGAGACGCATGAGAGTGAAGGACCGAGCACGCGTTTTAAACCGACTTCAAATAATTGAAACAAAAAGTAAACTTTAGAAAAAACCGACTTCCACAAACCCTATTTCATTAGATTGAGTTTAATACAAACTGTAACCCCTTACCCCCCCCCCCCTTGGGGAATTAATTTTGTCAAATCCCATCACAGTGCTACCCCACGCTACTAAGGAACCTCTGTACAAAGTTTCATGGCTCTAGGTCCACCGGTTTAGGCTATGCGTTGCCTGCCCGCCAGCCACGCATTGTATTTGTACCTAGTATTGAGCAGATCTGGTGGCCATATGTGGTCTTCATGAGCAGTTCCGCATCACAATATTATGCTTACCATGTGCATTTGCACGAGTTATTATGAAAAACATAAAAATCACTATAGGTCTGCCTATAATATTTGAAGAGTTCCCTCGATTTCTCCAGGATCCCATCATCAGATCCTGACCTGGTGTCAATGGGACCAATGGGAAGGTAAACCCTTTCAAACAAAAAATAATTTTCCAAATCGGTCCATCCGTCTAGGCGCTATCGGGGAACATACATAAAAAATTAAATAAAAAATAAAAAACAAATATCCGGACGAATTGTAAACCTCCTCCTTTGGGAAGTCGGTTAAAAAAGAGGGGGTTATCAATTCGGTTGTATGTTTTTTTATCATTATTTTTTATGTTTGTTACATCGAAACTGGTACTATTTTTGAACCGATTTCAAAAATTATTTCTTTAAATCAGGAATCGGTTCAGTAGTTAGGTTTCTACATAAAAAAACTGTGAAGTTTAATTTGTTTTTACCTGGATGACATTATACATCCAGTCTTTTTGGTGTTTATAGTCAATGTCGCGAGATAAATTCTGGCTGTTAGGATCGTATAGTCGTTTATATTATGTAAATACGTAGGGACTTCACTGTCGGGAGACAGATTTCGTAGGCTCGTTATCGGGTCTATTATAGACAACATTTGTGTACCGAACGGGGAGGGAAGACTAAGTGATAGGGTCATGAAGTCGTTTTTTTAAGTGTTTAGCTTGGTGAATTATACATGTGTCTGTCCTTCACCTTCCGCGACAAATCGTTCCCCCCCGCATACGGTATGCTATGCTGTGCTATACGGTGCTGAGCTCTATCTGAACTTGTTCGCCAGAGAAGTCTTCTCTACATGTATTCCATTTCTCAGTAACTCGGGCTAAGTTGTTTGCTCTTGTAAGCTATCTCGTGAGTTTACAAGAGAATAAACTCTTACCTTTCGATAGGAAGTACTGAAGAGTGAATTGTGAATGTCTGTGTGGACTTATAGAGAAGCGGATGTGGCATGGTAAATACAAGAGATAGAACACATACTCTGATTTTAGACTGAAAATCCACCTTGATTGTTTTGGGAGTATTTTGGACCCCCATAAAAGTCAAACTACTAGACCAATTTTAGTACATTGTTTTGTTATCGACGCGTTTGTCTTCTTTGATTTACTCTCACACATATTTTAACAAATATGTACGGTTTTAGAATAAAAAGTGAAAAACGAAAAAAAGTCCTAAATTTTCATAAATTTTCAAGTTTTTAACTGTTATCTCCGGAGGGCTTGCGAGGTGGATAACTTGGATTTGTCATTACCCATTTTATCACCAACTCATAATAATTGAAACAAAAAGTAAACTTTAGAAAAAACCGACTTCCACAAACCCTATTTGATTAGATTGAGTTTAATACAAACTGTAACCCCTTATCCCCCCCCCCCCCTTGGGGAATTAATTTTGTCAAATCCCATATCAGTGCTACCCCACGCTACTAAGGAACCCCTGTACAAAGTTTCATTGCTCTAGGTCCACCGGTTTAGGCTATGCGTTGCCTGCCCGTCAGCCACGCATTGTATTTGTACCTAGTATTGAGCAGATCTGGTGGCCATATGTGGTCTTCATCAGCAGTTCCGCATCACAATATTATGCTTACCATGTGCATTTGCACGAGTTATTATGAAAAACACAAAAATCACTATATGTCTGCCTATAATATTTGAAGAGTTCCCTCGATTTCTCCAGGATCCCATCATCAGATCCTGACCTGGTGTCAATGGGACCAATGGGAAGGTAAACCCTTTCAAACAAAAAAATAATTTTTCAAATCGGTCCATCCGTCTAGGCGCTATCGAGGCACATACATAAAAAAAAAAAAAATATCCGGACGAATTGTAAACCTCCTCCTTTGGGAAGTCGGTTAAAAATCAGAACTAGGTACCTACCTCATTTGATAGCACAAGCTTGGTACGAATTCTATGGACTATAATGGCGTGACGCTTTGTTAGTAACTTGAATACGAGGCATTTGGTATTCTACTAAAACCGGAATCCAATTCAATTGGCGCTTGTGAATTGCGATTCCGGTTTTAGTAGAATACCAAATGCTTCGTATTCAAGTTTGTGCCAGGCTTGTGGTATGCTTGTGAACAGTAGAATTCGGGCCCTGAACCTATCATTAGCACAGCACAGTATAGATCAGGCTGTATAATATGACTAGCCAATTTCATAGGTCGTAGTTCGCCCACCCCCAAAAGATCCCTCTTAAGGGGGAGACCAATGTCTAATTGTTCTGAATCATGAGCGCTCCCAAGACGATGCTGATTGATTTATTGTTCACAGCTTGGTACAGAAAATCGCTTAGAAGCCTTAAGTGCTGCATTTTCTATTCTCTATCGTACGGAGTTTTAGTATGATATTTTAAGATTTGTTCAAAGAGCTGTTTGTAAGTAGAAGTTTTGATGTAAGCTTCTAGAAAATTCTCGTTTGCTGTCTTCGAGGAAATGCCAACCAGGAATTCCTTACAGGAATAAGTTGATATTATAGGACACAGAATGCTCTTGATTGGAGAAATATTTAGTTAGGTTGCTTTTATAAAATAACGTCAAAGTTATCATTTTCTTATTATTGACGTGGCCTTCACAGGCTTTCCGCAGAATATAATCAGATTTATTCGTAAGAAAACAAACAGATACATTTTTTAACCTATGTATAACCATATGATTTAACAGTGTATTGGTTGGTATGTAGCTGTATCGCCTATTCGCATCGCATATTCGCGTTTCGTGTTCCGCATGACAATGAAGCAACGACGTTGCGTGACTATGGCCTTGAAGTTTGAATCCCTGCATGCGTTTACGATGCCTCCTATGTTGATGTAGCAGGAAAAATTACGCATCCAAAAAGTATTCGAATTGAAATATCAGAGACTTACCCTGCTTTCCAAGTTCCAATGCTCTTTTGGCTTGCAGTGACAAATGGAACAAAAACTTTCTGACAGGTTCGTTGCATTAAGTTGCGTAGAAGTGGCAGTGGCGACCCCTGTAAACGACACTGACGCGCCAAAAGATCGTTGGTCTACTGACTACTGTATTATGTATGTATTCATGGCTGTTGTATTTATGTATTATATTTCAACTCGCATGCAACTCGCACACTTTTTCGCGCTATTAAATGTTCCTGCTTGAGGTTCTGAATGTTAGACGCTTTATTTATACCAATCGATTTGGCAAAATTTCGCTTTCCACTGCGTTCGAAATTCCGTGTTAAGAATGCTTTGCAGTGGAGGAAAGCAAATTGCATGTTTTAACCCCTGAGGCAAAAATAATTGATGCAGACTTTTGAACTACTTGAATCTTGCGTGCAGACATTTGCGTTTGGTCATGCAACGATATTACAAATCGTACAAATAATTACTTTAGTGATTTTAAAAGGGATTTGGTGCGGTCACCAATAAAATTAATTCTACTTACTGTTAAGAATTCATATTCCTAAAAGTAAAAACTGCTTTCTTGTTTAGTTCGTTTGAATCGATCGTGCGCTACGTCTCTATTTCGGAACGACATCGAACATCCCTAGTTGGGTCATTCTTCTTTTAAACCTACAAAAAGGTGTCTCCACCAGTTAGTGAAAAAAATAACAAGAAAATTACCATTATTTTCTTCTTAATTCTACTTCAACATGCACTGTACTATACACCCAACGGCTGTGCACAATTAAATAATATATGTATTTAATAATTTCATTTTAAAAAGTACGTTACAGAGTCGTAAAACCGCGTGACAGAAGTGTAATTCATACAAATCATAGTTGTCTCCCGCAACCTCGGCCTGCGTTTAATCCATAATATTAGGAAAAATTTAAATGATGACACAAAATGTAAAAATATCTTTTAACTCTTAAGTATATTACCTATCATGTAATAGCGACCAATGATTTTTGTCACTTCTTATAAAATATTTAAAAAATCACAAATACTTGTCTCCTACTACATGATGTTTTATTTCGTAAATTCTGTCACGGGGTTGTTCTTTGAAATACGCGTTTGCGCTGCTCGTCTTTGTCGCTTACGATTGGAGATTTAGGCCTCTCTCCCCCTTGCTACGATTTCCCCTCTGAGATCCAGAGACAGCGAGTCAGTCGCCCGAAAGCTGTGATAGGAGGTGCGTGTGTTTATTAGGCAACCACTTCGTCACGTAAGTAATTGATTCAAAATATAATAATTATAGTATTTTTTTGTTGTCTACTCATACGTAATAAGAAATATTTTATTGCCAACGTGTAAATTATATATTTTATGATACCTATAAATGTTTATCGACTTTGCAACCATTTTTTACCCCTCTGTCACATGACAACTCTGTCACAAGTTTTTTGTGACGGAGTGGTAAAGTACGTGACGGAGGGGTAAAATAAACGATATATTCATATTCTATTTTTGCTGAATCCGAGAAATACTGAAATAGATACTAGTCATTATGGTAATTATTACTACGGTAAGTGTTAAAAATATTTCTCTATCTTGTATGTTTAAGTACTTCTTTACTTATTTTATATTTTCAGGTACCATCATGGCGAAAAAGAAGACATTAACGCCAGCAGAAAAACAGCGGCGTTGTCGGGAGAAACGAAAAAATGATCCCGACAAGATAGCCGAAGTAAAGCGTATAAAGATAGAGAAAGGTACCATGCTCGTAAGAAGCTTGTGGCTGACTTGAGCGTCCGAGAACATAGATTGAAGAAGCGAAAATGGCAAGAGGGAAATAAAAAAGAAAGGAGAAGAAAAAGATGCTTGAGGAGGTTCTTTTAAATACGCCGGCTCCATCACCAATACCAGAAACTCCACGAGTGATTCCTTATTCTGCAACACCGACTCCCTCTGTACTATCTACGCGTAGTTCAAAGGGAAGAAAGAAAGTGAAAAGGGATAGAACAAAGTTATACAGAGTTATTATGTTTCAAGAAAAAATAGACAAGTTGGAGAAGAAATTTCGAAAATATAAGAAGAAATTTCACAGAAAAACGAAAAAAGGACACAACAGCAACAAAGATAAAAGCAATAGTCAGAATAAAAAGAAGTACAGCGTTCTTTCTTTCCTAAAACTTATCGGCCTCTGCTTGAAATCCAAGTGGAAGATAACGCTTGCTTGATATCGCTTGCTGATATCACAAACACAATTTCATCCCCTCGAAAAAGTTTTTACGATGCGGTGTATGGCCCAGATGAGTCATCTGATGAAGATCAGACTTTGGCCACGCTTAAAAACAAAAGATCCATCTGATCCAACTGCCGTCTGCGGTACTTCTTACGAAACACTGCAGCCAGAGGACATTCACCCAACAAAAATAAAAGACGGAGTACACGTTATGGTTAAAGTACGAAGCGAGAGGAAAATCGAATACACTTACGCTGGAGTAGCAAAAGGTACCGTTTATGAAGAAGGCGATGTCTTAGTAATGTTCCTAAAAACAGTCGATGATAGTGGAATACTGTTTAAGTTGGTGGAGAGTGACGTATCGGATGTTCCTTTTGATGATTTGATTAAAGTCTTACCGGCTCCGAATGTTATTAAAAAGGGAAAGAGACAATATTTTCAGTTCGAAGAGCCCCTGCCAGTATTTGAAAAATAAGACTTTATATCAGTGGCTTTAAATTGAAATATTGTCTGGCTAGACTAAGCTATTGATAGCGATGATTATTTAATTTTTTAATGTTTTTGATAATTTAAATTTGTTGTCAAGTTAGACGAGGTTTATTATTTTGTTGCGACAAGTGAGTAGTCATTTAATTTCTTAAAATACGGATCTCTTATTCCAAGGGTTTTTAAATGTGATTTCATTAATATCTAAGTTCGATCTCATGTTATTTAATATGACAAAGTTGAAGACTGATTAAGATTTATAACAAAATAAGCGATTCTAAATAATTAAACCTGTTTTATTCCAAAACGCAGCCTGATATTCCCTAAAATATCAACTCTGTCACATAAGTTACCACTCTGTCACAATGTTGTCTCCTGGTAATTTTTATTTTTTCGTCGTTTATTTATTTTGATATGACTAGTGCAACTATGGAAAATTTATACATATAATAGTTGATGATATTGCCGTCTGTGATATTCATATTTATTTGTAAATGATACAAAAAAAATATTTATAGCAAAAACATACTTTATATAATCTGAAAATGTGACAGAATGGTAAAGGATCATGAATAAAACCTATTTTATAAATACATATGTATCGCTTTACTATGTATTCCAAAAGTTTACTTTGTTAATTAATGTATAACAAAAGTACAAGATATTTGACGAAGAGTATTCGATAGAATAAAATAAAAGATTTCGTGACGGAGGTGTATTTTTTTTTGTCGAATTCTTCTTTCAGGTCCTGAAAATCTTACAAAAATGTGTAAACTTCTCGGCCGACAACTGTTTCCAATAGAATAGAAATTCCTCTATCAGAAAATATATATTTAATGACGAGGAAGCTTTATTTTTTTTTTATCGAAATTGAGAAAATGTTATGTAAAATTGTAGGTTTAAAAGAAGAACGACCCAGTTGTCAAATGGGGCTTTGTCATTGTTGTGCGCGCGATATCTCGCGTGGTTATGTTTTTATCCTTGGTCGTGTTGTGTTTTGCTTTAATTATTGTTCTGAGCATTTGATTTTACAATAGAAGCTATATATATAAATATATTCCGTTGAATAGCAGAGTATGTTTAATTTTAATATTTCATTCTTCTCATTAGTCCAAATCACTCAAATCAGTCGATAGAAAACACTTCGTAAAACAACTTCTCACAAAACAAACAACCATAGCATCTCGCTGTTTGTTTTGAAGTTAAGTTAAGTTAAGTTTTTGAAGTTGGTATATAAGCAATCTTTCAAAACGTCTCAACTTGACAGGGATTGCGTTAGAAATTTCTAGACGTCAGAGATAGACAGTAGAGGTATGGTAATCCATTGCAATCCAATATCCAACGCATCAGCTAACCTTGATTAAACCTGCAAGACAATTGAATATACGGCTCCCACAACCGATTCTTGGAGACTCGTTAAGAACTGCTTATAAAGATACTTGGGTCGTGAAAACGCGTTGCCAAGCCTTGCCTGTCTGGAATGATAATGTTGCATGCAACACTTGTTGCCTTCTCTTGCACCTTATGTATAAGACTGTAAAGACTAGTTTTTGTCTGTTGAGAGGTTACGAATTGGTCGCTCAGCCATGTGATCGAGTAGACATCGTCAACTTAGTCTTTTTTGTTTTTAAAAATAACGGTTATAATTGCGAATGACTATAGCGAAGGCTTGCTTGCAGAGTTAAGGTTGGGGATTGGCGCTATAGAGAAAAGGAAAAGAGTGGGTTGATATGGACTGATTAAATGGTCATGATATTTGGTGGCCATCATTCTCCACAACCATAAAGACGACAACACTTTTAATATCATTGCATATCAGAACCGGTAATTGAACTAATGAAAAACTAGTCACATTGTGGTAGGGTTCACGCCGGGTTCACAGGGACCCTGCGTTCCCACGTGGCAGGGTAGCAAGCGGAGCGAAACGGACGATGGGACCCAAGGCCTTCAAGGACCCATTGTGAATCTGAGACTTCTTATTCTTACATGCATATTTTTATTTTGTTGAAAAAGTTAACAGAATTGTAAAAACATTAATAAAATTTTCATTCAGTGGGTGGGTCTATGTGGGTTAAGCATAAATGAATAAAACCGGCCAAGTGCGAGTCAGACTCGCGCACGAAGGGTTCCGTACCATTATCTATATAATTGAAACAAAAAGTAAACTTTAGAAAAAACCGACTTCCACAAACCCTATTTGATTAGATTGAGTTTAATACAAACTGTAACCCCTTATCCCCCCCCCCCAGGGGAATTAATTTTGTCAAATCCCATATCAGTGCTACCCCACGCTACTAAGGAACCCCTGTACAAAGTTTCATGGCTCTAGGTCCATCGGTTTAGGCTATGCGTTGCCTGCCCGTCAGCCACGCATTGTATTTGTACCTAGTATTGAGCAGATCTGGTGGCCATATGTGGTCTTCATCAGCAGTTCCGCATCACAATATTATGCTTACCATGTGCATTTGCACGAGTTATTATGAAAAACACAAAAATCACTATAGGTCTAATCGGTCTAATTTTCCAAATCGGTCCATCCGTTTAGGCGCTATCGAGGCACATACATAAAAATAAAATAAAAAAAAAACAAACATCCGGACGAATTGTAAACCTCCTCCTTTGGGAAGTCGGTTAAAAAAACCGCAAAACAACACGTTAATTGTATGGGAGCCCCCTTTATATTAAATTTATTTTGTTTTTAGTATTTGTTGTTATAGCGGGAACAGAAATACGTCATCTGTGAAAATATCAACTGTCTAGCTACCACGGTTCATGAGATACGGCCTGGTGACAGACAGACGGACGGACGGATATCTTGAGATTTTAAGGTACTTTCCCTCCAGGGCCCATTCGTTTTTTCCACCCTGTATATGTGTGATCTGTAACTGTATTTTTCATGAAATACCCAAAAAGTTTTGTTCAAATTATCATCTTATGTCAGAATAACTTTGTAGCTAGTTGAAAAATAACATTTTCATCACATCTATTCAAAAAGATCTACTTTAGTCCCGGCAAACAGGGACTAAAGTAGGTCATTTAGTCCCTAGGGACTAAAAGTAACTTTTTAATTTCGTTGCCAGTACAAAAGAAAAAAATGCTGTCACTAATCAGTTTCTCTACCACTCAGGCTGACAGACCCAATTAAAAGAGAGATCGATTCTAAACGCAGCCAATAAAAAAAAAAGTTTGTACTAAAATTTGTACTCGACACAGATTAGATAATCTGATCGACCGAATCGATCGACACCGATTGGTGACAACAGAGAAACAACCTTACAGAATTGATATCGAAACACGGACCAAATAATTTAAAAAGTTGTGGAAAAATTGTAAACAAAGCGCGCCAAATCTGAATGCTGTAATTATTTCAATTTCGTTTGCGGATATGAGTAAAGAATATGAGTGAAAGTGACTGTCTAACTCCAGATGATAACAACAAACGCGAATGACAAATACAAAATCTGTTACCAATAAAATCACGAGGAATATAGGTATGTAAAAACTAGTGGTTATCTGAAAATGCTTTTTGAACCAATTTTCAAGATTTAGCCAATACTAAACAAGCTTTAACTATGTGGAGGACATATTTGTAATTCGTAATTTCTTTATTGTACTAAGACAAGAATGTCATACAGAAAACTTATAACGGATAACAAGAGATTTCATCCAACAAACCATTACACACAACCACACAACATATCACGACAATTGTGTACTT
This sequence comes from Argyresthia albistria, assembly GCA_963457715.1. Taxonomy (NCBI): domain Eukaryota; kingdom Metazoa; phylum Arthropoda; class Insecta; order Lepidoptera; family Argyresthiidae; genus Argyresthia; species Argyresthia albistria. Next base: position 11,393,999 of record OY735256.1, on the reverse strand, counting down.
TAATAAATATAGGGTCTAACAGAAAGGGGTGTACAAGCCGAAAGAAGGTTGTTAGGGATATCATTTTGAACAACTTTCACAATTGGACCGACTTGATCAGAGCTACTTTATTTTTCACTCCACCATACAGATCAGCTGAGCGCTAGGCCCGAAATGTACTGAGTTAAAAATAAAGTTGCTCTGATCAAGTCGATCCCATAGTGAAAGTTGTTCAGAATGATGTCCCTCATTCCGCTTGTACACCCCTTTCTGTTACACCCTGTATAGGTACATGTATGTTATTTTATTGATTACTTACTACTTTTCTCATAGAGGGTGATGAAAATTAGAGTGTCCACCTCAGGAGTAAAAACTATTTTTGGCTCGAGTGATGTACTTTAAATCCCTCGCTCCCTCAGGATTCTACTTTTGAGTCCCTCGTTACACTCGGGACTCAACTCTAGAATCCCTCGGTCGCTCAGGAGTCAAAAAACACTCTCGCCCTAAAAATAGTTCTTTACTCCCTTGGTAAACAATCTACTATTGAATTGATTCAAAGCTTGCCGCGCTTTTAGGGCCTTTAGTACCTACTAAACGCCGCCGTAAGCAGCACTGTCTACAACCTACTCCTACTGGAAAACGTGAGACACCCATCTACAATTTCCGTACAATGAGGTTCACTCACTCATTATGTCAATGTCATGCAGACTGCAAAACATCATTTCAACGCACCAAAGAGTATTTAATTAAAACATCACTGGCAGCCAAACTTGAAGTGGCCAAAAGGAAAAAATTAATTTCTGAGCTCTGAGATTTGTATGAAAACAAAAGTAATTAAAAACTATTAATTTTATAATTATTTTCTAAAAGTTCTACAGACTAAATAGAGACGTCGTAATTCATCAATTAATATTTAAAGTCTTTGTAGAAGTCCGGGGACGACATTGCCATATCATTTAAATTTAGTTTCATTAAAAGAAGGCTTACCTACCAAAACAAAATGGCCTTGGTATAAACTTTTCAAGCGTGTTGTGAAGACGTATCTTGTACCGAGACCACTTTCAATTTGTAATATCTCTCGTATTTCAGTATTTGTGGTTGGTGCGGCAACAGATATACACATTCTGTGAAAATTTCAGCTTTCTAGCTATTACGGTTCGTGCAGGCGGACCCGGTGACAGACGGACGGACGGACGGACGGACGGACGGACGGACGGACGGACGGACAGCGAAGTCTCAGTAATAGGGTCCCGTTTGGCACCCTTCGGGTACGGAACCCTAATAAATGACAAAAGATATTTTTGTTTAAAATATATTTCATAGTCGCAGGAAAAGCTTTTGTTTTTTTACTATCGTCTAAAGACTTACCCTGAGGGTCTGAGTATATCGAGTTTCATTTTACAGCCCATAGCCACAGGAGTGGTAATGTGAAGGTTTCCTCTGTTTTTTTTTCCATCACCGCTTTTCCCCACCTTACCTATTCATAGTACATCTACGACTGTTGGAAGATCTCAAACGGTTCATGTATGCTATCACAAACGTCTATCGCGTCTCTGTAAGTTATTTCGGGCCGTTTATCTAATACAGTGCAAGTGGATACTCATGTTGAACAGATATTCCGGCAGACAAGCCGCATGTGTTGTGCTTTCAGACTGTCAGGCTGTGGTTCAATTTTCACATACACAACACAATCGCAGCTATTGATAGATTTAACAGTGATGTTAAATTGGTGACTGGATGGTTAATAAGATCTTATTATACTTCTACTCATCTTGTCCCGCAACTTTTTATTGCGTTCCGTTGGTTTATTGCTTTCGATTCGGAATACAAGTAAAATTTAAAACAACGACAACATAGCGTCGCGCCGTTTCCCATACGGTCTGGAAGACGCAAATTTTGATTCCCATACGGTCTGGAAGACGCACAATTTTGTGCACACACGTGTTAGTTATCTAATATTAACAAACTGTACCTTAGAGGTTGACAATAGTAATTCCACTTTTTGAAAATTTAATTTCTGTATCGTAGAGTCTACCTCTAGCACAGATTAATAAAGAGTTAGTGGACTTACTATTGTCTACCTCTAAAAGTGGACTTACTATTGTCTACCTCTAAGGTACACAGCTCTCCTTATCACCAAACTTGAAATCAAATCAAATCGTTTATTTGCTAATAAATATGTAAAAACCTTACATTACTTTACTTTATACTTTATTGCACAAAATAACACATTTTACATTTGAAAGTGGACACATGACAAAGGCGAGCTTATCTCTATTACATATTATGTATTCGTCAACAAACCTAAAAGATTCTGAATAATTTTGGTTGGACCCAGGAGCTTCAATAAATTTATAAAGCCCTTTTGTAATTCTTAACCGTTTTTGATAAAGTTTCTCGTCTTCCAAGGTCTATTCAGATCATTTTAAAACTATGTAGAAATAGCAGCAATCTTTAGCACTAGACCTATAAATAGGTTTAGAAACTAGGTTAGCTAAGTTGGCCTAACACAACTAGCGACTCAACTTGGCGACCACCACTTGTGCCGACAAGTTCCCCCCACAGTTCCTGAAGTGTCGTTTCATAGTCTCGTATTATGTGAGCGGTGTTCTGTCGCTGGGTAATAAATTGTCTAGAGTCTAGAATAGATGAATGACACTCGTAGAATAGATTATAGGACACCAAAGTTGACCGGATTGTGCTGGATTTTCCTTTAGGCCACATTCCAGCTCGTCCTGTTACAACTTTATGAAGAAACTATAGTTTTAACTTTAATTTCAAGTTCCTTCAGTTCCGGCCCTTCTATCCTTTGAGAGCTTCGTTTGAGAGCCTAAAACTATGCTAAGACGCGAGATGAAAAATTGCTGAAAGTAGATTTCAAGTAGTTTCTCCGACAAGATTATCATATACAAGGTGTAAATGAATTAACGCAAAATGAGAAACTACTTTGCTAGGGACTTCATTCTGAGCAACATTCACTATGAACCGATTTGATCAGAGCAACTTTATTTTTCACTTCCCAGTACATTTGTAATTTGTAATTGTAATTTCTTTATTGTACTCACATGACAGTAAAAATAGCTTAACATAGAAAAAAAAATGTACAAAGGCGAGCTTATCTCTAATAAGAGATTTCTTTCAGCAAACCATGTTGGGTAGGAGACGGAGATGATAGGAAAGGGGAAGAATTGCGCGTACAATAAAACTATTCTAGTAGGTACCTATAATACATAGATATTATTATTACACATAGGTACGTACATATAAGAACCTATTGCTAAGGAATAGACTACATACACAGTTACATAAATACAGCTTAACAATAAATATCGTATGAATACACTAATACATACCAGTATATATCTAAATTGACAATGAAAGATAGTGCTTCTTTAGACGGTTTTTAAAGATATTTAGTGATGACTGGACATTTTAGCCTGAGTGGATCAGCTGATTTGTATGGAGAAGTGAAAAAAAGTTGCTCTGATCAAATCGGTTTCATAATGAAAGTTGCTCTGAATGATGTCCCTAACAAAGTAGTTTCTCATTTTGCGTTAGTTCATTTACACATTGTATAAAGGTGTAGTCATATTTTAGGGGCTTTTAGGGACATCATTCTGAGCAACTTTTACTATGAAAGCGATTTGATCAGAGCAACTTTAATTTTCACTTCTCTCAAATCAGCTGACCGCCCCGACCAAAATGTATGGATCAATGAAAAATAAAGTTCCTCTGATCAAATCGGTTTCATAGTAAAAGTTGCTCAGAATAGTCTCCCTAACAACCCCCTAAAATATGACTACAACGATCTGTTACACCCTGTAAAATATAACAAGAGATTGTTAGAATATCTACTGACAAATAGACTGAGTTACAATTTACAAAGCGACTTTGTCGAATGGCGCCAGCCACCGGGCGTGACTCTGGAGGTTCTACAGGGTGTTACAGAAAAGTTTAGTTATATTTTTAATAACAATAATGCCTTTAATCTTCATAACTACGGCGGCAAACTAAACTTGCTATATCCAATCGGTTGTAGTAAAAGATGTTCAGAAATTCGTATGACAATAACAACCCTTCAAAATATGACTTCCACTTTCTTACACAGGGTAGTATGACCCAGAAGTAATGTATGTGCCTGTGTAAGTTATGCAGCATCCTGTATACAGACAGCTAGTGTCGTTATGCAAATCGTCTTGTTGGTCGCAAACTCGTAACATTGTTTCAGACAGATAACGTGCGCTCTGGAGTTCGGGGTTCGTACAGAACGGTACTGCGATGACGAACACTGTATAGATACCTTCTTGTGTTGCCTTCAAAGTTCAAACTGGAGTTCGAACGGTACCTCGAATTGACCAAGGTACACCCGAAGCGTAGACAAAGTACTCTGTGAAGCCTCTAAGAACCATTTGTGTACCGAATTTCATTGGAGCTGGCTGCTGCTACAAGTTATTTATCTCCAAATATCCTTAGACATAACAAAAATATTTGTTGTTTGTTATTGTTCCATAAAACGAACACTTTTCGTCCCTTACGACGAATGCAGTTCAGAAAAAACAACCCGACGTAGTTCCAATTGGTTGGGTTCGTTATAAAAACAAACCCATCGACACCTGCCGTACTTTGCTCCATCTTTGTTCGGTAGTCGAAGCCTTGGACAAAGATTGTTTGTGTCGATTTGCGTGACTTGTAGGAATCCAAAATGTGAATTCTATGCTTTCGATTAATTGTGAGTACCTATTTTTCTATTCTTATTCTGTCTGAGTGATAGTTCTGATGTTCTGCTTTCTTTTTAGTTCTAATGAGAACTTAAGTGATTTCACTAATCGTCGTAGTTCTACAAAGTAATATTGGCTACGTTTCATAAAACAATGATTGTATCCAATTACCCTTCAGAAGGGCTCGGAAGGGCTCCGGACTCTCAGAACAGTTTTCCAATATGTACGATTTTCCGACTCAAAGGTGAGCCTTACCAAACATAATGTTTGGGGTAAGTAGACAAGTCCCAAGACACGGTATCATAGGTCCGTCAAGTAATAACGGATGTATAGGGGAGGCAGTTGCTAACGTTCAAAGGAAATACTAACCTTACCCTACTTACAGCACTTCACGTCCTTCTCGGGTAGTGCTAATGAGCAACAAATTAACACGAAAATTTTCAGGCTCGACAAGAACCTGTCCAAAAACAGTGAAATCTGCAAAACACGAGACATTGGCGAAATTAACCTTAGTTGTTAGACCGATATACAGGGTGACATTAAATTAGCTGAGCACATTTTGGGGAATGAAATTATAGTACCCATCATTATGAACAACTTTCCCCAAGAAACATAGTCGCAAATGAAAAATTTTTCGCCCCCCAGTACATTGCGATCAGCTGATTTCACATTACTATGCGAGACCCAAAAAAAATTTCCATGTCCAGTTCCATGGTGAAAGTACTTCATAATGATGGGTACTATCATGCCCCATAATATGGTCAGCTAATTAAATGGCATTCTGTATCCGCCTGTATACCTGTGTCGAATTATCGCGGAAATTAAGTTAGGTTAGTGTTTTTGCAAAATCCCTAGAATTTTCGCGAAAATTCGACTTATCAAATAATCCTGCCACATAATAAAATGTACGGAATGTCCATATAGGTTATATTATCTGTACCTGGGGAAATGGACTGTTAGATACATTACTTACTCCTGTTGCCGTAAATGTATTCCCGAGGCTCCACTATGATCAATACCGACCGCGTAGATCATACAACGTGTAATTGAATTAACGCAAAATGAGAAACAGCTTTGTTTGGGACATCATTCTGAGCAACTTTCATTATGAAACCGATTTGATCAGAGCTACTTTCTTTTTCACTTCCCAGTATATTTTGGCCTGATGGGTTAGCTGATTTGTATGGAGAAGTGAAAAATAAAGTGGCTTTGATCAAATCGGTTTCATAATGAAAGTTCCTCAGAATGATGTCCCTAACAAAGTTGTTTCTCATTTTGCGTTAATTCATTTACACCTTGTATACATATACCTCAAAGCGCCAACTCTAATTGAACGGAGCAACGCAGCTGATATGAAATTCACTGGAAGAACTTAATACACTGAATTTCCGTCTAGCCACACTTTTACTTCATTAAATTTTCAACTTCAGCGGAACCAGACGGGTCTACTCTGTGTATCTTACACTCAACAAAGTTATCGACATACATCTATAGTCTCTAAAAGGCTTTATTGCGTTGGGTTAAGAGTATTTTGAGTGTTTAATAGTTTTGGGAGTTGGTATGCTTGTAGAAGTTGGAGGGAAATGAACATCAGGCAGGTTGGCGGTCGGTTGATGTTCTGAGATGTTTGACTTTTAATAAACGGCTGTCAGCTTTGAGTTGTCTCAGCTTTGTCGCAATGTCAGTTAATTTTCACGTGCTTGAGATAGCTCTCAGAGGACGTGGCTTACACTTACCCATACATTACATACCCGGTATAGCAAAGCAATAAGTCTTATTGGTATCAATTTTATCACTTGCCTAAAATAAGAGCTGGCCATACTTGGGTCCAAATGTGCCTCTGCCACCCCGTTTAAGAAAAGGCGTGACGCTGTTTATTTTCACAATTTCCTTCTACGGATGATATTATTGACTCTACGACGAATGTCAGTGTCATATTTACACATGAAGAGAAAATGTGTTGCCTTATGGTGCTCCTAAACGGCCATATTTTCACTGCAATATGTGGCCGGCAACTATTGGTGTCTTTCCCTAACATGTGAGTAAGAGAGGGACACCAATAGTCGCCGGCTACATTATTGCAGCAAAACCTGCCCGTTTAGAAGCACCATAACAAGACATGGAGGGCATGATTTTCGCGCCCTCGATATACGGATATCGAGACCTACATTGACAGATTCCCATGCAAAATCACTCGATATAGGTGTAGATATCGTGTATCGAATACGCGAGAATCATGCCAAGAGCTCAAAGGAAATTCGAGGATGAAATATTGCTCTATCTAGCACTACTAGCGATAGTGGAGTACCTCCAAGTTATATATAATAGCGAGTAGAGTAACTTTTAATAGCTTATACTTGTAGTTATGCGTACTAGAGAAAGCTTAGTATAAATAACTAACAGATGCTTTGACAAAGTGCTGGTGGAAGACAAATTGCTCTCGTGAGTGTAGAGTAGAATTACTGAGTAATATCATCTCGTATATGAAGATAAATCCAAAGCCCTAATGAGTCTACAGGTAAGACAAAAATATGACCGTCGTTACTCGAAATTGTACCATAATACAAAGGGAAAAAAGGAGATAAGTAATTCGACTACTTTTTGTGACTTATCCTTACAAGGCTAATTTGCTGTAGTCGTAAAACTATCTGGTGAAACTTGGTGAAACTTGATGAAATCGAAGCATTTGAGTTTTCTGCACCGTTGGTGATGCATAGGTACTTGTTTCTTAGGGTCGTATCCAATTGGACTCGATCGTCTTCACGTATTTCACACAATATAAAGTTTTATGATTACACACGCGGTCATTGATCTCTTGGCTCGGCTCCACACGACACGGTTCAAGGTAATAGGAACAACGGTCGGTCGGTGTCAAGGTTTGTTGCTATTTTGGGGTCTAGACGAATTACCTACGATCTATATCTAAAATAGGTAATCATAATAGTTCAAAGCTATACGAACCAGCGGAATCATCTATTTCGAGGCCTAGCCTAGATGAATTACCTATGCTCCTGTGTTTACACACACACATTTATTCTACATGAAAATCTGTGAAACGTGATTTGTTTTTACCTGGATGACATTATGGATTTTTGCCTTTTCGTGACTTTGTGATTTTTTTTTATGTTTACTTACAGTCATTTGTCACAAGATAAATTCGGGCTGTATATTCGTTTATGAATGTTTTGTAATATTTTTTTATACAGGTGAAAGATTTTAATATTTTTAATACACGTGTGGACTTCACTGTCAGGAGACAGATTTCGTAGACTCGTTCTCGTTTCTGTTTTTGTCGTGTGCGACATTTGCATACCGAACGTGAGGAAGCAATAGGTCTTGGAGTCAATTTATTTTAAGTTTTTAACTTGGTGAGTTATAAGGTTTATAAGGTGTATTTATCTGACAGCCACTGACAGTTTACGATGGATATATACAATTAATTATTTTTAAAGTTGGTTGGTTTTAAATATTGTTGGTTGCCGCGCTAAGTAGCGTAAACGGTGTAAAAACTGTACGCTATGGCTCTATAGCCATAGCCATCCCATTTCACGCTTATTACGTCTACTCACGACTTCAAGAAAAAGCTAAATGTCAGATTAAATGATACTTAATTGAGATTGAGATTCACATCTATGCAGCTCGGAGTTTCATCGATGAATTTACTTGATTCGAGAATATGACAAAAGATGGGTAGATATCCTTTCTTAGAGGTGATAGGTAATGAAATCTCGCTTACTTGAGTCATACGACATTTAATGTATTAAGTACCACTTCCTCCAATTAATCCTGCAAGGAAAAATACCCGGCCGCCGAAGACCTGGCTGACCACTGAAGACATGTGTCGAGCCGCAATATCACGGTCACAGACAGCCATAATTATAGCCGTCCTCCGGTAGGAGATGGCGCTCGAAGTAGAAGAAGAATGTATTACGTACAAGTATACCGTTGTAGTCTCTCAGATTAATCCAACTTTTAAACTATTTTCGTGGTTATACTGTGCCTTTGCCATCTTATATCGGAAAAAGCGTGACGCTAAGGCCTGTCTTAATGGTTCCCATAAGCTCTTTGTGACAGATACATCTGTCATTTTACGTGAAAAATTTACTATTTATCTGTTCAATAGGGCTTATCGAGAACATTTCAGATAGGACCTAAGTCTTTTTTGATTTTGTGGAAACCATTATATCCTTCGTGACTCCTGTATCCCTCTAATATTACAGTTAGTCCAAGATACATCCACATAGATAGATTTAGTACTCAGACTGAGCACAAAGTCTAGTATTCTATAAAAGTCGACCCTTCACCAGTCTGCCAGCATTGGTTACCACGGGGCAAGAATCGAGGTATTTATGGATGTGGTAATGATATTTATTTCAACCACATTTATCTTATTCCTTTCGTCCAATAGAGTATAAGTAGAGAAGAGGCAAAAAATACGTTCACTATATTGAAATATCTACAGATTCTAGCTTTATGTCGAATATTTAATTTGGTCGCCTGTGGAAACTATACCCCATCTGCTTACCTGATTACATCTTGCGTATTTCTGTCTATATTACTGCTTGAAATCACTTCTTTGTATCACATTAATAGATATTCAAGTTAGGGCTGATCTTTCGCTCTTCAGATATCGTTTATCTATCTGTTTATCTGTGAAAAGTCAAATAAAGTTATCTGACTGTTTATTTGTGTCTTGTAAGATCGCCCCCTACTAAGTTAAGCGGCTTTTAGCTTGCCTCCTCTAAATAAGTCACACATCGTTGTAACGCTGCATAAAGGCAGCCTTCAGACCGGCTAGGTATCGCCTAACTGTATCGCCTATCTCGTCGGTGCCTATAACCTACCTAGCTAGGGTACTTACACTTATATAGCCTCATTTGGCTCTCAGCTTCTTTAGGTGCCGGTTTTGATCACGATTTTCTTCTGTACATTGACGGTAACTGGTTATAGGGTCCCGATTCTTTTTAAACATCCCTAGGATGTAAACCTATCGACTTTGGGCCCATTTCCTTTGTCGTGATCTTAGAATGAACTATCATCACCTGATGATTGCGCTTGATGGTGGTAAACTTACTTGTTGACTTTGAGCTCATTTGTTTCGTCTTAATAAGACCTGTTTACAAATAAATAGGCTTGTAGAATAATAAAATAGGTACGGTTTTTTTTATCCCGCTACAGTACTGCTGCTGTCCTCTTACAAATGGTGATATCATTATTATTAAGATTTTTTGCAGAAGGTAAGCTCGTAAGTCTCAATTAACGTTGCAAATGGAGTGGATTTCCCGGAGGAATGTTTTGTGTCCTGTTGTTAGCACTTTCGGTCTGGGCATTCGTTATTATTTCTTTATTGTAAAAGCCCGAACACCTGCGCAAATCATATACAATTTTAATAACGGGGTGCTCACACGCCCGCAATGTGCGAGGATCTTTACTGGGAAGATTGGCTACAGCCACACGCGAGCACGAGCGACGTCTACAAACGACGAGTTGAGGCGGTCGCCGTGAGAAATCGGTCGGACCACATCATCATTGTAAAAGAGATACAGACAACTATTCGACCTAAACACAAAGAAATAACCAAAAACTGAAATACTTTTGTAAGGGACCCCTCCATCGACCCGCACTGAGCCAGAGTGGTGGAGCTGGCTCCATCTACCAGTTAGACCACTTCTTCATTGCGCACAAAAACTAGCAGAAAATAATATAAAATGCAAAATAAAAGGCTGTTTTTTCATCAGACATGCATGACTAGTATCAGCTTTTTTAATACAGTTCAATTTAGTTTTATCTTCAAGTTGATTACATCGCCCAACATGTAAGGGCCTGGATTCTAGTTACAGAATGACTGCCCAATAACAAGAACGTCACAAAGGCGGCCCACTTTAGCAATCAATTATCTCGTTCCTGTACTGTGGACAGTATCGTCGTCATGGCTTCAGTGCCATAGAGTCGTAATTTCTCTAGCAGAATCAAGCCCCTGTACGGCTTCACAAAGCCACGGCTTCGCTTTAATTAAGTGACATTTAACACTCTTTTTAACTCCAACCCTAAAGAAAACTATAAAAACTGTATTCACACGATTCTGAGCCCTATATGTCCAAACATAGTTCGTGAAATTGGCTGTCGTCGACACCCCATTTGCTCAAAGACAGGCTTTTTGAAGGTCTCCTATTTTGTTTAACTTTTTGTAAAGTTTTTCATCCAGGGTCGGGCCTCGAAAACTTTGAGAGATAACTGACGTTGGACACGACATTTCATTTCTTCATATCTGTCTCCTTGTTAAGGAATTAATTTCATCAACATTATCAAGATACCGCATCCCGTGATGTCACGTGTGAGATGACACGATATGTTTATTAGGTAAGGGGATAACGGGACACTTGCCTAGACGGGATGAGACGGTCGAACCAACGGTACTGAGTCATACTGAGTGGCCAAGGGAGCGACAAGGCCAGTCAGTAGGCAGACCATCTGGGGCCGAATTCTACTAAGTTCACAAGCATACGACAAGCCCGGCACAAGTTCTATACGAGGTATTTGGTATTCTACTAAAACCGGAATCCAATTCACAAGCGCCAGCGTACTTCGTATTCTACTGTCCAAAACGTACTTACGCTGGCGCCAGTTTGACGCCAGCGTACTTCGTATGCTACTGTCCAAAACGTACTTACGCTGGCGCCAGTTTGACGCCAGCGTACTTCGTATGCTATGGTCCAAAACGTACTTACGCTGGTGCCAGTTTGACGCCAGCGTACTTACAGCAGTAAAATACGAAGTACGCTGACGCCTCGTATTGAAGTTTGTGCCAGGCTTGTCGTATACTTGTCAACAGTGGAATTCGGGCCCTGGCCGATGGTTCGATGATCTAAGGGCGCAGTGGAGGCCCCGCCAAGCAGGGAAAACCATACCATCCTGTACTGCAAGTGCAAGCCATTCAGCGCATATTCGACCCCCCAGATAACTTCCATGTAGATCAAGATGAAGTCGACTTGTACGAGCCCTTGCTGGCAGTACATTAAACTTGACGATGATGATGATGATTGGTGGAACAGGAAAGAAATACAAAATAACTACAAATTCGTTTATTTTGCCAAACAGAGTACAATAATTATAAAACTTACTAAAATGTGTGGGTACTTAGAATTTTTAATTATAGTTACTGCGATCTCTGCACTAGGCTAACCTGTATCGCGGAGACCGCCACAAATCGAGTGCCATGGACATATCGATCGATCGTAAGAGTGATAATTTGATAAATCACTTTATTGTTATGATTACAATAGTGCGCACTTATCGATAGGCGAATGTGAACTGAGCGATACGATAACTTACAAAATAATGAAAAAAGAAATTGTACATTTACGCTGACGCGACTAAGCCTGGCGATGCACGATGGAATCGTACACGACTGGATCAGGAATTCTTTTCCACTTGAGTGTGAAGTATTCCACATATTTGATCACTTGAATACGTATCATCACATTCACAATGTCATTTTGCAACCAGGGACGGTCTTCTTGACACCAGTTACAGTACAGCACGGTTACGGTACGCTTGGCCAGCCATGCGTATTGCACACGTTCGCTTTCATACAAACTCACTTTTGTTTGCTATTTCAAGTCTCTTGGCACTGGCCACCTCTGGGCCACTACGTAGCCACTTAAAAATGACGTTCCCAGGCCCTGGCCAGTCGCAAGGGAATTTGTATTTCCTAAAAAAAACGAAACACCCTTCACCCTCACACTGCCTAAATCCATAAAAAATGCTCTTTCCTTCAATCTTAGTTTTGAAAGCATCATAATTGTCATTGGGAGTTATTTCTTTAGACCTTTCAGTTCACTCCCTCTCCGTGTACCCTAGCGTGTACCCTAAAGTAGAGGCTCAAATTGATGCTTATCTCTAAACTGACATTCTATTCAATACAGGGTGTAACAGAAAGGGGTGTACAAGCCGAAAGAGGGTTGTTAGGGACATCATTCTGAACAATTTTTCTATGGGACCGACTTGATCAGAGCCGATTTATTTTTATTAACTCAGTAGATTTCGGGCCTAGCGCTCAGCTGATCTGAATGAAAAATAAAGTTGCTCTGATCAAGTCGGTCCCATATCGAAAGTTATACCCCTTTCTGTTACACAAGTACTATATGGATACACAAATACATACGTGAATCTCGATCTGACCCACCCAAGCGTCACATCCAGATTAACCGCGTCACACAACATCGTTAGCAGCTAATGACGTCATCAGATTATACTGTCCTTCAGAACGCCTTCAGTGCATTGGAGTCGCCCGTCATTAGTTGGACCATTCACAATGTGGGCTTGGATCAGAATCGCAAAATAATACAAAGATTTGATTCTGTTTCTGTAGTCTGATGGTCTTTTTCATGAATTCCCTGTAATGTAAGCTATACGAGACAGATTCACAATTTCTTTATTGCACACAAAAAATACACAAGGCAAAATCTACATAGTATGAAATGTAAAAAGTCGACCTTATCTTTAACAAAAGATATCTTCCAGCAAACTGTGTAATAAGACCAATAAGTAAGGATTAGGATTGTCATTTCAAATACAAAACTAATTATTTATCTGTAACATTGAGCTAATCGGGACTTATTAAAACAGGCTCTGACTATAGATTGACTGAAATCTTTAAAATTATGTCAAAAAGGCTTTTTATCGCGCGTAAATATTGCAAGGAAGTAGGAAAAGTTCATTTGTACTAATTGTCTCACACACGAAGAGACGTTCTGTGAAACGATAATGAAAGTTGCCAAAGAATCTTATAGACTTTGACTTGACTTTGACTTCTTAGCGGGCAGACCACCGGCCCGATGATGGTCCGCTACGATGTTATTGTCAAGGTGGTTGGTAGACAGTGGACCAGAATAAAACATACGGGTCGAATTGAGAACCTCCTCCTTTTTTTGAAGTCGGTTGAAAATGCGAGTGGCGTGCTTTGGGAGAGGCCTATATGTCCAACAGAGGGATGGAGATGGGAGACTTTGAACGACCGATCCGGCGGAATCGTTGGACAGTGCATGCCCGATGGGTTGAACAGACGTAGAAGAGACATTATCCCGTGAACGTGCATGACGTGACATACATTTGTTGAGAAGTGACTCGCTATATAAACATACTAGGCTCTCGTCCAAGACAATAGAGTTAGTGCCCTACATTCAGGGTATAATTGTTTATAATCTCATTTATCATCTTCATTGCGATTTGCGATTAGTGGAACTTCAGATGATGATGATGTGGTGCGACCGATTTCGGTCGCAGCCACCGCTTCAACTTGTCGTCTGGTAGATGTCGCTTTCAAACCCTCGATTTCAACCTTTTGTTTACGATTTACAGAAAAGGGGCAAAAAGAGGTTCAACGATGCTGTAACACCGTCTGACGGGACATATAATTGAAACAAAAAGTAAACTTTAGAAAAAACCGACTTCCACAAACCCTATTTGATTAGATTGAGTTTAATACAAACTGTAACCCATTATCCCCCCCCCCTTGGGGAATTAATTTTGTCAAATCCCATATCAGTGCTTCCCCACGCTACTAAGGAACCCCTGTACAAAGTTTCATGGCTCTAGGTCCACCGGTTTAGGCTATGCGTCGCCTGCCCGTCAGCCACGCATTGTATTTGTACCTAGTATTGAGCAGATCTGGTGGCCATATGTGGTCTTCATCAGCAGTTCCGCATCACAATATTATGCTTACCATGTGCATTTGCACGAGTTATTATGAAAAACACAAAAATCACTATAGGTCTGCCTATAATATTTGAAGAGTTCCCTAGGATCCCATCATCAGATCCTGACCTGGTGTCAATGGGACCACCCTTGAGGTATTACCTATACGCCGAAAAAAGATTTGTTCAAATCGGTTCATAATTGGCGGAGTAATCGCGTAACAAACATAGAAAAAAAAAAAAAAAAAAACATACGGGTCGAATTGAGAACCTCCTCCTTTTTTTGAAGTCGGTTGAAAATGGAGCAACATCCTAAGACGTTTTCTCATACACAATTTCTCACGAAAGGCAATGTTATATTGAAGCGTCGTAGTTGCTTGAGATACGTCGACAGGCCGTAAAAGAAAGAGGGGGTTTCGTAATACGGTGAATCCTTAAATTATGACTTCCTTATTGAGGTGTTTTTATTTTATATTCCTCTTTACCCGACGACAGGATGCATGCATTTTCGTGCCTCTAGTTGCATAACATCTCAATACACGTTGAGATATTGCATAAATTTAGTACAATACGTACGAGTACATATGTAAACGTTATGGGCGTAACATTCATGTGGCTAGCCTCCTCTCCGGCAAGATGAAGTAGGCTTAAAGTGGGGGCATCCGTTCTTCTGCCACCCTGTATGGGAAAAAACGCATTCTGTTCTTTGTCATTTGATTTTATCCGATAGGTAATATAGTTAATATCAATGATCGAACCCTTTTTAGCGCAATTACAAACTCCGGAATCCAGATTTATTATTATTACCTACTCTATCTTTGTCAATATTGACCTAAAGCTTCGGCACAACCGGTGGGTCAGTAGCGGGGTAGAGGTCAAATTTACGAGGAAATATGTATGACATCACACGCGTACGGACAACCCGGCGCGGATTCAAAAGCGGGTCCGCGCTGTTGTGTCAGTATGGCGGCCATTTGACCATACAGACAGACAGACCTGCCAGGTTATTTGTGAAATGTCAGAATTCAAAACTACGACCGCCATCTTTGAAACGCCATTCTAAGCGCGTACGCATTCTAAGCGCGTACTGTAAGGATGGCGCTCCGTGGGTCCTTTTTAAAAAAACACTTTTATTACTGCTGCTAAATAAGTTTATTTCACTGAACTACACACCGACTTTTTAGACAAAAATAACGAGAGTTTACAATGTATGTATCGGACAAAGGTTGTGGGGTGACTGCTTGCAGTCGGAAACGAAAACAGTTTTATATAAAATGAATTAGCTTAAGTCAGCGTTTACTGCAAACTAAAATCAGTTATAACATCTCCCCCCATAAGACTGAGCTTTATCAATAATAGATAAACGAAGGAGTAGACAAATAGATTTAAATCAAAGTCAAAGTGAGATACAGCTACTATATACTAACTTGAATGTCACCTTAACTATCACTTAAGCAGTATCGCTATGAACTTAAAATATAATAGTAAAATCTATGTTCCGAAATAGAAATCAATAATATTTAATAGAGATTAAATTATTTAATTTTTTTAATAGTTACTTAAGTTTCGATTTGCGGATGTTTTTTCAAAATTCCTAAACAAAACTTTACTTTTGTTTTTATTCATTTCTATTTCAGGCAGGCTTTTAACAGACTTCTTGTCGCATTCAAAGGATTCATCAGATATATCTGTTAACTCAATATTTGTATTATACTTTGTTTCATTTCTACTAGACTTCTTGTTATGACACTGATTATAAATTTGGATGCAACACGATGTGTTTTTACAACAGGATGAAAACCATTTCTTATATGCTTTATAAACTAAGTAAATTATAATAGCTACTACTATAGCATAAGTAGTTCCAGAATAATAATGTCCGTATTTAAATATATGGGACTGATTTTTTGCTTGATTAATTTGGTTTTCAAGATTATCAAGTTTATGAGAAGCTAGTTTCAGTGATTCTAAATCGACATCAGTTATAGAAATACTAGAAATTACGTTTGCGCTATTATTAATAAAATTATACTTGCAACAATCATCTTCGATTATGTTGAAATCAATTAACAATTGGCTTGGCAAAGTTTGTTTATAAGTTTGAGATGAACGAAACTGTAAAGTCTGAAAGTATGCTGTACAATCATCTTTTAAGGATAGAATTCCTGTACCTCGTAGGGTATAATCTGTTAAATTGTCTTTACATTTCATTGATAATTTGTTAGGCTTAGACTGTACATAGATAAATCTGCCATCTTTTAGTTTCTGCCATATATTAACATTACCATAAATTATCTTAAAGTCACAGATATCGGGAAGAGACAATGTTACTTCTGTTAAAAGTTTTGTTTCACATATAGGATTGTTTAAAGTTGACAAAACGGAAGGTAATGGACAGATCATATACTCATAATTAACCTTATGACAATCATTTAAGCTATCTAATAATGCGTAACTTAATCTATCATCCGTAAAAGCTACATACATCTTAGACGAATGAATTAAAACATAAGTTTGGAAGTTGTGTTCATCTCTCGGTGTAGGCAACGGTAAAATCTTATAAACACTAAACTTAACTGGGTTAATCAAGGGTATTTGAATTACAAACATAATCTTATTATTATAGTAATATGAAGTCATCTTAGATAGATCTATGATACTATGTATGTTCTCTAGTGATAGAGAAACTGGGAACTCAGTGTTCTTTTTAGACATCTTGCTTTTACTTAGCTCATTAAACAGATGAGTGGGAGTCAAAACATACGGATGTAAAATATTAGCTTTAGCAAAGAGAATAGAGTTCAAAATCGTATCTAAAATATTAGACACTGAAAGTAATGATGCTTCAATTAGATTAAGAATGGAATTTATTTTTGAAAGATTCACACAGTTTGTAAATACTTTATTATTTTGTTCAAATATATAATTTAGTTTTTCAATTTGTTTATTTATTCTTTTTTCATTATCATTTAATTTTAGAATAGAGGTATTGAAATTATTTATGGTTGATTGGACAATGTGAATATTATCCTTCATTAATGAAAATATCGCCTGTTCATTATGTTCACATGTAGACAATGCGTCATCATATTTCCTAGCATCGTCTGCGTCTAGAGTGCCAAAGAAAAATTTAAGAATTTCACCGCCAAATTCCAGGGCTCGCTTGAAGCGATCTTGAGGTTGCGATTCCGAAATTAGATGAGAGAATGAATCATATTTTAATCTATTAGCTTTTATCAAAATCTGAAGAGGGTTTATAGCATCCTTACAATTGATATCAATAGCTAAATTCTGTGCTTTTTCACAAAAGTTGGAAAGGCTCGAGATCGATTGGTCAATCTTTTGTAAGTAAGGCTCAATAGGTATAACTTCTAGATGTG
Organism: Argyresthia albistria; assembly: GCA_963457715.1. Classification (NCBI taxonomy): domain Eukaryota; kingdom Metazoa; phylum Arthropoda; class Insecta; order Lepidoptera; family Argyresthiidae; genus Argyresthia; species Argyresthia albistria. The sequence continues at coordinate 11,376,227 of OY735256.1, read as the reverse complement.
TTACTACATTCCAGTAGTCGTCATAGAAATACACCACAGACGTCGGATCGAAGTATAGTCCAGGACTGTGCGTGATTGATTGTATAGGTTCTGAATAACTTGTTCCAAGGACGAATCTGAAACAATTATTGTGCTAACTTTATTTCATTAATGTGATATTTCACATGTTTCCTATTTATGCTGACTGTGACATTATTCTTATCATTTACTTTAACTATCTTGTAAGGTCCTTTCCAGATTGAGGACAGGGCCTTGCGCAACCTATGATGTTGTTTAATGTAAACCATGTCTCCTGATTTATACGTTTTTTCTCTGGATGAAACATCATAGTATCTTTTTGATTGTTCTTTACTTCTAATAATATTTTCTAAAGCTTTTTCACGGGAGTACTTCATTCTGTACTGTAAAGCGCGTATATATTCGCCATATGTTGTGCTATCATTTGAGTCATATAAACTACTAGGAATTGAAGGCTTATGGCCATACAACAGTTCAAACGGAGTGAATTCTGTTGTACAATGCGGAGTCGTATTATAAGCTAGAATTGCAGTTGCTAGATAGCAATGCCAATCGTCGTGATTTTCGTTCACGAAAGACTTTAGGTACTCTTTTAGAGTCGCGTGACTTCGCTCTAGTGCGCCATTTGTTTGAGGGTGATAAGGTGTAGAGAATAAGTTTTTGATTTTAAGAATTTCGGTCAGTTGTCTAAATAATTCAGATGTAAAGCATGTACCTTGGTCCGTGAGGATCATTTTTGGAAACGAAACAACCACCCTTTCTTAAATCTTGTTACGCGTCTCACATGTTTCGTCATCACATGACACTGGCATAAATTGTCTGGCATAAGACAGATTGCCATGAACTAAAATTGAAGTTGAAGTTGAAAATAGTGAGAAGAAATGTATGAGGTTACGTGCAATCTCATCAGTAGTAGAAGTTATCATGGGATAGGCACAAGAAAATTTCGTTAGGTCATCCTGAAGGGTTAAAATGTACCTGAATTTTTGAAGGCCTGCTTCAGGCAAAATTCCAACAATATCTAGAGCTAATCTCTCGAATGGCTTAGTGCTCGAGGATGTAATCACCATTGGTGCTTTGTTGGAAGCTCGTAGTGGCTTATTTACTTGACATACTTTGCAATCTTTTACGAAACGTTCAATATCTGCCCTCATGCTTTTCCAATAAAACGAGGCTTTAATTCTGTTGAGCATGCGTTTAACTCCTGGGTGACCAGCTATGGTCGTGCCGTGATTTTCTTTCAGGATATTTGGAACCTCGGCTGGAGTAGGATAACGAATTTGGTTTTTATAGATATGTACCTTTATGTTTGTGCCATGAAATAAGTATGATATCATATTATATATTTTTACATAAGCTAGCTTGCTGAAAGGTTCTGTAAAGTCTGAGATAGCTAACTCCTTATCATAGTCATCTTCGGAAATAATCAAGTCTCTCAATTTGAGTAATAAATTATAAATAGTTCTGTAGCTCGTTTCGTCATAATGATGTATTTTAGTGTATAAGAAATAGAGCTTCTTATTAGTCGCCTCAACTAACTGCACGGTTTCAAGTTCCCGTTCGGCTGATAAGAGCTCGTCAGCATTGTTTACTACGGATAACAGCTGTTCGCTGTGCGGCATAGAGCTATCAAAATCAAGAGAAACTGGACAAGCTATCGACTTCAGTTTCGTGGAAGTTAAACTTTGATTATATTCCTGAATTTGCGTATCGTTAGAGATCGATTTCGTGAATTGTTTCTTGAAAAACTGTTCATAAGTAGTTTTATTTATTCCTGAATGAGTGATGGCATTTACTGGGTTACGAGATAGAGCGTCAGCATTTGAGTTTATACGGCCCGGTTTATAAACTATCTCGTAGTCATACTCCTCTAGTTTCAATCGCCATCGCAATAAACGTCCTCCTGGATCTTTTGCATTGAAAAGCCATGTAAGGGGACGGTGGTCAGTGACAATTCGGAATTTATATCCATAAATATATGGTCTGAAAGTGTTGATGCCGAAGAGAATAGCGAGAAGCTCCTTTTCAGTTGTGGAGTAGTTCCCTTCGCATTTATTTAAAGTACGAGACGCATATGCTATTGGCTTATCTTTTCCGATTTCGCCTTGCGACAATACTGCGCCAACGGCGTAGTTAGAAGCGTCTGTAGTTATGATGAATGTCTGACTAAAATCTGGGTACTGTAATAATGGTGCTGAAACTAACTTTTCTTTCAGAATATTGAAGGCTTGTTCTTGTTCATGAGACCAGTGAAACACTGTGTCTTTCTTCAATAATGAGGTTAAAGGCTTAGTTATGTGAGAGAAATTCTCTATGAAACGCCTATAATAGCCGGTTAGGCCTAGAAATGACTTAACGTCTTTCGAGTTCTTGGGTGTAGGAAATTCGGAAATAGCCTTTACTTTGTCTGGGTTAGGCGAAACACCCTTGTCGGTTATAACATGCCCGAGATAAGCGACTTCGCGTCGCAGGAATTCACATTTGTCTGGCTGCAACTTCAAGTTGGCCTCTCTGAATCTTGAAAATATGAGTTCCAGTTTTTGCATGTGAGACTGAAGATCATGTGAATAACAGATGCAATCATCCAAATATATATAACAATGAAGACCTTGGAGCCCAGAAAGGACTAAATTCATGAGTCTCTGGAACGTGGAAGGAGCGTTTTTTAAACCAAAGGGCATTCTGGTAAATTCAAAATGTCCTGAGATACCATTAGTCGTAACACTGAAGCCAGTTTTTTCAGAATCTTTAGGATCTAGCAACAGTTGATGAAATCCTGAAGCCAGGTCGAGAGTGCTGAAGTACTTCGAGTGACCTAACTGGTCTAGGATATCTGTTATGAGAGGAAGAGGGTAAACCTCTGAAACTGAGACGTCATTAAGGCGTCTATAGTCAATTACGATTCGCCACTTTTGCTTGCCGGAGGCATCGAGTTTCTTAGGAACAACCCACACTGGTGCATTCCAGGGGGAGGTTGAAGGGCGAATTATATTTTGGTCAAGCATTTTCTTGATTTGACTTTCTACCTCTTCTTTATGAATTTCTGGAAACCGGTATGACTTAACATGAATAGGAGGTGCATCCCCGGTATTAATAGAATGTTGAATTTTATCTGTATGAGTTAGGAATTCACCATTTAAGTGAAATATATCAGTATATTTAGAAAGGCAAGTCATCAACGCTTTCTTTTCTTCTGCGTTTAAGTGAGAGCATCGTATCTGCTCGAGAACCTTTCTAGAACGATCAGTGTTTGAAGAACTCAGCTGATGAATGAGCTCATGCTGAGCATCATCTGAGTCTGATGACGGAAGCTCAAGGGGTGTTAATTGAACCTTGAAGTTATCAATTGAAATCTCGGATTCAGTAGTGTTCAATACTGAGACGTTTACCCTATTGTTGCATTTGACATTGACTATGCAGTTTGCTAAGAACACACCTTCACAAATTTTTTGATCTAGTATTAAGGCTTCTCTAAGGCCTGAAATTACTGAAAGATTGGCAATTGGGCATTCAATCACCATCTCTGACCGCGGGGGTATAACATATGATGGCTTACTAAAGCATATAGGTATCGAATGTCCTTGCATGTTTAATGAATTTGTGGAATACTGCACGTCGATTTTGAAATGTCGAATAAAATCACTACCTATGATTCCGTCAAAATATAGATTGATCGTGTCGTCAATCGCGTGGAACAAAAAGTCAAATATTATTTTTAAGAAATTAAGTGTTCAAAATTGAGTTGAATGGACCCAAGAGATTCACATGTGGAATCGTTGTCACTTAAACCTTTTAGAGTGACTGTTAACGGTCCGAGCACTGGTTTGATCAAACTTGACTGTTTTACAATAGAAATCGAGGACCCAGTGTCTATAAGAAAGCATAGAGGCTTTTCATTTAAATGTGTCTTTAAATAAACGTGTGGTAAAGATATTTTATTGTTCACGTTATTGATTGTATAACTCTTTTTACGCATAGAATCCCTAGAAGAAAAACTCGGTTTGTCGCGAGTAGAGGGAATAGTTTTAGAATCTCCAAAATCATTTGATTGACCTTCAATAATTTCAGAATTAACTTGTGTTAGGACAGATTTAGGAACACAAGGTTGGAGTCTTTTGTCTTGAATTTTAGACTGAGGCAGAGGCGCATCAAAACCCTGATTTTTACAGGTGCTGCCTGGTAGCTTAGTTGAAAACTCAGTGAAATAAGGTTCTGACTGAGGGGAAGGTGCAGAAGAATCCTGTGCCACGGCGTGTGTGCTACAGGTGCGACCTTGCAACTTTGCTAAGAACTCAGTAGACAAAGACTGGTCAATTTGTTGAGATTCATTTTCCATCGTCTGTGCTGGGGGTAATTTAAGAGCACAGGGTTGGTTTTTAATGTTCCGTGCTGGGGGTAATTTAAGAGCACGGGGTTGGTTTTGAATCATCTGTGCTGGGGGTAATTTAAGAGCACAGGGTTGATTTTTAATCTTCCGTGCTGGGGGTAATTTAAGAGCACGGGATTTAATACCTATAGAAGGCTTATCATTCGTGTCATTTACTTTATTACATTGTTTCGGCAGACACGAAACCGAAACAGTGTTTAGTTTAAATCAACTTGGTCATCAGAAGAAACGCTAACAACATGAACATTAGAGCGACTATTGTTTGCCGCGTTGTTGTTGTGAAATGCACCTGCGCTTGGCGATGCAGCGTTGTGGGAGTCGGCGTTTTGATTATTTTTATACTTAAGTTTGCGACACTCGCCGATCAAGTGACCATGTTTCTTGCAATATGCGCAAGTGTTATTCGAGGAAAACCTTGATTTATGATTGTTACCTTGGGAAACATGAGGATTTGAATTTACGTGATGGAAATTAGGACTTGAAGTTTTCGCTTTGTTTTTGTAACAATCAGAGGCCAGATGTCCAGATTTCTGGCAAATAGAGCACTGCTTATTTTGGCGTTGTGCTAGCCTGGAAAGCTTGTAAAGCTTTTCTTCCTCAATAGCATGAGTTATAGCATCTGAAAGATTCTTTGGATTTCTACAGCGCACTATGTGAGAGTAGTTGGAATTGATTCCCAACAAAAATGTATTAAGGGCAAGATCTTCCATTGCGGCTAATCTGCCGATTAATTCTTTATCAACGTCGCAACTATAATGTATATCAGACTGTAAACGTGTGAGACATGATTCAACACGTAATGAATATTGTGTCACATCTTCTGTGGGCACTTGCTTGCAATTTTGCAGATCGACCAGCAAATGAGTCGAATGTTTTTTCTCTCCAAACGTGGCCTTAAGGAACTGTTTGATTTCAGGCCAAGTACTGAATTTCTTGAGGCAGCAGGCTAACTGTGCCTTGCCCTCAAGTTGTGACACGATATATTTGCACAAAACATCCTGTTGATCTGTACTAGCTAATGAGAATGCGTTTTCGCAATTCGTCAAGAATGCTGGCAACAATTCGCGGTCCCCATTATAGGGTTTTATGAATCTGACTAGGACTGAAAGAGTAATTGAAGTCATTTTGGGTTTTTCTTTTTTTCTAATTGTAACTTTGGAGATTTGGTTTTGGCTTTCAGAAAAGGAGCTTTCTGAATCAGATGTAGTTAATTTATCGGCTTCTTCTTGTAATTTTAGTCCTTTTTCAGACGACATTAAATTACAGCTTTTATAATGTAGTACAGATCATCAGTAAACACAAACAATAAAAATGTAAAATACAGTAGAAAGTGCAATAAAATAGTTGTAAAAAGTTTGTAAAAATAAATCTTGATGTAGGTATATAGTTGTAGAACTTTTAAAAATCACTTGCACATTCACTTCAATTAGAAAGTTAGGAATAGATAAAATAACTCACAGAATGATGACGGCACTCACGAACATTTTGAAGAACGGCTTTTCCAAAAACCGTGAAGAAACGACGCACGGCAACTGCAGTGCGGCGCGGCAATGACGTCAACGATGCGTCGAGGGCCCGGCGACCCAGGGAGTCGTATTACGGAGTACCTCGAAGTCACGCTGCGTTGTTCGTGATCCCGTTGACTTCCACGTGGAATGTCAATATGAGCTGGTGATGATGATGAGCGGGTCACCCGTCCGTGTATGGAGACGGTGGTGGTGCAGGAAGTTGTGGTGCGGGCTCACACTCGAAAGCGGAGACTTAACGTCGACCACAGCAGCAGGAAGCGTCCAGGATGAGATGCGGGCTCGCGCCTTGCAGCGGAGACTTATCGTCGACCTCAGAGCAGCAGGAAGCGTCCAGGATGAGATGCGGGCTCGCGCCTGGCAGCGGAGGCTTATCGTCGACCTCAGAGCAGCAGCGCGGGCTTAGGCTTGTATGCCCAAGTCTTAACGTCGACCACTGTCTATTAAAGGACCTCACTCCACGGAGCCACTAAATAGTTGTCAGGCGGGAAGTTATTTCGCGACGCGCCTAACACCTACGATTCTCAGTACTCACGAGTTTTCCTGAGATCCCACTTCTGACACCAAATTTGTAAGGATGGCGCTCCGTGGGTCCTTTTTAAAAAAACACTTTTATTACTGCTGCTAAATAAGTTTATTTCACTGAATTACACACCGACTTTTTAGACAAAAATAACGAGAGTTTACAATGTATGTATCGGACAAAGGTTGTGGGGTGACTGCTTGCAGTCGGAAACGAAAACAGTTTTATATAAAATGAATTAGCTTAAGTCAGCGTTTACTGCAAACTAAAATCAGTTATAACAGTACGCAATCCCCAAATATGGCAATACTAGAGAGCCACAGCGACTCCCGTCATTTACTTTACTTCACGTTATACTTTTATTGCACTGAAAACATAATACAGACACTTAATATTGGAAAAAACATGTACTAAGGCGAGCTTATCTCTATTAAGAGATCTCTTCCAGAAAACCTAGGATAGAGAGGATAGTTTACTAAAAGGTAGACTAAAATAATAGACTACTTACTAATAAATACATAAATACATATAAAAACAAAATATTATATATACATAGTTACTAAGGTATTTAAGGTAGAGAAAGATAGTGTTCCTTCAAGCGTTTTTATAAAATGTTGAGTGAAGGACTGTCCCTGATATCACTGGGAAGTTTGTTCCAAAGCCTGATAGCACGGAGACGGAACCCATGCTCATGTGCGGATGTGTTGTGTTGCGGAGTTAAAAGCAGTGACCGAGTGTGAGATCTCCTGGGCCTATCCGAAGACAAAAATTCAAATCGATTTCGCAAGAAGCCAGGGTAGCGTGTATTAAATAATATGTTGAAGAGATACAGAGAAGACACCACGTCATCTAAAGAACTACTGACGCCACTATGAAAACGTCGCTTCGGCTGTCTGTTGTTGTAGAGTATTTCAGGTCAATGAAACTCTTTGCTGTTCAGTTGGCGTAGATGGCGGGCGGCGCCTCGCTCCATTCTCTTGTTAACGTGGTGACGTGGTGCCACTGTGATGTTGGCAAGTCTGTACATTTGACAACATTGACAAGCCCCGCCCCCAACCGCCGGTAATATGCCAAAGCCTTAAACAAAATCCCATTCCGCCGTCGATCGTCAACCAAACTTTAATCAACATCTTACCGCGAATCCTCGGCCGTTTTCTATTTATCTCGGAAATGGAAGATTTGGCCGCAATTTGTTTTAATCCAAATGCCTTTGGGCTGTTCTTTAGAAGGTCTGAAGAGAGTTATGATTGTTATTTACACAGAAGCAGGTACTAGGTACATCTTGACCACTTTTATAAGTTACAAGACAAGTACAGACGAAATATTAACATTGTGAAGACATAGAACGAGCATCTCACTATTTCTTCCTTATTTTGACGCTAACTCGTGATGTGTAAAAGCACCAACTTCTATGGAAACAAAATCCCACCCGCCCCGGCTGTCAACCGCTATGAAAACAGCTCGCCTTGTACATATTTATTACTGTCATGTGAGTACAATAAAGAAATTACGAGTTACGAGAACAAAACTTTATTGTTATTACAAAAGACCTTCCGCTTGTTCTCCTGGCCGGAAAAGAAAAATATCTGACATTAGGGGAAGTTATGCTTCCATCCCTTACAATCGTAGACAGAGAAAGGAATAGACGGAGTGCATGCGTACACCTTTGAGATGGAGATAGAGTTGGTTCTCAATAAGCATAAGGTTCAAAATCAGAGATTTTCTGCCACTCATCTGTCAAAACAAGATCAAACAAGCATTTGACAATTCTGTGGCCAACAACAAAAACGCATACGCGGGTAAGGGACAGGTGATCGTTATTGTTTCTCGCTTACACAAAAATGATTCGTATTATGTCATCTCTTTCTTTTCTTTTTTTTCTGACGATGTGCCATCTCTATACTATACTCCCTTTACGCTTACAATATAAGTTTTCAGACGTCTTGATGTCACCTGTCATGCACCCTATGGGGGACGTGTCTTAAAGGTATTGAGAGAGAAACTAACTACTTAAATAATATGTTGCCATGCGTTTGATACAATGCCTCCGATTCCGAAGGCGACACGAACTATACTAACTAAACTAATTAAAATCGTGTGTTTGAAAATGGTATCTGTGGCCACCGCGCCAGAGCTGTGGGATTTGAAGATTGTCAGTTTAGTGCTTTTAGTTCCTCTAGTTTAGTGGTTTTGACACCTCAAGAATAGTCCACAATGTTTAGTATACTATCCATGGCATGGTAGACAAAACCATACGAGACTTGACATTCACACCGATTAGCGAAACAGTAATAATACTCTTAAATCCACTTTATTCCTAGCCCGATACAGCTTTGTTTAATTACCTAACACAGCTTAGACTTTACACGCCATTGAGCACTAAGGCAATCTAATCTGTGACTTAGGGCTTATGCACACGACGACTTTATTTCTGCTAGGTACCCCTTTTAAGAAAAAAACGTGACGCTAAATTAGATTACGAATCTCATAACAAAAAGATAAATAATGACCAGCATGAAATAAACGGTCAAGTGCGAATAGGCCTTGCACACCAAGGGTTCCGATACTTCCGATTACGCTTGGATATTGTTACCTCGTAACGGATGTAATTAGACTAATTAGGTTTCTACATAATAATAAATTTTGTGCTGCCCATTATTTACCTTTGGGATACGATACGAGATTAGTTATCCGAGTATAAGCATGTTTGTTTGTTTGTTTTTGACGTATGGCTTGCGTTGGTAGCTCTACAAAATTGTGACACAAGAGAGAAGAGAGTGCGACCTCTTGTCGGCAGCAATTGGCTTACCCCCAAGGCACGCAAAATGGAGCAATGAAAAACTGGCTAAAAATGGGCATGTTTGTGCTTCTGCCACCGCGTATGGGAAAACGTTTGAAGCATTATTAAGGCCCGTACGCACAGCGATTTTTTCCCGCGCGATTTTTTTCCCGCAGTTCTGCAACACGTGCAATACCGGAGTGGCCACACTGGCGATTTTTTTTCGCAGTTTTCTGCGTACAATTCAACATTATTTTTTCCTAGTTAAGAGAGTAGTCCTTTATGCATAGGACCTACTCAGTCGCCGTTCTTAGCAGTACGAAAATAGAAACTGATATGTGATTAATCAGTAGAAGCTTTTAAACGGATAAAACCCGGGATTCCCCTCGGAAACCGGGTATCCGGGCCGGAGGGGGGATAATCCCCCCTCATGTGGGGGGTTGAGGTGTCAAGTTTCTTCCATTAGTCGCCTGGCTGGTAATTAGATGGGTGCTCTGATATCCTCGTGAGGGATGAAAAGGATATGATACGTTGTTAAAGAAACTGTACCGTTACATGACATGTATGGTGATAAATATTATCAGTTTAGTACAAAAAGTGTATTTTGAGGCTGGTGATCTCTGGGAATTAATTAATTATTAAAAGCAAAAAATATTTGAAGTTTTTCCCACATACGGGTAGCAGATCTACGATTTCGCCAATGTATATCTAATTATTTTTTGTGTATAGGATTACCATTACCCCAAAGATATGGTGGAGTTATTATAAAGACGAACGAGTCAATTTGGCTCAACTACACACCTTATACATTACCTTATGGCAGGATTTCATGAACATAAACTTATAAAGTTACTGCCGGGTGGCAGAATTTAATAATGAATTTTCTCAAAAGCTGCAAAGTACAATATGGAGTGGAACGAAATCCAATAACTATATTCACAAGTACTTTATAACTTAATATTCAAGGTTAGTTACGAAATTTGCGCGCGGTTTTAAACCTTATGCCAACTGATATAGGAAGGGAAATAACTACGGGGTAAGAGTGTAGCTTAACTTGAGCTGTGTTATGAAACTTGCCGATTCGGCTTCTGAAAACCGGTTCGGGGTGGAAAATTAATAAAGTCCTCGGATTTTTACGGTTCGAATTGTAAAATTGCGGGGTTTAACAACCGTAATGTGGAATGTAATGTCGCCCGTTTTATTAGGGTTCCGTACCCGAAGGGTGCCAAACGGGACCCTATTACTGAGACTTCGCTGTCCGTCCGTCCGTCCGTCCGTCCGTCCGTCCGTCTGTCACCGGGTCCGCCTGCACGAACCGTAATAGCTAGAAAGCTGAAATTTTCACAGAATGTGTATATCTGTTGCCGCACCAACCACAAATACTGAAATACGAGAGATATTACAAATTGAAAGTGGTCTCGGTACAAGATACGTCTTCACAACACGCTTGAAAAGTTTATACCAAGGCCATTTTGTTTTGGTAGGTAAGCCTTCTTTTAATGAAACTAAATTTAAATGATATGGCAATGTCGTCCCCGGACTTCTACAAAGACTTTAAATATTAATTGATGAATTACGACGTATCTATTTATTATGTAGAACTTTTAGAAAATAATTATAAAATTAATAGTTTTTAATTACTTTTGTTGTCATACAAATCTCAGAGCACAGAAATTAATTTTTTCCTTTTGGCCACTTCAAGTTTGGCTGCCAGTGATGTTTTAATTAAATACTCTTTGGTGCGTTGAAATGATGTTTTGCAGTCTGCATGACATTGACATAATGAGTGAGTGAACCTCATTGTACGGAAATTGTAGATGGGTGTCTCACGTTTTCCAGTAGGAGTAGGTTGTAGACAGTGCTGCTTACGGCGGCGTTTAGTAGGTACTAAAGGCCCTAAAAGCGCGGCAAGCTTTGAATCAATTCAAATGTTATTTTTCAACTAGCTACAAAGTTATTCTGACATAAGATGATAATTTGAACAAACTTTTTGGGTATTTCATGAAAAATACAGTTACAGATCACACATATACAGGGTGGAACAAACGAATGGGCCCTGGAGGGAAAGTACCTTAAAATCTCAAGATATCCGTCCGTCCGTCTGTCTGTCACCAGGCCGTATCTCATGAACCGTGGTAGCTAGACAGTTGATATTTTCACAGATGACGTATTTCTGTTCCCGCTATAACAACAAATACTAAAAACAAAATAAATTTAATATAAAGGGGGCTCCCATACAATTAACGTGTTTTTTTGCGGTTTTTTTAACCGACTTCCCAAAGGAGGAGGTTTACAATTCGTCCGGATGTTTGTTTTTTTTATTTTTATTTTTGTATGTATGTGCCTCGATAGCGCCTAAACGGATGGACCGATTTGGAAAATTAGACCGATTAGACCTATAGTGATTTTTGTGTTTTTCATAATAACTCGTGCAAATGCACATGGTAAGCATAATATTGTGATGCGGAACTGCTGAAGAAGACCACATATGGCCACCAGATCTGCTCAATACTAGGTACAAATACAATGCGTGGCTGACGGGCAGGCAACGCATAGCCTAAACCGATGGACCTAGAGCCATGAAACTTTGTACAGGGGTTCCTTAGTAGCGTGGGGTAGCACTGATATGGGATTTGACAAAATTAATTCCCCTGGGGGGGGGGATAAGGGGTTACAGTTTGTATTAAACTCAATCTAATCAAATAGGGTTTGTGGAAGTCGGTTTTTTCTAAAGTTTACTTTTTGTTCCAATTATATAGATAATGGTACGGAACCCTTCGTGCGCGAGTCTGACTCGCACTTGGCCGGTTTTATTACTACTGTTTCGGACATAAGGTCGTATTCACATTGTGATTAACACGTGGTTTTCCACAAAACATCTAGTTTACTCTCCTGGTTTAGGCTTATAAAGTGTTTATGAACGACGCGGGGGATTTGTGAAACGGGAGTTTAAATACTACCTTGAATTTTCCACTAAGACTTGAAGACGCTTTTAGATATCCCGCTTTAGACCTCTAGGGGTTCTTTTCAAGACATAACCGTTATGATAAATACGATTATGTTTTGCTCCCAAGAATGCTAACAGCCATTTGTACAGTCTATTCGTGATAAGAATGCAGTGAAATTTAAATTTAAATCTGTTAAACACTCACAGGACAGGACACAACCTTCGCGTTCGAAAGTTTGCCTTCAACTGGTCACTGTGAACTTGGCTTGATAATTGGAAACGATCAGATTGGTTACGGGGCGTGGCTAGGCCGCCGGACAGTGATGAACTGATGACTTTACTGCATTCTTATCACGAATAGACTATAGTGTGTGTCCTACTAAAATAATGAAAATGGCAAACTACTCTGCCCACAATAGGACAGGAGTGCTCTGAATAACTCTAACTGCTCTATACTTGTACAAATTGTAAGGAGTTGTCAAAGTTTACTCGAGTTTAGCGACAACTTACGTTCTAGCTAGTGGCATAAGTTGACTTTTAATACTCATATCATATCACAATATTGTCACAATTGTTTAATCACGGCGCTATACAGACAAGTCAATTCAAATAGAATAAGTATTAGCATAGATTAGCTATAATTTATGATAAGTGTGTGTAAAATTACGTAGAATTCATCGGCAAATCTGTTCTACGCATTTTTTCTGACCCTTTTATTCTAATTTGCATTCCAGCTTCTAATGAAGACGTAAATTTTACTTCTAATTTATACTTAGTGAAAGTGTTATTTTGCTAAAGAATTTCACGTTCGTACCTACTTTATATACCGTATCTCATAATCATAACTTGCAGTCTAATGGGTTGAAGTCACGATCACATTAAAATAATCGGCCATGTGCGAGTTGGACTCTCACAAGAAGGGTTCCACAGCATCGTACAAGAAACAAGTGCCTGTTAGTTAGTTACTTATTGAAAATTACTATTTCTGTGAAAATTTTAACTTTCTAGCTTTTACGGTTCGTGCGATACAGCCCGTTGACGGACGGACGGACGGACAGCGGAGGCTTAATAACAGGGTCCCGTTTGGTATTCGGGTACGGAACCCTAAAAAATACTTTTTATCGGTGTCGTTTTTATTACAGGCCAAATAACCTTTTGAATTTTTGATCTGCGATGTCGTTTCGAGGGCTCGATCTACCTATTGGTAAATGGTGATGATCAATAAATAGCATCAGAGATGACGTTGTTTTTCTGCGGCCGCTGCCGTATGAAGAAACAAAGGAGAGCCCCCTCTTCTTTCTTTGTTCAAATAGCGGCGCAATAATAAGAAGCAATGTTTAAATATGTGTCTGTAACAAAGAATGAAACAGGAACATATCTCTAAGTACTTGACATGATCTAGATTTTTTGCGGGTCTCCTGTGATGCAAAATGGAGTTTTGAGTAACGGCTAGACCTGGGCGCTTCTGTGCTCCTAAAACCACGAGGGTAGGTTTTATTTGGAGATAATTAAATATGGTACCCACAAAAAAACTAAATTGCGACACACTTGCAATTGCAAAAGCGTTATAATTTCTTTTGAAATTTACTTCTTGCTTACTTACGCAATAATAATATTTGATTAGAAATGTCATAAATGTATATATTAATAATCTTTATATTTCAGGTATAAAACCCATTTTGACAAACATTAAAACTAGAGATATATAACATTTTATGAAACTAACCTAACTTAACTTAAGCCTAGCTAGAGATTTTTTCCTCGTGGGTCTCGCCGAAGTGAAAGTGATTAGCTGAATATGTACCTTATTTATGAGTCACCTTATTCACTCATATAGTTACTAACGTCTCTCGCTCTATGAGTAATAGGGTTGCCCCTTCGGCCCAGGGGACATGTAGCCGTGAATTTTATATATTCCAGTCCAGGGTCTGTCCCGACATAATTCAAATTAAGCGCGTGACAGGACGACCGGGGACAGCCTCCAAACTCGAAACGGTGGCAAGAAATTTCAAGGATCCAAAGGGTTAACTAATTTTGAATAATTCTGCCTAAATCTGGATGGATCTATGCGTAATTTCGGGTGGTATTTATTAGATTTCCTCTAGTCTATTCGTGACAAGAATGCAGTAAAGTCATCACTGTCCGGCGGCCTAGCCACGCCCCGTGACCAATCTAATCGTTTCCAATTATCAAGCCAAGTTCACAGTGACCAGTTGAAGGCAAACTTTCGAACGCGAAGGTTGTGTCCTGTCCTCTGAAATTTAATTTTCACTGCATTCTTATCACGAATAGACTGTAAATTTAATATGCAAATTTTGCATAAGGGGTGGTAGAGGCATAATAGTTATGCCCAAATGCCGTCATCAGTAGATTTTGCGTGACAGGGGACTAGCTCGTTGCCGGATTTGGTACCGTGGTGTCGAGACGAGTATAAGAGTAGAATATTAGTAGGTATAGTCTTCACAAAATAAAAGGTCCGTTTTGACAGTTTAAGTCCATGAAGTTTTAATAAAAGCCAACTGTTGCGTACAAGCAAAGCGTACAAGTTGCACCTAGGAAAACCGCTTCTATTACCTACACGTAAAACTTCATGGGCGTGAACTGTCAAAACGGGCCTTTTTTTGGTGAAGACTTTAGTAGAATAGACGTAGAGACAACCCAAATCCGTCACTGAAGCTAAAGAAGGCTACTTATGAAGTTTTCTTCGATATGAAGTAGATACAAATGGTGTAAAGTCGCAGTGTTTGCGAGGTAAATAAGAATATCCTAAATTATTCTTATTCTTCAATCGAAATAGTTGTCGACCAATGCGAGGAAAACGTAGGAAAAAGGTACAAATAGTGACTCTCCTTCCGTTTCCGTCTTGTATCAATGAGATCCTAATTTCTAACGATGTCTCTTCATAAAACCGCTAAAGTCTTTAATACTCATACCATATATTGCGTAACTTGAGATTTTCAAAAGGTCTTTTTGGTTTTATCCGCCCTTTCTTATTCATTTCTACTGGGGACAAAACAAAACGATAAATACTGTTTAAACATTCCACAAACTTTTTTTGTTTTTGAAACTCGTTCGAAGTACTCGAATATCATTGTCAATGGTAATGAATTATTCAGCGAGAGCTTTAACTTCTTAACACGCTTTTGCGAAAGCTCACTACTTGGCTACACACCGTTAGAAGGTGCTCTTGTAATTACTTTACATCAATTTAATCTAAAGTTTATCCTGTCTTTAGGTTAACAAGCATTCTGTCTACATTAATAAACATACATTATCTACTCATGACTTTTTACCAAGAGGGAAGGAAAAGGCATTGCGATAGCGTATCGATTGCTCCGAAGCGCGCAAAATGCTGGCTATTTGACAGTCGTCTCTAAGCAAAAAGGCCCAGCCGCCGCGCCGCCGGCCGCTGATAAGCCAAATACAGCATTTTGCGCCGTTTGGAACAAACAATAAAGTTTGGCTTCATGTTTTTAATCGACTTCAAAAGGAGGAGGTTTACTTTTTAGGTTTTTTGAAGTAAAACTTCTTAGGGCACGGGGGTAAAATTTATTTAACCTCTCAACTGTGGGTTATTCATATATTTGCTTTTCATTTGCTACTAGCCGGGTGCTATCACGAGTGGCTAAGAAATGTAACGGAAATTGGAATCGGTGACGTCAGGGTCGGCTGAAGACTTTTAAAACCGCAACTATTTTCAATACGGTTTTTAACTAATCAGATAAGATAATAATACATTCGTACAATAAAGAATGCTAATTAGTGAGAGAAAAACCTGATGAAACGTTAACAACTAAAAATTATTTTAAGCATTCTTCCACGAGTTCTTGATTTCCGGTATGGCCAAGATGGCGCCGCCGCCGCCGCCGCCGCTGGCTGGGACAAACGGACAAACACTCGACAAACATAACCAGTGACGTGACCAAAAACTACTTCGTTCAACCTCTTTGTTGGAACCGGAACTTATGTTTGACAGCTGTGCGATGCGATCCATACAGTTTGTAAGAAAAGAGTTTCATCAATGTCACACGGGTCGATATGGATTTCTAAAACAAGCAAAGCAATGCATACATTTGGGCGAGACGGCTTAAAGACGTGACGTCAGATGGTATATAATCTGAGCGAGATGCAAATAGTAGTGACACTATTGAATGAGTTAAGTATATCACCACGAGCGCGACAAATTGTAGATAAGGAATGGTGGGAAATAAATGACACATGACGTATTAAAAGTAAGTACAAGTATAAAATAATTTCAAATAATCGGACGTCTGAAACTTAAAAGTAACTTGAAGCAGAGATTGGATCTCAAAATTGGAAATTTAAATCTCTTTTAGTATAGGTAGGTATAGGTGTATAGTATAGGTACCACTTAATGATCTAGCTACAGAAGTTTTACTTCTAACACGTGTACGGTGCTACACGCGTATATTTTTTTGAAGTAAAACTTCTTGGGGCACGGGGGTAAAATTTATTTAACCTCTCAACTGTGGGTTATTCATATATTTGCTTTTCAATTGATACTAGCCGGGTGCTATCACGAGTGGCTAAGAAATGTAACGGAAATTGGAATCGGTGACGTCAGGGTCGGCTGAAGACTTTTAAAACCGCAACTATTTTCAATACGGTTTTTAACTAATCAGATAAGATAATAATACATTCGTACAATAAAGAATGTTAATTAGTGAGAGAAAAACCTGATGAAACGTTAACAAATAAAAATTATTTTAAGCATTCTTCCACGAGTTCTTGATTTCCGGTATGGCCAAGATGGCGCCGCCGCCGCCGCCGCCGCTGGCTGGGATAAACAAAACCAGTGACGTGACCAAAAACTACTTCGTTCAACCTCTTTGTTGGAACCGGAACTTATGTTTGACAGCTGTGCGATGCGATCCATACAGTTTGTAAGAAAAGAGTTTCATCAATGTCACACGGGTCGATATGGATTTCTAAAACAAGCAAAGCAATGCATACATTTGAGCGAGACGGCTTAAAGACGTGACGTCAGATGGTATATAATCTGAGCGAGATGCAAATAGTAGTGAGTGACACTATTGAATGAGTTAAGTATATCACCACGAGCGCGACAAATTGTAGATAAGGAATGGTGGGAAATAAATGACATGACGTATTAAAAGTAAGTACAAGTATAAAATAATTTCAAATAATCGGACGTCTGAAACTTAAAAGTAACTTGAAGCAGAGATTGGATCTCAAAATTGGAAATTTTTCTAGAACGAATCTCAAGATCAGTCTCAAGCTGAAATCACGTAAATCCAACTCAAATTTGAGTTCCACTCTCAAGCGTCTCCTTTATTCAGAAACCTTACTCAAGAGTGCATTGCTGTGAATCGAGGTTCGTTTTACGTTTTACGCAGGTTTTACGCGCTAAAAGACATTAACATCACAACATTCACGTCTAATCTTGTAAAATGAAACGCAAAGCAAATGTCATCCGTAATAATCCGTATCTCAACTAAAAAAAGCTTCATCATTTCATTCAGTTTTTGCGTGGTTTATGCTTGTTTTCCTATTTCCGAGCATTTAACTTTGATTCTTTGTTTGATAACGCTAACATAACGTAGTGATTACTTTCTTTGTGGCTAACATTAATATGCCTGGGCCGGCAAAAAAGAAAAATTTCACCAGTCAGGAAAAAAACATGTTTTTAGAATTGCTAAAAAAATACAAAAATATAATAGAAAATAAGGACACCGATGGTACCACTATTTCCATGAAGAAAACAGCTTAGGAGCGATTAACTTGTGAATACAATAGTTCTGCTATTGTTGTGGAATTGGTAAGTACTTATCTAGCAATTTATATCGCCATCTCATCATAGGAAGGAGAGAGATCAGTCTAGATTGCTGTAGGTTTCTAGGTATAAACTGTATCTTACCTTTTCAGGCTTCAGCAGACCAACTCCGCCGGCTGTGGCAAAATCTTAAGCAGAGACAGCGCACCAACCTGGCTAAGGAGAGGCAGCACAGAATGGCCACAGGTGGTGGAGGTCCCTGCCCTGATGCTGAAGTTGATCCCAACATTGCAGAAATCACGAGTGCACTCCTCGTAGAAATACCGAGCACTATTGACTCGGACAGCCATGACCTTAGTTGTTTTATATCAACTGAGCCTGAAAGTCAGCCACTTACAAACACAGAACCAATAGCTCTACCTCCATCTCCACCTCCAGCTGTTGTAATCACAGGTAATGATCAGCCTGAAGACCCACTTTTATCATGTAATGAGAAAAAACTAAGAGTGCAGATATTAAAAAAGGAATTTAAAGCCAGGGAATGCCGAGCAAATGAAATCCATAGTATAGAAATTAAAATTTTAGAAGAAAAGTACAGAATGGCTAAGGCTCAAGCTGACTTAGCTGAAAAAGAACTCGGCAAAACATAAATTAAGGTATTTTTACGAGGGATGGTCCCAACCCAAGTTGTTTTTAAATGTAAATACTTATACTCTGGCCGCTGAGAGAATGTGATCCTGCCACATGTCTATGTCCCTGTCTGTCCCGCGCTACTTTTCACTCTATCTCACTCCCACAAAGGGCATTGCATCCCAAGCTGTGTCATGATCACATTCTCTCAGCAGCTAGACTATAGTGGTATTTTTTTAGTTTAAGCGATATTTAAATTTTATAGTTTTAACATGTATAATTTTCTGTTGATTTTAAATAGAAAAATATTGCCATGGCATAGCATATAAGGACTCAGCTAATACTTGAATGACATACAAGTGTATAAGTTTAGTTTGTAATAATTGTGATAGTGTTTTTAAATAACATTGATTTGGTTTCATTCAAATGTTATTGTTTGTTTATTATAAGTTTAGTTATTCTGTTGATTAGTTCCTAATGTAATTTTATTGTAGGTAAGTAAAATTTTATAACATACAGCCATAACACCATAACCTTACTCTGACCAACTAGTGTGACTTGAACCAATATTTATCTATTATCCAGTCACTTTTGTTTGTTGTATTGTTCAGTTTACTTAATAATTTTGGCTTTATATTTTACATACAGAGACTGAATAGGTTAGTTTAGCTAGTTCCACGAATTATATACTTATATAGAGTTGATCAATAAAAGAAGCAATAACCATAAAATAAAGTTTTTATTTTTAAACAAATCTATTTACAATCGCATTTCTAAATGCAAAACCATCTGCAGAACCGTCTCGGGTGACTATATTTATGTCATCTATCTATTTCTTCATCCCCATCTTCTGGCATGGGCAGGGCCGGATTTAGAGGTCCGGAGGCCTCGGGGAAACAAAGGAGCGGAGGCCCCCTCGCCCCAAATTATTTTCCAAAGAAAATGATCAATATTTTTCAGTCGAGTTTTTAAATAAATAATTTATTGTGAAACCAAGTAGATTCTCTTAGTATTTTACAAACGCATACTATAAATATAATCGGAAACAAGAATTATCTGAAATTAAATTTTAGTGTTAACGAACGGAACCTTTCGAGCTTTTTTCGCTGAAAAATCGTTGATGATTTCGCTGAAATCCAGTTCTTGAGTAAATCGCATTCAATGCTCAGGAGAGAAAGCTTTGATAGTCGGTTTTGTCCCATCGTGGCTCGAAGCCTATTTTTAATAATATTCATTTTTGAAAATGAGCGTTCTCCAGTGCATTTTGATACCATCAAAATCAAATACATTCTCAATGCAATTTCAAGGTTTGGGAATGTAGCTCTGAAATTTTGATCTTTGAAAATTTGGTAGTAAAATAGTTCCGGAGATTGGTCTTTTCCATAGTCCTTTTTGTTTGAGTGAATAATTGATGGCATTTAATTGTGTCACAATAATAATTATTTGCCTATCAAACTACATACCTTGCTGCATAAAGAAATATGAAAAAAAATACCAATTAGTCAATCATAATTGATTTGTTTAAGAATTGAATAACACCAATTGTTCACATACTGCAATTAATTTATACGTATATAAATTTTAAAAAAAATTGTCGAGACACGGAATCGAATACCCAACCTCCGAGGTTGCGGGCAAGTACCACCCCACTCAGCTATTGAGCCATTGGGATACTCCCTCAAGATGGGTAGTAAATTGCAAGTGCTTATCAGGGCCATTTGAGGTTTTGATATTTTACTGATTGCCTAATTGGAATGATCAAATATAGATGTTCTTTTACATGTTTATACAAAGTAGGTAAATGTAAAAGAGCAAAAAAAAAAAGATATCAAAGGAAAAGATGTTTACTAGGTTTCCTAGTCGGAATTTGAAAGTTTTTTTTCCGAAGTTTCTATTGTGGGGGCCCCCCGTTTGTGGAGGCCCGGGGCTTTCGCCCCGGTTGCCCTCCCCTAAATCCGGCACTGGGCATGGGGTCTTGAGCTGTTAAAGAAATATTGTGCAGTACTGCACATGCAACTATTATGTTGGCAACTGTTTCTATTTTGTTGCCCAAACCCCTACTCAGACATGGGAATCTTCTCTTCCACATCCCGAATGCCCTTTCAACAACATTTCGGGTCTTTATGTGAGCCCTATTGTACCTTTCCTCTGAAGGCTGTGTAAGATTTAGAATAGGGGTCAGTAGGTAGGGTAAGGAAGGGTATCCATTGTCTCCAATGAGTACACCGGTATGTTGCCCATCTCTGTATTTCAGGTTTATAGATGACAGTTGCAATACTCTGCTATCATGTGTACTACCAGCCCATCTTGCCACTATGTTGATGAATTGTCCTCTGGGTCCAACCACGGCCTGTCACAAACAAAAAACTGTCATGTAATCAAACGTCATTATTAGAAGTACATAAGATAAGTGATGGTCCCATTAAAATAATTTCTTACTTGTGTATTAACAGAGAAGAATGACTTCCTATTCCTGAAAGCTTCATGATTGGAGTGTGAATAATTTTGATGTGGGTACAGTCAATTGCGCCTTCTACTTCCGGCAGGCCTGGTCTTTGGCCTATCTGGCCAAGCCTATAAAACTCAAGCCTGTGTGCGACAATATCCTCGGGATACTTGATGTATCTGTCACACAACAGTGCCAGCAATCTAGACACTGTCGACACAATTCTGGACACTGATGGTTGTGATATGTGGAGTAAATCTCCACATACTATCTGTAAAATGAACATGTATTAAAAATTATAATGGTTAAAATCCCCAGTAGGTTACTGACAAAATTTGATATTTCCCTAATTATACAATGTGATACTTGTAAGAATTAGATTAATTAATTAGACCAGATACCTACCTGGAAAGATCCTGTAGCATAAAATCTTAAGCAGACAAGAATCTGAACAGCTGGAGCAATAGGCTGGCCTCTGTCACTGTTTTTCCTTATGCCTTCGGCAACCAATGGCAAGATTAGATCTCTCACGATGTTCTGCGAGAAACGATATCGTTTTTTAAAATCTATCTCGCTAAGGTCATAAGGATCTTGCGCATCCCTCAATATCCTTCTCGGAACAGCAATATTGAGGTACTCGTTGTTCCGGAAAATATGCTCAAAGTGATCAACTTCACGAAATGGTTCCATTTTGCTAGCTGATATTTTCACCAATATCCAGTGGAATATCACTCTCAAGCGTGGTCGAGATACCGCTCAAGCACAACAACACACCAAAGAGTATTTATCAACACTCTCAAGAGAGGATCTCAACAACAGTTTGACATCTGTCATCCTGTAGTCAAAAAAATGTTTTTTTTTTATTTGAATCTTGTTCAAGAATTAGTAAATTCTCTACTCACATCTGAGATCACTCAGATGAATTATGATTTTTGATACGAGTCTCAAGCATCGATTCAGAATAAGCGCGTACTCTTAAGACTACTCTTGAGTAGATCTCAGATTAGAGATTCGTTCTAGAATACGACCCTAAATCTCTTTTAGTATAGGTAGGTATAGGTGTATAGTATAGGTACCACTTAATGATCTAGCTACAGAAGTTTTACTTCTAACACGTGTACGGTGCTACACGCGTATATTTTTTTTATATGTGCCCCGATTGCGCCTAGACGGATGGACCGATTTGGGTTTTTTTTTTGAAAGGGTTTAACTTCCAAATGGTCCCATTGACACCAGGTCAGGATCTGATGATGGGATCCTGGAGAAATTGAGGGAACTCTTCAAATATTATAGGCAGGCCTATAGATTTTTGAGTTTTTCATAATATCTCGTGCATTTACTCATGGTAAGCATAATATTGTGATGCGGAACTGATGATGAAGACCACACATGGCCACCAGAACTGCTCAATACTAGGTACAAATACAATCTACTATGCGTGGCTGACGGGCAACGCATAGCCTTACGGTGGACCTAGAGCCATGAAACTTTGTACAGGGGTTCCTTATGTAGCGTAGGGTAGCACTGAGATGGGATTTGACAAAATTAATTCCCCAAGGGAGGGGGGGAATAGGGGGTTACAGTTTGTATTATGTAAAATCAAAAAGCACTTGACATTGGTTTCTATTCAAATAGGGTTTGTGGAAGTCGTTTTTTTTTTAAGTTTTACTTTTAGTTTCAATTATCCATCTGGTTTTTGCACCCCGAATCCTTCGTCGACTACATAATACAAATGAGCGCGTCCCCTGTCGCTCACACACCGGGCACATGAGTCCGCTGTCAATCGCACGCAATCGCAATGTGGGTCCGGTGGGTCGATCGTGTCCGGACGCAAATAGGACCTCGACAGGAAGGGGCCTAATTTGGAAGCAGTTGCGATTTTAGAAGTGTACCAACAACATTTGTAAGAAAAATTAAAGTATTTAAAAAAAATAATGCCAGAGTCTGAGAAAACTGAGGCGGTGGGCTAGCTCTGTGTCACGCAAAATGGAAATTGCATTGTTAGCGGAATGTGAGCTCAAAGTAACTGAACCTCGTGAAGTAAAAGGCATGATGACAGGATTGTAAATTAAATTTAATTGTATTCGATAATCATTTGTTTCAGACCACATTCTGTATATGTTACGTCTAATAGTATATTAATGAATGCGTGAAGCTAGAAGAAAGTAATAATTATTCCATTCTTTCTTCTAGTAATGTTATGTCGTTAATTACGAAAGTGTATGACATTTTGCACCAATGTTGCCAGATTTTACTTGTAAAATCATAACTTGTTACTCCAAGAAACAAGTCACAGATCTTTTCTTCCGTTACAGTAGGTACTTCACAGTAACATTTCACTTTGAACTTGGGTCGGCTGGCTGTTCAACTGAGGGAGTTGCGATTAATTTGAACCTGTACAATGTATTTATCCACTAGATTCGAGTGTGACCCATTTAGGGGGCTGTCAAAATGAATAGATTTGGACCCACTGACGGACAGACGGACGGACAGAGCGGTGGCTTAGTAACAGGGTCCCGTTTGGCACCCATCGAGTAGGTTAAAGTCTTCACAAAATAAAAGACCTGTTTTGACAGTTCATGCCCATGAAGTTTTAACCCCTAACGCGTAGGTAATAGAAGCGGTTTTCCTAGGTGCAACTTGTACGCAACAGTTGGCTTTTATTACCTACCTAATGGGTTAAATTAAAACTTAATGGGCGTGAACTGTCAAAAAGGGCCTTTTATTTTGTGAAGACTCTAGGGACCCTATAAAGCGTCTTCGGTAATCCTTCACAGTTCATATTTGATGTTATTGTTTTAGACGACATCTTTACTTTATTTCGATACTATTTTCGCTTCTACTCTCTTGTTAAGTTTCTCGAAGACTTGCTCCACTGAAACTTGTGTTTGCTGAAATTGCGTTTCTTGTTAGACTTCTGGTTGTGTTATAAACTGCAGTTTCAGAATATAAACTGTAGTAATATTTTCTTCGTTACATGCATTCATTATTCGCAATGTAATTAAACAGTTGAAAAGCAAGTATGCGGACTAAGAATTTAACAAAGTTAGTTCAGTCTTGAAACATCAATTTTTTTTCGAAATAGCCTGAAACTATGTATATGTAAAACTTTTGTAAAATAACAGGCCTTTGTAATTATAAACAGGGTGCAATTGGTAATCAAATAAGTCTGAATAAGTGTGAAGTTGAAGCATTATGTACAAAATGGCTTGACAATTTTAGAATTGTTATTTCCAGAATTGAATTGAATTGAAAGTTTATTTTGCGCAAAAAAGACAGCATTTCATGTCACCACCACATAACTCACTCACGTAGTGCTATTTCATAGAACTCAGGAACAAAAGCAGAAAGGTAATTTTTTACAGTTCCTTTTGCCTTTAAAAGGACACAAGCCTATTATGTGCCTTCTCCATCTCACTAGAAAAACTAACGTTAATATCGGTAATCGATTTCTCTAACCGACTTACAAGTTTGATTACAGTTCATTGAACTACCCTGTACTCGCTTTAAACCTTCAATTATGTCCCTCAGGCTAATCTGTGCCTCAGGTTGACTACTCCTGCACCGTGTAGGGTTACCAAACTTTCATAATTCATAACTTATATTTATTGTACACAAAAAGTAGATAAAAATTGTGTACAAAGGCGAGCCTAACGTCACATGTTACACAGCGAATATTCATGCAGGGGGAAAGTTCATACAATACTGCATGAATGCTCGCTGTGTGACATGACATGTTAATGTTACATTACAATTTACACCTCGTAACGTTCGTTGGTCAGTCAGTTCCCGCCTTTATGTTTCTCTGTTCGTTCCTTTGTTAAACTTTTGATAGTTCCTATAATGGCGTAAATATTAGGCAATATTTTTCACTGTACAAGTCAGAAGTCGGTCAAGTGCGAGTCGAACTCTCACATGGGGGTTCCGCACCATCATACATAAAAGTACAAAAACAAGTTTCTTGTATAGAGACACCCTTATTTTTGAAGTAAAACTTCTTGGGGCACGGGGGTAAAATTTATTTAACCTCTCAACTGTGGGTTATTCATATATTTGCTTTTCAATTGCTGCTAGCCGGGTGCTATCACGAGTGGCTAAGAAATGTAACGGAAATTGGAATCGGTGACGTCAGGGTCGGCTGAAGACTTTTAAAACCGCAACTATTTTCAATACGGTTTTTAACTAATCAGATAAGATAATAATACATTCGTACAATAAAGAATGTTAATTAGTGAGAGAAAAACCTGATGAAACGTTAAGAAATAAAAATTATTTTAAGCATTCTTCCACGAGTTCTTGATTTCCGGTATGGCCAAGATGGCGCCGCCGCCGCCGCCGCCGCTGGCTGGGATAAACAAAACCAGTGACGTGACCAAAAACTACTTCGTTCAACCTCTTTGTTGGAACCGGAACTTATGTTTGACAGCTGTGCGATGCGATCCATACAGTTTGTAAGAAAAGAGTTTCATCAATGTCACACGGGTCGATATGGATTTCTAAAACAAGCAAAGCAATGCATACATTTGAGCGAGACGGCTAAAAGACGTGACGTCAGATGGTATATAATCTGAGCGAGATGCAAATAGTAGTGACCTCAGAACAATAGTAGTGACACTATTGAATGAGTTAAGTATATCACCACGAGCGCGACTGTAGATAAGGAATGGTGGGAAATAAATGACATGACGTATTAAAAGTAAGTACAAGTTTAAATAATTTCAAATAATTGGACGTCTGAAACTTAAAAGTAACTTGAAGCAGAGTTTGGATCTCAAAATTGGAAATTTAAATTTCTTTTAGTATAGGTAGGTATAGGTGTATAGTATAGGTACCACTTAATGATCTAGCTACAGAAGTTTTACTTCTAACACGTGTACGGTGCTACACGCGTATCTTTTTTTTAATATTAGGTACGTTTAGTTCAGTATTTCTGTGAAAATAATATTTCCTCAGCTTTTGTGGTAAGGTAACCCTTACCTATCGTGAATAACTACGAGTAACTATTCTATTGAAATGATAACGATTGCTTATTACAGGTTGTACGACCTACTTGCAGGTTCTTTGTTATAATAAACTGCTTAGAGACTCTGGTCCTGGAATTTTTTAATAAAACCTATAAATCATGATTCATGATGCATTGCATAACCTTCTACCCAATAACATTAATGTTAGGTTGCCTTACATTTAGAGCAATACATTTTTATTGCTTCCGTAAAGTTACATTGCGACTATTTGCGACCTAGGTTTATAAGCCAGAAGAAGACATTTCGATAGAAGAATCAGGACCCATGTTTACGAGTCCAGACGAAGACAATTTGTTAACAGATTCGGGACCCAGGTTTATGAGTCCAGACAAAGACATTTTGGCCGCACGCCTAATAGCGTGGTATGTGAAAATTGTTTATGTCACCGTTCTCGGGTATCCGTCTGGTACAGCTCGCAGCAAGTTTATATCACCGTTCTCGGGTATCCGTCTGGTACAGCTCGCAGCAAGTTTATATCACCGTTCTCGGGTATCCGTCTGGTACAGCTCGCAGCAAGTTTATATCACCGATCTCGGGTATCCGTCTGGTACAGCTCGCAGCAAGTTTATATCACCGTTCTCGGGTATCCGTCTGGTACAGCTCGCAGCAAGTTTATATCACCGTTCTCGGGTATCCGTCTGGTACAGCTCGCAGCAAGTTCTTTTGGCTCTGAGCGAGCTATCACCTGCCTCTCTCTTAGATCACCCTACTCTATGTGACACAGAGATGGATGCCACGGCTTGTTGAGAGCCAAATAAATTTGACGCGTCTAATATAGTGACGTAGAATTTTATACGGGCTTTAATTATGAATGATAAGTCAAAGGTGTACTTCGATATCACGTTATCGATATCGTGTTCCTAGTTAGGGAATCATCATAAAACTTTGCGGGTATTTATTTTGTCTATACGGGAGTTCGAACATAAGCTTTTACTGAATCTTTCGATATGAAAGTATTACTATACTACACATGGAAATAACCACACAGATAACAGATAATTTCGAAAACAACTAACATGCAAATAAGATCAAAACAAAATCTTTCGTTCCGGACATCGAACAGCCCCGAACAAACAAGACAACTCATCCCATTATAACAAATTATATTACAAATGGCTACCTACGGGGTCCCATCAAAAGTTTAATTCGAAAGAGTGGCGGCCGCCGATCACGCAATTACGAGGGGGTTGCACCATCTGTGCCCGCGTTCGAACCCCGGTCGGAGACACGCTAAGTGCGAAGCGTTTGCTAAATGTGGGTTCTGTAAAAAAAATGTCTTGTTAACAAGCACCCTTTTCTTTTGCTAGATTTTTTTCATTGGTCGAACATAGATACATTTTTAGATGAACAACGACACGACAGGAGTTCAGGAAAATATGTTATGGTTAAGATGTAGTAGAATCTATGCAAGTCTGACAAAGTGGGTTCAACATAATCTATCAAACATTGTAGATTTGACAGAAAGGCTTGTAAATACTTAAAACAAATAGTTTGTATATTATAATATTATAGTATCTGTGGTATATTATAAAATGGGCGGGTTGTTTCACTACCTACAGAACCCTAAAAAACCTCATCCGTCTTCGTCCCTGATCACAACCGCGATTACACAAATGTAATCAAGATGTGGTAATTTAGTAATAAGGCTTGTTACCTTAGTGGCTTCTGTTGCATGTTCATTTAGCATGCATCATTAACATATTTAGTTAGAATAAGCTCGATTGATACGAAGATGACATTATTTTATCTCCAAACATGCGAGGCTCCAAGTAATTTCCACATCAAACCAAAATCAAATCTTACCTCACGTACTTACATAAATATCTTACCCAAAAGAAATAAACTTTAAATTTTGCGTGGCTCCAGGTGCGTCGAATCCTCTTAAAAAAAATGTATGGCGAGGATATAGGTAGATATTTTAACGTAATTTTCATAACAAGTTGGAAACTTTGCTATAAGTATAGGTACCTACCTACTTCATTAGAGTACGAATGGATAACTCTTAGTCGGGAAAAGCTCGTAGGCAGGTAATAATTTAGCAAGTTTAAGTGACTGGGTGCTAAGTAAAGTAAGTTACTTGCATATTTTAATACCCTTATCAAGTGCGGTCGGTGTAATCACTGGGACATCTTTTGTAATATGTTGCTCCCGGTACGGTTTATAGGACATACGTGAGGTGGGTTCATTTATGGGAAAATGGGAAAATGTTTTTATTTTTACATAAATTTAATTTGAAATATTATGAAGATGGTTGCAAGGAAGATGAGTAGGTGAATCTGTAACCTGAAAAACGTCATAATATACATATTATGTAATTTGACCTAATGGAAACCTATTCATTTGCGTACCCGTCGTTCACATAAACATATACATTTTTAGTACCCTCTAGTCTACAAAGTTACCAACAAGGTATCATTGTATCATCCACACCTACCAGTGTAATAAATACCAGCATTTAACAGTTATCTCGGTATGCTCGCGTAAGGCCGAACAAACTAATAATGGAGAACAATAGATGTATAAGCGAGTGGGAAACAGTTTCAGTATTCGATATTTAAGTATAAGTATACAAGTATTTACGTACACAACCTTAGCAGATGGCACGCGCGATCACTACTGGCACTAACTGAAAACCAGCGCTGAGGGCCCCCGCCCTCAGCACAATGCTGAGTTAGGGCCTTTTGCACAGCAGAGGGAAAGAACACACCGCGGCACTCACTACCTATGGTCTGTTGTGTAATAAACGCGATTTCTTTCTTTCTTTCTTTCTTTCTTTCTTTCTTTCTTTCTTTCTTTCTTTCTTTCTTTCTTTCTTTCTTTCTTTCTTTCTTTCTTTCTTTCTTTCTTTCTTTCTTTCTTTCTTTCTTTCTTTCTTTCTTTCTTTCTTTCTTTCTTTCTTTCTTTCTTTCTTTCTTTCTTTCTTTCTTTCTTTCTTTCTTTCTTTCTTTCTTTCTTTCTTTCTTTCTTTCTTTCTTTCTTTCTTTCTTTCTTTCTTTCTTTCTTTCTCATATTGGCCAACTTGTCCGCCCGTGTGTGCTCTCGTTATCAGATGCGCACAGACACCGCCCTAGCACCATATTTCATACTGTAATGAGCCGCTTCCCAGTATAATGAAGGTATTACCTGACTGTGCTTATGTCTTGGCGTTCTGTGAACACGATTGTTCGGTATTCGGCGTAATGCTGGTACAAATGTACACGATTTTTGTGTGAAGTTGCTAGGCGTAGCTCAGACCGACACGTTATCGTCATAACTATAGCAATATTGTCGGCTCGGCACATCTATAGTCATAATCATAACTACACTAATTATCAGAAAAACATACACGCGTCAAATAGCATACATTTTCTTAGTCTGATAAGCTCGCGAATGCACCTTGTCGTAGGGGAATCATAAAACATGGCTAAGATAAATCGTGGAGAAATCTTCTACCATCAGAAAACTGTCTGTCCGCCCGTTTGAGTGGTATAGAGTGCCACTGACAGATACAAACACTCACACAGACACTTACATTTCCTTTTCGTCGTCGGGAGTTAAAAAGCAGCAGTCGGGAGTAGCAGGCAATTTAATAATTGAAACAAAAAGTAAACTTTAGAAAAAACCGGCTTCCACAAACCCTATTTGATTAGATTGAGTTTAATACAAACTGTTACCCCTTCCCCCCCCCCCCCCCCTTGGGGAATAAATTTTGTCAAATCCCATCACAGTGCTACCCCACGCTACTAAGGAACCTCTGTACAAAGTTTCATGGCTCTAGGTCCACCGGCTTAGGCTATGCGTTGCCTGCCCGCCAGCCACGCATTGTATTTGTACCTAGTATTGAGCAGATCTGGTGGCCATATGTGGTCTTCATAAGCAGTTCCGCATCACAATATTATGCTTACTATGTGCATTTGCACGAGTTATTATGAAAAACACAAAAATCACTATAGGTCTGCCTATAATATTTGAAGAGTTCCCTCGATTTCTCCAGGATCCCATCATCAGATCCTGACCTGGTGTCAATGGGACCAATGGGAAGGTAAACCCTTTCAAACAAAAAAATATTTTTCCAAATCGGTCCATCCGTCTAGGCGCTATCGGGGAACATACATAAAAAATAAAAAACAAATATCCGGACGAATTGTAAACCTCCTCCTTTGGGAAGTCGGTTAAAAAGTCTACTTTTTCGTAGAGACAGTATAACCAGATGAAATTCCGCCCAAATCTACCCTCATTTCCCAGTTGTCTGTGCGACTTTGATTATCAAATGAAAGCGCCGGCCCTACCCGCCCTGACGATATAATAACGCCGAACAATTTGTCCGCCCGCCCAATGCCGTATGAAATTATGTACAGGGTGTGATAGAATCGTCTAGCTAGCCGAATGCTTAAGGAATTGTGAGGGACATATTTATTGTGATTCACTTTGATTTCGTAATAAACGATATTCTTAGTTACAGAGATTTGATGAGAGCAACCTTTCTGAGATCCAAGCAGAGCGGACGATTTATTGATATTGAAAAGATAAGTTGCTTTGATCAAACCGTTATTTTAAAGCATTTTTCATTCTGGTACTTACAGTCTGTGCAGTGTAAAATAATACTGTTTTAAGTTAATTGAGGCGCGATTTTTCTATCCCCAGAAAAAGTTGGTAAATTTTTTGTATTTCATAATACCTGTGAAATGTCGAATTTCTCAGATATACAGATAATGGTATGATTCCGGGACGGACCGCAGGCGTCACTGCGGCGCCGCAACACCACCACCATAGAAAATGCTACGCGATTGCAGACCGCAGTGCCGCCGCTCGGAATCAATTTCATAGAGATGCATAGAAACCAGTGTCGCCTGCGCTGCGGTCTGCGGTTGCAGTATGCGGTCTGTGGTCCGTCCCGGAATCATACCTTTAAAACGTAATGTGAGGATTGAAAAAGCGGCGGTTAATTGAAGTATTGTTCATTATTTTCTCAATTTTCCGTTTAATATTCATATTTATCTCAATAAATAAAGCTGGACGTGACATGATTAATTTGACTGGCGAAGGACGGGTTGGAAAATGTAATCGACTTTCCTATTTTCCAGCTCAGTTATTTCGTACATAATGCTCTTTTTATTTATTATTATTTTATTAATAATGGTATTGACGACTGGACACCAAATAGAAGCATCTCATATTAGGACTGGCATTCCTTAATGGCCATTTTCAGTAGTGTTTTTATACGATCTTATTTATTAGAAATAAGCTCGCCTTTATACACTACTTTATGTACCTACTTCTTGTTTTCTCAATAGTTTGTGTGCAATAAAGAAATTATGAAGTATGAGTAGAATGAATCAAAAATACTGTCTGATTTATTGAAGTAAAACTTCTTGGGGCACGGGGGTAAAATTTATTTAACCTCTCAACTGTGGGTTATTCATATATTTGCTTTTCAATTGCTAATAGCCGGGTGCTATCACGAGTGGCTAAGAAATGTAACGGAAATTGGAATCGGTGACGTCAGAGTCGGCTGAAGACTTTTAAAACCGCAACTATTTTCAATACGGTTTTTAACTAATCAGATAAGATAATAATACATTCGTACAATAAAGAATGTTAATTAGTGAGAGAAAAACCTGATGAAACGTTAAACAATAAAAATTATTTTAAGCATTCTTCCACGAGTTCGTGATTTCCGGTATGGCCAAAACCAGTGACGTGACCAAAAACTACTTCGTTCAACCTCTTTGTTGGAACCGGAACTTATGTTTGACAGTTGTGCGATGCGATCCATACAGTTTGTAAGAAAAGAGTTTCATCAATGTCACACGGGTCGATATGGATTTCTAAAATGATGAACGAATCGTTTTGTGGCCGGTAACTATGGAATAGGTACCTAAAACGCGCTGCGTAGTCGCGCAACGGGCAGCTAGTAATCGCATAAAGTCACTTAGAATCATCCAAATGTGATATTTAGTTTTCAAGCAAATTCCGATGTGATGGATGGCTGCATGATGGCTGCATTAAGACTTCTTGAAATCAATAAGTAGGTACCTAGAACTGTTCTAAAGCCACTTTTTATTATATAGTGCAGTTCAAGTCACAAATTAGCAGTTTAGCTACTAAGTACGTGTTATACCTACTTATTTAATGTTTATCTGTAGTAAACGGCCAAAGCGAGGTCTACAGCTTACAGAGCCATAAGTTTAATGGCTTATTGTTTCGCTTATTTGTTTGTATGTAATTTTTGTAATACATATTTTAAAGTTGAATTGTTGTTATAACTGTTGAAATTATACGATTTTGTTTTTTTTTAATAAGCTTTTGTAATTTTAAAGTTAATGCTTCATGCCAGTCAATAATGTTGAAGTAAAATATCAAAATCGAGGTATGTCGTATGGCGGACTAAGGAAATGTCAAGAATAAAATTAAATAAGATAATAATAAATAACCCTAAAAAATCCTAGCAAAGTAGGTATGTATAGGTTAGCGGGGGTAGCATAAGGCACGCCAGTCACCCCAGCCACGCATTTTGTCACAATTTAATGTCATATCATAATGAATGCGCGCTATTTTATGGAGAAACATCATTGAGACGCGAAAGGAGTTGGCAATTTGGCAAAATGACTGCCCCAGACATGTACAAAGACTTCTCAACAGCCAATTAATAGCATATAAATATTCTCTCATAAATTACTGCGACTTTAGTTAGTTTGTAGAACTTGAAGGAAATTATTAAATAATTAAGAGTTGTCACTTCATACTCTATGATTCCGCCATTGATTAGTGACTTTTGCCATCGTTAAAAATAACATGCAACATAATTGCCAATTGCCAACTAGCAAAACTGTTGAAAACAGGAGGTTTCCAGAGGAGTGGCTAGATGGCGTTATGTTGCATGTTATTGCAAAATGGTGCTTATTTCTAGCGACGGCAAAGGTCACGGAATCATATTGGAATCACGGAGTATTGAGTAACAACTCTTATTTACCTATATTTAATTATTTTTTCTTCAAGTTCTACAAACTAAATACAGACGCAGTAAATTAAATTTATGAATGAATATTTAAATGCTATTGGCTGTTGAGAAGTCTTTGTACATGTCTGGGGCAGTCGTCCATATATTGATTTAGCCATCTTCTTTGTCATTTATCTGCGCGACTGAGATGAGTGGCAAGCCTTATGGTAGCCCCGCAGGTACACATTAACTTGGAATAGTTGAAAATACGTACTCGATCAATTAAATAAAGGGACTGGGCACAGAGACAAGCAAAGCAATGCATACATTTGAGCGAGACGGCTTAAAGACGTGACGTCAGATGGTCTATAATCTGAGCGAGATGCAAATAGTAGTGACACTATTGAATGAGTTAAGTATATCACCACGAGCGCGACAAATTGTAGATAAGGAATGGTGGGAAATAAATGACATGACGTATTAAAAGTAAGTACAAGTATAAAATAATTTCAAATAATCGGACGTCTGAAACATAAAAGTAACTTGAAGCAGAGATTGGATCTCAAAATTGGAAATTTAAATCTCTTTTAGTATAGGTAGGTATAGGTGTATAGTATAGGTACCACTTAATGATCTAGCTACAGAAGTTTTACTTCTAACACGTGTACGGTGCTACACGCGTTTTTTTATATCACATTGGATATAGAGTGTGAATGAGTGAAATATACAACATTCATCGTGAAATATGCAACATTCATCGTGAAATATACAACATTCATCGTGAAATATGCAACATTCATCGTGAAATATGCAATATTGTATTGCATCGACAACAAAGAGCAAACTAACTTGAACCTTAAATGATTCTTATAGTTCATAACATAAATATTATCATATAGATACCTACTTAAATTCCAAATCCTAATTAACTGTTATTTATTACTATTATACTTACATTCTAAGTTAAAATATAATATTAAATTTTAGTACAACAATGGCCAATGCTGTGCTCATCTATAAATGGGCACTCTTATAAGAACAATACCGCCATATTTCTATTGTATAATTTTGTATATGTGTGCTGTTGATGTGCCTAATTAAATAAATAGATAAATAAATATTGTATTGCATCGACAACAACGTGTGTTTATAAAAATAAATAATAATCAAATTTTATTTATTTTCAGGTCTCATCCGGAAAATAGTACGGGAAGAATCGAAGAAGGTTAGTTGCATATTCCATAATAACTGTCTTATGTATTTGAAAGCAAGCAATTTGTGTCCCCGACTAGAAGCCCCGGATTTGATTCCCGACTCGGGATATAAAACCACTCTACCTACGTCGATTCTGTATACAATATTTATAAACAAAAGTCACGTGACCTTTGCGTTAATATTTTTGTTAACGAGGCAACAAAAGGACAGCAAGTGCGTATAGAATATAGAAACAGCTGTGAAACTTCAAATAGCCTTATTAAAACTTTATCACTTGTTAAACGAACTAATGAAGTGCTTCCTCAGAACAGCTTGTTGAACATATCATAGATGTATTATATGCATAGAAGCATCTGTCGCAAGACCCGCCATCAAAAGCGTAATTAATTTAGAGTCGACTCAAAGCTGTCTAGTACTTTAGTTGAGAGAACGAGGTACCGGTGCAAATGAACTTCCGTCACGCATGACGCGCAAGGTGCGGTCACACAAAGAAATATTGAAGTGTGTGTGCACAAAGTTATTATTTGAGTAGGATAGGACTAAACAAGAGATTTCACAGAGTTAAGATAGAGCCTTTTACTGTACAGGGTGACAGACAATAGTTGCGCACGTTTAGCAATCCAATACATATTTTTATTGAAAAGAAATCCTATAGACTGAGGAAATCACCGTTGATATGGAGATGTAAGATTAATTTCCATTAGATTCCTCATGCAAGCTTACTAAATGAATTGGGTTCCCAGACAGGCTTGAATATCTTCTGGACTGGCACTTTGTTGTTACTAATCGTTAACACGTAACAAACACACGCCTCTAATGAAAGAGTTTACGTTGTCGTAATTTCGTAATTTCTTTATTGTACTTCACATGGCAGACATACAAAAAACATATACATAATAGATTCATAAGATATTCTTCCCCATTCAATTGATATCTTAAGACTCTGAGGGGTAGGAATTTATCATTATGTTCCTGGTCATGGAGAGGGACGATGCTGCAAAAACATAGGTGAATTATTCATAGTCCCGACTACCTGTCCGCCCTGCATTGGAAGACCACTTTGTTTGCCCAGTACCTTGCTAAGATAAAATACATCGTGGATACAGCCCTCGCCGAGTTTCCTTGGCACTTCAAAATCGAAGTCGAATTTCTTTGAGCGAGCTGTCCCCTTTTTCCCCTTAGCACTTCGTTCCCTATGCGAGAAAGAGAGGCACTGTACGGGAGACGTTCTAAGCTAAAGGTTTTCTCTACATTAATCAGTACAAGCCCGGTGAGACAGGCAAAAATCAACTCGGACACCGAGAATATTAACATAGTTTTGCAACTTTGCCTGTGTAGACATTTCTGGTTGTTTATGTTGATCTGGGTGTGTTATATGATGTAGAGAAGAATAAGTGTAGAACTATTTGAGTAGCTTGCGTGTAACTATATTTTTATTTTTATAATAATTGGTTTGACTATAAAATAAATCTTAATCCTTTCCGCTCGAAATTAAAAGGGATTTCAAGAAAAAACAGCTGAATGCTGAGCGTTTCCCTCTGAATGCGGAAAAACTGTTTTCTCTAACTTCATTCAGGTTTTTTTCCCAAGTCTGCGAATTTGCAGAGCTCCGGTTAACCTGATCATTAAGACTGCACCTTTTAATCTAAATCACGAATACTGAGCCAGTAAGGATAGACTGCGAGTTCACAATTCAATTCACAATTCTTTATTGCACACAATAATTTAAACAGTAACTTTATTATTATTATTATGAGCCTGTAATATCCCACTGCTGGGCAAAGGCCTCTCTCCCCCTCTTCCACTCCATTCGATCCTGAGCGGTCTCCTTCCACTCTTTATCCCATAGAGCCAACTCATCACTCCATCTCTTCCTGGGTCGGCCACGCTTTCTCTTTGCATTTACTGGGAGCCAGTCTGTGGTTCTCTTAGCCCAACGATTTGGCAGCATTCGAGCAACGTGACCGGCCCAGTCCCACTTTAATTGGGCAGCCTTCTGAGCTACATCTATAATCTTTGTCCGGGAGCGCAGCTCGGAATTCCGGATCCGGTCTAAAAGCCGAACACCGAGAATGCTGCGCTCCATGTTTCTCTGACAAACCCAAACAGTAACATTAAAAGAAAACACATGTACAAAGGCGACCTTATCTCTAAAAAGAGATCTCTTCCAGCGAAGCAGGCGTGAAAGGAAAAATTATGTAATGAAAGGGTAGGCAGTGCACAAGCATAAACTTGAGTAAACTGTGGCAACTGATATACATTTTGATTTGAAGTAAAAATTGGAATTGTTACAGTTCTAGTAAAATAGTCGCACTGAGGCTCGG
Source organism: Argyresthia albistria (assembly GCA_963457715.1). Taxonomy (NCBI): domain Eukaryota; kingdom Metazoa; phylum Arthropoda; class Insecta; order Lepidoptera; family Argyresthiidae; genus Argyresthia; species Argyresthia albistria. Next base: position 11,339,734 of record OY735256.1, on the reverse strand, counting down.
ATTATGGTAAGATTGAGCCATATATATACCACGCTGGCTCAGTGTGGGTTGGCGGAGGGGTATCCGAATTGACTGTCACATGTTTTCAAGCAGCAATATTTAGCGCCTCAGATACAGCTAGGGCTGGTGATACCAAACAAGAAAAACAAACTATGACAAACAAGAAACAAAATGAAGAAGTCTAGGCTACCAAGGGTCAAGCAACCTGTTCTAACCACAGAATCGTGACTTTCGTGACCAAATCGTTTAAAGATAAAACAGCTATTGGACGACAAAAAACGACTACTTACTTTGAACACGTTACTACCACAATATTCGATAAAAGCTTTTAGCATCAGCGATTGTTTCTAGATATTTCGATAAAGTGACCAAGAACGACCATTCTTTTTAATACAGTGGCGTGAGCGTCCAATCTTCGAACACTTAGGAGATTGGTTGTTTGGTTACACTTATCGGGCTTCGACCATTGATTTCTATGGCGCCTTCTGTACTTTTAGGTTATACTGTTGAGGTTTCAAATACTAATAAGGATAAATCATTATCATTATACATTGATAGGATATTTAGTATGATGATAGGGTTTTACAATGTACACTGTACTGAAGCAGTTTTAAAATGTGTTTCGTATTTTATTTTCATTTTGTAAACATTTTTATGAATTAACTGACCAATTCCCATATTCTCTACGCAGACAGCGTTACAGTTCTTTTTAAATTCCAACCATATGTTATCGTACTTTCATGATACCAGTGTAAGTATAATAAGAAGAGAATTTAAATAATCCTACTTAACATAAAGCGGTTACAGTAAAGGACTCAATATACTCCTAAGGACTTTGCCCAAGTACAATATAAATTCCATTCAAACGGTGTCTCAAGAAGTCTCTAACCACGTATTAAAATTAAGTGAAATTACTAAATCATAGTCCCTATCAACGTTTCCTGTCTATTCAACAAATTGCAGGCAGTTGTTGCCATTAAAATCTTCATCAAGACTGTCCACTTTGTCTTTACACATCTTGCATCCTGTTTGTGCCTAATCAGTTGGATATCCTCCGTCTCTTTATGTAAATTGTGAACATCCTACTAAAGGTTTGGTTCTGAATAGTTCTGATATCAGGTTTCAAAAGTAACTTCTTTTTGTTATTTTACCCGGCCAAGAGAGGAAGGTGGACTATTTGCATTTATATGGTTTGGAATGGGGCTCCTTTGTGTTTGATTAAACAAACTTGAAGTATACTGAAGGTGAAGTAAGACTTTTGAAATAAACATAAGATATTATGTTGCATTGCAATTTTACCCAAGTTATTCATAGTCATAGTAAGTAGGTAAGTACACCAACCTTTTCTCATTATTTGGCATGTCGAATAACTTTTCGAGCCCTTGTTTATCGGTGGTCTAGACAAGGTTTAAAATGTACGAACAATTTGCTATTAAACCAGGGTTTACAGCGCTATAAAGCAATAAGTATCATGCCTTATTTGTTGCTTTTGCAGCGAAGCCGTAAATTTTACAAGTGTCCGGCGCAACTCGGTTTAAACCCGGAAATGATCTATGATATCAATGATCCAGAACTAAACTGAATTGTGATGGTCTCGTCATAGTAGGTTTGTTATTGACCGAGCGAGCGAAGCGTCTCCGTTTCAGGATTGGGCAAAAATGCTTTCATGTGTCTGTTTGTCTGTTCTCCTCTTCAGGTCGCATTTCTTAACCGATTCTCGTGAAATTTTGTTAGCAGGTTGGATAATTAAATAGTTTTTTTTGTCGGTTCAGTTTATGTTCTTTTTTTTCAAAATGGCGGAGATATGGGGTTTAAAAATGTAAAAAACAGCTACAACTTAAACGGCTCGACGGATATTTACAAATGAGTAATGTAATATTATAACAAACTAGGCCCTGTCATTACCCTGCTGATAGACAGTGACAAGGTCTTGAGTTCCCATGAAACGTTAAGTAGTCAGTTGTGCATCTGGACTCTGGACTTACTTATGTTTAAAGTCTATAAGTTAGCATTCCCAAATACGTCCACAAATAAATTCGATTCATCGTATCATCGTTAGCGAAATACGATTCCACCATTTTAAAATTAATTTTCTGTCGTCTTTTATATCCAAATATCCTTTTCATGAAAATGTATACTATCTACCCACCCACTCAAGGTATTGCATAAGAATTATCTTCAGAGAGCTGAACCAAGGAAGCTATCGCATTCCTCTTACTAAACTCTGATCTATAGAGAGCCATAAAGAACTTGCGAATCCTTGCCAAGCCCTCGACTCTATTACGAAAGTTTCAAAGACTACAATCGATTGTGCACCTCCGAATGGACCAATATTTAACGGTTGCATATTTTAGATGCCACGTTTCCTTCCCGATTCTATACTCCCTTACTTCTGTCCTAGACTATTTTCCTTCCTTTAACGCAAGGGAGGGAGTAGGAAGGCATGATATTATAGTACCGAAGGGGTTGTTAGGTATTATTGAATCAAACTTTGTCTGGACGTGCGATTCGCCTTCTGTTTTCAATGTGTATTGGAATTCACATCAGACGGATATACATACGTCTACATTCACACACTGCTAAGAGATTAAAGTTTAATGTAAGTGGAGTTTGAAATGAGTGGTAGGGTTGGTCTACTGTTGGAAAATCGAGACGCATAGTACAGTCAATTGGAAAACAGTTGCAGGTAAATTATCTTTTTAACGTTTCTAGCCAAACCATAGAACTAAATAAACCATTAGTTCTATTGTGTATTTCAGAAATATATACAGATATGGCGATAGCCTTTCATGGCGAAAAGGTTTCAAGCCATCAATTTGAAAATATTCAAACTTAACACCCCTCTGTTTCGCCAGGGGTTACCAATGGATGACGGCACTCAAAAATTGGGTGCACAATGCACATTCTACCATCCTAAATGATATGACCGTAAATATATCTTTGTACTAAAAATATAGTACCTAGTATACCGCGAGGCTAATTCTAGTTCAGTTGTGATGTGAAGCCTCTAGAATCAGTCTCACTAACATTCCATATTTTGCAGTCTTAAATGTATTATTCCAGTTACAGTTACATACCTCCACTCAGTCGTTAGTCGGAATTGCCACCTCGGGTAATCATCAAAGCCTACGAAGCCTACATACAGTTAGACAAATCGACGCTGCCCCACTTTCCACCCATATTTTCTAGACCTTAGAGACCAAAAGGTTTATTCGACTGTATATTGTGTCGACGAACAGTTCGCTAACTAAAGGTACTTAATTATAGAGGCAATTTGCGAATGGAGACTGGTAGCGGTAACACGTCTGCTTTCAGACGCTAGTTACGTAGCCAGTTTTACTGGACCTGCCCTGACCTACACCATTGAGTAGGATATCATTAGAAAGCCCTATTGTTGTTTTTGTTTTACAAAGGTCTTTATTCAAATGAAAGTAGTATAATTGAAACAAAAAGTAAACTTTAGAAAAAACCGACTTCCACAAACCCTATTTGATTAGATTGAGTTTAATACAAACTGTAACCCCTTATCTCCCCCCCTACCCCCTTGGGGAATTAATTTTGTCAAATCCCATATCAGTGCTACCCCACGCTACCAAGGAACCCCTGTACAAATTTTCATGGCTCTAGGTGCACCGGTTTAGGCTATGCGTTGCCTGCCCGTCAGCCACGCATTGTGTTTGTACCTAGTATTGAGCAGTTCTGGTGGCCATATGTGGTCTTCATCAGCAGTTCCGCATCACAATATTATGCTTACCATATGCACTTGCACGAGTTATTGTGAAAAACACAAAAATCACTATAGGTCTGCCTATAATATTTGAAGAGTTCCGATGAAGTTGAAAATTGGCACACTTATCAATATTTGTGACCCAAAGACATAAGTGCAATGGGTAAACCTCTAGGGTACTTACCGATACCGAAGTCCTAAAAATCTAAATACACTATTTAACACCCTAAGCCCCTAAATCTGGGGTGCAGTATGAACAACACAATTTAAGGGTACTTCCTGAAGTCTTAGAGATCTCATATTGTTGTACGATACCCTCTCAATGCGAGTCCAACTCGCACTTGGCCTTGGCACCTGAAACAATTTTGAAAGTTGTCATTTAACTAATTTAAGCGCCAGAATCTCATAGGATTGTCCTTTGTTTCTACTGCAAGGACATACATTTCCCAGGCACCATACTAAAATGTTCGAACCTCTTTCATTCAGATTCATGCAACTAACTCCTAAAAACTTTGGGTTCTTTATATTAGACAGTAAGTAATAAAGCTGTGTACAGTAACAGTGGAAGGTCACACCGTTACACGCGCCATTATGTTGATTGTTGACCCGCCGGGTCTATCATTCATTACTCGACCCACTGGGCTCGCTGGGTCGGGCGATGGGGTGGCGAAGTTCAACTTAAAATGTACTCTTGAGTTTTCTGAAACATTCGAAGACGCCGAACTCAGTCTGTGAGATTCTTAAGATAACAATTTTCATTTCTGCCACTACGATACCAATAGGCAACTATTATTTGACCGAGCGAGCCGAAGACGACCGAGTGCCTCCGTTTCAGGTTTGACAAAAATGCGTTTGTATGTCCGTCTGTCCGGCTGCTCAATGTGTGTTAGATACTTCGTGGCGACTCTTCGAGTTCAGGTATCAATTGAATCCAAATACCAAGAACCAAAGAAATAATTTTTATTTTGCACACATATCAGAAACATGCACTGGATGTAGGTCTAATTTAGTTGTTTTTAGCATATTAGCGGCTCGGATTAAGCTTAAAATACTCACCTAACACATAGTTTTAAATGCGTACCAAGTTAAAATAAGAGCACCTAAAATCAGCAAACTGAACTACAGAACAATCAACAACAGCTATCGTTCATGGCATTCACGGTTATCCAGCTAATATGCAAAACGACCAGGGTGCCGATTCTACTACTTTTAACTCACTTCTGTGTCACTTGTTTACTGATCGAAGTGGTTATTAGTAGTCTTCTAATCAATCAAGTATCTCAGAGTTCCGGTATACGAAGCTCTATCAGGTGACAATGACGAGAAAGTCGTTGACGACGACGAGATAGAATAGGTCTTATCACGCCCAAACTCGATGGGTTTCTTACATGTCAGCTTCCTCGTTGGGTTTACAAATAAAGGGTCCATAATGATCTACTTACCACTATTTATTAAGGCCGTTTTCAAACCAAACTGACTGTAAGCCGCCGAATGTGAGCAGGCTTACTATGAGCCCCAGTGTAAACGTGAGAATAAACGACATTTTTCGTTCACAGTATGCTGACAATACGCTTATAGCTTACAATACGTCAATGGTGTGAACAAACCAGTCGGCTTGTATATACGTTCACACCGCATGCATACGCTGCAAAATTCTTGACTGGAGTCCGCCGGCCGATATGGATCCAATACGCTGACGTTTAGCTACGTAGCCAGTCAGCGTCCGCGGAGCGTAGTGACGTGCTATATTAATCAGCCGCCGAATGTCAGCGTCTACGCATAGCGTAATAACGTATTGTCGGTTATATGTGAACGAAAAAGTGAATATGTATGGAAATACAATAAACTGCGTAACGTTCGCTCACTTTCGGCGGCTTACAGTCAGTTTGGTTTGAACACGGCCTAAGACCTTATTGTTTTTATGGAGTGCAATAAACAAATATGAATATGAATATAAAAACGTAGTTTTATTGTCATCTAAACGACATACACCATACCAAGATACGTATTGATAGAAAATTATAAGTGGCCGTCCATTCCTAGAATTATTGCACGATGTTATTGAGTCACAATTAGACCTAATTTAAGGGTGTTAAAAATGTCTATAGCTAGCGAACAGTTAGAATCGTTACCCTGGGCTATCAACGGTTAAGCCCGTAACCGCCCGCCGCAGTTAGCGAGGTCCTTGCCTGTCTGACAATCTGACGTATTTCCGGCCGCACCGCCCGCTGCCGCTAATGCTTTGGATTTCAGAAATAGGTTGCATGTACATTGCCACCAATTTGGCAGTTCGTTACACCAAAAGTTATATGTTACATCAGTCGAAAACTCATTCATAATAATACAAACTAAACGCTGTATATTTTTAGTTTTTATGTCGTGTAGGATGCCTCATCCGGCTCGAAGGACCAGACCAATATTTGAACTGTGACTCTTATTGGCACCTTACAAGTTACAATAAAACTATGGAATATACCTTTGGTAGTATTCAAAGAGTATATAAACTTACATAGTATTTATTGTCGGACCAGGGTTGGTATAAAGGCACATTGAAAATAATACAATAATGAACTAACTAATAGGAAAACACTGCACTACCGCGAGTCACAAGACTGGCAGAGCCATCTAGTGGGATTCCTAACATACCCACTAAGAGAAAGAAAGAAAGAAGTGTATTTTTAACCGACTTCCCAAAGGAGGAGGTTTACAATTCGTCCGGATGTTTTTTTTTTATGTCTATCCCCCGATAGCGCCTAAACGGATGGACCGATTTAGAAAATTATTTTTTTGTTTGAAAGGGTTTACCTTCCCATTGGTCCCATTGACACCAGGTCAGGATCTGATGATGGGATCCTGGAGAAATCAAGGGAACTCTTCAAATATTATAGGCAGACATATAGTGATTTTTGTGTTTTTCATAATAACTCGTGCAAATGCACATGGTAAGCATAATATTGTGATGTGGAACTGCTGATGAAGACCACATAATATGGCCACCAGATCTGCTCAATACTAGGTACAAATACAATGCGTGGCTGACGGGCAGGCAACGCATAGCCTAAACCGGTGCACCTAGAGCCATGAAACTTTGTACAGGGGTTCCTTAGTAGCGTGGGGTAGCACTGATATGGGATTTGACAAAATTAATTCCCCTAGGGGGGGGGGGGGGGATAAGGGGTTACAGATTGTATTAAACTCAATCTAATCAAATAGGGTTTGTGGAAGTCGGTTTTTTCTAAAGTTTACTTTTTGTTTCAATTATGCCACATAAAATTATAAAATGAACTTAACATGAGATGATGAGATCCAACTTAATTTATTTGTGCGGCAAAAATGACTTATCGTAAAAAAGGACGTAAAAAGGACATCATCACAGCGCTCTGGTTTTCAGGCTAATACAGTAGAAATGCAGTATGCGTTCATAGCAAAGGAAGTGTTTGGTTGGATGGACGATGAATCGATGTAATGAATGAAATCTATGCTCCAACCAACGCAATTTTAACTCCCGTCCGGTTCGATAGTTGAATCGAGTCAACATCGGTAGCAACTAGCAGTTTTAAATTCGATTCAACGACGCTAAAACAAAACCACGTGAAACTGGTTGAAATAAAAAAAAAAAACAAAACGCACTGAATCACTGATGGGTTTAAAAACCGGGTAAGCACGAGTCGGACTCGCGGGCTGAGGGTTCCCGATATACTTTTACATAAGTAGATAAAACAGTCGATAAATAGTTTGATTTGTGGAAACTGTTGTTTCATACGCTTTTTATGAGATACAGGAAATCAACTTATGGTTTTAAAAATAAACACCTATAGCATTTAGTAGCTTTGTCCAGAACAATGTATAGACGTCATGTTGTGTATTTGATAGTAATCAACAATAAATTATACGTGTCAACGTTTGCGATAGTGGACTCCAGAATCTTCTCAGTAAACCCTTTACGTACAGCACCCTTTAAAAAAAGTAAAAACAGTAGACGTTAACAAAACTGATGCGTGCAGCTAAACACGAGCGAAACCGGCTCAAGCAACTAGTATTACCACAGATTGCTCCCAAATTACCTTTACATACCTGGAGGACATAATTCTACTCCTTATTTCCACATTAAGGTTAGTTTTAATCTGTGCCTTGAGTCTGCTAGCATAATGACGGCTTAATAACAATGAAGCGACGACGACTTTCATCTTTAGTTTTTTTTTGCGTTTTAGAACGATATTTCAGGCAAATAAATGGTAGAAAATTGAAACAAAAAGTAAACTTTAGAAAAAACCGACTTCCACAAACCCTATTTGATTAGATTGAGTTTAATACAAACTGTAACCCCTTATCCCCCCACCCTTGGGGAATTAATTTTGTCAAATTCCATCTCAGTGCTACCCCACGCTACTAAGGAACCTCTGTACAAAGTTTCATGGCTCTAGGTCCACCGGTTTAGGCTATGCGTTGCCTGCCCGTCAGCCACGCATTGTATTTGTACCTAGTATTGAGCAGATCTGGTGGCCATATGTGGTCTTCATCAGCAGTTCCGCATCACAATATTATGCTTACCATGTGCATTTGCACGAGTTATTATGAAAAACACAAAAATCACTATAGGTCTGCCTATAATAATTGAAGAGTTCCCTCAATTTCTCCAGGATCCCATCATCAGATCCTGACCTGGTGTCAATGGGACCAATGGGAAGGTAAACCCTTTCAAACAAAAAAATAATTTTCCAAATCGGTCCATCCGTCTAGGCGCTATCGGGGAACATACATAAAAAATAAAAATAAAAAACAAATATCCGGACGAATTGTAAACCTCCTCCTTTGGGAAGTCGGTTAAAAAGAGGAAGCATTGCTGTAAACCATGTCGAAGCTGAGATAATAGAGCTTCAAGTAACACTTTTTGTACTGAAAAAAACTTTAAAGTGAGATATCTCAGCCCCGAATTGATTTAGCTACATGTACTCCATATTAAGATTAGCTTATTTTTAATTGCTGTTTCAAAATTTGTAACTTTCATGAGTGGCCGCCAATACTCAAAATCGACCTAACTCTATGGAAACGTCAAAACGACGCCAACATTACCCAATGCCATTTCTGTGTTTCAAAAAAATATTTAATTTTGTTTACATGAATGACATCATACTTTAGTTTTTTTTATCTGGAGACTTAATTAATTACACATGTTACTCTCTGTAAGTGTGATTGGAACCCTTGGTGCGCGAGTCCTACTTGCACTTGACCATTTTTTTTTCATATTATTTAGTTTTTTTTTTATTATTTCAATTTAATACATTTTGAAAGGTGTTTTCCCATATTGAGTGATAGAGGCAAATGGTACCCTCATATTTTAGTTTTATTAAATTTTACGTTTTTTTATCTTTTTTAGGGTTCCGTACCCGAAGGGTGCCAAACGGGACCCTATTACTGAGACTTCGCTGTCCGTCCGTCCGTCCGTCCGTCCGTCCGTCCGTCCGTCCGTCCGTCCGTCCGTCCGTCTGTCACCGGGTCCGCCTGCACGAACCGTAATAGCTAGAAAGCTGAAATTTTCACAGAATGTGTATATCTGTTGCCGCACCAACCACAAATACTGAAATACGAGAGATATTACAAATTGAAAGTGGTCTCGGTACAAGATACGTCTTCACAACACGCTTGAAAAGTTTATACCAAGGCCATTTTGTTTTGGTAGGTAAGCCTTCTTTTAATGAAACTAAATTTAAATGATATGGCAATGTCGTCCCCGGACTTCTACAAAGACTTTAAATATTAATTGATGAATTACGACGTCTCTATTTATTATGTAGAACTTTTAGAAAATAATTATAAAATTAATAGTTTTTAATTACTTTTGTTGTCATACAAATCTCAGAGCACCGAAATTATTTTTTTCCTTTTGGCCACTTCAAGTTTGGCTGCCAGTGATGTTTTAATTAAATACTCTTTGGTGCGTTGAAATGATGTTTTGCAGTCTGCATGACATTGACATAATGAGTGAGTGAACCTCATTGTACGGAAATTGTAGATGGGTGTCTCACGTTTTCCAGTAGGAGTAGGTTGTAGACAGTGCTGCTTACGGCGGCGTTTAGTAGGTACTAAAGGCCCTAAAAGCGCGGCAAGCTTTGAATCTATTCAAATGTTATTTTTCAACTAGCTACAAAGTTATTCTGACATAAGATGATAATTTGAACAAAACTTTTTGGGTATTTCATGAAAATACAGTTACAGATCACACATATACAGGGTGGAACAAACGAATGGGCCCTGGAGGGAAAGTACCTTAAAATCTCAAGATATCCGTCCGTCCGTCTGTCTGTCACCAGGCCGTATCTCATGAACCGTGGTAGCTAGACAGTTGATATTTTCACAGATGACGTATTTCTGTTCCCGCTATAACAACAAATACTAAAAACAAAATAAATTTAATATAAAGGGGGCTCCCATACAATTAACGTGTTTTTTTGCGGTTTTTTAACCGACTTCCCAAAGGAGGAGGTTTACAATTCGTCCGGATGTTTGTTTTTTTTTATTTATTTTTTTATGTATGTGCCTCGATAGCGCCTAAACGGATGGACCGATTTGGGAAATTAGACCGATTAGACCTATAGTGATTTTTGTGTTTTTCATAATAACTCGTGCAAATGCACATGGTAAGCATAATATTGTGATGCGGAACTGCTGAAGAAGACCACATATGGCCACCAGATCTGCTCAATACTAGGTACAAATACAATGCGTGGCTGACGGGCAGGCAACGCATAGCCTAAACCGATGGACCTAGAGCCATGAAACTTTGTACAGGGGTTCCTTAGTAGCGTGGGGTAGCACTGATATGGGATTTGACAAAATTAATTCCCCTGGGGGGGGGGATAAGGGGTTACAGTTTGTATTAAACTCAATCTAATCAAATAGGGTTTGTGGAAGTCGGTTTTTTCTAAAGTTTACTTTTTGTTCCAATTATATAGATAATGGTACGGAACCCTTCGTGCGCGAGTCTGACTCGCACTTGGCCGGTTTTATTTATTTTTATCTTTACTATAGTATATGGAAGAGCATAAAGTGGTAGCTGCTGAGCTGCAGGATAAGATATTCCGCTAACAATTTTCAAAGGTGTGATTCCGTAGCCGTCGCGTGAGTGTGAGCGAGACAGTGATGATAGTTAAATTGCGAGTGAAAAAGACAGCGACGTAGGAAGATAGGTCCTTCCTTGTCGCTTGTTTGTTCATTTAAAGGGTCTAGGGACAGTAGGCGTTAATAATAAGATTCTAGCTATTGTAATCGTATAATTATATTGTATTGCACTACCTTAGTGCTATTTTGCATGTCACTACGTGACTAGATGTGCAGTACCGACCGATACATGTTATGTTACCTTCCACCTTCTATGTAACCATATCTGCGCAAAATAAACACATTTGTATTTGTATTTTTGTATTTTGTATTTGTATACCTGTAGAGCTGGGATGGGAATAGAAAGATTTATCTTTATACATGGATGTAGTCTATCAAATCACTTTTAGGGTTCCGTACCCGAAGCTATTACTAAGCCTCCGCTGGCCGTCCGTCTGTCTGTCTGTTCCGTCAGCTGCATGTATCTAATGTGATGAAGCTAGGTAGGCAAGTGATATTTTTTTTTAAGAACACCAAGTATTTTTGTTGCTGCTACAGCAAAAAATAATGAACTTAACACATTTTAAGAGTCCCTATACAAGTAACGTTATTGTTGTGTATTTTTTGTACGACAGCATGGAACCCTTCATGTGTAAGTCCGACTCGCACTTGACCGATATTTTTTTAATTTCCCTGAGTGGTCGAATTCCGCCCTCAACCTGAATCAAACATGCACTATTCGATATTGAACCAAAAGTTCTAAACTTGATTGAATCGGGCACCAACGGACGCAAAGGTTAGGTTCATTTCCTGTGGTACCCTAAACCTAGACCTTTAGCCGGTAAATATTTCACCCTGTGCCACTCTCCCGAGGATACAAGATTGATGTGCCTACATATGACAAACTGTACATGGGACGTTTGTATCACTGTGTTTCTATGGTATTCTCTTTTTTATTTCTGCCCAAAGAATACAAGTATGGAGCATGATTCTCGCGCATTCGATATACGATATCTACGCTTATATCGAGTGATTTCGTATGGGAATCTGTCAATATTGGTCTCGATATCCGTATATCGAAGGCGCGAGAATCGACCCGCAGGACAGATTCCCATACAAAATCACATAGGTATAGGTAATCGTATAGGTCTCGATATCCATATATTAAAGGCGCGAGTATCATGCCACAGGATTCTCGCGCATTCGATATGTAGGCGGCCGATCGTAGAATTGGGCATATCATGATGTGCCCAAACGAGAAATATCATGAAACGATTGCGGTAGCTTAGGTGAGGACTAAAGAGGGCGAGCGCAGCGAAGCCCCCGAATAGTCTTCGTGTTCGTTTGACATGTATAGCACAAAAAACAACACGTAGTGCTAAATAAAAATGCTTTTAAAAATACATGTTTTCGTTAAAACCCGCCATTTCATGATATGCCCAGTAATGGCTTGTGCATATCATGAAATGGCGAGGCACATCATGATGTGCCCGATTCTACGATCGGCCGCCGACAGATATACGGATATCGACACCTATATCGAGTGATTTGTATGGGAATATCTGTGTTATTGCCATATTTGGGAATTTCGTCCGTGCCGTGCCAATGGGTTTCATTCTATGGGTTTCCAAAGATGGCGGTCGTAGTTCTGAATTCTGACATTTCATTTCACAGATAACTTGACACTGTACATACAATGACAGGAAGAACTAACGCTTTTTGACAGGTTCGCTGCATTATGTTGCGTAGAACTGTGAACATCACTCACGCCACGCCAAAAGATCGTTACAAAGATTATATTTACATTGTATACAAAGGTATTTTCTCTTAATCTAAAGGAGTTAGTGGTAGACTAGCCAAAATTGAGTATTGAAATCCGATATACTTGGTGCTTCTGCTTCTGACACCACGTGTAGATATACTTGGTGCTTCTGACACCACGTGTAGATATACTCGGTGCTTCTGACACTACGACACGTGTAAAAAAAGTCGCGACGCTATTTGTATGTTGTGGTTTCTCAAAGTCTTCTCAGAGTATGCCTCCTATTTGCTTCTGGACTGGCAACCTTTAATATGCTAATGAAGTTTCACAGAAAAAACTTCACGCTTCCAAATTCAAACGTTCGAAAACCCCATCCGTCCGACCTACATGGTAAAACTGATGGTTGTATCGATCGAACAAATCCTAAAACAGCAATAAATAGTATCAAGGGTTGCAGCCGCAGCCTCCCCGGATATAAGTAACCGCAGGTCGTGTTGGGGTCTACTCACATCCTATAATCTTAGATATCGTAGTACATATTAATATTAATACATCATTTCCATTTCTTATACAATATTCATATTGATATTCTTTATTTTACAGTAACTTAATAATAAAACTTAAATAACATATAGTGCGCAAAGGCGAGCCTAATATTCCAAGCGAAACAAGGAGAATGAAATTGACGATAGCTCTGTTCCTTTCTTCGGGAAGTCGGGAACATGGTCTTCTTTACGCCATCGGAACTAAGGGTCCGTTTTCGCACCAAAATGGCCTTTTTTACCCTCGACTTTTGGCATAAACTAAAGTAGGTATTTCAACGTTTTGTAAGGCGCGTGGTCTACTCGACATGCTTTTTATGCAATTTAATTATGGCATGATTTCCCTTGTGCATGAGTTCGGTCCAGAATAAAGTGGGCGCGAGTAACTCCCCTATACCTAATAGTAGGCCTCGGATAATCCCGGCCTCCAATTTGTCCAGCTTTTCTCAGATATTGAGACTTTGCTCGTAGTCGTGTGTTGATAGGATATGGTGAATAAGTGAGGAGAAAAGGCATTTTCATAAGTAAATATTGCTAACGAAGACAAAACATACACTAAGCCCTGTCCCAAAGGTTCTCGATAAGCTCTATGTGACAGATTAATCTGTAAAGGGGTTTGGGTAACCTACTATGGACCATTGGCGTATTTATTTTTTTATTTGCGGCCAACGATATCTTTACCATTATTTGGTAGCAGTACCTATACCTAGTGACGCACTTTATAAACGCAATACAGGAATCAAATTAAAAAATATGTAATCACGCTACTTCTCGAACAAAACTAATGTTATTATTAAACTTTTTTACTTTTTTGGGAAAGGCAAGGGTCCTTAAACCGTACAGCCAAGGTGTTTGATAGTCTGTATCGTTGGTAAGTTTTTTTTTTTACTATAGTTGACAACCAAACAGCCACTCAGTGTTTGATAAGTACTTGGAGGCAGGAAGATTTAAATAACCGGCCAAGTGCGAGTCGGACTCGCGCACGAAGGGTTCCGTGCCATTATCTATAAAAAACCGCAAAAAAAATGTATGGGAGCCCCCCCTAAATATTAATTTAATTTTAATTTAATTATTTAATTTTTGAAGTAAAACTTCTTAGGGCACGGGGGTAAAATTTATTTAACCTCTCAACTGTGGGTTATTCATATATTTGCTTTTCAATTGCTACTAGCCGGGTGCTATCACGAGTGGCTAAGAAATGTAACGGAAATTGGAATCGGTGACGTCAGGGTCGGCTGAAGACTTTTAAAACCGCAACTATTTTCAATACGGTTTTTAACTAATCAGATAAGATAATAATACATTCGTACAATAAAGAATGTTAATTAGTGAGAGAAAAACCTGATGAAACGTTAACAAATAAAAATTATTTTAAGCATTCTTCCACGAGTTCTTGATTTCCGGTATGGCCAAGATGGCGCCGCCGCCGACAAACAAAACCAACTAGCATGACTCAAACTACTTCGTTCAACCTCTTTGTTGGAACCGGAACTTATGTTTGACAGCTGTGCGATGCGATCCATACAGTTTGTAAGAAAAGAGTTTCATCAATGTCACACGGGTCGATATGGATTTCTAAAACAAGCAAAGCAATGCATACATTTGAGCGAGACGGCTTAAAGACGTGACGTCAGATGGTATATAATCTGAGCGAGATGCAAATAGTAGTGACCTCAGAACAATAGTAGTGACACTATTGAATGAGTTAAGTATATCACCACGAGCGCGACAAATTGTAGATAAGGAATGGTGGGAAATAAATGACATGACGTTTTAAAAGTAAGTACAAGTATAAAATAATTTCAAATAATCGGACGTCTGAAACTTAAAAGTAACTTGAAGCAGAGATTGGATCTCAAAATTGGAAATTTAAATCTCTTTTAGTATAGGTAGGTATAGGTGTATAGTATAGGTACCACTTAATGATCTAGCTACAGAAGTTTTACTTCTAACACGTGTACGGTGCTACACGCGTATTTTTTTTAAGTAAATAATATACTCAATATATTGTGAACATTTTAAGCGTCTACCTGCTACCATTATCAATATCGAGCAAAAACAAAAAAATCACGTTTGTTGTATGGGAGCCCCCCTTAATATTAAATTTCTTTTAAGTTTTAGTATTTGTTGTTATAGAGGCAACAGAAATACATCATCTGTGAAAATTTCAACTGTCTAGCTACCACGGTTCATGAGATACAGCCTGGTGACGGACGGACGGACGGACGGACGGACGGACGGACGGACGGACGGACGGACGGACAGACGGACAGCGAAGTTTCAGTAATAGGGTCCCGTTTGGCACCCTTCGGGTACGGAACCCTAAAAAGAGGTTAATTGATCTGAGGTTTGATACTGTGGCCCTATTGTTCTGAGCTGTGGCCCATGCTCCGCGCATGCGCTGTGATATGCTGGGTTTTACCGGAAACAAAACGTCAACCGCGTCAACGTGACGAGACAACGTTTTGTTGTGTCTAAGCACTGACTGATTTATGTGGATATATTGTTGTGTTTTAACTTTGATTTTTGTAGGAGAGACACATAAGGATGGGAGTAGATAAAGTAGTGTATGAAACTGCACATAACTAGGTATTATGCAACAGTTTCATAAACTACTATAAGTAAAGTGAGATAATTCAGCCCCGAAATGATTTAGCTATAGTACTCCATAGTAAGATAAGCTTATTTTTAATCGCTCTTTCAAAATTTACAACTTTCATGAGTGGCCGCCAATACTCAAAATCTACCAAACTCTAAGGAAACGTCAAAACGACGCCAACTTGCCATTTACATATACTTATCTGTTCAATTAGGGGGCACGGCAGTGCCCCCGCCAAGTCGAGCGCGAAGCAAACACTGCCGTACCATCCTTTACTGGAACCATTTCGCCGCATTTTCAGGCCCCTATTTGAGAACCTCTGGATAAGACCAGAACGCAGAAATTTTCGTCATCTAGTAAGCTACAATCACATACTTAAAATCCAAAATTTCAAGTCTGTAGGTCATTTAGTTCCGAAGTTATTCGAAAGCAAAGTTTCGCATTTTCGACACTCACTCACTCATGATCATCATAGAACTAGTTGTTAGGTATCCAACACTAGATGGGTCTGCCAGTCTTCTAACTCGCGCTGGTGAAGTGTTTTTCTATTAGTATATATAATCAATTTATCTTTCATTCAATGGTAAGTCAGTCAATGGAGTCTGTCATACTCAGGTACCTTATGGGGGTCAAAGGTCAAAACACCAGTACTTCCCATAGACTCCGGTGCTGAAATTTGGTGCAGAGTTTAGGTTTTAATAGCAACATAAAGGGAAACTATACAAGGTGACTTTAAAATATCGATCTATACTTTGGGAAATGATGGTGCCCATAGAATAATATGAACTTTCCCCAAGAAAAAAAATTTTGGGTCTCCCATAGTAAATTGAAAACAGCTGATCGGGGCAATGGACGGGACGGGACGGGACGGGACGGGACGGGACGGCACGGCACGGGACGGCACGGGACGGCACGGGACGGCACGGGACGGCACGGCACGGGACGATCAATACTTTGGGAAATGATGGTGCCCATAGAATAATATGAACTTTCCCCAAGAAAAAAAATTTTGGTTCTCCCATAGTAAATTGAAAACAGCTGATCGGGGCAATGGACGGGATGGGACGGGACGGGACGGGACGGGACGGGACGAGACGGGACGGGACGGCACAGAACGGCACGGGACGGCACGGGACGGCACGGGACGGCACGGCACGGGACGGGACGGCACGGGACGGCACGGGACGGGACGGCACGGGACGGCACGGCACGGGACGGGACGGGATGGCACGGGACGGCACGGCACGGGACTGCACGGAACGGCACTGGACGGGACGGCACGGGACGGCCGACCGACCGACCGACCGGCCGACTGACCGACCGACCTCATGGACATTGGCACCTCCATATTCTCTTGTGGCCAAGCCTACGTGGCGCTTTCACGAGTAACCAATCTTCATGGGGTGCACCTAATAAATGTTCAAGAGTATAAAAGCTCAAGCTTCAGCGATCACCGAATACAACCGGCTTAGGCGTAAATTCCGCGCCGATCTTTCAGAAATTAAACCGTCTAAACCGTCTAAAAGAATAAATAATGAACGCGAATGGGCAATACGAAAAACTGTTGCTACTGTACAAGAATCAGAACCGGAAAAAAAGAAAAGAAAGATTTGTAATAAAAAAAAACTGCTCCTAAAAATAAAAAAAAACTGTGTCAAATAAGAAAATCTAATAAAATAAATGAATATACCCACGTTTCTACAAAAAGAAGTGAAATCCCACCAAAACATTCTGTAAAAAACTAGCCAAGTCTCGATTATCTCTCAAAAGTAATGAAATCTAGACAAAGGCGTGCCAAGTCTAAGGTTCCTTACTGCGATTTCTTTATTATTATAGTTAATGTTGTGTGACTTGGCCGTTTAACATTCTTTATACGTTAGTGAGTACAAGTCAATTTTGAACTGCGTCGTATTAATTACAATAAATTACAAGTTGCAAGTTTCCTGATAGTATATAAAGGAATTCTATTTTAAGCAAATTAGTATGTAAAATACAACAGATATAACATAGGTAGTTACAACAGATATAACATTACGTGTAAACAAAATTGACTTGTACCCACTAACGTATAAAGAATGTTCAACGGCCAAGTCACACAACATTAACTATAATAATAAAGAAATCGCAGTAAGGAACCTTAGACTTGGCACGCCTTTGTCTAGATTTCATTACTTTTGAGAGATAATCGAGACTTGGCTAGTTTTTTACAGAATGTTTTGGTGGGATAGGGCTTATCGAATCGAGAACCTTTGGGACAGTACGCGTCATGTTATTTCTCTTATTTTAGGCCGTTTCATCCTAATATATTTCTCAATTTAGAATCCCACCCGCTTTTTTAACCGACTTTACAAAAGGAGGAGGTTTACAACGGGTTTTTTTTTTAATTTATTTTTTAAGTGCCTCGATTGCGCCTAAACGGATGGGCCAATTTGGAATATATTTTTTTTTCTGAAAAGGTTTCCCTTCCCGTTGGTCCCATTGACACCATGCCAGGATCTGATGATATCCTATCATGAAACCTGGAGAAATCGAGAGAACTCTTCAAATATAATATAGGCAGATCTATAGTGATTTTTGTGTTTTCCATAACAACTCGTCCATATTTTCTCACGGTAAGCATAATATTGTGATGCGGAACTGCTGATGAAGACCACACATGGCCACCAGAACTGCTCAATACTAGGTAAAAATACAATCTACTATGCGTCGCTGACAGGCAACATATAGCCTAAACCGGTAGACCTAGAGCCATGAAACTTTGTACAGGGGTTCCATATGTAACTTAGAATAGCACTGAGAGAAATTAATGGGGGGGGGATAGGGGGTTACAGTTTGTATTAAAGTCAAAAAGCACTTTACATTGGTTTCTAATGAAAGGGTTTGTGGTAGTCGGTTTTTTTAAGTTATACTTTTTGTTTTAATTATAGCCAGTTATATTCCTCCATTTGCATGACACTGACTTTTGTAGGAAACAATCATCTTTTACTACAAATGGGTCACGACCACAACAAACCGTGTTACAATAAGCTCATTGCAGCCCCAAAAAGAACTGAAGTAGTTAAACTTACAGAGAAGCCTTATTGTACCCCGATTCGATCTACAGTTCATCGGAGTTTAGCTTTTGCTGCAAGGTGCGAAAACTTAAATTACATTGGTTGGGCTTAGCTTACTGGTATAATACATGTGGCTTAAGTGAACGAAAAAGTGCTAATTAGTTAACTTCCAGGGTATTAGGTGTCTTAGAGACTTCCTTGTGGCTTTACACCTCGGCTTCTAATTGTAATGTTATTGTATTGATCGTGTAATAGTATATGACCGCAGCTATATCAGAATGGTTTGTGTGGTTTATTTATTACCTCGATGTATTTTAAACCGACTTCTAAAAAGGATGTCTATTTTTTTATCAATTTTTTTAATGTTTATTACATCCAAACTGGTACTATTTATGAACCAATTTAAAAACATCTTTCTTTGTTCCAAAAGGAAGCCTAATAGTTTAGTCCCATTATTTGAAAATCAGGAATCGGTCCAGTAGTTTGGTTTCTACATGAAAAAACTGTGAAATTTAATTAGTTTTTACCTGGATGACATAGTCATTGTCGCGAGATAAATTCTGGCTGTTAGTATCGTATGTTCGTCTAAATTATGTAATACGTATGGACTTCACTGTCAGGAGACAAGTGATAGGTCATGAAGTCGGTTTTTGTTAATTATGTATTTAACATGGTGAAATATAATAATATATGAAATAGAAAACTATTTTTTGTGCAGTCGCGTAAAGCTCAAGAAAATGAACTCTCTAGAACTTTTCTTGAATGGACATGGCTTTTAAAATTATGATTTGTTGGTAATTAAAATATATCTGTGATTAAGTTTGTGCCACTACCTAGAACGTGAGTTCGCTAAACTAGAGGTTTGACAACTCCATATAAATTGTCAAAGAACCTCATACATTTCGTTGTTTTAATTTTGACTGCGCAAACAATAATATCAGTACTGTAGGCCCTACAGTGTAGGGTAAAACCATTGCGAGTACCAACAATGTTTCCACAATAGAACACAAAATTGTTAACCACTTCAACATCGACAAAGCAGATCGCGCGGATACCGTCGCTGTCGCAGGACGTCTGTTGGTTTTTTCGTAAACAAGCTCCTCGCGGCTGTGCCTTTTTTACGCTCAACTTACTCGTGCGATGTTAACCCTTGTTGTAGACAATGGGGGATAATGGTGATTCAAACCAGGGTGAAATCGTGAATGATTCGTCTGATATCGCGAGTGCAACTCAGGATGAAGATACCGGTAATCAGACACCAACCCAATTATTAGAGAATGGAAAAAGAGGCCGTGATATGGACGAAGCGGAGTGGACAGTGGTTAACAAAAAGGGCAAGAAGTTGGCAAGTGATAGCAGTCGTGATAAAACAACCTATATAGAAACAAGTGGTTTAACTGAGATTAGTGTGACAGGGAAAGGGAAATTACCTAAACAGATTGGATTGGCGAGGATTTTCAAGACAGAAAAGATTGAAGATATTATAAAAGTGAAGTACGTGAATTCGTACAAAATTATTATCCAATTTAAGAACAATTCTAGTGCTGAAAAACTGATGCAATGCCAATACTTCGTTGAAAAAGGCTTTCGTTGTCAGAAGACCTCTGAAGTGGGCGTGTCATATGGAGTAATTAAAGATATAGATCTGGAGTTAGGTGATGAAGATGTGTTAAGTAGCTTGGAAAGTGACATCGAAATATTAACTGTGAAGAGACTACAGCGTAGAAGTTTTGATGATGACAGCAAATGGGAACCCAGCGAAGTCATAAAGGTGAGCTTCAAGGGGGCAATGCGGCCTCCTTATCTTTATATACATGACATGAGAGTCGCTGTGGAACCATATGAATTCCCGGTTACACAGTGCTCACGCTGTTGGAAGTTTGGACACACATTGAGAGTATGTCCATCTAATAGAATTGTATGCCCTAAATGCAAACAAAACCACCCCAATTGCGAAGCAACGAAGTTTGAATGCGCCAACTGTTCTGGTAATCACATGGCCCTTTCTAGGATCTGTCCTATATATTTGAAAGAATAATTGAAACAAAAAGTAAACTTTAGAAAAAACCGACTTCCACAAACCCTATTTGATTAGATTGAGTTTAATACAAACTGTACCCCTTATCCCCCCCCCCCCCCCCTTGGGGACTTAATTTTGTCAAATCCCATCTCAGTGCTACCCCACGCTACTAAGGAACCCCTGTACAAATTTTCATGGCTCTAGGTCCACCGGTTTAGGCTATGCGTTGCCTGCCCGTCAGCCACGCATTGTATTTGTACCTAGTATTGAGCAGATCTGGTGGCCATATGTGGTCTTCATCAGCAGTTCCGCATCACAATATTATGCTTACCATGTGCATTTGCACGAGTTATTATGAAAAACACAAAAATCACTATAGGTCTGCCTATAATATTTGAAGAGTTCCCTCGATTTCTCCAGGATCCCATCATCAGATCCTGACCTGGTGTGAATGGGACCAATGGGAAGGTAAACCCTTTCAAACAAAAAAATAATTTTCCAAATTGGTCCACCCGTTTAGGCGCAATCGGGGAACATACATAAAAAAAAAAAAAAAAAAACAAATATCCGGACGAATTGTAAACCTCCTCCTTTGGGAAGTCGGTTAAAAAAGACTTCGAAAATTAATGGCCGACTTTAATTGTACATACAAAAGGGCACAAACTATTTATGTTCCACCGTCTCCGCCAGTAGCAACAAGCACACGGGTTCGTACGCAGGCGCATATAATTAGAGGGAGCGAGCGCGACGATAATAGACTGCGACGCCCGACAGAGACAGACGACTCATTACCACTTTACATCGCACCTACACAACCTCAGCCTCAGACGAATGATTCTGACTCGGATAGATCCCCGTCGTATGCTGAAGTAGTAAAAACAAATGCTCAAATAAACCGCAATGCCCCCTCCGGCCAACGGGAAAAGTCACCAAAAAAGAAGCACCGTTCGTCGTCGGGTAAATCACGGTATGAGTACAATGTAGGCACGGAGGGGAACCTCCAATGGGAAACTATGTCATTTATGGCGGAATCAGAAGAAAGTGAAATACATGCAGAGGCAGAGGTACCAAACCAAAAGAAGAGTCGAGATTCCAGATGGTGGGAACTATTTCATAAATTAAAAGATACAATTTTGGAAAATAATACTTTAGAAGAGAAATTCAAGACATGTGGGTCTGTAATCTTAGAATGGGTAATAAAATATTTTATAGATAATTATCAGGACTGGTCTATTATAAAAGCTTTAACCGGGATATTAAATGGATAATTCACCACTAAAGAAGAGCGTAGTAAATATCTTACAATGGAATGCGCAAAGTGTACGCCCAAAACTATTGGAGCTTGATCAATTCTTGACCCAAGAAAAAGTTCATATTGCCTTGATAAGCGAAACTTGGCTGGAGCCTGAGAGCAGATTAAAGATAAGTAATTATACCATATTCCGACGAGATAGAATTGACTCGTATGGGGGCGTGGCCATCTTGACTCACCCGTCGATCAAGTCGCAAATGAGCCCGATCCATAGTCCTAACCCAGGTATCGAAATCATTCGTGTTAAACTATTTAACTGTACCCACATTGAAAATATCATATGTATTTATTGCCCCTCTTCAGTTACTACTACTCAAAGTGATTGGGATTTCTTATTTTCTCTATTCAATGAAAAAACCATTATCGGAGGTGATTTTAACGGACACCATCCTAATTGGTCCACTAAAACTGATTCCAGAGGTAATATATTGTTCGATTGTTTGAATGACAATAATTACGTTACCCTAAATGATGGAACCCCGACACGCATACAACTTGTTAATGGCGTTCTCCGGAAAACGGCACCTGATATTACTTTGGCTACACAGGATATTGTACTGAAATGCAATTGGACGGTAACTAATGAGACATTGGGTAGTGACCACCTGATCTTGAAAATCAGCTTGGACGTTTATTTTAAATCAGAATTTAAAAGATTCAGGAATTTGAAGAAGGCGGACTGGCATAACTACACGAATGATTTGGAGAAGGCTTTTTCGACATTTACGCCATCAGATGATACACAAATTACTTATGATAGATTTTTGGATTGTATTGATAAAGTAGCTGACAAACATATTCCTGTGGTGAAGCTGTGTGAAAACCCTTTAAGACAAGAAAAATTTAGACCAAAACCTTATTGGAATACAGAATTATCACATGCAATAGCACAAAGAAGACTCGCTTTGGTTAATCTGAGGGATAACCCTACGCCTCAAAACCTAGAGATACTACAATCAAAGATTTCTATAGCTCAGCGCCTTATACGAAACGCCAAAAGTAGTGCATGGAAGAAGATGTGTGATAACCTAGACAGCACAGTGTCTCCTAGCGAAATGTGGCGTAGGATGAAATGGTTGAAAGGTTATAAGTGTCCTAGAATACATATTGATAAGGAGAAAGCTGATGCTATTTTACACAGCCTTACACCAGATTATGTAACCCCTCCAGATTTCATATTTAACCCTCGGCATGCCTGGTGGAAAAAAGTTACATGGCGTGCCTGGTGGGTCTGTGAGACCCTAAATTTTAAATATATTTTTCTCCTAGAAATTGGTATCAATTAGTATAATTTATGATTTTATAATTAAATTAAACATGTTTATTAGGATTTTAAATAAAATACGTGTTGGATTCAACAATATTTTTAATAGAATCTTTAATTAAACTTTTACCTCTTTTTTTAACGTAAAATTAAACCTCTTATATTTATAAACATGCAAAATCAACTAAAACGAAAGAGATCTCAATCAGACTTTGGGGATCATTAGGCACATATGTTATCTTATATTGTAAGCTAAAATATTTACTCTTCTTCATTTCCGACATCATTTTCAAGAGCTTCTGTTCTTCTGTAAGGGGGCTGAAGTGCCTGCACGTGTCCCACATGTGCGAGGCCTTTGTGCATGTCCCCTTCTCCCACTCTCTTATCTCAGCCAACCCAACTCCTCCACAAGTTGGAGTAGGAGGCCTGGATGTTCAAGGAGCTCCCGGGTCGATGATGCTTCTCCCAGAATCGCCATCCTGGTTTCAATTGTGGATGGACATGCCAGCAACATGTGCTCGACCGTCTCCTCCACTTCCATGCAACCCCTGCATAGGGGGCTGTTGGTTGCACCTGTAATTGTCAAGTGTTTATTTAGTGTACAATGGCCTATTTTTAGGCCGTTTCAAGAGCTTTGTTTTTGAAGCAATTTTCGCACTGGAAAATTGCATGATCTAGGCACACGGGGCTCTTGCACATCTCACAGATGTATTGTCTTTGCGGTCTTTCTTTGAAGGACAAACGTGACATCTACGCCTTACACCTGGAGCTGTTTTTTTTAACCGGTGGACCTTCTTCGAGACCAATACGGTCGGCAATTCGTTTGCGGAGATCTGTAGAAAGAATACAACCTTCATGAATAAAACCCATCAAATTCGTGAAAAAACTTTAATATACCAAACTATAACAATCCAAATCTAGCGTATTATATAAAAAATGAGTTCCCAGTTAAAATATAACGTTTATTTTTAAGAAATTAGACACAAAACCAATAATAGCAACAAATAAATACTTACATTAAAACGTCACGCCGTATGCCTGGTGGGGTCTGCGAGACCCGAGCGCACTTTACACACGTCCTATCACTACTGGAGCGCGCCCCGGACTGAGATAGCGGGCGGAGGGCATCAGTTAGTTCACTACGGTCAGCTACTGAGAGCAGTTACGCGCGAAATTCAAATTACAATGAATTATAACGGTTTAACGGATGCGGTGGGTCTGTCAGACCCAACCAGGCATGCCGAGGGTTAACTCAAGTAATTCTCAATTGTCATCCAAAATATCGATTCAAGAACTAAACAATTCAATTAAGACTATAGATACGGCACCCGGGGTTGACGGTATTTCGTTTTCCATGATAAAGAGATTGCCAAAGAACGGAAAGGATATTTTGAATGATATTTATAACAAAGTATTGTCCTCCGGTTGTGTTCCTAATCAATGGCGTGATATTAAAATAGTTGCTGTACCTAAACCTGGTCGAAATACCCAAACAATATCTGATATTCGGCCTATCTCCCTTATGTCATGTCCATGCAAGATTTTTCATTCAATAATTAATAAAAGGTTAGAGTGGTTTCTTGAAAAAAATATAATGTTTTCTAAAGAGATGGTAGGTTTTCGAAAAGGTAAATCATGTCTCGATAGTTTAACTAGGGTAGTATCTAGGGTACAAACGGGTTTTAGTAGAAAACAGCTGACCCTTGGTTGCTTTATAGATGTTGACAGTGCCTACAACAATGTTAATATTGGAAGTCTTTTGTCTACTTTGAATAATATTGGTGTGGGATCCCATATTTGTAATTATTTGTGGCATTTCCTAAAGAATAGGCAATTAAAAGTAGATGTTAACTCAACTTCTTTATGTAGGACTACGGGGCTTGGTATTGCTCAGGGTGACCCCTTATCACCATTATTGTTTAATGTAGCAACCATGCATATTTGCCATAGGTTAGGTGTTAGCTTTAATGTATCGCAATACGCTGATGATTTTGTTGTCTATGTTACATACAAAGAACTATCTGGATGTAATTCTACGCTTCAAAATGCTGTTAGTACTATGTGCTTACTGGTTAATGAGTTAGGTTTAAGTATATCTAGTAGCAAAACAAAATTATGTTTGTTCAGCAGAGGGTTCAACAGGCAGGTTACAAATGTTAAAATAGATGGAACAACCTTACAATTGGAACAGAACATTAAATATTTAGGTTTATGGTTGGATAGATCACTAAGATGGGGCAAACATATAAATGAAATCAGTGAGAAATGCATGAAATTCCTTAACATTCTCAAAGTATTGGCAGGGTCGGGATGGGGAGCCCATCCTAAACATCTAAGACGAATTTATATAGCTCTTATTCGTAGTCGGTTGGATTATGCTAGTTTTTTATATGACACTAGCGCTAAAAGCCATTTGTATAAGTTAGAAAAGGTACAAAACCAGGCTATGCGGGTGATAGGCGGATTTATTAGGTCAACACCTATTCATGTAATGGAAAGTGAATTGAGTCTCCAGCCATTACACATCCGTCGCCGATTTCTAGCCGGTAAATTTTTACTGAGAGCAAGATCTCTTAGTGATAATCCAACCATAAATGTCGTAGAGGAGCTATCAATATCATGCCAATGTAGCTACTGGAGAACTAAGAGGAAACCCTTATTAACTTTGGTATATGAACAAATTAGAGAAATTCCTATGTATTCCAGTCCAGTTTTAGAGTTGTTTTCGTTAGACACTTGGACCAGTAACATAGACCTATCGAACGTAATTTTTAGTAGTATGGATGGGCTGGAGTCAGCTAAACGATTGTGTAATTCTGTAGAATTAAAATCTAAATGTGATACAATGTTAAAATCAAAATATCCAAATTTTTATCAACTTTATACAGATGGTTCTAAAGACAAAAATAGTAGTAGTGGGGCAGCTATATATGACCCACAGATCAAAAGTTCCATTAAGTTTCAAATAGATGTTAGTGTATGTATAATGTATATAGAATTATTCGCTATTTCTGAGGCTCTGGCTTATTGTAAATCTTTGACCTCGGACAAAATTGTAATCTTAACAGACTCCAAAAGTTCTTTACAACATTTGGCTCGTTGCACCTCGAATTGTCGAGGCACCCCGATAGCCTACAGCATTTTAGGTACAATTTTGGAATTGAGGGCTAGGGAAGTTCAAATACAGCTACAGTGGATCCCATCTCATGTGGGTATAGCAGGAAATGAGATAGCTGATTCACTTGCCAGCCTAGCGTCTACCGATGGTATATTGGTGCGGTGTCGCCCCTTCTACACTGATGTATTAACCCAAATTCGTGCCCACTGTCAGTCACTCTGGAAAGAATATTTTGATCAAAGATCTTTGGAGAAGGGTATTTGGTATCGCACCATTCAAGGCAGCCCCATCCACAGACCTTGGTTTGAGAATTGCTCTTTGGGGAGAACGGAACTTGTAACCGCTTTTAGACTTCGTTCGGGACACATTCCTTTGAATAAATTTGCCTTCTTGATGAGGAAAGTCCCGTCTCCGAACTGTACTGAGTGTGACCAAATAGAAGATGTCTATCATATTATAGTGGAGTGCGTCCGGAACGAATTTCGAAGGAGGCTTTTTTATAACAACAATGATTTTTTCGATGTGGGTGGCTGCAATATCGTTCTGGCTTCACCTGAGTCTGATGAAGCCAGGTTATTATATAGTTTAGTTAGGTTAGGAATTAGACTAAGAAATAATGGTGTGCCTATTAATTAGTTAATGTAAGAATATTAGTTGACCCGAACGAGGGCGACATAGTCATTTTTATTGTACTAAGCCCTCAATAAAAAAAACAGATTAAAAAAAAAAAAAAAAAACATCGACAAAGAAATCTCGGATCCTTTTGTGATCCTCCCGTGTCGTAGTCGTATTGAAAACTCTTGAGGCCTCGACTCGCCCTTGACTGTTTGAGTGTGAACCGAGTGGACCGAGATCCGGGAAAAAGTCCATTTCATTTGGTCCCCGCAGATACTATACATATATCCAATTGACTGCGCCTGCGGGGGACTCGCCAAACGTTAGTTGTATTCAACAAAGCATCCTATGTACGATGACGGGCCGCCAGACAGTTTCGCAGCGGCTGACCAATCACAGCTCTCTTACCTTGTCCCCCGCCGGCCGTAAATTGGTGAGTTGAGTTTCAAAGGAAAATGTATCTATGCGCTCTCCACTGGATAAGTGCTCCCTGGTCCCCCGATACCAGTACGTCGATTCTGTAAAATTCGAACAACAACTTGCATCTCCCTTCGCTATCACTCTCACTTCGCATTACTAAATGTGAAAATCTCATTTTTTTCTCGCTGCCACTCTCGCATGTGTAGTCGCAAGTGTAAATTCGACTTATCAACTGAGTTTTGGAATGCCAATCAAGAAACTCACGGCGGATTCAGATTCGAACTCTAAAGTGAGGTTTACAAAATCACACGGCAGGAACATTATACGGAGTTGAAATTAAACCAGCAAGTGATCAAGGCTTACACGGATCTTTGATGGAGAAGTGGGTTGATGTTCAAGACAGACTTAAAAAAATATTCTTTACGTGTAAAACAGTTTTCTTTTTCATATTGATTTATGTTTGTTCTATTTTTGTAAGAAATATCTGATTTATATCTTCTAGAGGCATTATATCTGACGATTAGATAGTATCCAATTACCGTAAGGAGGTGTTTCTTACGGTAATTCCCAGCTTCAAACTTGCTGTTTAATGACTTTCTCTTGTTAAAATTAATTCTTATCAACTCACGCCCAGACTGTAGCCACAGATTAATAAAGATGCTGTAGCCTCTATTGTACATTTTCTTCTAAATCAAGAAAAAGGAATCGTCATAAATAATGAAGAACGAAGAAATGTACCATAATGACATTCCTTCCATACAAAATGGAATTGTAGTTTTCTATTTGGGAAATGTAATATTTCTCATTTTAACTGAATCTGTAGCGAGCTGTGTCATTCCGTTCCGCACATTATGTTTCTTGAATTCGCAATATGTATAAAACGAGGGTTGACTTTTGTGAAACAAGTAATTTGATTTAAAGGTCGTAGAAGGTCGAGCTGTAACGATCTGTGTTAAGAATTAATAGGCACTGTTTTTTTGCAAATGAAAGAATGGATTGAAATTAATGGTTGAATAAAATATTTATATGACAATTATGCCGGTTTCGCGTACACCTTTTTTTCTGAGCCTTTTTTCCTCAAAATTGCGTGACAGATTGTCAAACTCCGCTTAAATGTAGTTAAGTTAAGTTAAGTTTTTGATCTGTGGCTTCTATCGTGTGTTGCCACAATAATTTCGCCAATGTCACGTGATGAACCCTGTACATTAAATGTAGTTTGGGTTGCTGGAAGATTCAACTGACAGACTGTCAGAAGTCTGTCAAGATCTACAATTTATTGCCGTTAGAGCCTTTTTGGGTTTCTGAAAGCATTTTCAGTGAGTCAACAGATTGTTGTCAGGCCAATGACATTCGATTTGTAATTGGAGAATATTGAACAATTAGTGCTGTACGTATATTATCCGTATTATCCCGATTATCGCGAATTTAACTTCATACTATTCAACTTCCAAGAGTGTTTGCACAAAACCAAGTGAGTAAAAAATAATAATTATGAAATCGGTTCATAAATAGTACCAGTTTTGAGGCAACAAACATTAAAAATAATAATGATTAAAAAAAACATACAACCGAATTGAGAACACCCTCCTTTTTTGAAATTGGTTAAAAATGGGCACAATTTGTGCTGCGACCCCGTATGGGGAAAGGCGTGACGCTATGTTGTTGATGTTGCAATAACTCGATACATAACTTCAGACCCTACAAAAACTCCTTTCAGCAAACGAAGCCTAAAACACAACTCGCAAAATTCATTCCTTTTTCACCCCAAAAGACAGTGAAAAAGGCTGTTCACAAAAAGCAACAAATTGACCAGACCAGCCGATCCCATCGACAATGGAGCCTCCCATATGGCTCCCTTGTTCAGTACTGAATGGAACCAATTTTACTTCAACCAATTTATCTCGGACCACCACACACCCTTGGTTCTGCACACACTAGACTACTCAGCCAATCAAATACCAACCATACGATTCAGGCTAGAGGTCAGTTTTCAATTGGTATATTGATTAGGTCTTGGTTGTGTGCTGGGCTTTGAGGTGTCAGGGCATAGAAGTGGTAGGTGCTGTGTAATTTGCCTGATGATTGCTGTCAGAAGATTTATGTGCGAGTGTACTACATACGTACGACTAATAAATGTACGACTGAAACCGATTCTGTCTTTTTTCAAAAAAATATTTTCTCGGTACCTTAGCGTCATTTTCTGGCCTTAGAAAGCACAATGTCAATCTTGCTTGAGTCCATTGAACTACTATTACTAGCGTAGGTACGTAGTGATGGCTCAATGCTTGAGTCATTGAAGTTACAGCTTTCGAAACAACTGTACAACCGCACCTCGGACACTCCATAGAACGCTCGTAAAATAATCACCTATTACTAATACATAACCAAATGATGTTTGTATACGTGCAAATGTGTGCGTAAACTTTGCTAGGGCTGGTGGCGCGGCAAATGCAGCGATATTAAAGTATACGCGTCGTCACTCGTCCGGCGTTCAGCCCTGTCTATTGATCCTTTAACCAATCTTTTGACGCCAGAGGTCGGGTGCGGTATCTGAATCAGCGCGGGGAAGGGAGTGGCCGTTCTGTACGGAGTACTATTATCACTTCTGTGGTACAACACAATGTAGCTATAAATAATTTGGAATTTGGAGTTTTGGCGCGCGCTGACGGATGGATGGAACTAATGAATGACCAATGAGGAACTCAGAGTAATTGATTGTCTAAGATGAGGAATGGAATTGGTGTGGATGACGGATTCGTTACATTCAGTTGCGTAAAAGTGGCGCCCCCTGTAAACGTCCCTCATTAGCAAAAGATCGTTGGAAGACTATGGTTGGAATTGCCTAAATGGTCTGGTAGATACAACTTGGTCAATTGGACAGTCACATTAATCTAATCATCTATCACGTAGCATACAAAGGCACTAGTTCGCATTTCTCTCAACTACCTATAGATACAAAGTTCACCCCAGCAATAAACCGTTACAGAAACTAAAAACCCTCACTGAAGTAACCACCTGAAAAGCGCTTACAAAAGCCATTACAACCCCCTCCATCCCGTTACGGCAATCTATCCAGACTCCTATCTATTGGGGACCCGCCCCGGTCTAATGTCATGAAAAGTAACTAAGGGTTACCTTAAACCCCTCTAGGGGACCAATCCAGCTGCCAGAATGACGGCACAGTGGCTATGATGCGACGACGACACAGTCAGGTTTTGATATCCATTATCTATCATATCACCTACCTGACTACCTTTAAGACACCCCTCATAGGGTGCATGACGTCTGAATTGTAAGGGATGAAAGCATAACTTCCCCTAATTTTAAAGTCAGATATTTTTCTTTTCCGGCCAGGAGAACAAGCGGAAGGGTTAATGATAATCGATTATCTCAATTTCTGACTTTATATTGCTGTAAGTCGCGGCTTCTATCGCTATTCGGTGGTAAGTAGTCGTAAAGCTGTGTCCCACACTGAGCTGCGTAGAGGAGTGTGGTTCCATGCTCGTATCCGAGTATCCGAGTATATTTTTTTTACGTACAGGCACATAATTGCATGCATTGCTTCTGGCCCCACACTAGGATACCCTGTGTCGTGGGAACCAGAAACAGCGACATCACAAACATGTAACCATCCAAGACCTGGGGATATTTTTCGGTTTTCGAACCCGGGACCTCTCGCATGGTAGGCAGATGCGCAACCGCCTGCGCCACAGAGTTCGTCGAAGTAAATGCCCGTGCCCTCGATGGAATATTAATGGGCTACATATTATTATCTATTTATGGTCTGAAATAGGATGTTCCGAACGCCCTATAAAATACCTAAAGCGGGCCATAGCGTGAGAGTCACTGACCCATCATTTAGCCAGCGGAGTTCAGGCCCTAGCGTATTGAACGACAGCAATTCTTCATTCAGCCTACAAAGGGCGGATTCCCCGTCAAACACCTTTTGTGTGGCTTGCATATAGGAAGAGTGGTTACGAAAATGGTGATGGGTTCACCTCCTGTCGTGTTGGGATATTGTGATTCGGGCGCCATCTATTTCGATGACGACGATGTCTGGATAAGTCGAATCGCACATCCTTGTATTTTTTTGAAAAAAATAATAGCAGATTTTGCTGTGTATAACAATAACATACGAAGAGATACCTCCCTACCAGATCTCTTCTTAGCTAAATATGGGGTATACTGCATATGGGTACCCAAAGGCTGCGGCGTTACAAAGCGAAACCCTCTATCCATAGAGCTCCCCTCGTCTCAAAGGGGGATGTCTCTAAAACATCAAACCTAATCCCCACACACCTGAATTCTATAGTAACTACGCAACGAGTGAAATTACTCAGACGCCAACAGTTTTTCCACGCGGAAGCGCCTACACAAACAAAGCAACCGTGCACCAACCCTGCTGAAATCGTGCAAGTGACTGCACCCCGGAACAAGTAAACTGGAGCCACGTTACGAAATAAATTGTATGCACCGAGTTTTCAGTACAAATCGCATTTTTGCGAAATAACTACTTTACTGATTTTTGAGTTTCATTTCATTTATACATTATCGCACAAAACATAAAAAACACGTAAAGTTTACAGAAATATATGTACAAAGGCGAACTTATCTCTAAAAAGAGATTTCTTCCAGCAAACCTAGGCATGACAGGAAAAAAACAGATAAAGAGAGGGAAGTCAATGCACAATTTACTAAAACTAATGACAGGTATGAATAAATATAGATTTCTACTTATAAAATAATATAATAAGCATACCAAATTACTAAATAAATACACAATATGCAAATATATACCTACACCTACATATATACAAAATTATCAAAAATACATACATACAATATCTATATATCACGAAAGAGAGAGGAAGTGTTCTTTTACCCGGTTTTTAAATGTGAAAAGAGTGGGACTGTCTCTTATGGTGGAAGGAAGTGCGTTCCACAGTCGGATTGCCTGCAACCTGAACGAGTGCTCATATGCCGAAGTGGCTAAGCGTGAGGCCGTGTGAGATCGCCGATGCCGATTGCCTGAAAAGCGGTCAAACCGGTCTCGTAGGTAGTTGGGGTAGCGCGGATTTTTAGGGTTCCGTACCCGAAGGGTGCCAAACGGGACCCTATTACTGAGACTTCGCTGTCCGTCTGTCCGTCCGTCCGTCCGTCCGTCCGTCCGTCCGTCTGTCACCAGGCTGTATCTCATGAACCGTGGTAGCTAGACAGTTGAAATTTTCACAGATGATGTATTTCTGTTGCCGCTATAATAACAAATACTAAAAATTAAAAGAAATTTAATATTAAGGGGGGCTCCCATACAACAAACGTGATTTTTTTGTTTTTGCTCGATATTGATAATGGTAGCAGGTAGACGCTTAAAATGTTCACAATATATTGAGTATATTATTTACTTAAAAAATAAATAATTAAATTAAAATTAAATTAATATTTAGGGGGGGGGGCTCCCATACATATTTTTTTTTTGCAATTTTTTATAGATAATAGAACGGAACCCTTCGTGCGCGAGTCCGACTCGCACTTGGCCGGTTTTTTTCAATATGTTGAAAAGATAATGAAGAATATGGGAGTCTCTGCGACGACGAATCGGAAGCCACCCCAACTCTTTGCGATATTGAGAAACATGGTCAAATTTGCGCAGCCCGAAGATAAACCGAATCCCGAGATTTTGAAGTCGCTCGAGTTTTTTCAGTAGATCTTCGTTCGCACTCGCCCAACAGACATCAGCGTAGTCGATTAGTGGCAGGAGAAGGGACTGAGCAAGGGTGAAATTGGGGTATGCCGCGGCAAGAAGTACTGCAGTCGCCTGAGGGAGTGGAAAGACGCTTGGGGTTTGTGCTTCACTTTGTTTACATTGCAATAAGCTCACACACACAGCCCTACTCCAGGATAGCCTGAGTATTGGAATCCAGTCCAAATGTCGCAGTCATAAAACTATAAGACCGGGATATTTTTTGTTCATTCCCAGCTCGAAAATTTAAGCCCAATCGAAATCCTGTAACTGGAGTCCCAGTAGTTCGTTCAAAGTTCAAATGCACGTTTCACCGATGACAGGTCACTTTAAATGACAGCTCCTGACACCAATAATCGCGCTTTCTCTTGAAGCAAACATCCTTCAAAACGACAGTTTGACAGTGATTGCGATAGACAGGATGTCAGAGATGGTAAATAGTGTTATTTGTACCTGAGTTTTTGCACCATCGGTTAAATTGGTAGCGGGCTGGCGTCTCCATTCTTCCCCCTCCTTGTCCGCCATTCAGCCACCAGACTACTCCACGTTCCTAATTAAGGGGAGCGATCTCCAATGCAACTCACGGCTAGGAATAGCCGCACTCAGACTATACGTCGTAAGTCTAGACCAGACGCTCGTGTCTTTTGATCAAAGTCTTATGATGACATAGGAAAGTTATTTGTTATTAAAACGTTGGCGCGAACGGTACACAGATTTATCACGAAAGCGCACAACGTCGATACACGGTGGAATAGATGACATTCAAAACTGCACAACGTCTCCCCAGAGGAGCTTTTACACTAGTTTACCTGTAAGCCAACTCACTGTGCTTCATTTAGGAGAAATTATATATTTCTAGTGCTTTACTGTGAGGAGTGTGCGCTACCCTGTAAATTGATCAAATTCACAACGTCTGTACACGCACGCCCTCCCGCTACCGCCAATTCTGGCTGTGCGCTTTTCAAGGGGTCAAAAAGCATTGCGATGAAGCGCAACGTCTTCAGACTTCCAGACATTTTGTATGGAGAAATGCTGTTCGTTCTTTCACACTCACGAAGACGCTGCTGTTCGCGCCAACGTGTAAACAGCGTATTTCTTTTTCTTATCTCCGGTGATCTTTAGACAGTGTAAATGATCGAATCGGGCAGATAACAATTGAAAAGTATTATACAGTAACCCACACTCACCGCAACCGTATACTCTGTTGTCAAAAATTACCTTCATTCATTCTATCATTCTATCTTTGTCAGAACATACGTTCACTACATATATCTCACTATTGATTGGATCCCATTTCTATATGGTCTCAACAGTATTTGTGGCAATACAAAGCTCCAGTTAGTTTTTTAACGAAAGAAGGAAAAATAAAGATCTAAATCCTCCCTTTATAGGTCTAAAAAAACTGGACCACGTTAAAAAAACGAACCAACGCCTTTTTGTTAAAATATGGTTCTAAAATATTTGAATGAAAAGCACGCGCGCGTCTTGACTCTACCATAACGAAGCTCTTGGTACTCTTGTTTTGAACACGAAAAAAATTGGCTGAAAAAGAATTGCTTTGCTTTTATGGAGTATTTTCTTTCGCCCTTTGTTGTGAGATAATGAAAGGCTACTTCTGCGAATGAATGCGATGCGACGCTCTGTTCCGAGTTTCTGAGGAAATAATCAGGAACTGAAAAACAATGACAGAATGGTGACGTATTCTGGTGATAGGCAAAATAACAGCGACATTGAGAACATCGTTAAAAAAGCTTCATATCTACATATACAGGTGTAACAGAAAAGTGTAGTTATATTTGGGGGGGGGGGTGTTAAGGGAAATCATTTTGAACAATTTTTACTATGAATTCGATTTCATCAGAGCAAAAACATACGTTTTGTGCCGGGCGATCAGCTGATTGTATGGAGAAATTAAAAATAAAGTTGCTCTGATATTTGATCGGTTTCTTAGTGAAAGTTGCTCAGTATGATGTCTTTAATAACCCCTTCAAATATAACTAGGGGTTTCACAGGCACCCGGTATGATAAATTAAATACGCACATATTACTAAGAAATCTGTCAATTAAATTAAATTGTAATTGATCACAAAGCTTTGGCTCCAAATAAAATCCGTTGTGGCAATATATGATGCCACGAAATCATGTTGCAGATAATTACGTCGTGCCCCCCCCCCCCCCCCCTCCCCCGGTCAGAATCCCGAAATAATTCAATTTTCACCACATGAATCAACCTCCCCATATTCGGAATTAAATTGACGTTCCGCCTGTTATCACTGAATATGTATTGTAGGTGAGTTGATACAATATTGTACACAACATAGAAAAGGGCACACATTTTATAAAGAATACGAAATAATTACAGAAATAAACCGCACGTTACCATACCACAGCGAGTGAGTTCCTCTGGACCAGGCATAATTAAGGGTTAGTTATCTAGTAAGTTTAATTAAGGGAGTTTCTTGCCCTTCTTTGCTTCATCCCTAAGCCCACAACTTCCGAACGGGCGGTAGTATAAAAAAATATTAATATTATATTGACGATGACTAAGTAATATGTATGATTTTATGGTCAATAAAAAATTTGAACTTTGAGCTTAGAACTTAAGCAGACAGTCAGTATGGCTACTTTTACCACACTGTTCAAATGTCAAAAAGTGTGGTAAAAGTTGGTCTAATTAAAGTCCTGAATGGGTGGGTGTGGGTGGGTGGTCGTACAATTGGGTATAAAGATTTGCGTGCATTTTATGCTGGTAGGTACAGGTAGCCATATTTGGTCGAAATGTTTATTTACCAGTTTATTTCTTCTTGCCGCAGATTTATCAAGTCTTTAGTATCAAATACATTCACAATGTGAATTTCAAATTAATATGTTTTCTGTAATAATAATCCCTAACTGTTTCACATTACGAGCTAATTGCGAAATACAACTGTTATTCGTTTCCTTTACGAGCTTATGAAGTTTTTACGCGCATTTGCATATTTATGCGACGTAAAGCGTTTATGACCTCTTGAGTCTTGATCCGACTCGTGATGCCGAAATCGCGAAAAAATAATTAAAGTTTGCAGTTTAATGACAGAATACATTATATGGTTTAATTAAATGCTAACCCCCTTATTAATTAAAAGTTTTACTCCGAAAGTAAACTACGGGACAGAGCTAGACATTGGAAGGTATCGGATGATCTATGATGATGATTTACTTTACGGTGATGATGAAAAAGCTCTATTTACCGCTAGTTTATACCGATAGAGTGAAGTGCTCACATACACATCTGTCTATGTGTATGTGAGCACTTCACTCTATCGGTACTCATAGGAGTTGAGATACATGTTTTGCCTCTTGCACTACCCTGGCCTGTAAAGACATTAAGCTGTTTTCGATAGTTCTATTACAACTTTAACGAATCTGTCGTCAAATAAGAACTTATCAAGGACGGTAAGAAATTTGAGACAAACGTCTCTTACAGCACAATACCTTTTCACAAAAGATTATTATCTTTTATTTTCCTTTTTACAGAAGCGCCATTTTGAGACAAATGCCGCTATCGATTGCTACCGGGAATCTCGTAAATGGCCATTATGTGTTTTGCCGCAACTGGAGAGGTGACAGTGACATACAACGTCTTCTTTATAGATGAAATGGCTGTTGGTAGTAGCACAGAATAATATAAGTACGTTGTAGACACTTGTTTTTCATGGTTATTGGCAATTTTCTTTCTCTGTATTGTTTCTTTCCTGCTTCCGTCTCGATCAGACGAACTCTAGTCGACTACTACTCAGAGCGAATATTCAGGTGTTTGTTAGTACTACTTTGACTTTAACTAACCCTTAATCATATGTAATGATATTTAAACACGTTTCCGATAAGTAGTTGACTCGACCGACAAGCAAATAATGAAATAAACTAAGTCGATTTTGCAGTGGATTTATTTAACTGAATAAAGGGGTTGACTCTCGCTTCTATTTAATTTTCAAGCAATCGTTGTGTGTGGCATCCAATCCGACAAGCTCAAGTGTGGAATGAAATCACTGTGAGTGAGACTAACCTTGCCTCATATGTCACACTGTCGCACCTCACTGGCGTTCGTGAGGAGAATGGGAAGTCCTCTTTTTAGGGTTCCGTACCCGAATGGTGCCAAACGGGACATTATTACTAAGCCTCCGCTGTCCGTCTGTCTGTCTGTCTGCCTGTCCGTCAGCGGGCTCTATCGCACGAGCCGTAATAGATAGAAAGTTGAATTTTTTACAGAATGAATTATCTGTTGCTGCTACAGCATTAAATACTAAACTATACGAAATATTGAAAAAAAAGGTTGTCCCATAGGTACAAGTAATTGTTTACCTGGATGTCACCAAGATATGATACAAGAAACGTGATTTTTTGTACTTTTTTCATACGAAGGTGCGGAACCCTCCGTGTGAGAGTCCGACCCGCACTTGGCCGATTATTACTATGAGTTTTGGAGACCGTTTGGGTAACGTAACTACATATGCGGTTTCCTAGAAGACGGGTAGGCGGGACAAGGTGGTGTAAAATGGAAGCTGAGGTTGATGTGAAACGTCCTTAGTCTAGTGGTTACAGTCATGCCAGTCACACGGGATATGCTGGTTTGAATCTCGATTCTGTTCTGACCACATTACCAATGCAATATCAAATTGTATGTTACGCGATTATTAAGTGCGTTCCAAAAGTGATGGAAGACATTGAAACCTTCATGTGTAGTCCACTTGAAATTCAAGTAAATAACTGGATAAACGAGGGTACAAGCACAACTGTCCCTAGCAACCCCGAATGAGTAAAGACGTCATAAAATTACAGAATCCGGATTTGCACCTGAAAAAAATACAATTATCGTTAGCCTGACAGTCAATCCGACTCGCTAATCTCGTTCAAAATCGACAGTTCCAAAGCCATTTGTCCCTTAATTCATCAAGACTGATCCGGTGACTTGTTGGAAGCGCCCTTTCGCATTCGTCAGCAGAAGGGCTGAGGGCGTGATGTGACTACTGAAAGCGTTTGACGGGATCAAGTATAGTTTTTTAGAGATCCTTCAAGCCTCAACCTCTGATACGCTCTCCGAATGAAGTAAAGAGTAGCAAGCGTAGCAAGTTATATTATAGGATGTTATATACAGTTGCTAGGGATATTTTCAGTTCCCAATTTTCACTTTGAAATCAATCGGTTTTTTGCACGGCACATAACGTTGTGGTAAAATAAATTAAAAGCAAAAAAAAATTTTTAAACAAAGCTTTTATTTAAATGCCCTAAAAAGAAGAAAATAAAATTTCTTTTGAATGAAATGCGTTAATTTAATCAATTACACAAAATTAAGTTAAATTAAATTAAATTGAATTAAAATTTCAATTGAATCAAATGCGTTAATTTAATCAATTACACAAAATTAAGTTAAATTGAATTAAAATTTCAATTGAATCAAATGCGTTAATTTATTAAATTACACAATTTACATGATATAAAAGCTTTTAAAAATAATACCGTTGAAGAAATAAAGCCAACTGAAAGTAGTAAAAACAGATGGCTAATTTATTAACGGAGATGGTTGGCAACTGCCAAAATTAGTAAAATATATCTAAGTGAATAAATTTATTTTAGACGTAATCTAAATCCAGATTAAAGCAGCTTCTGCAAACCGCTCTAAGTAATGGTCGCAACAAACTATTCCCCGAAATACTAAATTAGAGCATCTTTTGTTATACTTCGACATTTGGATGGCTTGGATTGTATAGAGTCACGGAGTGGTCTCCAAGTTTACAGCTTTTAGCTAAAGATGTTATAGGTCTGAATGCGACTCAAATTGCAGCTCAAACTTGAGTGCATTTGCATAACTCGATTCCACAACGCCTCGATTTATAAAGCTCTAGTTATGTTACGGCATCTTATGATTTCTAGTTGTTTAGTATAAGAATATTTGAATTTCGGTGATATAAAGATCGTTATTTGGGTTTAATACTTGATTTTCATCAAATTTTCCAATCAGCTTCGGACGACGCTCTAACTTTTTATCAATTTCCGCGCAACCAAGGAACCCGAGTTCCTTCTGATTCCTCGTTTTTTTCTCCACTTGATATATTCGCTCCATAAAATATGTAGTCTCCGGGAAAAGTTCGGTGGGAAACGAAATCGTTTATCCTCAAACGGAGGACTCTGATGTGTTCTGTTCCGCATGCAGATTAGAGTATGGAACTTTCTACCGCAATTCTGGCGTGCCCTTTGCGGCTTATTTGGGTAGATATTGGAGCAGGGTCGAATGAAATGCTCTAAAAGTTGTCAGGCTCTGAACTACTGAACTTTTAATTAGCTAACCAAATATGGAACGAATTATACTTTCTCCAATACTGGATTTATGACTCCGGTATGATTCTCGCGCATTCGATATACGATATCTACACCTATATCGACTGATTTTATATGGGAATCACCCGATAAAGGTGTCGATATCCGTATAACGAATGCGCGAGAATCATAGGTTCGTAACCCTGCACTTTCAAAATTTACGAAGTAAATCGAAGACCTGACTCAGCCCATCGCTTCAAGTACCAGGCTAACATACATAACAAGGGTAGAGCCGCTGGCTTACAAAACGTCCTTGAAGCGTGCACGCTCTTGACCACAAGAGGCCTCTCCGGGGCGGGTGAGCGACTCTCCCTTGTGAACACCTCTTACAAAACCTGTGCTCCTAGTAGTTCGCTAGAGAACTAGTCGAAATTACCAGGGATTTGATTTTTTTCCGAAATCCGGGGTAATTTGTAACCCAAACACGAACATGAAAAATATGTAGTCTGATATCTGTCTAGTAAAACAGAATCTGTTTCATGAATAACTAAAGGAACAATAGCTCCGTGGTCTGTAATCTAAATAAGGTAAATTATCCCAAATACGTATGAAAACAAAGGGTACATTAGAGATACCCTCGCGTTATCATCGGCCCCGGGGCGGAATTCGCTTCATTTGTCATAATAACAAGTCTTGTCAGACTTTCGATCAGCGTTGGGTTGAATTGATTACCGAATTCATTATTCTGAATCTGAATTTCAGATACAGCAATTTGAGATTTAATACGCAAGTCCCTGAAATATTGCTTACTGTAGGTACCGTGTTTCCGCTTTGCACTTTAAACGATGAATTATTGGACATCATACAACTCAGAGGAATCAACTAGTTGGATTATTAGTCTGTCATACAACATACAATAGCTATTCTAAGCGAAACTCATCCTCTTTCGTTATTTTTACTTCTACGGTACATGTCTCGTCTGCACCTCATATCATCGAAACTCTTTGGATTCGGTAACTACCGGTCAAACATTTCTTTTTTTTTCGAAAAGAGTGTTTCTTCTTCTGTCTTTTTGTATCGAATCTTATCATTTGTTCTAATTTCACATCTTGGCCTTGATAAATAAAATTGTTCTTTAAAATTATTGTTCTATTGTTTCAGATGCGAATCAATAGATAGTAGACGAACAAAACCACAAGAAAACCATATTTCGCTTCTGGACAAGAGGTAAGCTCTATTATGATTATTATTTGTAAGGATGTCTAATCCCATTCATCATCCCAATAATCACGATAGGTTAATTTAAATAGGTACAAAAGACTCAGGTGGTACGAATTCAGCTTGGATATCTCAGTCGTAAATACGAAAGTTATGGCTCAATCTTACTCGCATCCGGGTAAAGGCCTGGGCCCTTCGGTGGGGACATTAATGGGCTACATTTACTATGGGTGAAGTGAAGTACCTACTGTGAAGTGGGTCACCTGAAGAACTTTGTTTTCACGACTTGGTGTGGTTAAATTTTTGATAGTTTTTGTAGATTTTTAGCAAACTCAATGGAGATTTAAAAAAAACAATTTCAGTAGTTCCAAATTCGTTACTAGCTGTCGTAGGCCAGACATGAGTGAAGAAAAGTTGCCAGTCCAAATAATAACAACCGAAGAACATAATCTGTGGTCGTTTAATGATGTAAATATTACTGATAAGTACTAACCGCCGCACTCAGAGAGATTTAATCAACCATTAAGTCAGTTCCAAATTTGAATTTACATACAAAATCCTTTACTTAGTAATCCTTAATAAATCATTAAATGACTCTGGGTACGGCGGTAAGACTTATTCGCGAAACGGTTAACGGACGGAATGACAGACAAGAACGTTGGTTGACACCTCAGGTTGACACGCCGCGCCATGTTGCTCTATGGTAGACTGTAGACACGGTAGACAGACACACACGACAGACAGTCTATGTATATATGGGCTGCGTTCAAGATCGGTCCAAAATTACTTAGGTACTCTGTGACGACAACAGACTGTGTCATTGAATTCATGTCTATAAAAAGCCATCTGTCGGCAGCTTTCAGAACTATTTTTAGCTGTCAGAAAATCGCCTGTTCGGTGCCACATATCTACGAGCTTTATTTTATATAGTCCCAAAAATTAAAAGCGTCGAACCGCTCCCCATATCACGTGAAACTTGTTAAATGTGGAAACATACCGAAAATATTAATTGAACTGTATCGAATGATCCGCGAAACAGGCGAGGGGGGGGAGGGGAAAACGACTCGGATGGGAATCGAATTGGCGATTCGAGGCACGCCTAATTGATGGGGCCATTAGCACTGGGATCTCCATAATGTTTTCCAGCCCCGAATAACCGAACCGGAAGACTCAGAGGCCCGGAAAAATCGGGGTTTTGAAATCGGAATTATTGAAATTATTTTAGTGGCAGATTTTGCCTGGATTGAGAGTAAGGATTGAGCCTTACCATCTGGAAAACCTGTATCTCCTCACTGTTAAAGTGTGGTGACTTAGGCCATGTTCACGTTTAATGCCTTAAATTAATGAAGCAATTGTCACAATGCAAAATGTCAAACTTAAATCAGTTTGGCATTAGGGCAATGTTTTACAATTACCATTCGTGGTATCCTTCGCATTTAATTTATGGAATGCTAAGTGGTGAAAGTGGACCTAAAGGGCTTGTTTGACCAGCTTTGTTTCCATACCGCTCCTGTTTGTTATTATAATGTATTATAGTCCGTACGGAGCACTCTCGGCACAAATAGGTACGTATTTGATAAAATTATGGCTGAAAACGGTTCGGGTTTCGGTCAAAGATTAATCACATCAATAAACGCGCGTAGCGGGTTTTTTAGGCTTTCAGCGAACTTCGTCTATCTATTGGGTATTTCTGCCCACCCGCCAGTAAAACGCAGTAAAGACCATTTTGGTCAAATGGAGTTTTAAACAGATTCTTGATCAGCGATTTTCGCGCTATTTTTCTGTTTTACCCATTTCTTCCTAGGACGCCTAGAAATGGTGGCCAAAAACGACCCAAAGGCAGTAAGAGCCGGAACATTTGATGAAATACCAGTTAAAATGCAGCGCGGTGGCGTAAGATATGCAGTAATTGCAGACAGACAGGTAGAAAACAGACTAACTCGCAGTAAATTATTTTGCAACTGCATTTTAGTCTTTCTTAACATTCTTACAACAATCATATAAAAACTACCTAAAACGCAGTTCAAGCTTAAATGTGCGATTTTTCTCTTACTGCACTTGAAAACTTTCAGTTTTTTATTGACTTTCACCACCTAAAACGCAGTAGATAAGAATGTACTGCGCTTTAGGCCGTCAAAGTCAATGAACTGTTATGTGTTATAAAACTAGTTAAAATGCAGTAAAGACCAACGGACTGCGTTTTAGACTGTGTTTACGCATACCTGCAGAGACAATTTAGCCACATAAATTGCAGTAAAAAATTAATTGAACTGCATATTAGTTGGTTGCATATCCGATATCACTGTTCTGTTCTGCTAACTAAGATGCAGTAGTGAACTAAAAAAATGCGTTTTAGATGGTACAATCTACAAAATCCACAAATCATACTGCAAAATGTAACGCGCCAACTGCATTTTAGGTAGTGA
Source organism: Argyresthia albistria (assembly GCA_963457715.1). Taxonomy (NCBI): domain Eukaryota; kingdom Metazoa; phylum Arthropoda; class Insecta; order Lepidoptera; family Argyresthiidae; genus Argyresthia; species Argyresthia albistria. Next base: position 11,296,526 of record OY735256.1, on the reverse strand, counting down.
AGGTGTGTATGTGTGCACGCACACGATCGCACGCCACGCAGTACCTATGTATGCGCGAGGCACGGAGTCGGTCAGTTCGGCCACTGACGCTAAAGATGGGATGCTAAGGGATGCTAAAGATATAAAGATTTGGCTAGACAATTGCTCAGCTCAAAACAAAAACTGGTGCCTGTTGACCTTTTTGGTGCAGTTTGCCAACAGTGATGAGATGAGATACAAGCTGAGTCTATTATCTTGAGCTACTTCGAGCCAGGCCATACATTTATGTCGGCTGACTCGTTCCACCACTTGGTGGAACAATCTTTCGCTAGGGCAAAAAAGATTTACGACTTCAAAGACTACGTTACTGCTGTAGCAAAGGCTGGCAAAGTTGAGGTCAAATCAATGCAGGTGGAAGACTTCTTCAGTTATAAGGATTACTCCAATCAGACAAAACTAAAGAAGCGAACACCGAGAGTATATCTCAAGGACATTGTGGAGGTGATGGTGAAAAAGGGAGTTTTCGACTTGCACTACAAAACCGACCACCGGAGCGATGAGTATGAAAAACTCCCTTTCCTCAAAAACAAAATCATTCCGCTACCAACTGGAAAGACAGCAGCTAAGGGGATTCCTGAAGAAAGGAAAAAAGCTTTGATCAAGACTTTGGGGCCCCTTATGCCAGCCAACAGGCAGAGTTTTTGGCAGAAACTACCGGCCTCTTCCAAAGTGCATCATGTTGAATACGAAACCGCAAACATGGATTCTGAAGAGGAGTAACAATTTATTTCTCTTCAGAATCCATGATTCTGTGTAAAATTAAATTTAACATGGCCATTGTAAATGTAAACAACGATGTGATATTACGACGTGATCCTAATTATAGCTCTTATTAATATGACCTATAACTACAAACATGGATCCTGAAGATTTGTATCTATTTATTTCTCTTCAGAATCCATGCGTTTGTTTTGTGTCATCGACCTTGTCAATAAGACTGATTAATTTTAATGTGTAAAATGTGATTTTGCATGGCTTTTGTGAATGAATATCTAAATAAATAGATAGTGCCATTATCCCTATAGAAAATGAGGACAGAGAAATTGTAATAAAATAAGTAACTTATAGTTCTGTGTTGTCATCATCGCCTCGGTCCCCAATCAGTGAGTACACTCGCGACGAAGACAACGAGACTAAAAAATTAATTACTTACAATTTTGCTGTCCCCATTTCTATGGGGGCATAGAAACTATACCAATAATGATGTTTCTATAGATATATATTAATAAACATAGCAATTATGTGATTATACGTCTTACTTCTTTAAACGATACCAACGGTACATAGACAAATAAGTAATTTAATAATAACTGTTTAGTTGCATTTGTGCCATCATACTTGTGTCATCACGATTGTAACTTTAAGACTGAGAAATGTTAATAACCCAAATGTTCCTATGTAGCACATAATACGTGTTTTAATTGTTACTAATAAACATATTTTCTCATTTAAAATAACTTTTATTTTAATAATAAATGGATTGGACTAAAATGCACTTGTTCTCCTTATACTGCATTTTATTCTGTTACATAGATTAATTAAATAGGAATATTACCTTTGAATGCAGTACAGGCCAAATTTCACTGCATTTTAGTCTGTTATACTTGCGTTTTACTACGCAGTAAAGGGTCGGGAAATTGATTGATTTGATTTATTCGGCAAATAATACGCTTATGCATTTATTAAGTATCCAAGAAAATTTGCTTTCAGGCTGTCAAAAACATGCAATAACAAAGTTTGAAATATTCCAATTACAAGTATTTTTTTTATTTTTTTCAAACTTTAAACGCGTTTTTCTCTTAATCACTTTTTGGTCATTACTGCGTTTTACTGGCGGGTGGGCAGATTTGTCTACTGCAGTGCAATCTAAAAATTATATCTGTCTAGCGTTTCAGTATCAGAATCGTATGTAGCTTTTATAATTCTAAATCTATTTTCCGATTGAATTATTCACCCATTTATCGATATGACAAATGGGAGAGGCAGCTATGGGCCTTAAAACACAGGGTTTTTTTTTAACTTAGTTTAAGGCAACAGCTAGACTCGCGAGAAACAAATACATATTTTTTTTTTCTTTTCTGAAACCTATCGTGTGGGTTATCAAATGAAAGGGCTTCATGAGCCGGTTCTAAAAATATACTACAATATTAACTTTCGTCCGGCCACCTATTTCTAAAAATCCAAGATTTTTTTCAAAACATACCAAGTTTGGACTCCTCGAAGTAGGAGACGGGTTAGTAAAGAGGATCTGTAGAGACCATCATGAGAGGGAGTGAAATAGACTGTAACTTTTTCCGTGAACAGATTGTATTTCAACTGTTCGCGAGCTCTACTGTCCACAGGGCCACTAGTGTATCTACCTTGAAAAGTCAAAGCGGTGGTGTTGCGCGTATATGGTTTTAAACAGCGTAAGGCGCGGGCGAAGCATATGGCCTTCTAAATGGCGTACCGTGTAAATTAGAAGGTCTTCACATATACTCAACAGTGGGTGGGGTTTATTTTCAAAGGGCACTTGATTCATTGTCTGTATTCCAAATTCAAACAGACAATTTACTGTTTACGAAGCACGATAAAACAATAAACAGCCAACAACAATATAATCCGCTTACATGCAAAGTATTCCGACACTAGATAAATCTTAATTAGCTAAGTAATTGTTTGTTGAAAACAAGGCATGATGTTTTCATCCGATATTTACTTAGAGCCGTCTTGTTTCAACAGAGATATTTAATTGGGATTAATGCTGCCTTCGTTAAATCTGCTCCTTTATTAGCGTTTTTTAGCCGACTACGCCAAAATGAGGGTAATGTTTGTCGAATGTATACTGTGCGTTGTAAAGGTAGCGTGTGTTGTGGACATATCAAATAATAACCGGCCAAGTGCGAGTCGGACTCGCGCACGAAGTGTTCCGTGCCATTATCTATAAAAAACCGCAAAAAAAAAATGTATGGGAGCCCCCCCTAAATATTAATTTAATTTTAATTTAATTATTTATTTTTTAAGTAAATAATATACTCAATATATTGTGAACATTTTAAGCGTCTACCTGCTACCTTTATCAATATCGAGCAAAAATGAGCAAAAAAATCACGTTTGTTGTATGGGAGCCCCCCTTAATATTAAATTTCTTTTGATTTTTAGTATTTGTTGTTATAGCGGCAACAGAAATACATCATCTATGAAAATTTCAATTGTCTAGCTATCACGGTTCATGAGATACAGCCTGGTGACAGACGGACGGACGGACAGACGGACAGCGAAGTCTCAGTAATAGGGTTCCGTTTGGCACCCTTCGGGTACGGAACCCTAAAAATTGGCCAATGTATGGATAATCATGTTTGAATTACTTCCTTTCACAAAACAATACATTATACAATGGAAAATTGAATAAGAACTATTGAACGAATAAAATGTTTCAGGAAAACAAAGGTAGGGTAGGTAACTAACAGTCTTCGTGTTAGTTCGACATGTAGATTACAAGAACCACCACACGGTACTATGTTACTGAATAAAAATTGCTTTTAAAACTCTTTCTGACCATTTCATGTAACACTTCGATGCGAACCTGCCTCTCTTGCGAGAAGCGGGCGTGTGCCCAATAGACCACCCACCTATTAGCCCGCTTGACATGGGTTTGACAGATGATATTGATTAGCAACTGGATACTCAACTGCATTAATCATCAAAGCAATGATAGTGTTCGGTTGCGCTAATTACAGGCACAATAGGCATTCAGTGACATCTAGTTAGTATTTAAATTGCTTGACGACAGTGCACATGATTGATGTCTGACATTGAATAATTTTGTATGTGATGTCCATTCCATATTGAACAACTGGATAAACCTCGTGGGAACAACCTTTAGCCCACTTAAAGTAAAGAAAGAAAGAAAGTATACGGATAGGCCTTTCTCCGGAAATTTGTGAGATTATAACATAAAACAAACATAAACATTTACATAATGAGATAATATTGATATCTTATTGACTGAATTCTATTATTATTATTATTGTGTACCTAGGACATTAAGTAAAATGTATTATTGTATTAAATGATAATAATGATTAATAAGTCTACTTACCTAAGACATTGAGTAAAACCTTAGTTAATATGAATTATTGTGCATAAATTTGTATCAGTATATTGCTACACCTCAGGGTAAAATGACATGAACAATTACTATACCTGATAGCTAGTGGAACGATAGGACTGTATATGGATGAATTAGCGATGGAAACGAGCAAGATAACTATTAATTATTTAATCAGCAAATATTAGCAAACCACACAAAAGCGACCTGAATGACAACTGACTAGACCATAGAGATTCAGTAGAAAAACAGTCACTAAAAAGGTCGCATCGCAGCCAGTCGCCAATATACCGGACCCCCAGTGGAACACTAACAACCGGTGGTGACTGGCTGGGGTGCGGCTTCAATCAAAATAAGTTTACGGGCCGGTCGGCGCAGCACGCCGCTCCTGGTCCGGACGTCTGCTACGCGAACCGCTCCGTCGGGTCCAAGGTAGACCTTCTCTATCCTTCCTAGGGGCCATAGGCCGCGAGGGAGGTTAGAGTCGCCGATCAGCACCACATCACCCTCGCCAAGATTTAACGCGTTATTGGTCGTGGGTCCTCTTGGTCGAAGCGTTGGTAAGTATTCGCGCAGCCATCGTGCCCAAAATTGGTCGGCCAGCCGCAGAGTTCTCCGCCAATCGCACCTGCGTAGCAGGTCTGCATCCGTCAGTGATGAAGTCCATGGTACCACTGAAGAGGTTCCCAGGATAAAATGAAAAGGTGTTATGGCCTCTGGTGAATCAGGTGAAGATGATACGTAAGTCAACGGCCTCGAGTTTACTATCGCTTCTGCCTCAAGAAGGAGCGTCGTCAGGACGTCTTCCTTTGCTGGTTGGTTAGCGAGACAAGATTTGAGGGCCGTTTTTACGGTCCGTACGAGCCGTTCCCATGCGCCGCCCATGAACGGAGATGCTGGTGGAATAAAGCGCCAATTGATTTTGTGGTTTGTAGCGTATTCTTGGACACAGTCGTCATGTAGGTAGCGTAGCTCATTTGACGCCCCCACGAAGTTTGTCCCATTGTCTGAAAATATGGTAGTGGGTGATCCGCGGCGAGCAATGAAGCGTCTCAGGCTCATGATGGCGGCATCAGATGAAAGTGACGTGACGATTTCAAGATGGAGTGCTCTCGTTACCAAACATGTGTACAAGGCGACGTATCGTTTTTCTTTGCGTCGGTATATGGTCACCATAATTGGGCCAAAATAATCGAGACCCACGTGGGTGAAGGGTCTTTTGTGGTGATCCAGCCTTTCTAGTGGTAGATTTCCGATCTGAGGTTGCACAGGTTGGCCTTTCCATCTTCGGCACATCAGGCAAGCGTGAGCTACGCCACGGATGCTGTCTCGTGCTCTTAGAATCCAAAACCTCTGCCGGAGTTCATTTAGAACGAGCTCGTTGAAGTGGTGTGCCGCTTTGATGTGCTCGTGTAGGATCAGGAGTCGTACTGCATGGTGGCGGCCGTCGAGAATGATGGGTGATTTTACGTTCTCGTTAACTTCTGGGGCTGACCTAATGCGCGTGTCTAATCTCAATAAGCCGTCTTGGTCTAGTATGGGTGCAAGTTTTACGATTCTGCTGCTCTTGGGCACTGGCTTTGAGCTTCTCAAGGCTGTCAGTTCGTCGGGAAAACTGTCTGTTTGAGCTCGTTGGGTCACCATCTTCTCGGCTTCCACGATGTCCGCTGCGTGAAGTTGGTAGGGAGACGTGGCGCTGTCTATAAACAACTTAGAATTTGGGGTTATAGGCCGAGACAGTTTCAGTCGGAAAAGCCGTGCGCCCTGGAGGACACGGGCGGTGGCTCGAAGTAAGCAAAGCCAGGAGCTAAAACGCGTCGGGTCAGGTACTGAACTCGCTAACGGGGTGTTGAGGAGCAGAACCACCAGATCCGATTTTAACTCGGGATCTGGTGTGATCTCTTCCACGTCCGCGGTGCACTCGGTTGGCCAAGTGCATGGCGATTCACTAAGAAATTGTGGACCGGTAAACCATCGATGAGATGAAGTTAAGTTGATTTTCTTTGGTTTGGTCGCGTCATCAGCGACATTGCAAGAGGTAGGGATCCACCTCCAACTAGACGGATTAGTGGTTTCCAATATCTCTCCCAATCTGTGCGCTACGAACGGTTTGTACGCGCGGGCATCACTCCGAATCCATTTGAGAACGGTAGTCGAGTCAGTCCAAAAGATAGTCACGGAGGGCTTAAGTCGATGAGCTTGTAAAATGGTTTGCGCGAAACGCGAAGCAATGACCGAGGCTTGTAACTCTAAACGAGGTATCGAAACCGGTTTAAGGGGTGAGACGCGTGCCTTGCTTCCGATGAGAGCCGTAGAGACGGAGTCGTCGCTGTGACTGAAACGCCAGTACGCGACACATGCGTAAGCTTGTTCACCGCCGTCGGCTATTACGTGCAGTTGGACGTCCGTCACGTCCGACCTGTTCATGTACCAGCGAGGAATTTTTATAGCAGCTGCGATCTGGAGCTGTCTGAACCAGTCCTCGCATTCGCTCACGTATGCTTCAGGCAGTGGCGCGTCCCAACTTACGCCTGCTCGCCACAGCCTCTGAATCAAAATACGACCCCAGATAACAACTGGCATTAACAAGCCAAGAGGGTCGTAAACTTTCATGACATTTGATAACAGGCTGCGTTTAGTCAAAGTGCCAGTCGGTATCTGAGGTACTGCACGAAAGCCCAACGAGTCTTGAAGTGGGTTCCATTTGACACCCAAGACGCCAACCTCACTACTTGGTGGTAGGTAAACGTCGGAGCTTGCCTCGCTTCGAAATTCCTTGGGGACAAGGGTAAGGGCGTCTGGGTGGTTTGATGTCCACGCACGCATCTCGAAACCACAAGCTTTGTGAACGGTGACTACATCGGCGGCCAGTTGTGCTGCGTCGGAAACGCTGGAGTGGCTGCCGAGGTAGTCGTCCATATAGTGATCTTCGATGATTGCCTTACAGGCGGCGGGATAATCAGCTTCTAGCATTTTCGCGTTTTTGTTCTTTATGTAGAGTGCGACAAAAGGACTCGATACTGCGCCAAATATCATAGAAGCCATGCGAAACTCCTTTAGGTTGCCGTCCTTGTTGCGCCAGAGAAACCGTTGTGCGTCCCTGTCCCGTGGAGTAATTTTAACTTGAGGGAACATCTCTTTTATATCTCCATTCAAAGCTACAGCACCTTCTCTGAAACGAAACAAGATGTCGAGTAAGGGAGACAGCAAATCAGGGCCTTGTAGAAGTAGGCTGTTAAGGCACACGTTTTTCGTCGTTGCAGCTGCGTCGTGGACTGCCCTCAGCTTCTTCTTCTGTGGGTGAAGGACACCGAAGATTGGCAGGTACCAACGGATGGATCCATCTGCGTTAATGTGCGAGACATTTTGGGGCAGTCGTTGATGATAAGTTTTCGGATCGCATTCTTCTGCGTAGCCTTTGCTGATAACGTCATCTATAAATCTTTGGAATGCTGCGGCAAACGCTGGGTCCTTTGACATTTGACGTTCGAGTGCCTTGAAACGTGATAGTGCCTGCGGATAGCTGTCGGGTATGATTTTCGGTAAATCCTTCTTCCAAGGAAGACCGACTTCAAAGTGGCCGTTGTCAAGTTGATGAGCTGAAGATTCGATGATGTCGACAGCTCGTTTATCGTCGTCGTTAGGGCGAGGAGCATTTTTCGTTATGCCCAACGCGTCAATGTCGTATTGGGTTTTAATCAGAGCGTCAAGATCGTCCGAAACGTGATTCACGAACTCAAGTGGCTTGGACGAAACAGAAAGTGCGCCATGAAGTACCCAACCTAACAAGGTTCTGGAGGCGACGGGTTCGTTCCTATTTCCACATCGCACTTCGCGGCTCAGAGATAAATGCCAGTCGGGTGCGCCAATGAGGACGGTAGGAGGGGTATCAGAGTAGGACAGTTCGTCGGATAAGTCCGACAGATGGCCGTAATCCGTAAAGTTGATCAAATCGGGGTTCTGTGCGCGAAGCGCTAGTGGTTGAATAGCCCGCGCGTGCTTCACTAGATATCGATCCGATTGATTCCGTCCTCGAATGTAAAAATCTACGTAACTTACTTCGACTTCTTTAGTCATACCACTGACTCCTTCGATTCGAAGACGCTCTTGTCCGGTAGGTTTCATGCCTATGCGCGCTGCTACTTCTGCGTCAACCAGCGTCGCCGTGCTGCCCTCGTCGAGTAGTGCTGTCGTCTCGAACTCGCCGTCGGGACCCTCGAGTACGATCGGCACGACTTTCAGCAGTCCGCGAGGACGCGAAGCCGACGGCAGAGCACCTGTCGCATTTATTAAAAAATCAGACGTGTTTGTGATTTCAACGGCAGGTTCGGTTTCATTGTCGGTATCACTCGAGTGGTCAAGATCAGTAGTGCTAGCGGGAGACGCTTCAATGTTGTTACACTGGCCGCTGGGTGCCGCGCCAGTGTTAGGGTTCGCTGTCGCACTACCATGGAGAAGTGCGTTGTGACGTCTCGAGCATCCATCAACGCCGCAACGTTTCGCGCGACATTTGTTCCATGTGTGCGGGTTAGATTTTAAGCAACGGTAACACAGTTTTGTCTCTCGTACCCAACGCCATCTGTCGTCGATAGTTAGAGTTAAAAATTTCTTACAAGATTTTATGCTGTGCGGCCCTTGCTTACAATATGTACAACGCTCGGGTGTTTTGTCGTTAGATGTTGTAGCGTGTACGGTTTCTTTTCGTAAAAGACATTTCGAAGGATGCATCGGAGTCGTAGTCGGTGCCTTAACTGTACCGCCGACGACGAAGTTGTATTTTAATTGTTTATCGGCCTCGGCTAGTAGGAAGCGTGATAACAATTCCAATTTTGTGATTGTCTGTTCCTCAGGTATGCAAACAGATGCAAAATCTGTAAAACGGGCTCTCGTATGCTCGCTCAACTTTGTCATCACGCTCTGAAATAGCTCCGGTGAGGATAAGTACTCGTTTTGTTTGAGCAACTTAAGCGTGGTAACAAAATTACGTAGTTTGTTGGCTAAACCGTTTAGATCTTCAGGAGAACTTAGCTTTGGGCTGTTGCGTAACTCGGCGACCGCGCGGGCCACCAGGAGTTCCGGTCGGGCGTACGTTTGCTCCAAGGCGCTCACAACGTCGTCAGTGTTGCCGGAGGTCCAAAGGAGCGACGCGATAGACTGGTACGCTGGACCACGGATGGCATGGTTCAGGCGATCTAGGTTCTCTGAAGGGGAAAATTTAGATTTAGTTCTTTCATAGCTACTTTTAAAAGCCATCCATTGGCCAATTTCGCCCGAAAATGGTATGAGTTCGGGTTTCTTTGGCCTATGGGAAAGAGCATTAATCGCGTGTGTCAGCTCTTTTATAGGGTCTGAGGCCGGGGGTTCAGATAGTCGTCGTTTTTCTACTACCGTGTCGTACTCATTTGCTAAGGCAGTATGCGTGGGCTTTGAACGGGTTGCACGGTTGACATCGGGCATACCAAACGACACCGTGTTGGCGGGGGCAGCCGGCTGTGAATAAAGTCCTTGAGGAATGCTCAGGGTGGCAGCCGGTGCCTCACCAGGCACGTTAGTATGAGTTACCGTGGCCATGTTTGCGTTTTGGTCTGAGACCCAAGTAGTAGTACGCTTTTCGGCGATACGACTGGAAGAACACGAACTACGAGATTTGGCGGACTTATCTTGTGAAGCGTCCAGAGCGGCGAGTTTTGCTTGTAGCTCTGCCTGCTCCGCCTCGCGTTCGCGTTCCGCTTGTTCGCGCTCGCGCTCGCGCTCGCGTTCCGCTTGTTCGCGTTCGCGCTCCAACTGCTGACGCTCGCGATCCACCTGGCGCCGCATTGCGTTCGCTTGGAGTGCTAGCTTCTGGGCGCGGACGGTTGCCGAGGAACGCGAAGAGTGTGTGTGCTCACTACATAATTCCTTGCTGTGGACACTAAAAACGTCTTTAGGCGGTGTTTTTGCTTTCTCCTCGATATGCGAGCTAGCACGAGCACTTGGACGATCGGGGGCGGGGTCGGGTTGTGCCCCGCCACTGAGATTCGTGTCCACCGTATGTGTACTCGGGCTATCAGGCAATGCCGAAGCGCCATCGTCGGTTGTCGCGGCTGAACCCGGCCGGGTGCCGCGCGGTGAAAGCTCGCGGCCTTCGCGCTGCACCCGCCCGGCTTCTGTAGCCGCCAGGTTCGCCTTTGTTTTGCTGCGTGTTTCCATCACGGTTTGAAATGAACGTGAAATGTGTTCAAGATAAAATGAAAATGTACAATGACACTTACGTGAAAATTTTTGACAATTGAATGACAAAAAAAAATACGCTGAAATGGTAAAATTACGGCGAGAATGGACCAAAATGATAGCTAGTGGAACGATAGGACTGTATATGGATGAATTAGCGATGGAAACGAGCAAGATAACTATTAATTATTTAATCAGCAAATATTAGCAAACCACACAAAAGCGACCTGAATGACAACTGACTAGACCATAGAGATTCAGTAGAAAAACAGTCACTAAAAAGGTCGCATCGCAGCCAGTCGCCAATAATACCTAATTATTAAGATCTTTATAACATGACATTTATGGCAATAAATATATTGATTGATTGACATTTATACAGGCACATACATTACTTCTGGCCCCACACTAGGAATGCCATACTCCACCACGCTTCAGTGCGGGTTGTGATAGAGATAAAAAAGTTAAGATAACACGTACATGTTTGATACAAACTTCCTGGGAACAAGAGTAAACATGAGTAACAAATCATAACTCACCAAGTACTGCGAACTCGTGCGAGTTTGCGGAATCTTCTTGTCACATACAACTGCTGTCGTTTGGAGTTGAGACGAGGCAATATAAACTGTGTATTACATTAACTTATCCGACTCGAAGGACCGCGAGATGAGATAAGCGTAGTTGTGATAAATGGAAAGAACGGATTTACATGTTATATAGTGAAACCAGATTTAAATGGAAATGCTGTGTTCACTACTCAAATTAAAGACTGGGTAAAAACGACTGTTAATGGATCTCCCCTTCACTCTCAGAAGCACACTGCTCAAACGACCGAACAATGACCTCTTTATTAATCTGTGCAATGGCGAACTATTGTTATATAAGATGTGTGGGCGAACCAGTTATGTTTAATTATCGTCATCGCGTCATAGCTCATTTTGCTAGCGGAATTGTGCACTAGTATTTACCTTAATAAAATAATAACACAACATCCTTAATTGGACCGCACACAGATCGGTTGGAATATCAAACTTATCTAGGTCAACATTCGCACCTGGGACTTCTGATTTAATAGATTCCTAATTAGTTCTGAAGCCAAACTTTCTCCTACGTAATTGAGTTTTGGCTGGAGCGCTTTTGCCTCCTTCTTCCTTCTTCTTCTCATTTTCCTTCTTCTACTGTTAAGTACAAACCTAGACATATTATACCACGTAATTTTGTAATTTCTTTATTGTACATCACATCACAAGACATAATACAGATAACGATAGAAAAGAAAAGAAGGCGAGCTTATCTCTAATAATATCGACGTCGATGTTGTAGTCAGCAATCCTGTTTAAAATTAATCTCAAGCAGTCTCGATAAATCGCTGATTATTCTGTCATTACATGTATATACTTTATGATTTATCTGTTCAATCGGGCGGGATGCCTTGAGACATACCCCTACACTCCTGTACCTTCAAGCGATATCGCATATTGTAATATTGGAGTGGACTAGGAAGATTGACCATAACCATAAATTGTGGACTGCAAAGTTGAGCAATATCTCTAGTCGCTTAACTCCCGTTTTCGTAATATTCCCGCCCGGTCTTCTGCAACGGTCTTTACATAGAGGGAGCTACTGCATATCACATGACATGCTCAAAGAATTCGATCCAGTTATAAAGAAATATCTATCGTTCATTCTAATAATTCACCAGGTTAAAAACTTAAAAAAACCGAATTCATGATCTTCTTACCCCCAGTTTCTGAGCCGCTGATCACAGGTCACGATTAACTAATCGGTGGTTAATTGAAAATGGTGGCGTATGATTGGCTGATGGCGGCACGTGATTGGCTGAAATCAGTTAATCGCTCTGTTAGCTAATCGTAACGTTTGATCAGCGTCTCAGAAACCGGGGGATAGTCCTGTCCGCGTGGAATGCGAATGACGTCTAATTCACAATAACACACAAAATAAACGAAATCGGTCCTTACAGCCAGAATTCATCTACACCACACATAGTCACAGAAAGGCAAAAATATGAAATTTTGGATACGCTGAATGACAGTATTTTCTGTGTTGAAACCTAAATACTGGACCGATTCCTGATTTTCAAAAAATGGGACCAACCTGAAGGTCCATTCTTTCATATAAAAAAGAATATTTGAAATCGGACTCTACTGCTCGCAGAAGCACAAAATAGTGCTCGACTTTGACAGTGAATACCAAGACATCAATTAATGTCTATTGCAAGGGGATGAGAACTTAATTTCCCCTAATTTTAATGTCAATTTTTTCCTTTTCTGCCAGGAGAATGACAATCTCTCGACTGAAAGGGCAAATAATATCTACCAATTTCGAGGTAATACACATAAAAAATATATATAACACAACCGAATTGATAACCTCCTCCTTTTTGAAGTCGGTTAAAAAGTAAAAGTCACAGCTGAATGCAAGTGGGAAAAAGACAGGGCTGAAAGAGCTGCAAACGCTGCCTGTTTATTTCTGAATATACGTCGCCGCCATCTATTTATTTTAGGATATCTAAACTTTAGGATCCGAATTGAATTCCTGATAAACCTATAAGAAATTCCCTCAAATTCCGTCCCACAAACCCCGAGTTCCATATCTAAGTTGAGCACAACAAGCCGTCTACTTCTAAACAGGAGTAGGCCTCCTTATTATGCATCATAAACTCGCCAGGGGCAGTGAATGGACGCTCACTATACTGTTGTTTATAGTTTGTACTATGATCCACCCATTCTGGGCTTTACATTAGCCTATTTGTCTTGAACAACGCCAATCATGCTTTGCTGTTTACAATAGACCCAGGAAACGGTTGTTCTGTTGTCAATTAAATACTCATCTAACCTTTTTCCGTAGCCGTAAAAGCAACCACTTACACATCAATATGATTATTGTATTTTTAAACAAATAGGGTCGTTTTGAGATAGACCGGCTAATCCTGGTTAATCAGTAACATTGACACCCCGCCAAACCCACGTCACTAAATCCTCCCGAGGATTCGGGAAAATGGAAGCCCGTATTCGCGTGTTGTGCGTAAATGTTTGCCCTATCGTTAACAAAGGCAAACCTGTGTATACCTGAAATAGTCAATTAAGCCTCCTTTATCAGTCTGTAATATATGGTAAGATGTGTGTCTCGTATAAGTTTTCCTTTAACCTATATAAACCTTGTTGCAGATGGACAGACACGGCAGGATCCGCAGAAAACGGAGGCGGTGAGTCCGCAAGATGGCGGCGGCATGGACGTCCGCACTGGCACTGCTGCTGGTGCTAACGACGACACATGCCTACCTCGTCCTCGTGCCAGACTCCGCCCAACCTGGAGACACCGTCATCGATGCAGCCGTCTACAAACTGGGCTCCGAAAGAAGATACTCCATTGATGTCCACCGAACAGCAAATTTCGTCCATCATGTACTCAGAGTCAATAGGACTACTGGACTTGTCACTTTGAGAAAACGGCTCAGATGCGACGGCGTTGTATACCCTAATCTCTTTACCTTCTATGTCGATTCAACATCAGATAGAATCCGCGATATCGACTACTACAGCCTTCCTATAAGAATCCTCGTAACAGGAGAGGACTGCAGCAGAAGACATGCGGATTTGTACGAAATAGACTTTGATAGAGTTTACGATCAGGTCGACTCGGCGAATCAATACGAAGATGAGCCCAACTTTAGGGATAAGAGAGACGTGTCATATCCTGAGAATATAGACTGGAGACTATTAGAAGATGAGGAACTATTCACTAGTCACTACAGCGTTCTGTCCACGGCTTATCCCTGGTCAGACGCGCACTTTGAAGACTTCCCTGTAGATAAATACAGAAATAGACATAAAAGATCACACACTGTAGTCCCTTTTGACATGGCGGTGGATGTAAAGATAGCAGAAGCGAAGCAATGGATCACAGAAACATACGCCAGCTTCGCCATACCAACCACAGATCGTTGGAACGGCATCTGCCTGAGAAAGTCTCAGTTCGTGAATTCCCTAACAGCATTCCTTCCACGGACAGTTCAGAAGATGTGTAAAGTGCAGTTTTTGGATGTCAGCGATCCAAGATTCAAGATCGAGAACAGTCAAGGCGATTTAGTAGCTAGTGACGACTTATGCATTCTTGAGTCTATGTGGAAAGTATCAGTGTTGTTTACGTTCAACTGTGATCGGACGAACATCATAGACTCGGACCATCGTCTGAAGATCGTGTACCATCATCAGGAGTTGAACGACACGGATATAGCGAGGCGGGTGAAAAGAGAGTTGAGGAATCAGTCCCCGTTCTTTGAGCAGGCGCTGTATGTTGCTTCGGTGGCTGAAGAACAACCTCCAGGGGTAGTGGTTACTACTGTGCGGGCCAGGTATGTTGTCTCCCTCCGAAACCCTCCTAAAGTGCCACCAACTGAAGAAACTCTATACTATTTGTAATATGGAGTTGTCAAAGTTTACTCGAGTTTAGGGCTAAATCAGGTTTCACCTATGGGCACTCAAAGATGCTCTTTTCATAAGTTTCTTTCGGCAGAGTGTTTTTTCGTTGTCAAAAACTTTCTTACCGTTGGTTTTACCGGCATAAGAGACCATTTGAATTTTCTACACGTTTCAAAAAGCAATCAAGCAAAGGAAAACCTACTGTCTCTCCAATAATTCAAGCGTGAATGTCAAGACTTTTCATACTCTAATTATCTTTCGAACCCCACGTCGTCGGCGCTCAATTTAGTTTTTATTTCACGATGAGACACCATTGTCGTGAGCCATTGCACCCGACAATGGCACCTAATAACGCGCACCACGCTTTGGTATGATACGGTATTTTTTACCGCACACGATACGTATTGTCGTTTTGTTGAGCCGAGTTGAGCGTGACAATGGTTCGGGAAAATTTGAAAGAAATGGGGCTGAGAAGATTCTCCGTTGCTTTCTTTACGGAATAGTTTATTTATTTATTTATTTATTTATCTAACAAAGCCTACAGCACAAATCAAAATAATATAAGCAGAGAACTTATACTAGACATAGGCCAATTAAAGGCTTCTATTTTGTAGGCCAAACATATGGGTATTGAACTTACACAATCTAAATAAAATAATAAAACCGGCCAAGTGCGAGTCAGACTCGCGCACGAAGGGTTCCGTACCATTATCTATATAATTGGAACAAAAAGTAAACTTTAGAAAAAACCGACTTCCACAAACCCTATTTGATTAGATTGAGTTTAATACAAACTGTAACCCCTTATCCCCCCCACCCAGGGGAATTAATTTTGTCAAATCCCATATCAGTGCTACCCCACGCTACTAAGGAACCCCTGTACAAAGTTTCATGGCTCTAGGTCCATCGGTTTAGGCTATGCGTTGCCTGCCCGTCAGCCACGCATTGTATTTGTACCTAGTATTGAGCAGATCTGGTGGCCATATGTGGTCTTCATCAGCAGTTCCGCATCACAATATTATGCTTACCATGTGCATTTGCACGAGTTATTATGAAAAACACAAAAATCACTATAGGTCTAATCGGTCTAATTTTCCAAATCGGTCCATCCGTTTAGGCGCTATCGAGGCACATACATAAAAAATAAATAAAAAAAAACAAACATCCGGACGAATTGTAAACCTCCTCCTTTGGGAAGTCGGTTAAAAAAACCGCAAAAAAACACGTTAATTGTATGGGAGCCCCCTTTATATTAAATTTATTTTGTTTTTAGTATTTGTTGTTATAGCGGGAACAGAAATACGTCATCTGTGAAAATATCAACTGTCTAGCTACCACGGTTCATGAGATACGGCCTGGTGACAGACAGACGGACGGACGGATATCTTGAGATTTTAAGGTACTTTCCCTCCAGGGCCCATTCGTTTGTTCCACCCTGTATATGTGTGATCTGTAACTGTATTTTTCATGAAATACCCAAAAAGTTTTGTTCAAATTATCATCTGTCAGAATAACTTTGTAGCTAGTTGAAAAATAACATTTGAATTGATTCAAAGCTTGCCGCGCTTTTAGGGCCTTTAGTACCTACTAAACGCCGCCGTAAGCAGCACTGTCTACAACCTACTCCTACTGGAAAACGTGAGACACCCATCTACAATTTCCGTACAATGAGGTTCACTCACTCATTATGTCAATGTCATGCAGACTGCAAAACATCATGTCAACGCACCAAAGAGTATTTAATTAAAACATCACTGGCAGCCAAACTTGAAGTGGCCAAAAGGAAAAAAATAATTTCTGTGCTCTGAGATTTGTATGAAAACAAAAGTAATTAAAAACTATTAATTTTATAATTATTTTCTAAAAGTTCTACATAATAAATAGAGACGTCGTAATTCATCAATTAATATTTAAAGTCTTTGTAGAAGTCCGGGGACGACATTGCCATATCATTTAAATTTAGTTTCATTAAAAGAAGGCTTACCTACCAAAACAAAATGGCCTTGGTATAAACTTTTCAAGCGTGTTGTGAAGACGTATCTTGTACCGAGACCACTTTCAATTTGTAATATCTCTCGTATTTCAGTATTTGTGGTTGGTGCGGCAACAGATATACACATTCTGTGAAAATTTCAGCTTTCTAGCTATTACGGTTCGTGCAGGCGGACCCGGTGACAGACGGACGGACGGACGGACGGACGGACGGACGGACGGACGGACGGACAGCGAAGTCTCAGTAATAGGGTCCCGTTTGGCACCCTTCGGGTACGGAACCCTAAAAAGGGGGTAATTTATAACTACCGGGTTTAAAGTTAATATGGGGATGGGGTGGGAATCTGTGTAGGGGTGTGTTTGTGTGGTGTGTATGATGTCAATGTGTGTGTATGAAGTCAATGTGTGTGTGTCGTCAATGTGTGAGTGATAGATACAAAAATATAGTCGCGACTGTATGAGAGAGAAATCTTAGCAACATCTATTGTTTGCTGTCTTTTTTTTTTTTACAGAGATTCTTTGAGCTGGAGCAATAAGTGCCCCCTGAACTGGCCGCGTGACAGGTGGAAGATGTCCAGGTCTGCGAAGTGGGTGTTATAAGTTCTTGGCAGGCGGCAGCTGGGAGAATTGGCCGCGTAGTTAGTGTGGGCGAAGGGTACATGGAGAAGTGTAGAGAGAGCATGTCGGGTTCGAGTAGTAGGTGTTCTAAGTCGTAGCAGCTCGTTAACCAGCTCGGGGCAGTCGACATCGCCGTGGTAGACGCTGTGAAGGAACTGCATGTCCAAAACATTACGCCGGTCCTGGAGGCTGTGGAGGTTGTGGTGGTGACACGATGCAGTGTAGTCATCATTGACAAAATTGCCGCGAAAGTTTAAGTGTCTAATAAATTTGGACTGGATGCGTTCAATCATGTCCCTGTGCACTGCATACTGCGGGTTCCAGGCAGTGCTGCAGTACTCAAGAACACTTCGAACATAGGCATAATATAGGATGCGCACGCAGCTCACATCCGTGAAGGGCTTGCTCACCCTTAAGATAAAGCCAAGGTTCCTATGGGCCTTCTTAGTGATAGCAGCTATGTGGTCTTCGAAGGTTAACTTGGAATCCAGCAGGACACCCAGATCTCTCACGGAGTTTACCTTCTGGATTGGGATGTTGTTGAGTAGGTAAGTGTGGACGATTGGCTTAGTACGCCTGGTGAAGGAGATAACATTGCATTTAGCTGCATTAACGTTTATTCTGTTGATATCGTAATAGACTGACAAACGATTCAAATCCTCCTGCAAGCTGATGCAGTCTTGTGAGGATTTAATATTCATGAAGACTTTTTTGTCGTCAGCGTACAAGAGGAAATTGGCATGTTTAAAACAGTGTCCCATATCATAAAGGTATGCAACGTAAAGTAAAGGGCCCAAGATAGAGCCCTGGGGAACGCCGGATGGTATGCAAGTACGGTCAGACCTACTCTCTCCGATCACAACTGCCTGACTTCTTTTATTAACATATGATTCGGTCCAGCGAAGCAGATCCCCGTGTATTCCAAGCCTTTCTAGTTTGCGAATCAGTATGACGTGGTCCACTCTATCAAACGCTTTCTCAAAGTCGGTATAGATTGCGTCTACCTGACCTCCGTTGTCCATACCTCTTAGAACCCCATTCACAAACAAAGCCAGGTTGGTTGTAGTAGATTTCGAACGTACAAAGCCATGCTGTTCACTAGGGATATTGCGGGAGATATTGTCGTATATTTGTTCATGCACTACACGCTCCATGACCTTACTAAAAACGTTCAAGATGGATATCGGCCTATAGTTCTCAACCGGTAACTTGGAACCTTTTTTATGGACTGCTACAATGCGCGCAAACTTCCACAGATCTGGAAAAGTTCCCTCGTGAAACGATCTATTAAAAATTAGAGACACAGGTGCGGCAAGAGATCCAGCGCATCGAGATATAAAAAGTGGTGGAATCCCGTCACTGCCAGGGCCCTTACTATCATCAAGATTACGCAATAGTTTCAAGATATACTGCTCAGAGACGGTAATGCTACTTGTAACTCGATGACATGAAGGTTCCGGCAGTTCAGCATGCGGATATGAGTTGGCAGGTAACCTAAACATACTACTGAAAAATGAGTTGAACGCGTCACAAGTTTCTTTTTCAGACTTTAGCTTCCTAGAGCCATATGTCATGTTATTGGGATAACCGGTGCCATCCTTTCGTTTAGACTTCACATATGACCATAGGAGCTTTGGGTTGTTCTTGATTCCGTCCTGTGCCAGTTTCATATAATTATGGTAACACTCATCTTGCACCGTCTTACATCTACTTCGGAGAAGAGCAAATGCGTGATAGTCAACTGGGTTTTTGTGTTTTTTCCACGTTTTGTGACATTTGTCCTTCTCCTTAATTATGTTTATGAGGGAGCGACTGTACCACAACGGATACTGACGGGAACCGCAGGTAGTTAGTTTAGGCACAAATCTCTCAATAGCTTCCCTGATGTTTGCTGTTAGTATACCGACCGCATCATCGACTGAACCATTTACTAGAACAGACCAATCTAGTCCATTGAGATGCTCATTTATAGCCTCGTAGTTACCCTTACGATACTGATATCGAAGGCGCCTGGTGCAGGGTATGTTTTTAATGCTTAGGTCAAAAGTTTCAAGTTCAAGCGAAATATGAAAACGATCTTCGTTGACAACCGAGTATGTGGCCTTTTGCACGTTAATAGGAAAGTTTGTATACACTAAGTCTAAAATATTATCGCAGATATTTTTCAATGTATTGTTTTGTGTGAAACCTAAGTAATCCATGAGGTTTGTCATGTTAACAGCAGAGTTTTGAAACTCGGTGGTACCTCGTTTCACACAAATAGGTGCGCCCGAGTCCCAACATAAACAAGATAAATTAAAGTCACCTATCACCATAAAATAGTCATTTGAATGATTCTGAGTTACGTCAGTTAACGCCTCTATAAAGCATTGTACACGAAGCGGCAGCTCCTCGCCCGGCGGCAGGTACACGAGCGCTATGTGCAGGTCTCGCTCGGAACCGAGCGCGGCCCCAGGTACTGTTAGCCAGATACACTCGTGGTCGGCTCGCTCCCACTCGGGCCGCGGCCGGGCGCCGAGCGCCGGCGCACACAGCGCCATTATACCGCCCCCAGCCGTCTCCGAGTCTCGGTCACGCCGGAAGATGTGATAATGGTCTGGGTCTGCAAACTCTGCATTAAGAAAGCCCTCGCAAAGCTTGGTCTCTGTGATAAAAATTAGGTCATAGTCGAGAGCAGCAACATTGTTGTAAAAAGTTGTCGTTTTAGTCCGTAGTCCGTTAACGTTCTGGTAGAACATTTTGAGATGATCATTTTTGCCTTTTATAGTTTCTCCGGTAATAATGATCAGAACATATAAAAATAGTCATATCATAATCGAGTAAGTGGACGAAACGACAACGAGGGCTTAGCGCGCCAGTACAGTTGAGTCGTCATGTTGTACTAAGATATCTCTCTGATGTAAGTATAATGAATAGTGTGTATAGTACGTGTTTGTGAATGTGTTTTTGTGTGTGAACGTTTAGTTGGAATGATATGAAGGCGAATTTATTAATAAAAGAAATACCAATATTATGTACATATAAGGGGGGAAGGGGAGACCTATTAGTGCAGGTAAGGGTAAGTAACTTTAGGCTACAATTTTCTTCAAGTCCGCTTCTGAGGATATTTGTATGTAGGGGGCTTTTTCGGCTTTCCGCACATAGATACGACAGTTTTTTGTCCAGGTAAAAACATACGACATTTCCTTCGCTTTGACTTTACAAAGTTTCAACAGCCTCTTGTTTTGCAAAGTCAGGTGTTCATTAATGTGTATACGCTCTGAATTCCCGGGCAGGCCGATGTGCGTGTTGTTGAGGCCCCTGTGTGCGGTATTGCGCGACGCCGCGTACACGGTGTCCTTCGTCAGTCGTCGTCTGAAGCGCACGACGAGCGCGCGCGGCCGGCCGGCTTGCGCGCGAAACGGCTGCACGCGATGCGCGAACTCGATGTCGTCAGGGCCTAGTTCTACTCCCAAATGTGATGCGATTTTCTTTACCAGGCTCGTCGCAGATTCGCCTTCCTTTTCAGGTATACCTGTAATCTCGAGGTTCTGGAGGCGCCCCCATTGCTGCTGCTGCGCATTGTCACGCTCAAGGGACGACAGTCGCGTCTCGAGATCCTTGCACTGGTTAGTGAGTTTCACATTTTCTGCTCGTATTGACTTCACGACTTCATCCTTTTTAGTAAGGCTTTGTTGGAAGTCAGCGAGGCATTGCTCTGCTTTGTCAACCCTCTCAACAGTAAGAAGCACCTGAGATTGGCAAGATGTTATATCTTCGCGGATGGAGTGGATCTCGTTCCGAAGATAGGTCATTTCGTTTCGCATTTCTGCCATATCCGAACGGAATAAACGGATTTCCGCTAGCAGAGCTGACATCACGTTGTTACCATTATCGCTCTCAGTAGTGGGGGTGTGCAGGCGACTGCCATCGGTCGGGGGTGCTGTGTTGTCGACATGAACTGTGGCCAGTGGTGCTGATGGTGCCGGCGAATTGGTGGGGGTCAGGGGGAGAGGGCATCTCTCGGTCGAAGATGATGCGCCGTCGATGTTGGCATTGTCCTGTTGCAGTGGCGTCGTCGTAGTATTCGGCTGGTTCACGGATTTTCCCACCGGAGTATTGCTGCCAGTGGCTACACGGCCCTTTTTAGCAATGCAGCATGGGCATATCCAGTTGGTAGGGACAGGTCCGTTAATAGAGACGCATTGCTTATGGAACTGGCTTTTACACAAAGAGCAGGCAGCGCCACCTGTTGCTGAGATAAACTTCCCACAGCCACCGCACTTCATCATAGTGGGATGATCTATAGCACGGTCGAGATCGTAGGTGGCTAGGTGGGACGCACAGCTGACAGGTGCGAGCAGGATTCGCTAGATGGCGTTGCGATGGTAGCTTAAGTGGACTCAGGTAGATGTCGCTGTTGTCTATGACTTGCCAATTTTTAGGGTTCCGTACCCGAAGGGTGCCAAACGGGACCCTATTACTGAGACTTCGCTGTCCGTCCGTCCGTCCGTCCGTCCGTCCGTCCGTCCGTCTGTCACCGGGTCCGCCTGCACGAACCGTAATAGCTAGAAAGCTGAAATTTTCACAGAATGTGTATATCTGTTGCCGCACCAACCACAAATACTGAAATACGAGAGATATTACAAATTGAAAGTGGTCTCGGTACAAGATACGTCTTCACAACACGCTTGAAAAGTTTATACCAAGGCCATTTTGTTTTGGTAGGTAAGCCTTCTTTTAATGAAACTAAATTTAAATGATATGGCAATGTCGTCCCCGGACTTCTACAAAGACTTTAAATATTAATTGATGAATTACGACGTCTCTATTTATTCTGGAGAACTTTTAGAAAATAATTATAAAATTAATAGTTTTTAATTACTTTTGTTTTCATACAAATCTCAGAGCTCAGAAATTATTTTTTTCCTTTTGGCCACTTCAAGTTTGGCTGTTAGTGATGTTTTAATTAAATACTCTTTGGTGCGTTGAAATGATGTTTTGCAGTCTGCATGACATTGACATAATGAGTGAGTGAACCTCATTGTACGGAAATTGTAGATGGGTGTCTCACGTTTTCCAGTAGGAGTAGGTTGTAGACAGTGCTGCTTACGGCGGCGTTTAGTAGGTACTAAAGGCCCTAAAAGCGCGGCAAGCTTTGAATCAATTCAAATGTTAAGTTAAGTTAAGTTTTTGATCTGTGGCTTCTATCGTGTGTTGCCACAATAATTTCGCCAATGTCACGTGATGAGCCCTGCATAACTGGGGATATTTTTCAACTAGCTACAAAGTTATTCTGACATAAGATGATAATTTGAACAAAACTTTTTGGGTATTTCATGAAAAATACAGTTACAGATCACACATATACAGGGTGGAACAAACGAATGGGCCCTGGAGGGAAAGTACCTTAAAATCTCAAGATATCCGTCCGTCCGTCTGTCTGTCACCAGGCCGTATCTCATGAACCGTGGTAGCTAGACAGTTGATATTTTCACAGATGACGTATTTCTGTTCCCGCTATAACAACAAATACTAAAAACAAAATAAATTTAATATAAAGGGGGCTCCCATACAATTAACGTGTTTTTTTGCGGTTTTTTTAACCGACTTCCCAAAGGAGGAGGTTTACAATTCGTCCGGATGTTTGTTTTTTTTTATATATTTTTTTATGTATGTGCCTCGATAGCGCCTAAACGGATGGACCGATTTGGAAAATTAGACCGATTAGACCTATAGTGATTTTTGTGTTTTTCATAATAACTCGTGCAAATGCACATGGTAAGCATAATATTGTGATGCGGAACTGCTGATGAAGACCACATATGGCCACCAGATCTGCTCAATACTAGGTACAAATACAATGCGTGGCTGACGGGCAGGCAACGCATAGCCTAAACCGATGGACCTAGAGCCATGAAACTTTGTACAGGGGTTCCTTAGTAGCGTGGGGTAGCACTGATATGGGATTTGACAAAATTGATTCCCCTGGGGGGGGGGATAAGGGGTTACAGTTTGTATTAAACTCAATCTAATCAAATAGGGTTTGTGGAAGTCGGTTTTTTCTAAAGTTTACTTTTTGTTTCAATTATATAGATAATGGTACGGAACCCTTCGTGCGCGAGTCTGACTCGCACTTGGCCGGTTTTATTAGGTCCACAGCGCAGAGGAAAGACCTAGGAACACTAGACTCACTGCGAATAGTGTTGCTCCAGCGTGCGTCAACGTCAGACGTATTATGCGGGCGGCGACACTTGATGTTAATGTAGTAAACTGTCGTGCTATAAAAGGTCTGATTGTGCAGTATTTGTGTTTATGTTCTTCGTAATAACGGTTCTGCACAAACTTCACTTGTACCACAACACGATAGTGAAATTGGTTGGGATTAAGTATTAGTATTTACTATTAAAAACACAAAAAAACTGGGATGATACAAAAATAACGTAAGTTCGAGCTACCCTCCGATGTATTTGTAGTAGCTATATAATCTTGTAATTTAAGTTGGAACAATATTTTGTTCACCCTAACGGTTTGTATCCGAACATTCCGATTGAATGCACAATCATGGGCATCGTAACACCCATTTTTTTTATTCTATAAATCGAAAATATAGACAAATATAAGAAACTAATTTGATTATTTTTTAATTTTTTGGTGTCATTATTTTTTTATTAATTATTTAAAATTTCTGAATTTTGTAAGTATGACGTCACCACTGGCATAATTAGGTAAGTTCCTTTGCATTCAATCATGCTTTTAAAAAGTAAAAATACGTTGACGTTTGACAAATGTCAACAAGAGTTAATATTTAAATAATAAGTCGTTGTTATCCGATGTCGGTAACGAGTTATAACATTTTAATTTCTAAAATTGCCAATAACCAAGAATTGAATTGAGTTTATTGATCCGCTAATGTAAGTATTTAACAAAGAGACTAAAGAATCCTTACTTCCAAGTGATCTTCACAGCAATACTGTGTGTACACCTTGAAATATTCCGCCTTAGCTTGACGACACCATTTTTGACGCAAATCTTCTCGAATGCGTACAAACAGTTTAGTTGGGCTATTTTTCGAATTGTTTTTGCAGTTTGGAACGAAGCACTCTCTAGATCCCATGATTATTTTAGTATTATTCGGATGTTTATTTGTTGCGATGCGAAGGTTATTTTCAGCGGTTATTTCTCTGTTTGACACTTTTGATTTGACAGTTGTTGTTGTTGACAAATGTATTTTTTTTTTAATATTTGTAGGCAATGGAACCACCGCATTAGAGCCAACGATGACGTATTTGAAAGAAAATGAAATTAACAGTTTTTGCGATAAATATTAATAATCCGTTTTAATTTTATTTATTTAAACCCCTTATAGTAATCAGTATCCCTATTCCTCTAAATGGTTTTCACTTTACGACAATCGATGCCTCCCTGATCAATGCCCATTGCACAGCAATAACAATAATTGGATGCTATTTTGCTGTCGAATATAGTAATATTTATAGAGTTAGGTAGGTACCATACCATCCATCCAATGTTTCGTACAATGCAATAATATTAATTTATTTACCCCCAGGGAGCTCCAAATAGAATTAGCTATTTATCTAGGGGTTGTTTATTCGTAGGACTATTCGTATCCTTCTATTTTTAGAAGTGCTCGGCTCGTCACACTTGGGAAATCAGTTCAATCAATTAGCTTTGTTGATACTTGGACAGGTCACCGTTTATCTGGTCTCCAGTGCCTCGGTGAGCATAGTAATAATAGCTATATGTCCGACGAAAAGAGCGTTTTATGGTTTTCTAATAACCACTGCCTAATGGGGAGGCAGGCCTTCAAAATCAAATATCTATTGAGTCTCCTTAAGGTTACAGTTGTACATACTTTGGATTAGCAGAACGTGGGCATATCTTTAAAAGGATGTTTATATACACTGCGCAACTCCTAACTGTACGGAGATAGGTAATCTAATCAATCACTAATCCCTATGTTGTTATGGCTTACGAAACCGTTCTCAACCAGGGATCCAGAGAACAGTCCAGTCACCTACTCCATGTCCAGCCTACTAGACTCCCGGTCTGCGGGCATGTTCTCCGTGGACGCTCGCAGCGGTGCGATCACCACGCAAGCCAAGCTGGACAGGGAGCGGCTAGACGTGCATTACTTCAGGCTGGTGGCGCAGGACGATACGTTCCCTCCTAGGAGCGGGACTACTACATTGCAGGTAACGAACAAGTGATTTTTTTCTGCAGACCTAGTCCGAAAATTATCCAAGAACTTTAAATCCAATTTATTTAGATAGTTTTTAGGGTTCCGTACCCGAAGGGTGCCAAACGGGACCCTATTACTGAGACTTCGCTGTCCGTCCGTCCGTTCGTCCGTCCGTCCGTCCGTCCGTCCGTCCGTCCGTCCGTCCGTCCGTCTGTCACCGGGTCCGCCTGCACGAACCGTAATAGCTAGAAAGCTGAAATTTTCACAGAATGTGTATATCTGTTGCCGCACCAACCACAAATACTGAAATACGAGAGATATTACAAATTGAAAGTGGTCTCGGTACAAGATACGTCTTCACAACACGCTTGAAAAGTTTATACCAAGGCCATTTTGTTTTGGTAGGTAAGCCTTCTTTTAATGAAACTAAATTTAAATGATATGGCAATGTCGTCCCCGGACTTCTACAAAGACTTTAAATATTAATTGATGAATTACGACGTCTCTATTTATTATGTAGAACTTTTAGAAAATAATTATAAAATTAATAGTTTTTAATTATTTTTGTTGTCATACAAATCTCAGAGCACAGAAATTAATTTTTTCCTTTTGGCCACTTCAAG
This sequence comes from Argyresthia albistria, assembly GCA_963457715.1. NCBI lineage: Eukaryota > Metazoa > Arthropoda > Insecta > Lepidoptera > Argyresthiidae > Argyresthia > Argyresthia albistria. Next base: position 11,270,330 of record OY735256.1, on the reverse strand, counting down.
TTTGGCTGCCAGTGATGTTTTAATTAAATACTCTTTGGTGCGTTGAAATTATGTTTTGCAGTCTGCATGACATTGACATAATGAGTGAGTGAACCTCATTGTACGGAAATTGTAGATGGGTGTCTCACGTTTTCCAGTAGGAGTAGGTTGTAGACAGTGCTGCTTACGGCGGCGTTTAGTAGGTACTAAAGGCCCTAAAAGCGCTGCAAGCTTTGAATCAATTCAAATGTTATTTTTCAACTAGCTACAAAGTTATTCTGACATAAGATGATAATTTGAACAAAACTTTTTGGGTATTTCATGAAAAATACAGTTACAGATCACACATATACAGGGTGGAACAAACGAATGGGCCCTGGAGGGAAAGTACCTTAAAATCTCAAGATATCCGTCCGTCCGTCTGTCTGTCACCAGGCCGTATCTCATGAACCGTGGTAGCTAGACAGTTGATATTTTCACAGATGACGTATTTCTGTTCCCGCTATAACAACAAATACTAAAAACAAAATAAATTTAATATAAAGGGGGCTCCCATACAATTAACGTGTTTTTTTGCGGTTTTTTTAACCGACTTCCCAAAAAAAAAAGGAGGTTTACAATTCGTCCGGATGTTTGTTTTTTTATTTTTATTTTTGTATGTATGTGCCTCGATAGCGCCTAAACGGATGGACCGATTTGGAAAATTAGACCGATTAGACCTATAGTGATTTTTGTGTTTTTCATAATAACTCGTGCAAATGCACATGGTAAGCATAATATTGTGATGCGGAACTGCTGAAGAAGACCACATATGGCCACCAGATCTGCTCAATACTAGGTACAAATACAATGCGTGGCTGACGGGCAGGCAACGCATAGCCTAAACCGATGGACCTAGAGCCATGAAACTTTGTACAGGGGTTCCTTAGTAGCGTGGGGTAGCACTGATATGGGATTTGACAAAATTAATTCCCCTGGGGGGGGGGGGGATAAGGGGTTACAGTTTGTATTAAACTCAATCTAATCAAATAGGGTTTGTGGAAGTCGGTTTTTTCTAAAGTTTACTTTTTGTTCCAATTATATAGATAATGGTACGGAACCCTTCGTGCGCGAGTCTGACTCGCACTTGGCCGGTTTTATTAGTGATTCAGGCTAAGGTTTTAAGCTGTTCGAAATATACAATCAAACTCCAATAAAAATCAGGTCCTGGATCATGTGGATATGTGGGTACAATATCCTAGTGTATACGAAGCTACGGATGTGCCTGTATACAAATTATACATTAATGTTCCTCTTCATTCCGCTTACAGATCAACGTCCTAGATTGCAACGACCACGCCCCCGTGTTTGAGATGCAGCAGTACGAAGCCTCGGTGCGGGAGGGAGCCAGTCCTGGGACCACGATCCTGACGCTCAAAGCCACGGACCAGGACATCGGGAAGAATAGCGAGGTATAGATTGCGCCAAGCTCTGAGAGAGCTGTCACTTCTCTCTCCCATCCCTTACTATTACACATAGGGATGTGAGAATGAGAGGTCACCGCTCACTCATTTATTTATTTATTTAATTAGGCACATCAACAGCACACATATACAAAATTATACAATAGAAATATGGCGGTATTGTTCTTATATGAGTGCCTATTATAGATGAGCACAGCATTGGCCATTGTTGTACTAAAATTTAATATTATATTTTAACTTAGAATGTAAGTATAATAGTAATAAATAACAGTTAATTAGGATTTGGAATTTAAGTAGGTATCTATGTATATGATAATATTTATGTTATAAACTATAAGAATCATTTAAGGTTTATGTTAGTTTGCTCTTTCAGGATTTTATTCCTGAAGACAGGTAAGCGATCATGAAATATGTCTATGTCGGTTTCACTACAGGTTTCACTCATAGCAAAAACACTTCGGTACATGATTTGGTATTGGCGAAACGTGATCACAATAATTGTATGTCTGCCACCCCGAATGATGTGAATCTATAATTTATTTGTTTTCGATTATTTTAGTTACTGACTTACTGATTCACACAAGATTGGATTAAATAATCCTTTTGCAGCTATCATTAGGTAGAATGATCGCTAAAAACAAGTAAAACTTCTTGGTATGGGAATAGAGACTCTTCTTGGTTTGGCTTTTGAAACTCAAAACGATTCAGCAGATTTAAATGACAATACCCTTGATCATAATCCAATACTTATCAACATTAACTAGGTATCTACAGCATATTCACTGCCATAACTTTACCTCCAGGTGGAATACACCATAGAATCAGTAACAGCGGAGACCCAGGCCCTTCTCGAGAACGAATCCCTGGAGCCCACCTCAGAAGAACTCCTAGAAGACCAGGACGTCTTCCGAGTAGACGGCAGAAGTGGCGCTCTGCTCACCAGATCACCACTCGACCGAGAGAAGGTGCCTCGATACACGATTGTTGTGAAGGCTACTGACCAGGCCAATCCGGTCTCTGACCGGCTATCTAGCACGTAAGTTATTATTTAATATTTTGAGCCCATGGTGTCCCACTCTGGACAAAGGCCTCGAATGCCAAGAAGAAGTGTGGTTGACCCAGGAAGAGATGGGGGATGAGCTGTCTTTAGGGAGAGTAAAAAAGGGTTTATCCAGCAGGATATAAGTCTGTTTTCGCACCCGTAATTCAGTGACTTGTTTTCGACCATTCTATACAGCCAGCCTGGGATGAACAGAAATATAATCCCCATCTGGTCCCCACGACACAGGGTATCCTAGTGTGGGGCCAGAAGCAAGTACGTGTCTATATGTATTTTTTTGTTAAGGAGCCAATAATCCCTTCTCTATTCCAGCGCCACAGTCCACGTGAATGTGATGGACGACAATGACAACTATCCTCAGTTCAGTGAGAGGACATATACCATCACAGTAGACGAGGACATCAATGTCTCTGACAGCCCGATTGTGGCTAGGATCAAGTAAGTTCATTAATTAAGGTTTTTCTCAGACACGCTGGAATTTCATCGAATGAATGAATGTGTGATTTAATACGAGTCAAGGTTATTTATCATTGTCGATCCATAAAAGGAAAACAAGAAAGTCCTGCCCATTCATTATTTGCTAGATTGAGAGGTGACTCACCTTCAAGAAGACCCGATAAGCCTTGGTGAATAGATAATTCTCACATGCTATGTAAATTACCAAATCCATCTGTCACATACAGCTACAGCAACATAATAGCCTCAAAACTATTTAGGACCATTAGCCTCTACTTATTGTTCTGCTAGTCCCTAGATTTCAGGACTATTATTGACATTACATTACATAAAGAAAGACAATAGTTAGATTAGACTGTCGTAAAGTGGACCTTTGCTTTGATCCGGTGGAGCCTTGGACATAAGGGTCCGGGGATCAACGCAAAGGTTGAATTTGTTGACTTTACTGCGGTCTAGCTATATCTTAATTCTTTTTCCAGAGCTTCTGACGCGGATGCCGGCGCAAACGCAGCGATCCGATTCGCCATCATCGGGGGCAACACTCAGATGCAGTTCTCTATAGACAGCCTGAGTGGTGACGTGTCACTGGTGAAGCCGCTGGACTATGAACAAGTGAAGAGCTACAGGCTTGTTATACGGGCTCAGGGTAAGAGATTGCTCTATATCAATTTGCCATAAACAACATCTGCAAGATTGTTTGATTTACGTGCGTATATTATAAACTGGAACTTACGGAAGCTTTATGAAGACTTTATTAGAGGGTATTCGAAGCAGTGACGGTAACCAAACCAATGTACCATACAAAAGCCGGTTGCGGACTAACAAGATATAAGTTATTACCCTTAGTCTGCTACTCGTATGAGGCTCTGGTTAGGCAGCTTGAAAGCTGACTCTTGTTAGCCTCTAACCTTCTAACCTAATCACTTCTACTATAAGTACCAAATTGACGAGTGTGATAATTTGGATTGGTACCTAATCTACCATCAAGCAAACAGACACGATATCATCAGACATAAGTTCACATAATTACCATAGTCTCTTTCTCTCCCCAGACGGCGGCAGCCCCTCTCGCTCTAACACCACCCAGCTGCTAGTCAACGTGAAGGATGTGAACGACAACTCTCCGAGATTCTACACTTCACTGTTCCAGGAGTCTGTTAGCGAGAATGTGCCTCTCTCTTACAGTATTGTCAGGGTATGTTTGTGTCCTAGAGCTCTTACACACAAGTAGAATGGGCGTTGGCAGCAGTCGACGCCAGCGTCGCCAGCAGGCTTATAATGTGACGGTTGAAGTAAAAGGATTATACTCTTTGGTTAACTAGGCTCCTTGTCTCCTGCACAAGTAGGACTCTGCAGTGTAGAATAACAAATGTAGTATTTGGCGAAGAACAGAGAGGAGTGTGAAGAGGTGATTCAACCTTCAGTAGTGGAGAGGCACTTTAAGAGGCGCTCGTGAACTGACAGCGCCAGCAGGCTAAGTGCCAGCAGGCACTTATACATAATTTGTACTCCACAAAACAGATATACAGAAAATACATGAAAAAATAAATATTTAAAAAGGCGAGCTTATCTCTAACAAGAGATTTCTTCCAGCAAACCCTAATGATTATTTTAGAAGTATTCTGTGAATTCAAAGTTCCAAGTTAAAAAAATAAGTATTTCTGTTTATATCTGGCTCTTCTTTACATTGTGAGGGGAAGATGGGCAAATTAACTCCTTGAAATTCGGTCATGAGGCCTATATTTCCTAAAAATATTTTACTTAGTCTCTAAATATACACCTAATCTTACCCCAGGTGCAAGCCTACGACGCAGACGAAGGCGTCAACGCAGAGATAACCTACACGCTGGTGGACAAAGAGTCTGGCAGCAGGGACCTGCCCATAACCATCGACCAGCGATCCGGCTGGGTCTACACGTCTGGCCAGCTTGACAGGGAGACGCAGGCTAAATACCAGCTGCAGGTATGCGAATATGTTCACCTTCTAAACATCCCCCTAAACACATCCTTGGCGAGTCAATATTCTGCCCCCCTCCACATATTTAGTCACTTTAAAAAGTTTACGTCTAACCTATTTTCCGGTTATACATATTTGCTAAAGCTAAAGTCAGGTTATTTTTTAAATGTGATCTTCTTCATAAATGGCGGGTGGCTAGCGTCTTCATCACAAATACGGCAAATACATCAGCAAAGTAGACTTTAGTAGTGCAGAGGCTCTAGCATAACTAAAATATCCTAACCTAACCTAAAATCCTTAGCCTAACATAACCTCCTACCCCAGGTGACAGCAACAGACGGCGGCACCCCCCCTCGCTCCGCCACCGCCTCCGTAGTCGTCGTGATCCAAGACGTCAACGACAACGCTCCCACCTTCGTACCAGCTCAGTACGAGGTGGAGCTGGCTGAAGATGAGCCTCCTGGGACGCCGGTTGTGACGGTCACTGCTACTGATGCTGATGAAGACAACAGGTAAGATAACTTTTCTGGGGTGGTGAAAAGTCTGCATTTTGGCTGTGAGGGGCAGAACTCCCTTCTGAACGATTCTAAGATGAACGGGGGGCGGATCCTCCAGCTCTATTAGCCTAATAAATAACCCATACAACCATTTTGGGTTGAAGTATTGTGGGGGGCAGAACTCCCTTCTTAAAAATCCCTTAACTGCACGATTCTAAGATGAATGAGGGGCGGATCTCCCAGCTCTATGGCTTAATATCCCATACAACCATTTTGGGTTGAAGTTTTTAAGGAAGAGGTACTTATTGAAGTCCTGTTTTAAAGAGAGCTTTGCTGTACACATGGGTTTAATTGGGGGTCTATAACCCTGGCAACCTCTTCAAAATACCTGCTAATTCCTCATTTAAATCCCCAGGCTCCACTACGAAATCACCGGCGGCAATACCCGGGGCCGTTTTTCGATCACCTCTCAGAACGGGCGCGGTCTGATCACAGTAGCTCAGCCTCTAGACTTCAAGCAAGAGAGGCGGTATGTCCTGACTGTGTCGGCAACGGACCCAGGCGGCAAGGCTGACACTGCGACGGTCAATATCAACATTACCGATGCGAATAACTATGCGCCTGTGTTTGAGAACGCGCCGTATAGTGCTTCGGTAAGTGGCGGTGTTGTTTTCAGTGTGTGTTATTATCATAAGTCCATTGGATCATAATTCATAATTTCTTTATTGCACACAAAAAGTTACATGGGACAGTAAAAAACATAGAAAACGTGTACAAAGGCGAGCTTATCATTCCACCAAACGTGATCTTCAATAGTCACTTCTGACTCTAGCCACTCGATTTTCTACAGCAACGCGTATTGAGTTGCGAGCGTTTCGTTCCCCGGTAGTTTGACTCGTGGAACGGAGTATAGGAAGTAACCCTAGGGAAATCATTCAGGTGTAAACTCCAGAAGGGGTATATTATGGGATCTGACTGGACTGTATTTGTAATAATAAATACAAACACCAAATCCACTATGATAATTAATCATCTCGCTTAAAAAAGGTTCAATGTTGTTTGTTATCCACTCAACCGTCTGGCAAAAAATCAACGGCCTACGATTTTCAACATTATCACTTGGTAATAAAGTTCAAAACTTATAAAAACAGAACAGAACCAAGTGGGCTTTAACGTCCGGCAGGAGTTTTAGCATATCCATTACATCTGCCTCTAACCATATGTACTTACTAAAATTATTAACCCTAACACCCCAGGTATTCGAAGACGCGCCAATCGGCACGACAGTCCTCGTCGTGTCGGCCACAGACAGCGACGTCGGCATCAACGCGCAGGTGTCGTACAGTCTCAGCGCTGCCGCGTCCGGCGCCGAGCGGCAGACGGAGTTCCTGATCAACCCGCGGACCGGCGCCGTGACCACCAACGCGCCGCTTGATCGGGAGACGCTGAGCGGTTAGTGACGTTTGTACAAGCACTGGCCCCCGATTCTCGCGCTATCGATATCATCTCCCCAGTCGAGATATCGGTTTTGATACCGTCTTAATCCGTCGAAAACGATCTCAATTTATATTTATTTCGAACGATAATGGGTCGAGATATCTCGGTTGGTCGAAAGACTGTCGTAAGAATAGCTTTTTCTTGTTTTTGATAGAGATTTCGGTATCTCAAAATCGATATTTCGACCATGGACATGATCTCGCTAGCGCTGGAATCACCTCGCTGGACCGTAAGGGAACGTACCTATACTACTTAACCATTTATTTTGCTGTTTTTGACCCCCTCACCCCCCCTGCGTGACCACTTTAGTATGAGCCAAGTCTGGCATTTTCATAATAAGGTCACAAAATAAGAGTCCTTAATTGGCCTATGTTCAATCATATTTTAAGTTATAATAATGTATATTCTCTCAGAACAATCTGTCCTATCTCGCCTAGGTTTGCTGGAAGAAATCTCTTTTTAGAGATAAGCTCGCCTTTGCCTATTTACCTTTGTTTTAAGACTATATATCACATTGTTTTCCGTGCAATAAAGAAATTATGAATTATTATGAAGTATATCGTGCTGTGGACTCAGTTCCCAAATAAACAAATGATTGAAAATAATCTATTTAGTGATGAATTCAAAGACGTTTCTGTAATCCCCCAGGCTACCTCCTCACGGTGACGGCGCGGGACGGCGGGACGCCCCCGCTCTCCGACACGACTGACGTGGACATATCTGTCGTGGACGTGAACGACAATGCACCGGTGTTCAGGCAACAGCTGTACAGCGCCAGCATTATGGAGGACGCTTTAGTTGGTACGTAGGTACCCATCGTTGCTCCTCCAGATCTCTATTCTGAACTGATAACTGTCTAAAAGTGGGCATAGTAGTGCCTCTGCCCCCCCTTATGGGAAAAGGCGAGACGCTATATTATATTGTTATCTTGTTCAGTCTATTCTGTAACTATTTTTAACCGAATTCCCTTCCCATTGGTCCCATTGACACCAGGTCAGGATCTGATGATGGGATCTTGGAGAAATCGAGGGAAGGAACTCTTCAAATATTATAGGCAGACCTATGTACTATTATCTCTTCTGTGCCTATAGTGATTTTTGTGTTTTTCGTAATAACTCGTTACTCACGGTAAGCATAATATTGTGATGTGGAACTGCTGATGAAAACCACATATGGCCACCAGAACTGCTCAATACTAGGTACAAATACAATGCGTGGCTGGCGGGCAGACAACGCATAGCCTAAACCGGTGGACAATTGACATTTGACCTGTGGCTGTAATTTAAATCAGCAATGTTTTTAACTTGAAAAGAATCGGTATAAATAAGTTATATTCATATTCATATTCTTTATTGCACATTAACTTAATAATAACTAAATAATCTAGGTATGTCAAAAGATACAGAAGACCTATTATATCCCTGAGATGATGATGATGATGATAATATTTTTAAATCACTGTTTTTTTTCATCAACAGGCACATCAGTAACCCAAGTAGGCGCAACAGACGCTGACGAAGGGCTCAACGGTCGCGTGCATTACGAACTGGACCCTAAGGACAGGGAGGAGGGCTCATTCGTGGTCGACCCGGCGTCCGGCGTGGTCAGGACCAATAAGGCTCTGGATAGGGAGTCTGTAGCGTTCTATAACCTGAAGGCTTTGGCGATTGATGGGGGATCCCCGGCTATGAGCTCCACTGTAAGTAAACCGACATAAACACTTGACAATCTTCGATCATTTATACCCGGGTATATATGCTCGAAGTTGACAATAGATATAGGTGCGGCCATCCATGAAGACGAGTGACGTAGCTATTTGCATCTTTCTCTTTCATCGGGGCACTCTGCTGAAAGACAAAGATGCAAATAGCTACGTCACGCGTCTTCGTGGATGGCGGCGTCTATATACAGGCTTAACATGATTTGCTATTGTGCAGGATTCAATAAATTACATTTTGGCTAGATTGTTGTGGCAACACGCGATTGAAGCCACAACACAAAATTCTGGCATAAGCAGGCAAATAAAATACGGTTTTGCTTGAAAAAAAAAAGCAGAATATATTTATTTATTTTCTTCTAATGGCGGTGTTTCGCTGGAGTTTGACAAGAGATTTAGTGCGACTTGCACCAGACTTTTGACAGCCGATAAATGTAGTCTAAGTGCAATATAAATACAACGCAGCCGTGTTGAGTGGGAACCTGTCTGACAGGCAAACAGCTTTGGCGTGTTGGACAACAAAACTTGGACGTGCGTGATGTATTTAAACGGCGATTAAACTTCTTTTAATAGTCAAAAGTTTGGAACAAGTGGCCCTAAAAATCTTTTAAATGTGATCGCTCTTCAAGAAACTTAGCGGAAGTGTACTTACTTAGTGATTTGGTTTCCTAAGCCCCAGAATCTAAAGCGTGTTTCTCCCGCAGGTGATAATCCACATCAAGATCGAGGACATCAACGACTCGCCGCCGCAGTTTGAGAACGAGTGGCTTACCCTCTACGTGCCTGAGAACAGTCCCATCGGGACCACAGTGGGGGAGATATACGCGAGGGACCCCGACGAAGGAGCTAATGCACAAGTGCACTATTCTATCAAAGGTAATTCTATGCAAGAGTTCGTCTTTCGACACTCCCTATATAAGTTGTGCATTTATTTCGTGCGTTGACGGCTATGGTCTAAACAAATTGAAAACTCTGCCACGATTGTGTGGACTGGTATAAAAGCTTAACAAATGTCCAACAATACATGTAATGTAATAATCAGAGGCCGAACTCCGAGCCTAGCTCAACAAGAACACCCCTAAAGCGTGGCGCGTAAGCCGAGACTTTCATCATTCGGCACCTAAATCGCTAGGACGAACGTTGGGATATGTTCAACACACCTATCACCTACCCATACAAGGCCGAAAGCTAAGATTTTCGCAACTGTAACACAAAGTTGTAGGCCGAAAGCCTAGCCATTACATCAACAACTCAAAAATGACTAGGTAAACTTATTACTATCCACAGGAGGCGACGATTCCAACAGCTTCTCCCTTGAAACCCGCCAAGGCTCAGACAGAGCTGAATTAGTTACCATGGTTGAACTCGATTACGAGAGTCCTCGCAAGAAGTACGAACTGGTCATCCGAGCAGCCTCCCCCCCACTCTGGAACGACGTGCGAGTGGAGATCCTAGTTACAGATGTGAACGACAATGCGCCGATGCTGAAAGACTTTCAGATTATGTTCAATAACTATAAGGACTGCTTCCCGGTAGGACCTTTTGGGAAGGTGCCGGCGTATGATGCTGATGTCAGTGATAAAGTAAGTGGATTTATTTATATTGATCTGAAACTCTCTGATATTATAATTTTAGTGTACTCCATTGTATGATGATGATGAAATCAGTGTGACTAAAAACCAACAAAAGCTCTTTATATTTACTCAACAATAGTCTCACTTTTTAACCGACTTCCCAAAGGAGGAGGTTCACAATTCGTCCGGATGTTTTTTTTTTATTTATGTGTCCCGATAGCGCCTAGACGGATGGACCGATTTGGAAAATTATTTGTTTTTTGAAAGAGTTTACCTTCCCATTGGTCCCATTGACACCAGGTCAGGATCTGATGATGGGATCCTGGAGAAATCGAGGGAACTCTTCAAATATTATAGGCAGACTGATTTTTGTGTTTTTCATAATAACTCGTGCAAATGCACATGGTAAGCATAATATTATGATGCGGAACTGCTGATGAAGACCACATATGGCCACCAGAACTGCTCAATACTAGGTACAAATACAATGCGTGGCTGATGGGCAGGCAACGCATAGCCTAAAGGTGGACCTAGAGTCATGAAACTTTGTACAGAGGTTCCTTAGTAGCGTGGGGTAGCACTGAGATGGGATTTGACAAAATTAAGTCCCCAAGGGGGGGGGGGGATAAGGGGTAACAGTTTGTATTAAACTCAATCTAATCAAATACGGTTTGTGGAAGTCGGTTTTTTCTAAAGTTTACTTTTTGTTCAAATTATTATCTGAAATCTGTTGGATTGTGCCTGCCAACTTGATTAGGCATCCATTCATTCATCATAATCAATCACTAGGATCTTAATTTTGTAAGTTACCAAATGGGTTGGCATAGCTGTATTGAAAAGTGGGCAAAGTTGTGCCTCTGCCACCCCGTTTGGGTAAAGACGTGACGCTCTAATATGTTGGATTCTATTACAGCTCATATACAGAATACTATCCGGGAACAATGCCAACTTGGTCCTTTTAAACGAGACATCTGGAGCCATGACGCTGTCGCCACAACTCAATACCAATGTGCCTAAACTGGCTGCGATGGAGATTTCTGTTAACGGTACGTACCTTCATTGCACTACTCGTAGGTACCCTACAATGGGTATCCACCCATCCAGGGATCAGATTGATGTAGAAAATTAGAAACCGTTCCCGCCGGTTTGTAACCACTGATACCGGGATCCGTGAGTATTGTCGTTCCATTTGAAGGGAATGAAACATAATGTGTGCGTATGTGTGGAACATATGGAAACAATCTTTGGAGTTAATTTGATTAACCGTTATTGTTAACGATACCCCTAAAATAACCTCAGGGCAATCATGTTTCTATTATTCCATCAGATGGCGTCAACGAAGTGAAAGCCACGATGCAGCTCGCAGTCCGTCTCATCACTGAAGAGATGCTGCTAAACTCCATCACTGTGCGTCTGAACGAGATGACTGCTGAGAAGTTCCTTTCGCCTCTACTGGGCTTCTTTATCGATGGTCTAGCGGCCATAGTGCCGTGTCCGAAGGAGAATATCTACATGTTTAGTATACAGGTAAGATGTACAGTGTTTAGTAGTTAGGTTATACACCGTAATGAGGAGGAAATGATTGAAAAGGTAAGCATTTTCTCCATTTTGGAGCGAGACGCCAGCCGACTGGTTGTTCTATTCTTCCTTCCATTGGCTGTTTCTCCAAGCACTCTGGACCTATACGTGTAGTGTGAATTGAATTTCGGCATATGTCTGAGAAACAAGAGGACATGTTTGATTCCTGGAGAATGAACTCTTTGGTCCTGAAGGCAGTCCAGGAAACTCAGTATTTTCCGCCAACACCATCTCAAATGCGTCTGTCCTTTGGTGTCTATGCTCACAATAAATTGGAAAACGTGGACACAGCTGTGTCTCTTCTACTTAGCACCTACGGGAGAAGGGGTGATGCTAACCTAACCTCACCTAACTGGAATCCCTTGAACCTCAAATGACGTCCGCTTTTGATGTTGTGGTCGAGGATTCCAATCCTGGCTGGGGAGGAAAAAGCCTCATCTTTAGATGTTTGTGACTTTGCTGTTATAGGTTCTCATGGTTCAGGATCTCCTAGTGTGGGGCCAGCATTGTATGTGCCTGTATGTTAATATTATGGTTATCCACAGGACGACACAGACGTCACCGGCAGTATTCTCAACGTATCGTTCTCAGCGCGTCGACCGGAAGCGGAAATTGGCTTTGGCGGCGACACTTCCCCGTACTACACTCCCGCGCATCTGCGCGAGCGCGTCTATCTGAATCGAGCTACGCTGGCGAGACTTGCTACGGTACAGGTGAATAAACAATCATCCTTGGTCAATCAACAGTTCCTTTTTCTGCTAGTTCAGGAGTTAGGTTGACGAAGTAACATCCTGAGACTCCTTACTGTGACCTCTCTCACCTCACTTTACCCTATACGAGAAAGAGAGGTCACAGCTCGCTCAGAGACATATAAACTTGGCAGCCTGTATCAGAACGTGTTGTCTTTGGACTTTTGATACAGAGGCTACTTTTAAGAAAACAGTTTTTATGTTGGTTGAAGAAGAAGGAGTGCATTGATTGTCTTAGGGGGCGGGCAAAGGTCGAGCATTAAGAGAATAAACTGTCTTATATAAACAGCCGGCCAGTCTTGGAATAGAATGGCCGCAGAAATCGACGTCAATTCAAGAGCCATTAAGTACAACAGTGGAGGAAAACGCACTGAGGTAGTTAATGGTAGTATACGTCGTTCTAATCTTAAGGGTGCTTGAATCCTTCGCTTCTCTCAGGATGCTAGAGACAACTCTGACTCTGAAGTTGGCTTTTGTACAGTCATATTCCATCTCTTTCACTAAATTAACCTTATCTTTATCCCCCAGGTCCTCCCATTCGATGACAACGTGTGTGTTCACGAGCCTTGCCTCAACTATGAAGAGTGTCTGACGGTGCTGAAGTTTGGCAACGCGTCGGGTTTCATCAACAGCGACACGGTGCTGTTCCGACCGATCTACCCCGTCACTACGTTTACCTGCCAGTGTCCAAGAGGGTTTACTGGTAAGTTTATCATCGTCATCATTGTCATCGTTATCATCATCTTCATCTTCATCATCATCATCATCAACCATGCTCTGACCACATTGTTCTACTGTTGGCATACGCATTCTTTATGGCGGTAATCCTCCTAGTCGTTTAACGACTTCTATGGCGCAGCGGTTGTGGCTCTACCTACCATACGAGAGGTCTCGGGATTGATTCCCGGCTGGGGATAAAGAAAACAAAAAAAACAGGTCTTGAATGTCTACATATTTGTGATGACGCTGTTTCTGGTTCCTACGACACAGGCTATCCTAGTATGTAAATGTCTATGTTTATGTTTATGCTCAGCCCACATTGATTTACTGTTGGGCATAAGTAGTTTTTATGGCGCCAATCCTCATTTCTTCTAAGAGTAACACCCGGGCATGTTAGGTTATTGCCGTGGCAATGTCGTTGCTAGCTCAACTTGTTACTGGTGTAGCATATATACCTACCGTAGCTGTACTTTAATATCAGTTAACACGCGCGCCGCCCCGCAGACAAATTAAATCAGTGTGTACGCAACTCTTGCCAAAGCAACTCGCCTTTCATTTCAACCATGTCACACTCATCATATACCATCAACCCTCCTCATCATCATAACAGTCATCATATCCTAAACTGGTGAACCGGACGTGAAACAAAGCAAAGTTTAGTGAACTTTTGTGACAAGTTTAGTGCATTTCAACATGAATCCCGAAGAACAGGAGGCACCGGCCGCCGACACATCAATTGGGGCAGCCGAGGCGCAGCATACGCCGCAACCGCAACAATATCTTCTTAGCAGACAGGAAGACCCAGCAACCCTTTCATGATGACTCTGGTGCAAACATATGGTCCTCGCATGCAACAAGATTGCAACTATACGTGCCAGTAACACCAAACTTCACACTGCAAACGGCACACCAATCGCTACATACGGTGAGAAAACAAAATACAAATTCAAATACAAATACAAATGCAAAAGGCTTATGCCGAGTGTTCAAATGGAGATCTGTACTAGCAAGTGTACAACGGTCCATCCTCGGAGCCGACTTCAAATTCGCACAGCAACTTATCGTCGAGCTACATACACGGCTCAAAGCAACGCGCCCATACAACGGAGGTACGACATCGCATCTTCATTCAATCTCGAACAACGAGGAACAACACTTACAAGCAATTTTAACACGCCCATGCAACTACGGGCTCACATCGCAATCAACGTCGACAAGTGCAAGTTCGGCAAATCACAATCAATGAAATGCAATTCAACGGTTATCACTTAAACCAACATGGTATGCGACCGAGCATCGGGAAAGTCAAATGCATTACCGACTTTCCACAAGCAAACACCGTGCAATGGAATGGACTACAGCTGCATGTGTAGCGTTCAAGAAATGCAAAGCAAGCATCAAAAACGCCGTTCTATTGGCACACCCCGATGCGTCATCATCTTTACATTAATCACCGACGCATCCGCATCATCTTCGCGCAGTACTCAATCAACGCATCAAAGGACAAAACAATTCAGTCGCTGATGTATTCTCAAGAATAGAAGAAATCAGCGTGCCGAACCTGTTCCTTCAAGCAAAACGAAACGCAACAAAATTACAGCACATACGACAATGAGCTTCCGGCAATCTACTTCCTTGGCACCCATGCCGACAAACAATACAAGAAGACAAGAAAGGAGAAAAAATTTCATACATGAGGATCTGAAAGATCCCACACACGTTTTCAAACGCAATGAATGCAAAAAGTCCTTGGTACCACCATACAACGGATCATACCAAGTACTAGAAAGAACACTGAAGCATTACATCATTCAAATCGATAAGTAGAGAACAAACGTTTCGCTGTACCTACCGCCTAAAACCATACATCATTCAACATACGACACCGTCAAGTAATGAGACCATGGGATCGAACAAGAACCCGCCTGGTACTCGCAGATCTTATAAACATCCCATATCAAACACCCAAACCGACACGCCGCCCCGCCGCCGCCGTCGACATCTCAAGTGGTGACTTCGAAGAATTTCGTGTCGTGCGCGTTATCAATAATGAACAATGAGTGTGTGTTTGACTTAATATCTAAAGTACTATTTTGCTATTGTTTCACTATATTTTTTACTTGTATTCATCAACTTTACACTGACCGATCGTTTATCCACGCTATTACTATTTTATGTAAGTTTCTATGTTTTTACAAATGTTAGCATTACTTTTTACATGTTTTATAAGTTTACATCATTGTATCTATCTAGGTTCTTTATTCAATTTTCACCCCCTAGCTTCTTTTAGAAGGGGAGGTATGTAGCATATATACCTACCGTAGCTGTACTTTAATATCAGTTAACACGCGCGCCGCCCCGCAGACAAATTAAATCAGTGTGTACGCAACTCTTGCCAAAGCAACTCGCCTTTCATTTCAACCATGTCACACTCATCATATACCATCAACCCTCCTCATCATCATAACAGTCATTTAACCTAAACTGGTTATTCCTTGTCCCAAATTCATTGTTTAACTTGCCTGTGCGTAGTTCTGGCTATACTGTGTAAAGTGATATCCATCGAAAGCCATCCAGTGAAAGCCATCGTCGAAATGAGACAGACCTATACCAGCTGTATTGCTTTGTGACGTTCCGCCGCTGATCTACACTCAGCACGCCTCTTCATTAGTAACCAGTGCAGGGATAGAAAACGCGATAAGTAACATGTACAGGGTGTAACAGAAGGTTGTAGTCATATTTTAGGGGGTTGTTAGGGAGACAATTCTGAGCAACATTCACTATGAAACCGATTTGATCAGAGCAACTTTGTTTCTCATTGCTCCATGCGTTTTGGTCCGGGCGGTCAGCTGATTTGTATAGAGAAGTGAAAATTAAAGTTGCTCTGATCAAATCGGTTTCATAGTGAAAGTTGCTCACAGTGATGTCCCTAACAACTCCCTAAAATATGACTACACCTTTCTACTACACCCTGTATATTCTACCACAGGATCCCGAGAATACTACATGTGCGACACAGAAGTGGATCTCTGCTACTCTTCCCCCTGCATCAACAACGGCACCTGCTCCCGGCGGGAGGGGGGATACACCTGCGTCTGCGCACCTGGCTTCACTGGTATGTTGCTTACCTTACCTACTATTGTATTCTTTACTTTATATCCTGACGTTTAGAAGGTACATGGGCTCTCATGAGCTTTAGCGGGCTTCACACACATACTGCAGAGGCAATATATTGCTATTAGTGAGAAGTGCGCTTAGAGTGGTGTAGTCACACACAGCAGGTGATTCCACTTTAACACACTTTTCCACCTCAGATTGCCCCTGCGGCAGCTGGTGTGTGATTAGCACGCTTAGGTATAAAGTTGGTTTCAGTTGATACAATTCTGGGCAGCAGCGTTCCAGGTCATCCTCACAGATTTATCATTTTAGACTCTACCATATTTTCGTCTTGAGGATCAGGAGGAGAATAAGATTTCCCCAGACCTCTCCATGAATTCTGAAGTCTTACCTAGAAATTCATTATTTTCATCTGGATTCCCATATAACAAAACTAATGCCCGATTTAACCGACAGTAGGGGACACTTAGCTCTTTATCCTAGCTGTCTAGCGACCGTTTCGGAGGCCAGCCCCTTAAATTTAGGGGGTTCCCTAGTGGCCCCGATGGCCTTTAGACTAGGTCAAAGCCTACTTATAAGATTCACATGTATGTGAGATTGTGCAATACCCGAAAAGGGTTCTAAGTCATAAGTTCCTTCATATAATGTAACATCTGTACAACACTTAGAATGCAATAAATATTTGAGTTTGAGTTTGGAACAACCGCTCTAGGTGGACACAGAAAGGAAAAACGTGTTCCCTAAAAGATAGAGATTGAATTGTGAAATCGACCATAAAATTCCTATTTCTGCACTATAGCCCAACCACGAACTCGATAGAAAACTACCGAAAAGTCAAATGTCAGTGATTCTTGACCTTTAGTCCACGGAGCACTTTTTATTCTTTATGACATAAAATACAGGTTGTAACAGAAAGGGGTGTACAAGCCGAAAGAGGGTTGTTAGGGACATCATTCTGAACAACTTTCACTATGGGACCGATTGGATCAGAGCGAATTTATTTTTATTAACTCAGTACATTTCGGGCCTAGCGGTCAGCTCATCTGTATGGTGGAGTGGAAAATAAAGTTGCTCTGATCAAGTCGGTCCCATAGTGAAAGTTGTTCAGAATGATCTCCCTAGCAACCCTCTTTCGGCTTGTACACCCCTTTTTGTAACAACCTGTATAATTTCCTGCGTTCTCGCAAACGTTTAACGATCTCGAAAACGTTCGTGATCGAGGCTCTAATCTCTTATTTCTCAGGCGTAAACTGCGAGACGATCCTCACGAAAGCGACATGCGACGTCAACGGCGACGGCAGCGTATGCCGCGGGGGCTCCCAGTGCGTGGCCAAGCGCGAAGGCGGGATCCTCTGCCAAGGATGCTCGATCGCCGAGGAGTACACCACCGCGGTCTGTGAGCTGAAGGCGAGGAGTTTCCCGCATGCGTCCTTCCTGACGTTTCCGGGGTTGAAGAGGCGGCATCGGTTCCATTTGAGCCTTAGGTGAGTTGTAGGCCTGGGCCGGGAGTCGCGTATGGCATGGAGATAAGGTAAGGTTGCTAATTCTTTTATGGGAGTGTGTAGTAGTTTTTATAATAAAATATCTAGTGAAGCAACGGACCTACCAGAAAAGAGGTTCATAAACTATGTATGTCAAAAACGGTTCAGTTCAGTTCAGTTCAAAATTTTTATTGACCATAAAATCATACATATTACTTAGTCAACGTCAATATAATATTAATATTTTTGTATGCTACCGCCCGTTCGGAAGTTGTGGGCTTAGGGATGGAGCAAAGAAGAGCAAGAAGGGCAAGAGGCGGTCTATTAGAGAAGTCATATTACAGTGTAAAAGAATATAAAGATGACAAAACTGCGTGGTCTACCATCTCGGCGCACAGAAATCCAAAGAGAGGCGATGGACTGAGTCAGTACGTCTCTCTTCGGTGTATTTCCTTAGACTTAAGTAGAAATACATAAAATTGTATTTTTAAGGCCCTCCATATTTTAAAAGAGGTACGGAGGAGTTTCTTGCCCTTCTTTGCTCCATCCCTAAGCCCACAACTTCTGAACGGGCGGTAGTATACAAAAATATTAATATTATATTGATGTTGACTAAGCAATCCTGTATGATTTTATGGTCAATAAAAAAAATTACTTTGACTTTGAGTTTGATAGCTAAAGCGAGGCGCAAAAGGCCAGCTTTTGGCTTGTCGACGGTTACAAAAAAACGGAATTTTGCGCCATCGCTATAGCTATTTACGTGCGATTCAGTACGAGAGTAGTTGTTGTTTTGAGAGTTGTTTCTGCTACGTCACATGGACGGTTTTGGCATATCAAATCAGTAATTTTCACGCTCCCAATATCTGTGAAATCAAGCAATCGCTCTCAGATCTAAGAGCAGTTTATTAATACGGGCCTTAGGAATTATACTATTTATGCCCCGACGAAAAACCAGGGGTGTTACAAAGAAGTCTCTGTCTGTTCGTGGCATTCTAGCAGTCAAACAGGTCATAAATAACTCATGCGGATCATGTGCCGAACGAGTTAGGACGTGCCTCTCACTACCCCTTTTTATCTGTGCCCCTAGTACCTAGGTGATCCTCATACGATCTACGCTCTGGGAGTGATCACCAACGGATGGATAGATTTCAATGTGGTTTTCGTGAAAGGATGATTGACAACTGACCCCCCTGTTCCCCAGATTCGCCACCCAGAACCCCTCAGGGCTGCTGCTCTACAACGGGCGCTACAACGAGCGGCACGACTTCCTTGCGCTAGAGTTGACGGGCGGCGGTCTACGGTTCACCTTCGCGCTGGGCGGCGCGCCGGCGGAAGTGACGTTGCAGGGCCGGCTGGCTGACGGGCACTGGCATACTGTGCGGGTGGACTACTTCAACCGGGTGAGTAACTAAGAACAAAACGCTGATAGTTTTTACTTTTTATCAAACGGGAATCCTCTCTTCCTGCTGTCTTCCCTTCCCCCTCTCTCCCTTCCAACGGCCAACCTCCTCCCCCCCCTTCCCTCACAAGCCATCTTCCCTCTCTTAATCCCCTTTACTCTCCCCCCCTTCCCATGCCCCACCCTCCGCACATATGACATCTTCCCCCTCTTCACGTTTATCTATAGGTTGTAGAAATTAGACAGGTATTACGAAATACTTGGTTATCTCTATCATATCCCCAATCTATTATATCCTTTTTATATATCTCCTCCCTCTTCTTCCTCTCCCCCATTTCTTATCTTTCTCCATTCTGATTCATTGCATTCCTGTCCCCTTGAATTCCCCTATCCTATTGATATTATAACTTATCTGTTCGATTCAATAGGGCTTATCGAGACTGCTTGAAACAGACCCTCAACCTCTAATCAATCCCGCAGACGGTGACAATGATCGTAGACTCGTGCGACAAGCGCCTAGCCCTCTCCCGCGCGGCCGAGCTCGAGTACGCATGCGCAAACGTCACGAGGAAAGTGCTGCCGCCACGCTGCGACATCGCCACCGAGACTTGTCACAGGTAACACGCCTTTTTACGTACGGGCCGGAAGAGACACGGCTGTGAGAACTTTTTACGTACGGGCCGGAAGAGACACGGCTGTGAGAACTTTTTACGTACGGGCCGAAAGAGACACGGCTGTGAGAACTTTTTACGTACGGGCCGGAAGAGACACGTCTGTGAGAACTTTTTACGTACGGGCCGGAAGAGACACGGCTGTGAGAACTTTTACCGTAGTGCTATTAGTTATTATGTGCTTTTACCCAGATATTTAAAACTCCCTATTTGTGTGAGAGGGACTATAGCAAAGCGTCGCAGAGATGGATTGAAATCGCTGCTTGAATGCCTCGCTATTGTATACGCATGTACTCGAGATTCTACGTCTTCATTTAGTTTCGAATTTCGAAGGAAGACCAAATCGTACAATAAATGTACATAACGTTGTTGCTATTATAAAGATTGATAGACCTTAACTTAGCATTTGTAAATACCACTACCTTTTTGTCAGTAATAACGAGTGTCTGCTGCTAAACTGCTACTTTAATCTACACGGTTCCAGGCATCCCATGGATAAAAACTCGTTAAGCAAAGAGTTTCATTCACCTGACCCTGACCTTATTCTTCGCACAGATTCCTCGACCTCACCGGGCCGCTGCAAGTCGGTGGTCTGCCGAACATCCCGAGCAGCTTCCAAGTGAAGAACAAGGACTTCATCGGTTGCATATCGGACCTGTTCATCGACCATAAGTTCGTGGATTTAAACAGGTAATCATTAGAAGTATCAACAGATGTTGTACTGCTGTTACAGCATGTAAGGCCATATTTGGCAGTGTCCATTTGTCCAAACAAATATAGAAGCCGAATATGGATTTTTTTGCTCTGGAGAACTGATGATACACTATTGCTTTTCGTGTTTCATGAGTCATGAGACTCGGGCCCCTAATTACTTGTATGAGTATAGGTAATCATGAGTCACTATGAGTACCCAGAGTTGCAGTTCGTAATTTCGTAATTTCTTTATTGTACTCACATGACAGTAAAAATAGCATAAGATAGAAAAAATATGTACAAAGGCGAGCTTATCTCTAATAAGAGAAGAGCAGTTGTTTTTATGGCGAGCAATAAACGAATATGAATATGAACCCTTAATCAAACACGAAAGGAGATTAGATCATGTGTTATTTTATTCCTGGATATTATTTATTTTATTTTATGCAAGTCATCTGTGAATATTATTATTTTTGGTTGAGCCTAGTACCAACGACACAGGCACATTTCAACGACACATTTCATTATTATTGTTTAGCTGCTATGTGTGTCACTTCACCAAAATAATAAGAATTTCTAATCTATGGTAGGTACAACGCTTCTTCTTTTCACCGCCGCGCCCCGTTTTTGATGAAGAGGAAAATTCATATAACCTCTTTGCTCCTCCCAGCTTCGTCACAGACAACGGCACGATTCCCGGATGTCCTGAAAAGAGGTCGCACTGCAGCTCGACTCCTTGCTACAATGGCGGCGAGTGCCAGGACCTGTGGGACACCTTTCTCTGCGAGTGTCCGGAGGGGTTCACTGGGAAGGATTGTGGAGAATGTAAGTACTGTTAGTTGCCCGGTAGAAGAAGATAGCTTTGCAAATCTACCTTCTTCTTGTCGTTAAACCTAAATTTCTGCAAAAGAATCAGAAGTCAGGCAATAATATCCTTCTCAATAACTCTCCACCGTAGATTTCCTCAAAATCGACTCATATTAAGGCATCATGCCGGCTTAGGATCGATAGAGGGTGGTTGCCCCATTTGCCACATTGGAACCACAGCCGATTGTCACAAAGTTTTTAATCTACCCTAATCAGGAAGCCCCAGGCCCCAGCTTACGATTTCATGGATGCTGATCATACCTATGTACTCATACGTCCGGTGTCCACAAAAGACCGTCTTTTGTTCTGTTTTTTCATAGTTTAAACTTTATCTCGATGTAGGTAGGTGAAAAAAAAATCCTTTCTTCCCTACCAGTAGGGATAGGCCGGTAGAGATATGTGGACGGGCGATAGCAAAACTTCATAATCTAAACTCGTGTCAACCTCCCAGCGACCTCCCCCCCCTGGCGGTTCAGCGGCGACGGCGTCCTCTCCTTCAACCCGCTGCTCCGGCCCATCCAGCTGCCGTGGATCAACGCCATGTCGCTCCGCACTCGGCAGACCGACGCATTCCTCATGTCCATACAAGTTGGACAGAACAGCACTATTACTGTTAGCGTGAGTACCATTAGCAAAACAGACCACGTTCACTACCTCTCATCTATTTACAGAACCACCCAAGTTATCTAGAGAACGGTCAAAGCGGAATTACTGACGGGATGAAGCTGTCAGTTGTTGTATATAAAGTCTTCACAAGATAAAAGGCCCGTTTTGACAGTTCACGCCCATGAAGTTTTAACCCCTAATGCGTAGGTAATAAAAGCCAACTGCTGCGTACAAGTAACACCTAGGAAAACCGCTTCTATTACCTACGCGTTAGGGGTTAAAACTTCATGGGCGTGAGCTGTCAAAACGGGCCTTTTATTTTGTGAAGACTTTACAGTGTATGCTGTTCAGTTGGCGTAGCGTAGATGGTGGCGCCTCGGTCCATTCTACAGATTAAGATGGTGGCACGGTAGGTCCTGATTGAATGTATTAGAAATAATGTAGCACACTAATGTAACTGCCGAAGCCTTTTGAATTTGTCACAGTGACCATGTTTAGCATGATGTCAACAAGATGAAATCTCAGAAATGGCCTGTTCATGTGATATCATACGGCTCTGACACTTAATTACAGCTTTAGGGCATCATTATCTACAGCTATTGAACTGCATGCAACCTAGAAGCCAATACTGTGACAATGTTATACACATTGACACACACTTGGCTCTTAGGTTGCTTGTTTGGATATTTTTCAAGCAAGTTATTCCAGTGTCCAGTACCTATCTGCCAGGTCACTGTTAGATCCTTTTGCTTTACCAACAGTTAAAATCCGGCCTACTTAACTACGCATACAACGGCGAAACCATGACGCTGCCCTCTCCAAGCCTTGCCGATGGTAACTGGCACAGGGTCGAGATAAAATGGCTGGGTACCGACATATCAGTCACCGTGGATTATGGGCTCAGGACTGCGTTGCTGCCAATGCTTGCGAACAAAATCCAGGGCCAGTACATTGGGAAGATCCTGATTGGTGGACACGACTCCACGGCTGGGCTTTTGGCTAGCGAGCTGGGGTTCTTTGAGGGGTGCATTCAGGTATGTGCAAGTTTCTGCATCGCTGGTATAGTTAACCAACGTAGTGCCAGATTCGGAAAATAACTTTTTTTTCTTACATATTGTGTCCTTTAAAAAGAACAAATTCTAATCGTTTATTCAAAAAGACAGATGTAGGTAGGAGGTGAGAAAATATCTTCCTCTGATTTTCTTAGACAGCTGACAGACAGACAGATAAAATAATATGCATGGGAGGAGGAGTATTTAATATTATTTCATATTCTGGATCAGCAAAAGACAAAACTAAGACATATTATGGATCTTCGCTGTCAGCATGCTTTGGGCATCTGTTGGACACCTCTCCAAGTGTCTTATACATAATAATTCGTGTGGTCTTTAGCGGGTTTCTTATACTTCAGATGTGTATTCTCCCTTTTGATCTTGGGTGATGGTAGCTAGGTAGGGTGACTCCCAATAGACCGATTTTTATGCCATCGCACTATCATGCAGTTCCTCTTACGATGATTTTCTTGATAATTTTTCACTACTACCACATCTTCTCCATACAGGACGTTCGAGTGATTCCCTACCAATGGTTTTCATGTAACATTTACACCATAAACACATAATGTCCTACAGGACGTCCGAGTCGGCAGCGCGCAGTCTCTCCTGAACCGGCCCACGGTGCGGGAGAACGTGCGGGACGGCTGCCCGTCCCGCGCTGACTGCATGCTGTCCATATGTCCGGCTTACGTGAGTACTATCTATCTGCCATTCTGGTTCCTAAGGGCCATATCTCATTAGAACACCAGTCGCGCATCCAGTGTCCGGCCGCCAACAAAATGTATTATGCTGGTTGAGCCACCATGGTGTCCTAATGTAATAGGGCCCATACAACTAAACAAAATAATCTCCTCAATCAAGCGATGCCAAGAAGAGGCCAAAGATCAGTCGGAAAAACACCTGCCAGATACTCCGATGACATAGCGAGGTTAGCAGGAAAACAATGGACGCAGGTTGCCACTCTTAAGGTGCGTACTGGCTGACGTTACGTTACGCGTTACACAGCGAGCATTAGATGACATGTTGAGCATCGAGCAGGAAGCCAGGAACAGATGACGCTCGTTGCTCGCTGGTTTCCCCGTAACACTACGTACTGACTGCATGACTGCTCGCTGTGTGACATGTAATGCTCGCTGTTCAACGCGTAACGTAACGTCAGTCAGTACGCACCTATAGAGCCAGACTCCTAGATCACTGTCTGAAAAATCTCTCAATTCATCCAACAGAGTAAATGCACCACCACCTGGGACCACACCGAATGCGATTGCGAGCCCGGTCGTGTCGGCCCGTCGTGTACAGCCGCCTGCGACCTCAACCCTTGCGGCGCGAACTCGCGTTGCGTCACCGCCGCCGACGAGTTGCATGGCTACCGTTGCGAGTGCGACCCCGGATTGGTTCTTACAGGTGAGTAGTTGACTTGACTCACAATTGATCTAGGTATAGTACATGCAGCAATATCTTAATTTGTTTTCTATATCCATGCATATTTATGTAATTTGGAGCAGGCTTATAGCCAGTATGCTATGCAAAGGGGTTTGGGTAACCTACTATGGACCATTGGCGTCAGCCACTGGCACGCAATTCCGTACGCGACTCCAGGGCCTGTATAATATCTCCTGTATGTATTCCTCAGATGATGGCTGCATAGAGGTCGGCGAACGCGAGTGTCCGAGCGGCTGGTGGGGCGTCGCCGCGTGCGGGCCGTGCGAGTGTGCTTTAGACAGGGGATACCACCCGCACTGCGACAGCGACAGCGGACGGTGCCACTGCAAGGTACTACAAAGAAATAAAGGTGAAATCCCCACTGGACAGACAAGGCACGGAACAGGGCCGTGACTCTACAAGCAAATCGAATGTCAGTGGCTACAAAATTCCGGTTTTGGCTTGTCAACCGCGCGGAGACGTGCCGCGCCGGCTACAGAAAAACCGGTATTTCGCACTCTCGCTACAGCTATTGACATGCGATTCGCTTTTAGAATCAGGTCCCTGAACGACACAGAAATAAAACACGCATGCTTTCACGTGCTGTTGTGAGTCTTCTGTCTCTATCTCGTATCTGGTCGATGTGGTGTCTCGCGTTGTTTTTAAATTGTTTTTAGCAGATGTCTATCTAAAGTCTAGTGCTAGTTGGCCTCAGTACATATACTGATCTTGTCTTATCCAGGAAAACCACTACAAGCCGTCAAAAACAGAAGACTGCCTTCCCTGCCTGTGCTATGCCGCCGGCTCTACTAACAACTCGTGTGATCCAATCAGCGGCCAGTGTCACTGTCGGAGCGGCGTGATTGGTCGGGCGTGCGACCAATGCGCGAACGTGTACGCCGAAGTGGCGGCCAATGTTGGCTGCGAAGGTTGGTTTGAGATTTTTCGGTAGCTTTAATACTCCCATATAAACCGTGGCATTGTCCCGTTGAACTATTATAGGCTATGATAGGGCGCCATTTTGACTGTTGGCAAGATACCCCGAATCAAAAAGCGTTTTACTTCATGTTCTTGCATGGGTACTTTTTTGACAGGTGTCATATTTTTGACATGCGGCGTGTTTTTGACAGATATCTTATTTTTGACAGGCATTATAATTATTTGTTTATTCCACAGTGGTTTACGACGGATGTCCTCGGTCGTTCTCAAATGGAGTCTGGTGGCCACGCACCAAGTTTGGTGTCGAAGCTGTCACTGATTGCCCTCCAGGTAGCCTTATTAGAAATAAGCTCTCCTTTGTACGTTAGTTTTGTGCAATTTATTCTTTATTTACGCAACTAACCAAACAAGCATGTTTTGCTTCAAGTGATGTCTGTCAAATAGAAACCTCCCACCTACTAGGTACTGTACTTTACAAAGGACATAGAAATGAACAAATTCTTATCACAATTTACTGAATGGCAACTGCGAAATATTGCTAAAATTGCGAAATAATGAAACACCAGAAAAAAGATCCCTGGTAAGTAGGTGGTCAATTAGGTACATAGTAAACAATTTCATCAGTTTTTCAACTCTCGCCAAAGAACCTCAGACCGTAAAAATAAACTTATTCTGTGATGGGTTATTCGCAGGGTCAAGCGGCAAGGCATCGAGGATGTGTGACGAGACACAAGTGGTAACCTGGCAGGAACCTGACATGTTCAACTGCACTACATCCACCTTCTATCAGCTCAGGAAACAGGTAATTAAATACTAGTAGTCATGGAATTCCAAAGTAAGGCCTGTGCCTAGCAGTGGGACACCGTATAGGCTAAATAAAAAAGTTAAGTGATGGACATTAAACTACCTCAACTCAACCGACAGCTTCATCAAATATTTCACTATGTACTAATCGCTAACGGATTATAAAACGACTTGTGCGGCCAATAACATGCATAACCAATGTTATTAGATTCGTTGTTTTATTATTAGCAATAATATCAAAAGTTAATTTTGTTTAAATAAAATCAACACAATGACCTAAAAAAAAATATAACGTTTTTCTCAGTATTTTCTTGCAGCAACTTAAGAACCCTTTTCATAGGTTCTTGATAGGTAACTATCTATTTTGACTTATCAGTCACAATTTGGCCACTGTTTGTTACACTTTTCCATTTAACATTCTCCCCCCACAGCTCTCCAAAATCGAATCGGGCGAGCTGACAATTAACACGTTCGTTGCCGTCCGCCTCGCGGAAGACTTGGCTGCGGCGTGCGCGAACACGCCCAGTCTGTACGGCGCGGACGTGCTCGTGGCAGAAGGCGTGTTATTGGAGCTCATAGCTCATGAGCTAAGGCAGGCTGGGTTGAATCTGACTCATAGCCAGGATAAGGATTATATTCGGGTGAGTAACATTTACAAAGAGGCATAACATAACTTCTGTCCCCACACTAGGATACCCTGTGTCGTCGGAACCAGAATCAGCGACGTCACAAACATGTAAACAAACAAGAGCTGGAGTTTTTTTGTCACACCAGCCTGGATTCGAACCGAGGTCCCGACCTCTGTCAGGAAACACAGCATCGACCGCAAAGCCACGGAGGTCGTCATCTATTACTTGTGTTTGCATGCCATTGTACGTTCTAAGGCCATCCTTACGTTTCGCTGTCTGCAGGGAGCACTTATCCAGTGGAGAGCGCATAGATACATTTTCCTTTGAAACACAACTCACCAATTTACGGGCGGCGGGGGACGAGGTAAGAGAGTTGTGATTGGTCAGCCGCTGCGAAACTGTCTGGCGCCCGTTTGGCGAGCCGCATTCTCCCGCAGGCGAAGTCAATTGGATATATAGTCTCTGGCTGTCTGTGACCCTTGATTTAAGGCGCGATTGCCACTGGATTGACAGACAGACACGAAATGGAAGCAAGAAAGACACGAGACAGAGACAGAGCAGAGAACAGATTGAGGAAAAAACATACATGCAAGCTTTCTCACTCTATCTACCGGGTGTTTGGAGTATAGAGCTACAAAACATTTTGGGGAGTTAGGGACATCATTCTAAACAACTTTCACTAACAAACCAATTTGATCAGAGCAACTTTATTATCCACTTCTCTATACAAATCATATGATAACCGCTTGGCCAAAAATGTATTGAGATGTCAAAATAAAAGTTGCTTTGATCAAATCGCTTTTATAGTAAAAGTTGTTCAGAATAATGTCCTCTACTCCCTAAAAATAATTGTCGCTCTATACTCCAAACACCCTCTATACTGTGTCTTCTGTCTTGTCTCGTGTCTTGTCCGTGTCATGTCTCTGAGTTGTCCGTCCAGTTGTGATTGTGCTAACTCCATCTTGTTTTGTTTCCAACACTATTCTAACCCAACCATTCATCCCACAGAACATATTCACCTCCTCCTCCACAATCCTGCGCCCGCGCTACCAACACGCCTGGAGCCGGGTGCGTGTGCTAAGCGGGGCGGGAGCGGAGCGTCTGCTGCAGAGACTGCACAAGTACCTCTCAAAACTGGCGGAGACGCAGCGGGACACCTATACGAGTCCGTTTGAGATCGTCGCCGGGGACATGGGTGAGATATCGGGCCGAATGACCGCATGGCCGCAGCGCCATCCGGTCTGTGATCACGGGTCAAGTTGACACCCGTTTCACCAGACAATGGTCAAATATAATTATTAAGTGTAATTGTTATTATTAATAAGTACAAAGGATGTAATGTCTGAAAATAAAATAAATAGTACATTACTTCAGAGGGAAGAAAGTGACAGTTCCATACCGAGATTATGGCATTTGCGCCACGAGCTTGCGAGGGGCGCAAACCATTTGAGGTATGGAACCTGTACTTTATCCTGAGGTATGTATAGTGCTTTTTATTACACCTACGAGGAAAATTATAGACATAAATGCATAGAAATCTGCAGTACTTATGAAAATTTCATACGTTGGCAAAAGGAAAAGAAAACGACTTCATTTTCTGAAAATGTATTGCTCGAAGTTTTTGCGAAAATGCGTGGGCTTTTCCTTTTTTTATTCGCCCGTTTCTGGAGTAGGCTAAGATCATAAGGTCATGCAGCCACTTCTTCCGTGATTCCGCGCGTTTTATATACAAAAATAATTTCGTTTTTAATTTTCTGTATGCACCAAGGAGGTTGGTAACTGGTAAAAAAAAACTGTATGTGGCCAGTAACAATTTACTTGAAATTTAATTAGTAGACAGTTAAAGTCTCTTTGCACTGCTAACAAATAAAAATAAAAAAAAACCGGGTATGTAATGGAATTTCATACATACTTCCCACCCTAGGGTCGGAAGGATTTTCATACAAACTTCCATACCTTGGGATGAAAGGATTTGAAGGGCGGGATAAAGGCGTTTCTTCCCTCTAATTGGTATAATTAGTATGTATTTTCAGAGCAGGTGTGATAAAAATATATATATATATTCGCGGACGTTTGGCTGGATAAAGAAAATTACCATTGAAAGGAAAATCAATCATCAATCAATCAATTTTGATGACGATCAAATGATCAAGTAATCCAATAAGGAAGAAGAAGGAAAATTTCTGTTCTTTATTATTGGACTGGTTGAAATTCTTGCTGCTGTCATGATTCTAAGTTAGAATCGTACACTTTTCCTGTGTATCCTGATTTCCTGATATCATTGTATTTAAACCCAAATATGGACACAGCTACAGTTCTGACAGTCCTAAAAACCATTTAAGTAACTAAGTATGCATAAAAACCTTTTGTTAATGCAGGGTCATGATTATATAAATAACAAAATCTTTCCATCCACAGCCTTGGGCGTTGACATGGTCACAGCCGAATCGATCTACGGCTTCGAAGCGTCCCAGCTAAACAAGAACTACAACACCGAATCATACACAACAGAAAAGATCATACTCCCTGATACCTCAGCCTTCATTCACTCGCCCATACAAGGTCCTGGGTACGGCAAGAAGAAAAGAGCTCAAAGCCCTACGGTGTCCTTCCCGAAGTACAATAACTTTCTGAAGAATAAGAACAAGTTCGATAAGTACTCGAGGGTTCTGCTGCCGTTGGATCTGATTGGTATCAGCAATGGGAATGTGCAAGGTGAGTTTGATGTTGTAATCAACAAATTAACAAATGATTTTGGAAAAGACTTGAAATACATATCCCGTTTTATATACCATTCTGACTCCTGCCTTGACTAGGGAAATAGATGGCATAACGTCTCATCTCGTAACGAACAAGGACACAGAACCCTGACGTTGATAACATCTACAGAATAAAGAACTTTGACTTTGATGTGCTAGGTGACGCAGATTTATTCGCTGTTTTCAGTTTCATTCAGGGCAGGCGTGACCCTTACTTTATTTATGCTGGTACTACACTCTACAATAGCACTATTCATAATGAAACAAAGGTAATAATGGTAGTATAGTGTAGGACCAAGAGAAGCGCATTCTAATAAAGCTTCTAATCTTCCAGAAAACCTCGAATTACCCTACGAGTCCCGCGCCGTCTTCTCCTACCTCCAACTCTCGCGCAACTCCTCTCTCCTCCTCCCGCCACGCTACGACGAGTCCGTCAATAGAAGGTGGGGCGTCAACATCACGGTCGGCTCGCCACTGCTGATGGTGGCGCTGTACGTCCCTGAGTATGTCTGGGCGAGGGAGGTGGACAATCGGGCGGAGAATACTGTGGAGGATGATAGTGAGTTGTGCTACAGTTCATAAAGTTACTTTGGTATGAGTGGTAGGGAGTCAATTCAATATACTTAACTGTTGACTTGCCATTAACAACAGGTTGCGCTATAATCCAACTCGCACTTGGTCTGTTTTCTTTCATACTCCTCTACAGGGTGTAACTGAAAGGTGCAGTCATATTTTAGGGCGTTGTTAGGGACATCATTCTGAGCAACTTTTACTATGAAACCGACTTGATCAGAGCAACTTTAATTTTCACTTCTCTATACAAATCAGCTGACCGCCCGGTCCAAAACGTATGGAGCAATGAAAAATAAACTTGCTCTGATCAAATCGGTTTCATAGTAAAATTTGCTCAGAATAGTCTCCCTAACTACCCCCTAAACATGACTACACCCTTATGTTACACCATGTATAGAAATTTCTCTACCTAAGTAATCATGAAGAATTTTTACCCTGCGCCAATGTTCCAGGCATACCCTACGCGAACAGAGGCGACCACACCCACCAAAACAACCTGAACATCCACATCCAACCAAAACCACATCCAAACGACGACGAACACGGCCCTATCGTCATCCAACCGACATCCAACAAGAAACAAGAGAAACCATACACCGACAATGTGCAAGAAAACGACTCAACATACACCCTCGAAAGAGTTTCAAACCAAGATGGTCCCAAAGCCCTTGCCTTGACTATGGAAGATGCAAAGAATGGCACGAAAGAGTCACAAAGAAAGAAGTTGATATACAAAAGCCTGAGCGGGATAAGATTGAAGAGGCCGATAAGATTGCAGATGTGGTTGGATATTGATGAAGACACGTTTGGGTCGAGAAGTAACCCGCAGTGTGTTCATTGGTCTACTTTGAGAGGGTGAGAATATCATTTCTTTACTGGTGAATAAGATATTACTGTTGTATAGTGTCTTTACAAGAGGAAGTTCTTTTGCATTTCAACTTAGTTTCTATCCTTATTTATAGATTGCATACTAGTTAGGCGGACGAATGATGTCATCGGTCAGTGGATGCGGCAGTCTCTGATGATTTGAAGCTTTTACCAGCTGTGGTTAAAGTGGCCTGATTGATTTTTACTATCTTTCTTCTGGTCACCATTATCCTAAAAGGAGTATTTCTTCTTCTTTCGTTTCTCCCCAAGTGACCGCAAAAACGAGTAATAATTATATCACGATAATTATTATTTTATTACCAGGAGCGGCGAATGGTCCCGCGTTGGCTGTCACACCGAGATCGACTACGCATGGACTCCCTACTCCGGGAAGCCACTGCTCATCAACTGCACCTGCAACCATCTCTCCACGTTCGCGGTGCTTTTGGATGAGGTCAACGCTGAGGTAGGCTCGAACTTACATAATTAGACTATTTTCTAATTATAAAATAATACCTATGGATATGTATATCTGAATTGAATTGAATAACTACTCAAACGTCCAGCGTCCACAAGAGACCACGATCTTTTGTTCTGTGTCTCCATTTTCATAGTCTCCATACTAGACTTGGAAATAAAGACTACTAAACTTCCAAAGATGTGCTGAAGCAGCATATGAAGAAGTCTGGCATTAGGTAGGTATTCTCAGTGGGAGATGCAAGCCAAAATACCGGAGTGGAGGGCTTTGGTTTATACCAAAGTCAGCGATTTTGAAATTTTCTGGCGCGCTGACTCGAGCAGTGCCAAAACTGCTGTTTGGCTCTATTGAAAAAGTCAGATGTTGCTTATGTTAAAGTATTCAACAGGAGCGTTATTTTTTGGTACTTAAATAGTTAGATTATTCAGAAAGTTGCATTTTACGTATATATCGATGAGCCATCCAATAATAGCAACTTAGACTCATAAAAAAAATTACTATTCTATCTATTTCCCAGTTCATCCCGGAGCCTTCACTCCTCGAATCCGTCGCCTCCTACACTGCTTTTACGATCTCCATTCCGCTGCTCTTCTTAACCTGGCTGGCTCTCTGCTGCCTCCGGGGCAACGCCACCGTCTCCAACTGCATTCACAAGCACCTGATACTGTGCACGCTGATGGCTGAGCTGATTTATGTGGTCGCGCTGAACCTGAGGCACCGGTTGACACAGAACGAGGTAGGTGTTTTAAAGGATTTGAGTGACCTCTCTTTGTCATGTAGGGTAAGGGGTGTGTTAGAGAGATGTGAAAGCTAGCTCAACCAAAGACACTTCGCTAGAAATAACTATATAATTGGTAATTATGATTTGTGTTCTTTTTGCATTAAGAGACATATTTTTAGGATTGCACAAATAAATTGTTTCAAAGATACGATATCAACGACCATTTCGTCAGGGTGACTCAAAGCCAAAGAGGCGTGAACTGTACTTTAATACTTATTGTATATGATGTATGCTCTTGTTGCAATATGGGACATATTCTTCAAACTGCAAGATTCAAATGGACTCTCCACCAATTCAGGCTGGACCAGCGCGGGTATCGGTCTTGTTCTATTCTGATCTGATTAAAGACGGGCTACATATTGTACAGAAAGTCTCTAATTTCAACTTTTTTTATAGTCTACTCCAAGTTTTTTTGGCTCGGAGCGACTTGTGACCCCTCTTTTCTGCTCTTTTCTGCTGTTGCTGACAGCTTTCTCAGAGCCAAAGAAACTTGGTTGTTCATTCACGATATCACCCACCATTCCCCCAGTTCGCGTGCAAGCTCATCGCCATGTCGCTCCACTACTTCTGGGTGTCCGCGCTCGCCTGGTCGGCCTGCGACGCCTACCAGCTCCGGCGGCTAGTCAGAGAACTACGCGATGTCAACCACGGCGGGTTGTGCGCGCATTATGCGGTGGCATACGCAGCCCCGGCTGTGGTGTTGGCGCTGGCGGTGGGGCATCATCAACAGCAGTACGGGAATGCTATGTTGTAAGTGTTCTATTTTTAAGATTTAAGGCTTTATCAGTTTACAGTATTTATTTACATTCATAAAGGGTGTAACAGAAAGGTGTAGTCATTATTTTAGGGGGTTGTTAGGGACATCATTCCGAGCATCTTTCTCTTTAAAACGATTTGATCAGAGCAAATCGAATAAAGGAAAAAGGGGAAGAAGAGAAGAAGAACATCTATGAACATGTGACAGATAAAGTATCTGTGGTCAGAGGAACCGGCACTACATACATAGCCACCAATCTAGAGAAAGTCAAAGTGGAACTTCTGATGCCACTATAAAAACGTCACTTCACTGTCAGTTGTTGTAGTGTATGCTTTTCTGTTGGCGTAGATGGTGGCGCATAGCTCCATTCTCTAGATAAGATGGTAGCATTGTACGTTGTTGTTTGTCTCCATAGTTGCTGGGTGTCCTGCCACGAGAGCGTAGTGTGGTGGCTGGTGGTGCCCTGCTGTGTGTACGCCGCAGCCGCGCTGCTCTGTCTGGCCGGTGCGACCCGAGCTGCCTTCACAGCGCGGGAGCACGTCACTGGGTTCGGGAACTTGAGGTAAGTGCTTGTAGCGTGTATAGTTTGTGATGGTGGACACCTTTGAAGAAGTGCATGTAATTTACTGGGTGTAACAGAAAGGTGCGGTATACTCTGTACCGATTTGAGAAAAGCTGTTGGTCTACACATCAAGACAAAGAGATTCACTGCGATATCTTTGAATCCAAAGTTGGTGTCGGAAAAGATGCCATGCTTTAAGAATACAGCCTTCATTGGGTTGACGTGCCTGAAGGGATATCTGAAGACACTGGTTCATAAACATAAACCTACTTCTCGATCTCTGTTGCGTTGCCTCCCAAGCGAAAAATCCTGGGTTCGAATCCCGGCTGGGAAAGCAGAAGAAAATACCCCAGGTCTTAGATTTCTATTCGTCGCGTAACTTTGCCGTTTCTGCTTCCTCAAACATAAGTTTTCCTAGTGCAGGGCCAGAAGCATGTATGATGCCCCTGTATAAATGTTTGTGTTCTCCACAGACTACTCCTAGGCGTCAGCGTAGTCTCCCTCCCGCTTCTATGCGTGGCGTGGGCGAGCGCGCTGCTGCTAAGTTCCGAGGCGGGCGCGCACAGAGACGCGCTCAGCTCTGCGCTCGCGCTGGCCGTGACGTCACACGCCGTCACCGCCATTGCTGGGCATGTGCTGCTCAATAAGCGGGTGCGGGTGTCTACCTCCAGGTAACATACTAGGAGGGAACTCTCTATTTATAATGGAGTATCTCTTACTTCATGACTTCCTACAGCCACAGATTAATAAAGAGTTAGGAACCTAATTACTT
This sequence comes from Argyresthia albistria, assembly GCA_963457715.1. Taxonomy (NCBI): domain Eukaryota; kingdom Metazoa; phylum Arthropoda; class Insecta; order Lepidoptera; family Argyresthiidae; genus Argyresthia; species Argyresthia albistria. Next base: position 11,235,851 of record OY735256.1, on the reverse strand, counting down.
GCATGTAACAGCCCAATTAATCCCTCGATGTCAGTCAGCAGGTACAAAAGCCAGTAAAAACAGTTAAAAAAATGATGACTGTCACCAAGCCATAGGGTTGAAAGACGATGGGTCACTGGGAAGCCGATGGGCATATAGGGGTCAAGTGCTATGTAGCATACGTAAATACAGTTGCATAGGATGTCGGACGGTTAATAGCAGACCGAAGTCTCCTCAACAAAGACAGAATGTAACTCACAGATATTTAAACCGAATGGCTATGGTATGAAGAGGTGCCATATCGCAAAGAACGGTGCGTTTAGCAAACAGATAGATAAGATACAATCTTTGATTGTTTCAGAACTATCCTCAAGTGTATGGGCAAGAAAGTCCCGCTGGTCGACACTTCAGTGATCGTGAGCAGCAGTGCACACAACCTTTCTGGGATCAACAGGTTAGTGGCCACTCAGTCACTCTTGACAGAGAAGTCGTGGTGGTTACTTCGTTTGGGAGACCCTCCTCACAATTCGTCACTAAAATCTTCTCTGACGTCTGTTTTTCTGGTGGTTTCATAAGTAACAGCAATAATAATCATTATTCCGAGCGATTTGGTATTTGCTAAAGGCTGTTTTTGCCTAATTTTTTCGTGTTTTTGGTTCGTCCATTCTACCACGCATTCAGGTATTTCTTCCATTCGTTTACCTATTTGTTCTGTAATCGCAGGTCATCTCTTGCGTATCACAGCGGCACGGAGGCGGGCCGGCAGATGAGGAACATCGGCATATCAGCCTCCAGCACCACTTCCAGGTCCACCAACAAGACCAGCTCTAGTCCTTACAGGTGAATACACGTGCTTACTGTACTGGATGAGGGCGAGGGTGTGTGTGAAAGTGTATGAGAGGGTGTGAGGGAGGGTGTGTGTGCGTGTGAGAGAGAAAGAGAGAGTGAGAGAAAGATAAAGAGAGATAGATATAAAGATAGATAGAGAGGGAAAGAAAGTAAGAGAGAGAAGGAAATAGAGTAAGAGAGAGATAGAGAGTATGAACAGAAAAAGGAAGAGAAAATGAGAGGGATAGAGAGATATAGGGAAAGAGAGAGAGGGAGAGGGAGAGAGGGGGATATAGAAGAATTAAAGGGTGGGGCAAAGGCAAAGATAGAGAGAGAAAAGGTGGAAAAGAATTATAGATAGAGAGGGAAATAGTTGAGTCAAGGTATAGGTAGAAACCATGGGAAACAGCAATTTCTAGATAACATTTTCAAACAATACTAGTCCAACCAAACACCATTTCTTGATTTTTTTTAATTTTTTTTATCCTATTGAGATGTCCCACTGCTAGTCAAAGATCATTCATTGTCGTAATGTTTGTGTTGTGTTTAGCATACAATAAACCCCTCATAATCACAGTCGCAGCGACGGTCAGCTGCGCCACACGTCGACGTCGACCTCCAACTACAACACGAGCGCGAGCGACATGCCGGCCTACCTGCGCGGGTTCGACTCCTCGCTGCACAGCCGGCGCGACGGTAAACACAGGATAGACAAAACAATCCCCACAGGATAGACAAGTCTGAGAGACAACACGGACAGGACCCGAGACAGACAGATGACATGGAACAGAACGAGAACACAACAAGACAATCATGCATGCTTTCTGGTTCTGTTCTGTTTCTTTTGTCTCTGTCTCTGAGTTAATATGTTATTTCGCCGTATGGCTAGCCAGAGCTGCAGGATATAATTAAGGATCCTTCAGCCAGGTTCAATAAAGTATTGGGAGACAAGAACGAGTTCCTTTTCGAGACAATGCGATTGTAAAACTTCATAACGACAAGACTTGATCGCTATTTGGTAGTATTAGTATGTACCTAGTAGCTGTAACAGCCCCTCCACCAACCCTCCCTGGCTCAATCTTATTCGTATCCAGATAAAGGCCTGTGCCGCTCGGACATTATTGGGCTAAATTTACTTTTACTTTCAATCCCCAGACGAATCCCGGCGCCGGCGCAAGCGCCAAGAAGACGACACCGGCGAGACCGCAGAGGGAGTCACCGAGGCGACCGACAGCGACACGGACGGTAGCGGCGCGCGCAGCCTCGAGCTCGCGTCCAGCCACTCGTCGGACGACGACGAGACGAGCACGAGACGCTCGCATAGCCGGCCGCCTTCTAATAATACACGTAAGGGAACACTCAGACATTTACTGACTTGATTTAGCAGGAGCTTAACTGAGACAGACAAGATTTCGCAATGTTTGATGATAATTTGTGTCTCCGTGGTCAACGTGGTACCCTACGCGGACGAAGATCGCCGAATCTCGAACTTCCTTCCGTCATTGGTCCATTGGTCGGAGAACGTTGACACTAGCACTAGATTGTGGGTGGCTGAGCCCCCCGCTATTTACGTTACAGTGTCTGTTAGCAATTATCCTGTCGCCGTAAGAATAAATTTCATGCTTCACAATGAAGGCGGATTGAGGCCCGTCGTTTGAACTATTTCATAAGTGAGATTGTTTCAGGGGAGCGAGGCACGAGCAGCAACGGCGGCGGTTACCTGCCGAACATCACCGAAGGCGCGCCGCTGGCTCTGTCGCCAAGATGGCCGGCGAATCCGCGTGAAGGCAATATGGGTAATTTTATCACAAAATACTGAGTTTTACTGTTACGCATACACTGTAGTTTTATTAGAGGTATACTTAAATCCATAATTATAGGTAGGTGAGGTGTGTCAGTGAATAAACTTCTATATGGAATCTGGAAATCGTGAAGTGAGCTCCGAAGATGTGTTGCTCGTTTCCCAAGCATCTTGCCTGCACCCAGAACAGGGCAGAGCTATATAGCCGTATAGATCTGTCTCGTTCTACGTGCCTGTAGTCGCTCATAATGGGCCATTGTGTAGAGAGGCTCTCACGTGTCTGTTGTTTTGTTGCAGAAGAGAGCCGGCCCGACATCGCTCACTGGTCGCCGGAGGGCGGCGCGGGGCCGCGGTGCGGCTCCCCCCGCGCGCTGCCCGTCCCAGACCTCACCGCCGAGGTGTGCCGCGCGCCCAGCTACTGCGCGGGACTCGACGTCACCAGTGGACACAGGTGACCAATGACCATGCATCTTCTTCAATGACCATGCATCTTCTTGCAATGAACATGCATCTTCTTCAATGACCATGCATCTTCTTGCAATGAACATGCATCTTCTTGCAATGACCATACATCTTCTTGCGATGACCATGCATCTTCTTGCGATGACCATGCATCTTCTTGCAATGAACATGCATCTTCTTGCAATGACCATGCATCTTCTTGCAATGAACATGCATCTTCTTGCAATGACCATGCATCTTCTTGCAATGACCATGCTTCTTCTTGCAATGAACATGCATCTTCTTGCAATGACCATGCATCTTCTTGCAATGAACATGCATCTTCTTACAATGACCATGCATCTTCTTGCAATGAACATGCATCTTCTTTCAATGACCATGCATCTTCTTGCAATGACCATGCATCTTCTTGCAATGAACATGCATCTTCTTGCAATGAATATGCATCTTCTTTCAATGACCATGCATTTTCTTGCGATGACCATGCATCTTCATGCAATGACCATGCATTTTCTTGTCTTCCTCTCGACCTCTATGGTTCAGCGGTTGCGGCTCTGCCTACCTACCCTACCATGGTCGATTACTACTTATGTTTGTGATGTCGCTGTTTCTGGTTCATCGCTGGCAATTCTTGAAATCAATAGTAGAAAATTATATGTTTAGTGGTAACACTGAGAAGTATCATAGATATTTATTTTTTTATACTTAAAAAGTTTACACAATATGCTCACGTGGTTTCCGTTCAAAAGTTCATTCATTCGTGATTTATTCACACCATAATACACGTGCACCAAATCAAAACAAAAAGAAAAGACACACTCATGAATGTCACCCTTACTGAGGTTATCTAGCAGTATATAAAACTCGAATATAAAATAGTCCTTACCCGAGTCTACAATACAAAAATAATTGTTACAGATATGGCCCAATAGAAGACGAGCTAATGTACGGGGTGCTGTCTACGGAAACGGATAAGCCGCTGCCATACGACCCCAACTACCCCATCTCTCCGACCATGTACCGGCTGCCCAGCAACCCTTATGGGTCTAAGACCTACCTCTCGTCTCGGACCTCTGACTACGGGTACAGCCCTACGAAGTACCTGAGCCCTGAGACGAATCTGTACGGCTCCAAGGACTTTTCTACTGGTATGTACCTACTTGTAAACTTTTGAGTCAGGATGGCCATTTATGTAAACCACGCTGAGCCGAGTGTTGGCGTTTATCGCAATGTTATTTAAATTCCACGGCCCCTTTAGTTTGAATGGGATTGGAATATACGCCATCTTCCAATCATATTAAAATCCAAAAGGCCTGGCGCCTCTTGGTAAAGAAAGAATTTCATGAGTTACATTTATATCATCTTCAGCTTGTCAGAAAACCTACAGTTAAATAATAGGCCCTCTCACACACATTTCCACTCAGTCCTGTGCAACCCGCATCCACTGTCTTCCTGATATCATCTCTTATCTGACAGTCAATTTCCGTTTCAAGTAACAACAAGAGAGCACGAGCACTACCCTTCCCGCGACTTCCGCGACTCTGGCATCGCGACTCTACTGAAGAACGACTACCAACGCAAGATGGAACGCGAGGGACAGTACGCGGACCACTATTCGGACCGCATGTCCGAAGCCGGCTCGGACAAGCATCAGCATGATAAATATCTGTTCCCGTATACAGGTACGATATTGCAATAGCTGTGAAATTGCATAGTTGTGATATGACTTGGCCATAGTTGTGATATGACTTGGCATAGCTGTGATATGACTTGGCATAGCTATGATATGACGTGGCATAGCTATGATATGACTTGGCATAGCTATGATATGACTTGGCATAGCTATAATATGACTTAGCCTAGCAAAGGTATGGCATAGCTATCACATAGAATAGAATACACCTATGACATAGAATATCAGTAGAGACACTACAGATTTTGTATATTATTTAGATTAAAGTGTGGTACATAAAGAGTGCAGTGTTGTTATCACATCAGCCTTAACTTAATCTTTACCCTGCAATGTAAAAACATATTTTGCTCACATTTTATTTATTTTATATTTTTCCTACCCCATAGCTGCGGAGATGGACTATAGTCCATAACTGTCTCCTGTTGCGCAAAAATATTAAATTGGGTACTGGCTAAACGTGGGCATAGCGTAGTAATTGTGCCTCTCTGCCACCACGGTGGCGAAAAACCTGAACGCATTTTTTGTTATACCTTTATTTATTTTTCTGTTGCTTGGTTCACGCTTAAATGAACTTTTTATTTTGCTCGCATTAGCGGAAGAAGATCACAGTCGCGGCACGCAGTCGCCTCATGTGCGAGGCGAAATGGCGCTTACAGGTAACGGAAATAGGCTCATTATTGCTCGACATTCTTTTGTTTATCTTCGGACCTGTCTTTTACTAAGGCTGGATTTTACCAACGAAAAGTTATACGGAGAATAGCTATCCCGGGGATAAATTGTATGACAAATGACAGTTCAAAATGAGGTGATCTGATCTAGGTGTCACTGGTGTCTATGAAAAAGTTACAAGTTATCCCCGGGATAATTATTCTCCGTATAACTTTTTGTTGGTCAAATCTAACGTATTGATTACTTGAAAGGGTAGTCAACAATAAAACAAGAGAACGGACGAAGCGGATATAATAAAGCCACTATGAAAACGTCACGTCGGCTGTCTGTTGTTGTAGCACAGAAGAGATAATAGTACTCCGTACAGAACGGCCACTCCCTTCCCCGCGCTGATTCAGATACCGCACCCCACCCCTGGCGTCAAAGGATTGGTTAAAGAATCAATAGACAGAGCTGAACGCTTGACGAGTGACGACGCGTATACTAAATATCGCCGCATTTGCCGCGCCACCAGCCCTAGCAAAGTTTACGCACACATTTGCACGTATACAAACATCATTTGGTTATGTAGTAGTAATAGGTGATTATTTTACGAGCGTTCTATGGAGTGTCCGAGGTGTGGTTGTAGTGTATTTCAGGTCAATGAAACTCTTTGCCGTTCAGTTGACGTAGATCGTGGCGCCCCGCTCCATTCTCTTGATAACATGGTGCCACTGTAGGATACTTTTTATGAACTGTAAATCATTTTATTGTTCGACATTTGTATAGAAACTAATTTGTTGTTAGACTACCCACTAGCCGATTCAATTTCATATCAAACATTTCATACTTATTATTATCTATAGGCTGTATAATTAAGAATTATCTTAAATTCAGTTTTCCTGTAAGAGAAGCCCCGAATTTTGGGATACTTATCATGTAGGTGTTTGAAGTAGTTTTACCATTGTTTTCCAGGAGAACCTCCGCCGCAACACATGGGGGCGCCACTAGCCAGCATGGGAGAGACGAGCGAGTAAGTTGCAAATTAAGACACAAGTAACTTCTAGATCAAAGTTTATTTTATATTTATATATTTTTGAAATATTTACTCATGGTAGATGTTAAAATCATGTTATTTCCCATAGAATATTATACATATTTTAGTTAATTACATTTTGGTTTTGGCAATAACATGAACATTTCCGATAGATGGTGGCGGTTGTATGAGAAACACTCATTATAATCATCTCTTTGCTTTGCTAACTGGTGGCGTGCTGACTATCACCTGACATCGTAGGGACGAGGTAAGCTATCATTCAATCACTTTAGATTCTAATACAGTACAGTATGGGGCCTTTGTTTTGGTACGTCGGGACGGGACCCCGGTGCCACGAGATGATACTCGTTGTTTGACTCAGCGAGTTTGACTGCTGTTTGCGAGCAAGAGAGAGAGCGAGACTAGATCCGACGTGCCAAAACAAAGGACTGTACCTTTATTCCGAATCTGTGAAATCAATCCCGATAGCTCTTAGATTTATGTTTTGAAAGCTTTTGCCATCTTAAATTTTGAAGTAGTACTGCGAGTTCGGCCTGAGTGTCGATTTTATAGAAACACGAGAGCAGCGATTCCTCGCTGCTCATTCTTCAAGCTTGCTCATTTTATAGAAACACGAGAGCAGTGATTCCTCGCTGCTCATTCTTCAAGCTTGCTCATTTCATGACAGAGATACTTTTTTACATTTTCATTAATTTTGGTATTAATTATTATCATCCCATGATTAATCGTAACATTAGCTTTAATCCTTTAAATTTATTGTATCGGTAAATATTAATTTGGGCGTTTGTTTTTCAGGAAATCTACTACTGAAGACGACGCTGAAACTAGAGTTTGATTTAAGGTTTAAATGTTTTATACAAAGTACAAGGTTTCCAATGAATCTCAATTAGTTTACATTTTTAGGGTACGTTCATCGCCGCAGGTGATGACGTACTTACGTAGTTATAGTATACCCTTAATTTGTATGCCGATTCTTTTATACTTAGATTTTAGAATAATCTTAATTTTGTACAAAGACTGTAATACAATCAGAGACTACTGCCATAGAATAATTTTATGTGTAACTTTTATTTATTTATCGAATTTAATATTACTGTTATTATGATTAACGATTGCCTAAGTTAAGATTAACGGAAAAGATTTTAGTTGTAAGCATTCGGGGGGAACTTTTCAGGTTACGAAACGATGATAAATAATATTTTATTAATTAAAATGTACTAATAAAATAGTAAACAGTCTAAATCTAAATAATGGTGTGAACCGGGAAGCAATCTTATTTGATTAAATGTAGTTCGATAGGGCCACGCCTATCGTCCTAGTACTTTATTGATCGCTATGCGTTTTGGCTAGTTATGCGTATGTGTCTCTAGATCTACATATTGGTCGGATGTGTCTCTAGATCTACATATTGGTCGGATGTGTCTCTAGATCTACATATTGGTCGGATGTGTCTCTAGATCTACATATTGGTCGGATGCGTCATTCATCATAATTAAGCATACCTACTTGTTCGTCAAGTGAATAGGGGTTAGTATTTAGGTGGAAAGCGTTTAGCAAAATTAATTTATTGTTTCGTAAACTGCAAAGTTTTGCCTTTTCTTTAGTAAATCTAATTCTAAAATCATGTAGAAGTAAGACCAGACGGGTATGTGCAAATAAAATGTGCGTGTGCTTTTCTTGATATTAGGCTATATTATATTTATAGACATTCAAAGTCAGACTGTAAATAATAAATAATTCTAAAGTTGGTTTTTCATTTCGAATGAATCGTATTGTATAAACTTACATATTTTTGTATAAGTAAGCACCCGGTAAAGTAGGTAACCCAAATTAATAGCTTACATGGAGAACACATTCTGGTGTCTTTCTACATCCATCTACCTACTTACCTATATTATGTGAATTGTTTAGACTTTAGGTGATGCTTCTCAAAATGCAACTTATTGATTTGAAATATTGCAACCACAAAAATTGGTTTAGATACTAAAATTCGCTGAGAAAAGTATGTGCAAAGCTTGTGTGGCGTGATTTGTACCGACCTACCTATCTCATTGTATGTACATAATACACATGTGTTTTTGAGAGATTTTAACGAAGAGTCCACCTATTTTGTAAATAAATAGATAACTACTTTTGAATATAAGGACATAGCATTTGAAACTAGAGTTAAGAATTTCTAAGGCAAAGCTTTATTTAGTTGTATTAATAGAGTAATTCATGCCATATAATGTTTTAATGCGTGTAGTTATCAGTGTGTTTTAATGTATTTCAGAACTTTTACAGAACCTGTAAAACTTTAAATAACTTATAAGTTCCGATCCAATTGGATATTGTAGGTATAGGTACAGTGGAGGAATGAAGTGTAGTGAGTAACGTCTCGTAACACTGAAGACCTGTAAAGGTTGCGCCACGATTCTTGGCACCGCATGGAGGAAGGGGGCAACTTCTCTCTCTCTCTCTATCTCCCCTCTACTGGAACTAATTTCCCACCTTTCTGGTTAGGCCTATTAGGATATAATTCTGAACAACTTTCAGTAAGTACCTACCTACCTTTAGATCTCCAACAACCACTCTATAAAGACCCTTCTTGTTACACCCTGTATAGGCAAATACAAGATTTGCGTTTCATTGCATTGTAGTAAAATCTTATTCCACTGTACTTTCCTAAACTAAAATCTACCCATTATCTATTTACAAGATTCCAAATGCAAGATTGAGATTGCTTTGTATTTAGCAAATAAGTTTGGTAAAGTTTTGTTCATTATAGGTAGCGCCATTTTTATCATCATAAAATATGCAATGTTTGGTCTCAAATCTTCAACGAAACATTCCGATTTAGTGATATTTTTTTATCGTTGTTTGACTTTTTAGGCGACTTTCAACAGAAATAGTGTTTGTTCATATTGAAATAAAATATATTGCTAAACTTCTGTTCTTTTATTCGTTTCTAAATACCACATAGAATTCACGTAAGTTCGTGATATTTAGTGCAACTACGGAGCAATAGATGGCGCTAGCTATTTATGATATAACGGTCGATTAAATCTGGAAGTACCCTCCAAATACAGGCCCGCCCATAGATCAGAAAAGAATATACAAACTCTTTGGGCCCGCCCGATAGTCAGAACCCGAGTGATACTATCGGTCAAGAATTATAGGTACTGTTAGAACCGGCTGCTCACATGCCTGCTGTGCCCTGCCACATGCTGCAGGGGCAATCTAGTAGGGCGTCCACACTCAGCTCCTCGTGCTGTTACTCGCTTTGTGGTGTGGACGCACATTTCTCTACTTCGCGAAAATTTCGTAAATATTCGCGAAGTATAGATGCGCGTCCACACGTACTCAAACGCTCCGTACTAAGTAACAAGGGTCCTTTTCCTTTGAATCGCGCCAGAAAGCCGACAGGCGGCAGCGCGAGGACGAGGAGCAGCAGGAAGATGAACGTGTCCACACCACGTCCCTGCCTCATTCCCTCGTCACTCGCCACGCTACTCGACGAGTTGGTAATGTAGACCAAAGAGTTATAAACTTACTAATGTAGACGCGCTATAGGGTGAAAGTGTGTTAAACCTGGAGCTACCTGCTGTGCGTGACTACACCACTCCAAGAGCATGCAGGCAGGCGGGGCGGCACAGATTAATAAAGAGTTAGAGATAAAGAGAGAGAGAGAGGAAGTGCAGGCGGCTCCAGTTTAACACACTTTTTCCTACTGGGAATAAAAGCTCGGAATTCGCGATCGAATGTCCGCCTATTGGAATAAAACACAATCTAACTTTCATCTATTTATTCATCAACATACATAATAATATATCTACATTTGCACAAATAGTATATTTTAACTTAGAATTACATCAGTAATGATAATTAGGACTGATATAATACTTTAGTAAACCATTTTGTTCCTGTTATGCACGACTTTGGGCCTAGTGTTCCTGATTCACAAACTATGGCATTCTTGAGGGTCACACACATTACTGTGTACCAACCAAGTATGAGCAATCCGAGGTATTTTCCCAGCACTATGATCCACGCTGTGACGTCATAGAACAGTGTACAGTGGTTGAGGCGTCACGCCTTTTTCGAACGGAATGGCAGACAACGCGACACGTGGCTATGCGTAGACAGTTAGTGTGGGAACTCATACCGCCGCACTCAGAGAGATTTAATTAACCATTAAGTCAGTTCCAAATTTTAATTTACATACAAAATCCTTTACTTAATAATCCTTAATGAATCGTTAAATGACTGGGTACGGTGAATAGCATCATAATGGACCCTAAATCTTCCTAGTCAATTTGGTTTAAGATATTACAAGTACAATAAATTATTTAGTGTGTATTCATTAATTATACAGGAAAGCAAACTAATATTTACAAACTCCAAGTACATATTAACCATACTCAATTAATTTTAAGATATAGACTTTAGGACATGGATGTAACAGTGATTATGTGGGACCTTAGCACTTTATGTAGAGTCATACTGAAGTTTAATATTATGTACATGAGCATGGATTCTGTTAACCTACTAAGACCCGAGTGCAATCAGAATGAATGCGAGTTTCGCCCTTATTACACCCGAGTTTACATAAAAGGGGATCTGATAAAGTAGAAAAACCAATTACATCAAAGATTAAAGTGAAATAGCATGGTTTCCTGGAATGTTTAAGACTTAGCTAGATACAACATTGAGTTATGTTATAATTCATCGCAACACTGTCAAGGCAAAGATGTCGTAAATTAAAATTTATATTTGTATATCAAATGTGTCCCTAGGTAACCGATAACTATATAATTCCACAAGAAAAGTCTAATGAGTCGATAGTTACGAAGAACACTCCAATACATTCCAACAAGCAGGTGTCCACAGTTTTAGCGCAAAATGCATTGAAATTGACTGAAATTTCTTAAATCTCAATCATTAATACTTTTGTGCCTCTCATCTTAGTTTCCCCAAAGGTTTAAATACGGACATCAATCTTGAGCAGCGCTAAAACCAGACTCGGATTATTAAAACAAAATTACACAGCACACATCAACAGTTATATTACAAATGTGAAGAAGTCCAACACTGTATTACTTATGGATTATGAAGATTTATCAAATGTGACTCTTGATGATGTGCCAAGCACTGGTCTAGTGTTGTGTGTTACTACTGTCAAGGCGGTCTCAATCCAGTGCTGTGTACACTGGAAACAAAAGAGAGTACACATGAGTAAATGGCAGAGACTGTAAATGAAAGCAAAATCAAACAAACAAAATAAATAATGAAAATTTATTGCATAACTGACATTGGTAACTAGGTACATTTTATTCTGTGCAAGCAAGTATGTGTTATCATGTGGGTACATTGATAAATATCTTGGTACAACGTTGGTAGCCAAGCGGTAAAACACCTGTGTTATGATCAGTGATCGGAGTAGGCAGAGCTATTTTATGTACTTGCCATATGTAAGAATAATATGGATACTCCCCGAATCTCGGGATTTGAATTGAATTCTAGTGGTGCAGAAAGAGACAAAAACAGGTGGGTCACTCTTGTTTTCGTTTCGTTTCGAGGAACACCCCGCTATTGTTTTTGTTTGGCGATATCACGACGAGTTTCAACAAAGCGGCAACGTCGCACGTTAGGAAAAAAGTTTGGCAACGTGTTGCTGATATAAAATTTACAATGTCGCTCATGCGCTTATTGCCTTACATAAACCATGTTTTATACTTATTGATAAAAACAATTATATTTATTAAAACCCCGGAGTATCAGTCCCAATACCATGGATTATCCATAATAATATCAATGTTTGCGGTCAATGAACCTAAATAGCTCTGCCTACTCCGATCACTGGTTATGATTAACAGCGCCTTCCTGTCCGACCATGTTGTGTCGAGCACACTTGTTGAATGCGATGTTTGTATTGGGTTGCAAACTTAAATTATTTAAAATTACTGGCTGAACTAAATAATTACGAGATTAAGGAAAAAAATTGACAAGGGGGGAAATAAATATGAAAGGTGCTACATAAGTACTTGTACATTTTGGAGTGTGTGTGGCATAAATATGTGAATATTGTACAATATTAATTTAAATTAAGTCTGCAACATGCTATTTATGATGTATAGGATTTCTAAATGATGGTGTACATAATATTAAGTATAGTGTAGATGTGTATAGTGTGTATTATACATGTATTTAATATGAAAATTTCTGATTTAATTAATAAATAGATGTTTACACTACTACAATTGTTATACATAGTCACATATGGGGTGGCAGAAACACATTTGTGCCCAAGTTTAGCTAGTACTTCAATACTCCATTGTGTGACAGTGGAGATAATGAAAATCAAGTTAGTGTAAATGTAATTAGATTATATTATTTCAAAATTAATGGCGTTTTAAGAACTTCAGGTTAATTTCGCCATTGTGATGTTCTATAGAATTCACTCATGAGCAATAGTGTTACTGTACAGAAACTAACTATTGGCAACTTTAAGTCACCCAGTCATTTAGATGTGTAAATAGGCTTTATCTGCAAATCTATCATTTTATCTAGCGACTCCCGACCCACAGACAAACCATACTAACATTTGGTTTTGTGGGATGTATGTGTAGCCTATAATTTAATGCAATAAACGTCTATTCTATTCTATCATTTCTTTATTACACAACACCAACAATTACACAGAAAAAGAAATATTTCATATTATGTCGCCCTAATTAAAATACCAATATTGAAATTGATTTCATCAAAATATTAATATGCGAGACCACAATGTAGGTAGTTGGTGATCCAATCTTAACTACAGGTCACAGTCACAGGTAAAGCCATAACATTCATTTTAATGTCATTACAAGTCATGTGATTTTGACTATGACTACATATAAATCAAGAAAAATTCTCATTTTCATGCACTACAAAATGAAAATCACAGGAATTCGAAGAATTCATGCATCTATTTGGATTCAATATGCTGAGAGCTCATATTAAACTTGTGATCATGTCCTTACTTTACAAGCTATAGTCGATCAATCAACAGTAAGTAACAAGGTAACAACTTACTCATAACTTCAAGCACATCTCCCTCCTTACTGGTTGCCCATCCTGACTTTCGATGTCATGTAAATGCCAACAATCAGACCAAAGAGACCAATAGCTGATCCGAAGATTTCCACAATGAGGATCTTCACAAACAGGGCAGGATTAGCAGCATCAGACAGAGCGGCTCCAGATCCCACAATGCCGACAGCAATACCACAGAAGAGGTTCACCAATCCAACAGCCAGTCCAGCACCAAACATGACATATCCGGCCAACCAGTTGGTTTCCTTGATGGACTGGCTCAGCAGCGGCTCCGTGTACTTCTCAAGCATTCCCGAGAGCACAATGGCAGTAATCAAGCCGTAGATGGCGACAGCTTCGCAGAAGATGACGGAGATCAAATTCTTGGTCTTGATTCTTGGCGCTTTGACACCGCCGCCGACGATGCTGGTCCCGGTGGTGTGGATGCCGATGGCGGCGCCCACCACGGAGAAGGCCACTGAGAACGAGATGCCCAGCGTACCCCACATGTAGGGGGAGGTATTCTCCAAGAACCATCCTATACTGAGTAGCTCACCCTTCCCGTTCAGGAGATAGTACATAGAAATTATCAACACCGCGAGAAACACCATCAGCGAGAACAGGTAACTTAGGAAGTATCTCATCTTGAGATATTTATTCGTGTAATTGGAGCTGTTTTACCCGTAAATCCCGTTTGGGACGGCCTTTTTCGCCCAATTTTTGCCTTGACAGAAAAACGAAGGAAGAAGTCTTGTGATCACAAGATGTCAGAGACAATGAAAGGGTTGCCATAATGAAAATGAGTATCGATTCGATTTAATATTTTGATTTCGTAGAATCGCCGCGATTTTAAGTTGGCCCGTGCCTTTGGCTGATATAGGTTGATCGGTCAGAGGATCAGTATAGAGTTATATATAAATCTTCAGGTGCGCGCACTGCCACATATTTCTATACTGATGCCCTGACCGATCAAACTATCGGCCAACTTAAAATCGCTAGTGCGCACGGGCTCTAATAGGGGATTTTTTGACAGCTAAAAATAGTTCTGAAAGCTGCCGACAGATGGCTTTGTATAGACATGATTAGTCTGTTGTCGTCACAGAGTAAGTAATTTTTGACCGATCTTGAACGCAGCCCAACTATCTGCCGCATCAGAAAGGAGGATGCAAACTCTTTGGTCTGCCGTGTGTGTCTAAAGAGCTTATAACTGCTTTAGTTATTGTTCTGAGCTTATTACATTACGCTGTCGGCAGGGCACGATTTGTATAGATGTCTCACTCATATGGAGCGACTAGAAAGAGACAGTGAGACAGACAGGGCCCTGCCGATAGCGTAGTCTACGTAGGCCCATACCATAAAGCTGCATTACACGCAGGGCCAACGCGCACGGCCAACGCGCTGGCCGAACGTGTAATAGAGCCTTTTTGCCTAGTTTGTGGGTTGGCCACGGGCGTTGGCCGGCAATCCATATCTTGCCGGTTTTTAGTGACCAATCAAAGGGAATTGGTGGCGGCGGCAAACGGTGTTCAGACGTTCGCCCAACGCTTTACCTCAAAATTCGGATGAAATCGACCATTTGTTTTTCGTTTTAGCCGTGTTTCTCTCGATTAATTTATTTGAAGAAACGAGGAAATATGTAGGGTCATCTTTATCAAATGAAAATTTTATTTGGCATGCAAAACACAAAAATCATCATTTGGCACAGAGTAAGTGTCGTTCATGTTGACGTCTGTGGCATCGTCTGACGGCCAACGCAGCCAGCAGTATGTTCTTCGGTTGTTAGTATTTGGACTGGCAATTCATGTATGGCCTACAAAATCTAGTGACGAATTTGGAACTACTGAAGTTGTTTTTTTAAAAAATCCCCCATTCCTATTGTTTCCTGTCAGCCAGTGTCATGTCAGCTGAGATTTTTTTTAAGACAGAAACCTATTACATTGTCTGGAGGTCTGGAGAGAGCTGGGGACAGATGATTACAGTGCTACATGATTGGATGTTTTGGCACGTGGTCAAGGGTCTTCTTCTTCTTCTTCTTTTTATTAATGGCGTCCTAACCTATTTTGAGGTTAATTTTGCCAGTGTCGGAGTCGGAGCTAACGCAATCAATCCAATCACTCAATCTATCAATGTTGCAGTGGCGCCCCCCTGTTAGTGTCATCTAAGTGCCAAAACATCAATTTATCATTGTAGATAAAGTAGAAAAATAAGAAAAAATCGGTCAAGTGTTGTTGCGGCAACAGATATACACATTCTGAAAATTTCAGCTTTCTAGCTATTACGGTTCGTGCTCTTGGAACCGCTGACAGACGGAAGGACGGACAGTAGACGCAATAAATATGACCTGGGGGCCCCAGGTATACGAAAATGCAGAGCTGTACTATTTAGGTCTTGCTGAGTTGGTAGTTACCCACCAGAATCCCGAAAACCTAGAATTCATTCATTGAGCTACCATTACGCTAGTAATAGTAATTCAATGAATTCATTAGATCTTTAAGAAAAGAAAAAATAAATAAAAATCGGCTTACGAATCCTTTGGAGTACACGCCTCGACAAAAAGTAAAAATGGAAGCACAAAATTGCTATTATTTCGGACTTTGGTCAGTGTCAATAAGGGGGCAGAAGCCCCTACTGATGATTTCCGTAGATCTGAGGGGTTACTATCAACTCTTATAGCAGGACCTAAACCGGGCAGTTCTGCTTTTTTCATACAAATTCATAACATTCTAGTATTGAAAAAGCAAAACGGCCCGGTTTAGGTCCTGCTATAAGAGTTGATAGTAACCCCTCTGATCTGTCACTTGCTCAACTTCAACTTTTACTCTTGGCAATCTGTGTCACTTGCTCGCTGATGATTTGTTTTTGTTGGTGCTTCTTCTTCTTTTTGTTAATGGCGTCCTAACCTCTTTTGAGGTTAATTTTGCTAGTGTCAACTAGTGTCAAGTGGTCAGGTTCTCACTCAGGGTTCTCACTACAGCACTACCCAGGGAGGACGTGAAGGGATGTGGGTTCCAATTCCAAGTAATGTTTTTGGTTAATTTTTTGGTGGTTGTCGTGGTTGGCGTTAGATTGATTGACAACTTTGACTTGTTGACCTTTTCTCTATGCTGAATTGCTGACCACAGATTATGTTTTTCGATTGTTATTATTTGGACTGGCAACTTTTCTCAACTCATGTCTGGCCTACGACATCTAGTGACGAATTTGGAACTACTGAAGTTTTTTTTTTTTAAAAATCCCCCATTGTAACTGGATTGGAAATATTGGAATAGGTACTAAAAAGTCCAAAGCTGTCAGAAAACCCTCTCTAAACTTGAGAATCGATACTTTCTTTCGATCGATTGCTAGAAAGAAGAAGTGTCAAAGAAATCTTTCTTATCTGTGACTGCGAATCGAATCACAATGATGAAAGAAAAATGGAGAAAAAAAGCGCGGGAAACGTCGATTTGAGCGGGTGTAGTTTTTCTTGTGATTTTTTGTAAATTAATTAATTAGTGGATTAGATAGGTTAAAACTTGTGAATATCTTTCTATTTTGTATGTAATTATAATTTGTGTATATATTTTCTACTCCACGTGGCCTAGTAAGTAGAAATTTAATTGTTGCTCCTTATGGAGCGCCCTCCTGACCCGGAGGGCACGGCCTCTTCTGACCCAGGGGAGACGGTCCCTCTGGTTGCTCACTATGTCACCATCGAATCTAGTATGGATACTGATGCTTCAGTATCCTCAAAGGCAACATCCAGGAAGAGAGTAAGACCATCTCGCGTGTGCAAGCACTGCAATAAAAAGAGAAGAAAACACGGAAAAATAAATAAAGAGCATGATTGTGTCTGTTCACAAGCAGACACCATCATTGAAACAGGAATGTCTCAACCTTCCCAGTTTGCGCCACAAACCACTACCAACTCACCATCCTCAACTCAACAGGAAACTGCTAACAAGCCAGTACACACTCCAGTTGGCAGATCATTTTATGAGAAAACTGATGCTGCTCCCTTCATTGTTCATGTCCAAAAAGTAACAGAATCTGATTCAGCTAGCTCCACTATGCACCCAGTGTCATTTGGTCGTGTTTTAAAACAGCAAAATATTAAAAACATAATAAATGGTAGCCTAAAGAAAATTGGAAGAAACAAAGTTTCTTTAAGTTTCTCCAGTCATGTGGATGCAAACTTATTGATCGAAAATATAGAGCTAAAGAATAAGTACAAAGTATTCATTCCCACCTTTAATGTAACCCGGATGGGCGTCATTAAGGGAGTCCCGTTGGACTGGACTGAGGAGGATATTATGAGGGATATGTCCACTCCGATAGGATGTGGCAACATCATAAAAATTAGACGTATGAAAAGAAAAGTATTTAATGACGGAATAGTATCCTATGTAGAAACTGGTACAGTAGTTGCAACTTTTGATGGTCAAGTTTTACCAAAGCGAATCTTCATGTGCTATTCTTCCCTGACTGTTGATCTGTATATCTTCCCAACCATCCAGTGTTTCAATTGTTGCCGATTTGGAGATGTAAAAGACCAATGCCGATCTCTTCCTCTTTGTTTTAAGTGTGGAGGCAAACATTCAGCTAACACATGCTCAGCAGAGGAAGGTGACTTCCAATGTTCCTCATGTTGTGGTTCCCATTTTGCCACCAATAGAAAATGTCCTGAGTTTGAAAGGCAGAAAGCTATTAAACTTTCAATGGCACAAAGCTGCATATCCTATGCAGAGGCCAATAAAATGCATCCACCTGTAACAAAATTATTTTCTGAAGTGGTGGCTAATAAACAACATCAAACATCATCATCATCTTTTGCCCCAAATAATGAACTGTCTGTTGTAAATAATACTTCGCCTTTTAGCTCATATAAAAAAACTGTTTATTTGAAACCGAAATCCCCCCCTAGATTAACCAAAGGTTATGATAGGAAGGCTCATGATGCAATCATCAATGAAAATTTTGAGACATCACCTAATGGTGGTGTACTTAAATTTAGTGAACAACAAAATAAAATCGATGAAACTACTATCCAAGAGCTAATTAAAATGCTAACCACTTATTTATCCCAATGTAAATACAATAAGGTACCGTCCAACACTGACTTCATAAATAATGATAATATTCTCCCTACTTTGTACAATGGCTCACTACAATCATCAGGTGATTCAATGGAATTGCCAAAGTATAAATAATAAGAAAAGTGATATAATTTATATAATAAAAAAATACCAACCATTAATTTTATCCTTTCAAGAGACCTGGCTAAAACCAGGTTCTATTTTTAAGGTCCCCGGTTACTCTAGTCTTAGAGAAGACAGATCTGATGGATATGGCGGGACAGCCATATTTATCAAACGTCCTTGTGAATATGTACATATACCGCTTCCGTCACATAATGATAACTTCTCTATTATTGCCGTCAAGGCTAATAATATTTCTTTTGTATCTTTGTATATTCCTCGTCCTTCTTCTGATATTATCAATGAACTTGATCATATCATATCATCTATTCCTAAACCTGTTATAATTTTAGGTGATTTAAACTGCCAACACTCATCTTGGGGCAGTACTATTTCATCAGCTCCAACTCCTTTTTCTGTAAATATTTTAGAATTAGTGGATAAACATAATCTATGTATATTGAACAATGGTTCAGCTACTCGCAGAACAGCACCCAGCCAAGGCATTAGTGCCCCTGATCTTTCAATATGTTCTCCAAGCTTAGCTGCAGAATTATGTTGGAATCCTATTGGTTCCACTTTTGGTAGTGACCACTTTCCTATCCTCATACAATTCCCATCAAAATATCCTCTTAAATCCTCCAATTTTAATCCCCGTTTTAAATTCAATCTTGCCGAAGCTGATTGGAGTCTGTTTAAGAAAATAATTGACAAAAAAATTAACTCTCTTCCCAATGTGGTTGCTGGAAATGAAAGTACATGTGCTGAGTCTTTATCAAAGATCATGTTTGAAGCAGCAGAAGAAGTTTTTCCTTGTAAAAGTTCTAAAAAGGTAATGATTCGGTCTCCGCCTTGGTGGGACCGGGAGTGTACTTTAGCAGTCAGGGAACGAAAATTGGCAGAATTAAATTACTGTAGTAATAGCACAGATGAAAATTTTATTCAAGTTACACACTCAATTAGCAAGACCCGGCAACTATTTAAACGTAAAAAGTTTGAAAGTTGGAGAGCTTTCTGCCTTTCCATTTCCCCTCATGTAAATCCATCAGTAGTGTGGGCCAATATTAGAAAGTTTAAATCTGCTTTTAAGGAATCCACTTTAAATACTTTTCCCCCTTCATTAACAGAACAATTTCTGGATAAGTTAGCCCCTCCCTCTGTACCTTTAGAGTCATTGTGTTGCAAGTATACTATTCCCCCTTCAATAGTTGACCATCGAATCGGGTTAAATTCCCCCTTCAACATTCATGAATTAAAAGGTGTAATTAAATATTGTAGAGACTCTGCTCCAGGGTGTGATGGCATACCTTATTCCTTTTTTGCTCATTTGAGCGATAGTACACTAATGTACTACTTAGACATTGTCAATAATGTAATGATTTCTGGAAATGTTCCTCCCTCATGGAAAGTACAGACTATCATTCCATTCCTGAAACCATTTAAAAATCCATGTGATCCTTCAGGATTCAGACCGATTGCTCTCTCTTTGGTAATACTTAAGATCGCAGAACACTTAGTAAAGAATCGACTGGAATGGTTTATAGAAAGTAATGGTCTATTGTCTCAAAGCCAGTATGGATTTAGAAAAGGAAAAAGTACCATGGATTGCATTTGTTTACTAGTAACAGACATCCGCCTGTCATTTTCTGACAACTCATCTGTTTTGGCTGCGTTCTTAGATATTACTTCCGCATATGATAATGTAAATTTAGACACACTACGAAATAAACTTTTCGATTTAGATGCCCCGGTTTTATTAACAAATTTTATTGTAAATATATTGAGTAATAGAACTATTTTACTCGAAAATTGTGATTCCGGTAATACTAGGACAGTATGTAAAGGCCTGCCTCAAGGATCTGTTCTTAGCCCCTTATTATTTAATATTTATTCTCATGATTTAGAATCTTCAATTGGTGATATAAATATCATTCAATATGCCGATGACTTGGTTTTTTATACCAGCAATAAATCCATAGAAAAATCTATTTCCATACTAGACGATTCCTTAAATAACTTACAGTGTTGGTTGAATGCCAATAGCTTAGAACTTTCCCCGGCTAAGTGTGAAATAGTTTTATTTTCAAGAAAGCGTATGCCACCTCCTATTACAGTCTTGTATGATAGTATTATGATTCCCGTTAAAAGTCACGTCAAATTTCTTGGAGTGATTCTGGATAATAAACTTTCAGGTTTACCTCATATTGATTATTTTGGTAGTTAAGTGTGAGAAGGTTTTAAATATGTTACGGTGTCTCTCTGGTGTTTGGTGGGGAGCTCATCCTTTTTCTATGAAATTACTGTACAATGCTATGATAAGGAGTGTTATCGATTATGGTTCTTTCACTTTTGAGATGAGTAATGTTGCTGGCCTTAAGCGTCTGGATGTTATCCAGTCCAAGGCCTTAAGACTGATAACTGGTGCTATGCGCTCTAGCCCGATAAATGCTCTCCAAGTTGAGTGTGTTGAACCCCCTTTAGCCCTACGGCGGCAATATTTATCTGACAAATTTTTATTTCGTATTTTACAATTTTCTCAACATCCTCTTTTGACCAAACTTGAATATCTTTCTGAACGTATAAACTCTTCTTCTTACTGGAGACATAAACAAATACCGTGTTTAGTCAGTAGCTTCCAGAAATATAAATCTTTGCTTGCACCTATTCATCGCTCTGTTTCTCTTCCAATTTTCGAATGCGATTATGAAGCCTTAATTTCACCCTTAAATGTTATTTTAGACACCGGTGTGAGAGCTGGTGAGTTTTCTAACAAGCTCTTCTTACAAGTTTTAGAAAACGATTGGCAGGGTTATCATCATATTTTCACAGATGCTTCAAAGCATTACTCTTCGGGAACTGTGGGTGTAGGAGTTTTCCACTCCCAATATAGTATAGTGCAAAAAGTTAAACTTCCTCCAGAGACTTCTGTCTTTACAGGAGAATTATTTGGAATTCTAAAAGCTTTGGAGTATATCCTTATTTATAAATTTCAACGCACTGTCATCTTTACGGATTCTTTGAGCTCCCTCCAGACGTTGGAGAGGTTTACGTTTAAACTAAAATATAACTTTCCAATAATTTTTGATATTAGAGCAGCCATTCATAAATGTAATGCCTTAGGCATTTATGTATCCTTTGCGTGGGTTCCCAGCCATTGTGGCATTTCAGGAAATGAAAAGGCCGATAAATTGGATCATGATGCAGTGCTGTGTGGAGACACATTTCCTTATAAGATTTTTAGTCATGACTTGGCCTCTTTGCCAAAAGTATTTTTATATTCCGCTTGGGAAGACAAGTGGAATCAAAACAAGAACGGAGCACACTATAAAAAAATCCAGGCTGATATACCAAAAAAGCCTTGGTTTTTTAAATTCAATTTTTGTAAAAATAAAACCTCTTCACTTGTGCGTATGAGACTGGGGTAGCGATGATACGAGTCGCGATTATGCTCGACTCGAATCACCCGGATCGTATTTGAAGCCGACTCGGATCGTGATACGAGTCGGCTCGGGCTCGTATCACCCATACGCCCATACGAGTTCGCGGTTTGCGTTACGAGCCGATGCGATGCGAACACGCGGGAGCAGGCGGCGGGCGGGGGGTGGTAAGGTAACTCGTCGCGATGCGAGTCGAACCATCATCGACGACGACGACGAAACGGGTCGACGACCCCTGGCTATGCTTGCCGGTTCAAAGAGTATAACTAGGTAGTAGTGCCTAATCAAGTGATATTTTTTTTAGTAAACTGATGGATGACATTACCTATAAAGTACTTTTTTGCAATGCATGATGTTAATAAAATAGTCATATTCTTGAATATTCATAAGGAAGGAGGTAAAAAAAAGTACGTAATGCGGAGTTTGGCTAGTAGTCCAATGGCTTCGCTATATTGGACTATATGTTTGTGCTTTAGGTGTTTCATCAGCGTTGAGGTAGTATTGCCAAGATACTTGTAACTGCAACCACATATCTTGCAGGACACTTTACTGGTGTCCTCCGTGTTTTTTGAGAAAAACTCCCATGCTACACTTTTTCGAGGAGGAGCCATTGTTTTAATTTGACTGAGTGAGAAAGTGCTAGAAAGAAGTCTGATCTGAAGGAACTAACTTCCAAGGGAACTAACTTCCGAGGGAACTAACTTCCGTCCGGTTCGAACGCGCGCGCGCGCGCGTCGGTTTCCGTTTCCTCGCTCAGCCGCCATCGATAGATCGATCGATCCGAGTCACCGACTCGTATCGGTGTGAGGAGGGTCTACCGACTCGTATCGATGTGAGGCGGGTCTGTTCGCTCTGTGGTGAACGAACGAAGCGTCTCGCGCGTCGCGTAATGCGAGTTGATCCGATTCTGTAAGAAAGACGATTCGGTTCGGCTCGTATGGAAATGGAATCGAATCAATCCGGATTGAGGGCTCGGTTCGCCCACCGCTAGACTGGGGCATGTTTGTACTCCGGCTCATTTGTACAGGTTGAATATCGTAACTACTGCTGAGTGTGAATGTGGTGCGGACTGGGCTGATTTGAACCATGTGTTCTTTTCATGTCCTCTTCTTGATCACTCCGGTTTCTATAATTCTTTATACTTTTTGAATGTTCCCTTTCCTACTTCTATTCACAGTTTATTAAATTTATGCAATGTAAATATTTATCATATTATTGTAAATTTTCTTAACCAAAATAATATTTATTTGTAATATTTATTTTCCTACCCAATGCCAATAAGTTACTAATCTCCCTGATCCTTTTTCCTATCCGTAACTCCTATTATTTTCGTGTTTCGTTTCCTTACCTTATATTTTTGTAAAATAATAAAACAATTTGTTAGTGGCAAATGCGCTAGTCGCGCGAGTCCATAAAAAAAAGAAAAAAAAAAAATGGAGAAAATGAACGCCGCTGTCCGCTGTTTTGGTTTGGGCTCCTCTCCTATGTTGTGGCTCGCTCATAGGCTGTACTGTGTATTGTGAATTTGTTTGTGTGCCCAAACATCAAGATGTAACCTACCAAGAAAATCCCTATTTTAATTCAAACCCTTGTTCGGCTATGTGTTCACTTGACGAGCGAAGATGGAGTAAAAAAGTAGCGATGAATCACTTGAAGACACAGCATGAAGATGTTGACTTCCTACGCTAGATTCATAGTCCGACACTCGTATGTATTTTTGTTTATCGTAGGTGCGATTGCCACCATTCTTACTTTGATTCCTTTGATATGCCATCAAGTACCATCATTTACGGACCCAATAGCGGGCTTTGAGACGCGGGGCACTAAATTGTCGGACCGTTTCATCGCTTGGGAGAACCTACTGGATGAAACCAGACCTTCTCGAAGACTCGCCGTCAATCCAAAAGAAATTGAGGATCAAATCCGCATGAACAACTCCTACAAGAATAGAACCAGAACAGATAGGCCTCGATCCGGACATGGCACCAAAAAAAAGAAGAAAAAGAAAAAAGTTAACCACAGCACTGGCTACGAAAAAACTTGGACCAATGATCCAATTGTGAACTACACAGGGCATGTTCACTGGGGATATGGGAAAAATGTCTCGTTCGAAGATGAAGACTCAGCATTGATAAAAAATTACACAAGGAAACAATGGGTATCACTCAAGGAGCTACAGAACAACCCGGACTTGCTGTTTCATCACAATGTTGCATCAGGTAAATGCGGAGCACCAGCACCAGACTATGCACACTTAGTCATAGAAAGTAATGATAACTCATCTTTATTGTCTTTTGAAAATGTAGAAAAAATGTGCAAGTTCCAATCTTTATTGGTAGGAATGGGAGCCAGAGAATATCGTGACAAGTGCCAAAGGTCAACAAACTCTGAGATTTGTTGCCCAGTGTGGAGTGTGCCAAATTACTTAGCTTTGATGTCTGGCAAACATTCTTGTGAGAATCTCACTCAAGATGATATTCACAAGTCTATTGTAGTTTTGCAGAAATGTGCTGCTTATTTTGACAATTTTACCCTAAAGGCGTCTTGTGACATGGATCGCTGTATGGTGCCAAAGTATTGTTCCCAACATGACGCAGTGTACAATATTTTGTTCTACTTAATTGACTCTCACGCTTTCTCCCCACCGGATCACTTGAAATCTCATGTTAAAAATGCCATGATATTCTTTCCATTACCAAGTAGTAGTACAGTTCTGCCTTTTTACATGAAACTGCAAACTTCAAATTTAACTTATGATACTCTGTTCATACCGGCTATAGATTTTGGACTGAAAAATGCACTTTTTGACTTATGGATAATAGAAGACACTTGGCTGATGGGTTTAGGCGGTATATTCGTATTTCTATGTGTTTGGATTTATACAAAATCTCTAACTCTAACTTTGATGCTGTTTATAGCTATTACATATTCACTTGGTGTAGCATACTTCTTGTATGTGTATGTGTTCAATTTAAAGTTTTTTCCATTTATGAACTTATTGGTGATAGTCATTGTTATAGGAATAGGAGCTGATGATGCATTTCTTTATATGAAAGTGTGGAAGATGATCAGTAAGCAGTTGATAAAAGATAATGTTATATGTGAAGACAATGCTCTTGGAGATATTAAAAATATGTCCAGTGCAGGAGAAACGATTCTAGTTCAAATTCTAGATGAAACATTGAAACACTCAGTGATTGCTATTTTTGTTACAACTTTGACTACATCAGTTGCATTCTATGCTTCCTATGTTAGTTACATTCCTGCTATAAACTGTTTTAGCGTTTTTGCTGGAACAGCAGTTCTTGTCAATTTCTTTCTCATGGTAACTTGGTTGCCAGCCTCAGTGTTTGTTGTTGATGTTAGAATGTGCAAGAGTAAGTTAAGAATAGTAGAAATCATGTACAAAAATATCCATGAAATGTGTGATGATATCAGAGTTATATTAAATAGATTTATTATAGCATGTGTTACAAAATTGCATATAGTATTTGTCATAGTATTTGGTGCTGTTGGAGTATACAGTATAGTTGCGGTATTTTATTACCCTGGACTTAAACTTCCAGATTCCAGAGATTTTCAACTTTTCCAAACTTCTCACCCTTTTGAGAAGTACGATACTCATTATAGAGATTTGTTTATGTTTGAAAGGTTTGCTAAGGATATAGGCGCTGGGAGCAAAATGCCTCTCAGATGGGTATGGGGCATTAAAGCGATTGACAATGGAAATCACATGCATCCTGGTTCCACAGGACAGTTGATATTTGAGGACGATTTTACCATCTCTGAACCTGCTTCTCAGTTATGGTTGCTAGAGTTTTGCGCAAAATTAAAGGCACAACCATTTTATCAGCCTACCTCTGGGCTTCTTCTACCAAACTGCTTTATAGAAACTTTCAAAAAGTACATGGAGAGAGAATGTGTGGACACGATAGACAGAATAGACAGAACACCTTGCTGCAAAACATCCCCGTTTCCATATAAGAAAGAAGTTTTTGATTTTTGTATTCTGAAGGCAATGGAGTCATTGTACTTAACTCCACGAGAGCTCTTCATTCCTGGGGTGGCTGGCCCAAAGTTTTTGAGAAGCGCAACGCCTCCAAGAGTTGTTGCTCTCGTTGTAGAATTTGAAAGTGTGGTGCCCTATACCATGTCGTACACGACGATGGACAAATTCTTTCAGTACACAGAGCGCTGGACTCAACAACAATTAGAACTCGCGCCTCCTGGTATGAGTAGAGGTTGGTTCTTATCAGATTTTCAGTTTTACGACCTTCAAAAAACCCTTGCAAGCGGCACTGTAATCGCATTGCTACTTTCAGCATTTCTAGGTTTCGTAGTTCTCCTTCCAGCAACTTTTAGTATTATCGTAAGTATTTGTGCCATGAGTGCTATGATCTTCTCTTCGACTGTTACTATAGCTATCCTGGTGTGGAATGAGTGGAAATTGAATGTTTTAGAAAGTATAGCTATATCGACTTCGGCAGGGTTGGCTGTAGACTTTAGCTTACATTACGTTTTAAGTTACACTAATGCTATCGGTATCAAGTCTGCTAGAGTTAAGTATTCTTTGACGTCATCTGCGGGCCCGACAGCAGCCGCTGCCTTGACCACTGGATTTGCTGGAATATTTCTACTAAGATCTAACTTACTCCCGTATTCACAAATAGGTACTTTTCTATCGTTGATCACGTCTGTTAGTTGGTTCTACGCCACTTTCTTTCTTTGTTCGCTGTTGTATATTTTTGGTAGTGATTCGAAGGAAAGTTCGAATGAGGAGAGGCATGCGTCGCGCGTTAGTTCGATTTGTTCGGCTGTTCCTAATTTGGAGAGTCATGAGCTCGAGCAATTAGCGGACAGCAATCGGACAAATCCGACCCATTCTCAGAGTCCATCGAGTTTGAGCGCCACGACTGTGGTGCTACATGACGATCTCGACCATTCCCAGAGTAAATCTGACAGGAAACCAATTAATGTTTGTAATGATCATGATGATGTCTGAATTTCGGTTGTCTTGTTTTTGGGTTTCGTCTATGGCAGCGCTTTGATTGATGCATTTCAGTATTAATATGTATAAGTAAGTACCTAGATTTTTACAATGCAATATTGATTTTTTATAGATCTATTCTGATTATTTAATTAATTTATACAAAGTTACAATCGTCACATAATGTATTATAATTATGTAAGTAATTGGTGTAGATTTGGTGGTATGTGTACTTAATTATGTGTTACTTAAAATTTATCAATAATTAGAAGATCAAAATGTTGTAGTAATTATTATTGTGACAATAATTATCACATAAATAGTTAGATCACACAAACGACAATATAAAGTCAAACGAGCTTAGCTTGTCGCATGACACTGTAATCTAACTGTAATTTTGTATACTCCTTAGCCCTGAACACGAAATATTTAAAACGAATCAATATAGGTACTGCTGGATACTAATAGATCGAGTTAGAGCTATCAGCTGTATACACCCTGCACTACTTTTTATTAGTAAACTTTGTACTTATAACCCTGTACAGGCACCGCCAGGGTTCATGCAGTTTAAGGTAAGACCGCACTAGGCGGAACTGCACCGCAGCGGAACTGAGCGACACGACGCGACAAAATATTCTTTCAAGGCAAACATATGGAGCAAACCGCACTACGCGGCAACGGAACTGCACTGCAGCGGAACTGCGCGGCACAGTTGGGCAACTAGGCAAAACTGACGCTACCTCACGCCCCCGCCCCTCTCTCCTCTTTCTATCTCTTTCGTTCTTTGTTCAAATGGCGGGTGAAACTGTCGCGTCGCTGCAGTTCAAGTGCGGTTTACCAAAAAATGACGCGCCGTGTCGCGCAGTTCCGCTGCAGTGCAGTTCCGCCTAGTGCGTTCGCACCTTTATGCGAGCTGTTGGCCGCTCGCTATCCCCTCCAGGTGGCAATCGGAAGCTAACAAAAATCGCGGTAGCTGTACTACCCGTTCGCTATAAGTTTGCCGGTGCGTGGAATGCGGTTGCCCTCCCCCAACCGCCAACCGCACCCCTGAGTCGCCCTATCCGCACACCGTTAGCAACGTCATCGCTGACGCGTCACAGTACTCACAGTCGAGAGTCGTGATATTTTTATTTATTTATGTGTATTAATGTGTATTTATTGAAATAAAAAACAAAGATTTTGAAATAATGGTTTATTTATAGCAAAGTTTGTACAATAAATTGGAAAAAAATCCATGACCCCTGACTCTTAATTAGAATTTGGAATATACACTCGTAGGTAAGCCTAACTGGACTAAACTATTTTAATTGTTGTAGATTATTTAATATAGATCGAATGTGTTAAATGTTGCCTAATAAAATGTTTTGTAAATGTGTAATATTTCTGCTAACCCTACCTCTGAGTGACGTCACATCGTCACCGGCAAACTTATAGCAAACGGGTAGTATAGTCCATTCATTTTCTGTGTCTTTTGACCTCGCCGCCCCTTGCCACCTAATTTGTAAGAGCGCCTACACTCGATCAAAGAAAGCCGCTGCGCAAAGGACACAAAGAAAATGAATGGACTTTACAGTACAAAATAATAATAAATAAATATAGTTTAAAAAAACTAAAAGACACGCTTTTAAAGCACTTCGAACTTAAAAGTTAAAAATATTTTTTAATATAACCTTAAAACAATAATGAATACTACATATTATTATTGTGAAACAAAAAGCTTCGGGCGCTCGATGTACGAAAGATATGGAACAAAGCACCCGACGCTTTTTTTTTCACATAAAAATGGTATTTTTTGTTCATTATTGTTTTATTATAAATATATATGTTATGTTATATTAAGAATTATTTTTAACTTTTTAGTTCGAAGTGCTTTAGAAGTGTGTTTTTTAGTTTTATTAAACTATTTTTAATTATTTAGTTCTTGCTCTCAAATTAATTAATCCTGGCGATCCTAATCAGGATAATGAGATAAACTTATGAAATTATTACATTGTCGCTGATTCTTGATATGTGTACAAAGTTTGAATTGAATCTGTCCGTTTAATCAAAATCAAAGGGTCAAAATCGAGTCCAAAGGAGTCGGTTACATACAAACAAACATACAGGTGAAGCTAATAAAAGCGTGATAAAAAACACTTAGCACTCGCAAAATCAAAATAAATATAAGTTTCGTGTTCGGGGCTTTGTAGCTCGATCTGTAGCTGGATCTTTTGGCATATTATCCCCATTCTTTCAAATCAGAGTCGCTTTAATTTAATCAAGTGAGATTATCGGGTTTTGTTTGACCAAAAATAAAGGAAGACGCTAATGATCGTCCCCACCAACGCACAGATTTCAAACGTATCTCGGTTATATAGAAGAGAGAGGTACATACAAACGCTCCCTATATATACATGTATATATATGCACACGTTGCGCGCGCGCTTTTTATTAAGTTTAGTCATTTATCTATTTTGTTTTTGTCCACTCCACTATACACACCGACACATACACACACACGCACACACACACGCACACACACACCCTCGCACACACCCTAACACAACTCAACTACTTACCATATCGACACACAATCACTGTTTTTTGATACATTGTTGTTGTTGCTCTTTACATTACGCTGTCGGCAGGACACGATTTGTATAGACGTCTCACTCATATGGAACGACTAGACAGAGACAGTGAGTCAGACAGGGCCCTGCCGACAGCGTAGTCTAATAGGCCCATTAGCTCAACTACATAACCGTCACTTAATTATTGTAAACTGTATACATACATGTACTGTATGTATAATAGTGAAATCCGTAATTGGCCTTATTTTCAGTTTATTTGTTCATTATTAAAATAAAATAAACGACCTTTTCGCGCAAAAAAAAATGCACTTGAATCGTTATGGTAATCGTTACTTGAATCTTTATCGTAATCAATCGTTACTTGAAGCGTCCGCGCGTTGATGTCTTTTGAATAAGATTTTTTCAAAGGCCTTCGATTTTTGGATTGAAAAATGTATATTTATTTTTATGGGGCATGAAAATCCCACCGGTACAGCCGGAAAGCAGTGCCAGCCATGTCTGTCCATGGGTGGAAAGCAGTGCCAGCCATGTCTGTCCATGGGTGGAGGCAGAGTCCATACAATATTTTGCGTACGTCAAAATATCTATTTGAAAGGGATTGGGGTAGTGTCAGAAATACAGAATAGAGGTACTGGATATGTGTAGTAGGCCCGTCCAACAGTTACTTAATGGATCTCAAAGTATAATTAAATAAGATTTATTACCTATGTATTACAATTAATTAACATTATACTATTATATTATTTGACTGTATTTTAACGGTTACGTAACATGTTATTCCATTCCATAATTTCAAGTAAGTATTGAGTATGTGCCGTATTAAACTCCTCGCAAACGCTAAATGAGTTATTATAGCAAAGCTATTGCTGCCTGTGAAAATAGAACACTAAGTAGGTATTTGTCAATTGTAAAAAATATATTTATTAATTAACTTCTACGCTGTATTGTTCCATTGTTGTCTCCAGTAACCAATATGTATGTATTATATTATAATTAATGTGTCGTGTTTTACTGTTTTTGTCGATTACAGACTTTTCGGAGAGGTAAATACACAAATGAAGATAATGCCGTTACGTTATCTTTTTAATCAATGGAAATGTAAAATAATTATCTTTGAGCATATATTTAAATAATGGGATCAGATGTGTAAGCCTAGGTAATTTGTATGAACCTGTAGGTACTTAAAGATTGAAGAGTTTATCTGCGATTTCGTGACTTCAGAACCTGTATTAGTTAGGTGTGTAAGACAAAATAAACTATGTTAATTTGTACTTATTGCTTTTAGTTTGTCCTATAGATAGGGTGTTTTTGAAATCAATCTTTCATGTTCGGTTGCACCGAGGAGCATGTAGTAACAGTACATTACTGCCGCGGTCTGTAACGGCGGCGTTGCTGATGGTCGCGCTGCTGGTGGCCGAAAGCGGAGCTCAAGGCCTATACAGCGCGGTCAGCATTGAAACCTTTGATGGACAAGCTAGAATAAAGGCCGAGACCGAGACTTCTCTAAGAGCGCGGCAAAGTCGATTTTGCTGAAAGAAGGTTGTCAAAGTACACATGCGTGCACATTACTAGCTTTGTTTGAGTAAAAAAAATATAGTAGAAGTAGTAAAGTAAGTAGCCTAGACAACTCGTACGTAATGTTTGGTTAGCGGAATGGTTTCTTGCGTTTCGAGCGCGATAACCACTACGGTTGCGGAGTCGAGGACTTATTGTTGCCTCATGCCCGCGGCGTCAACTCGAGGAGTCACGTCCCCCACGGTACTGGTTAGTCCTACTTGTCGTGGCCTTCGCTGCGCCGTGCTTTCGCCTGTTATTGGCATACACTGGCAACAGCGATGCGGGAGCTTCTCTTCCCCTACTGTGCCATGCTTTCGCCTTCTTCTGCGGGCTTTCGCGGGCGAGTCCGGGTGACAGGGGATGGCCAGCAACTCTCGAGGTACAGGGCTGCTGTGATAGAGATACGAGACGGCCTAACTTTAATAAGCGGTTAGTTTACCTGTAAATACATGTTATTGATAATTTATAGGTATATACCTAGCTAAAGGTAGCGTGCAGTTCCGTATCCCGAATTCATTTACAGCCGTACTAAGAAACCGCCCCCGGGCGGGTATTATCGAATGTAATAGTTCACATGCCGTCGACTACCCGCCTTGCATCCTTGCGCGCGAGTTCAAACTGTCTCGGATCGGGACATAGTTTCTGCCGTGTCGCTCTTTCTGGATACCTAATGTTTTGGGATGATTTATATTTGACCGGGCCGGGCCGTGGTCGTGCCCTGGACGGGGCACGGATTTGAGACGTCGCGACTCGCGTCGTTGCTTACATTTTGTATGAAGCAGTTTAAATTACACAGTGCATGATCCGTACCGTGGACGTGGCTCGACGCGGGGCAAAATGTAATGCACTCTGTCCGGGCCCGCCCCGGTTTAGCCTGGCCGCAAACGTCCGTTTTCCGCATCCGTTTTTCGTATTCGGAGGTCTGAACGCATGGCATCAGTAGAATTTTTTTTTTTTTCTCCGTCTTTATCCAAATGAATGGAAAGGCAATGGCCATCAAAGCCGTACAGCCATGTCTTCAGTGTTTACGTCTTCTTATTCTGTTTCCAAGGTTTCAAAAGGCCGAAGCCAGGTCTTCCGTATTTCTTGTTTTTAAGGCCGAAGCCAAGTCTTGCGTAGTTTTGATTTTTAAGGCCGAAGCCAAGTCTTGCGTGTTTTTGTTTCGGCCAAAGCCAAGTAGAAAATACACTAAATATGAGCTCGTCAGAGTAATTGTGTTCTGTGAATATGAGTTGGTACTACTTGGTACTCAGAACAATAAGTTGGTACGGATCCACAGCCTTTTTCTATGTAGAAATAAAATGCCAAAATTTATAATTCTACGTTTCAAAAACAAAACGCGTGCGAGCTGTCAAAAGTGACATGGTACTGTCCGACAAACAAGACTGACTCACGCACGCAAATGACCGCAAATCCCAAACAAAACTTCTATTACTCATCAAGAAATTTCTCAGCTTCAACAGTGAATACAAAGCAAGATGTTTTCCACAAACCCCAACTACACCAAGTTAAAAACGCACCTCAGGCTGGCTGTGAACCGCCTCAAACTGCTGGAAAAGAAGAAAACCGAACTTGCACTGAAAGCACGTAGAGAAATAGCCGAATACATAGCCGCTGGGAAAACTGAACGAGCCAAGATTCGGGTGGAGCACATCATCAGGTCAGTGTCTGTCCCTATAAACCTCAAAATCCTTGATTACTTACCAAATATGCGTCATAAACAAGAAGTAAATGCGTCCGTGTTTTTGGCCTTGGAATTTCCCCTCTGGTAATGGATGACGTATATAAATTAAAGGAACAGGCAAACAATATTACTCAATCAAGTTTATGATTGCTCATTCCTTCATACATCTTTAATGTTCTGTGAAATATCATAGAAGTTCTCCAAAACAAGCTCTTACATGGGTTTACTATCAGTGCATATATATGATAATCATTAACAGTTAGTTATTTCTATAAAAGATACAAAATAAGAAAACATGATAGATAGATAAATTAATTTATTCATTGAAATGGTACACACACAGACATACATATCTCTAACATGAGGATTATAAAACAATTTCATAGTTTGTCTTTATTCTACTACAAACATACAGAATAAGAAAGCCTATTGCAATTGTATATCTCTAACAAGAGGAATTATGAAAGTAGCTGTTCTAAATACCTTGCTACATCTAAATAAGTCTTGTCCTGCAGAGAGGACTACATGGTGGAAGCGATGGAGATAGTGGAGATGTACTGTGACCTGGTGCTTGCCCGGTTCGGACTGGTGACGCAGATGAAGGAGCTGGACGAGGGTCTGTCGGAGGCCATCTCGACGCTCATCTGGGTGGCGCCGCGGCTACATACTGATGTTGGAGTGAGTCATCTAGCTGATGAATAAAATTCAATAACAATAATAGTTATTTAATAGAATATGTGGATCATTAATAAAGGCCAAGCAAGCAAGGCTACACATCATACAGATTATGTATGATGTGTAGACCTAAGAAATTCCCTCCAACATTCTCATCAAGTTCTCATTTTAACATTATGCAAGGCATAACATTAAATCTTAGGTTATTTATTTAATTATCAAAAATCCACAGCCTTAAATTAAACGAAATTGTAGATAATAATTAGGCCAATTAAGGATTTCACTATGTAAATAGTCAAATAAGAACATGTTCCAATGCAAAGTCTCAAGTCCAAATCTTGATTTATTTATTTTGATTTGTTATTATTACTGTTATTATTACATATAACAATGTGATTTTATCCTCTTTGCATTATATAGAACATTTCGTCATGAAGTGTTATGTATTTGAACTATGTGACAAATCCTGTACCTAATTTTGTATTTGCTTTTAAAATGCTCACCCCATAATACATTCCTGGTCCATTTTCAGGAGTTGAAAGTGATATCGGACCTGCTAACAGCAAAATACGGCAAGATATACGCAGACGCGTGCAGAGGAGAAAACGTCAACACAATCAGTGATAAACTGAGACACAAGATGTCAGTGCAGAGCCCGCCAAAGATATTGGTGGAGAGGTACTTGATTGAGATCGCCAAGAATTACAATGTTGAATATACACCTGACGAACAAGTAATGAGAGAGGAGGAAGGTGAGGCAAAATGCTGACAATGGCCTCGTCCAGAGTTAATGCGCGCGCTTGTCACTTCAGTATGGACGCACGCGGCGGTTTCACACGTTCGATATGTCGCGTCCGCCGCCGCCACCGCGCAAGCCCCTGACCCTGGACGAGGCCACTGGTATGCGTACACGAGACATATTTCAAGCAATAATTGCCCGGCAACTGTAATTCTAAGAAAGTGCGGCAATTGTTTCTGCGATATTGCTTTTAATTGCTCCATATGGAGGGGCGGTACCTACCTCTAGCTAAAATAGATATTGTTGCAATTGCCATAAATTGCTTGTTGGAGCCATGAGTGGCGTGACGTCACAGTTGCTGGGAATTGCGCAATTTTAGTTGCCCGTGTAAGCGTACCTTAATTTTACTTAATTCCTGGTATCGTTGCCGAAAAATCGATAGATAGTTGACGCTAAAATCATTATCGATAGGACAATCGATAGTATCGATAGTTATAAGAGCAATACTATCGATAGTATGGATACTATTCATACTATCGATAGCTTATTGGTCGGCAGCTATCAAAACTATCGATCGATAGTATTGTTGTTTACCGATAGTATTACACTGACAGAGACATCGATAGTTTAGATGATTTTAGCGTTCAACGATCGATTGCAAAACTATCGATTTTTTGACAACACTATCGATAGTCTATTCAATATTGAAGATCTATAGTGTCGATACTATCTAAAGTTCATTGGTTGGCAGCGATCGAAACTATCGATACTATCGATAGTATTGCTGTTTACCGATAGTATTGCAGTAGAAGAGACATCGATACTATTGTTAGACTATCGATATTATCGTGTTTTCTTCAACTAGCGATAGACAATCGATATTGGCCTATCGAGCGGCAACACTAATTATTATTATTATTAATACTTTATTTCAGATATAAAATCCATACATTTTACTTACTTGCTAACTATTTACATTTATTTTATTATTAATTAATGTGTACCATACAATGGTGCCTCAAAAACGAGCTGTCCATCCTGGCACTTAACACCCTCAAGATGCTAATGCCTGACTTTGTCACAATGATTCTGGTCAACTGTAACACATCCCCCATCTCCAACTCATTTATCTAGCTAGCTAGTCAATGCTATCTTAGACGATCTTATGTATGTAACTTTTGTTACTTACTTCTTAATAAACATAATTAGAGATTAGATTAACTTCTGTTAATTACCTTCTAATAAAGCTGTTGATGGACTCATGATTTTGTAGCGGCGCGAGAGCGTGAAGGACAGCACGCGATTAACAAGTCTGTCCCTCACCTTCCCCGACAAAATCTCCCCCCACACCTCGGCATGCCAGGGGTGTTGATGTTGATCTGACAATAACTCTAGCGTGTAACCTGGTGTCGATAAATTCAGGGTGTACCAGCCGAACGAGGGTTGTTAGGGACATCATTCTGAACAACTTTCACTATGGGACCGACTTGACCAGAGCAACTTTATTTTTCACTCCACCATACAGATCAGCTGAGCGCTAAGCCCGAAATGTACCGACTTAATAAAAATAAAGTTGCTCTGATCAAGTTGGTCCCATAGTGAAAGTTGTTCAAAATGATGTCCCTAACAACCCTCTCCCGGCTTGTACACCCCTTGTATGTTGATTGTTGTGCCGTGACTCCAGGCCGGGACGCGCTACTCATCGACATCGGCGGTCCGCCGCAGCCGCCCGGCTTCATCGGGTTCCCGCAACCACCCGGCATGCCTGCCGCACAGCCCTTCAGCTATCCTAGCGTAAGTACCCACCCTAGCGTGCCCTTGCCGGCAATATTGCCATATATTGTAATAGCACAGCGTGCTCGTCCCATACAAATTAGAATAAGTTACCCTACGTAAAAAAGAGATGGCGTGAGGAGTAAGATTTGTACTTTAAACGCCATGGTTTCAGTTAACATACTCCTAGGTGGCGCTAATCTTAGAATAAGTCATAATTCATCATTTCTTTATTGCACACAAACAGTAAAAAACAATAGGGCAATAAAAAGCAAACTTTATTTTTCACTTCTCCATACAAATCAGCTGACCCACACAGGCCAAAATGTACTGGGAAGTGAAAATTAAGTTGCTCTGATCAAATCGGTTTCATAATGAAAGTTGCTCAGGATGATGTCCCTAACAAAGTAGTTTCTCATTTTGCGTTAATTCGTTTACACGTTATATAACACCTCTTATGTCATTTTTTTGAGTACCCTATCGGAGTTCGGTTATCAATTTATCATTATTGCTATTTGTGACCGTGAGTTCCATCTATCTATCTGCACTATCTACTTAAAATGGTTTAACTGTTCCAATTTCAGATACCATCTGGTGGATCAGCTGGTGGCTTTATCGCAACTCCACCCGGGCCACCAGGTCCTTACGGGCCCCCGGGGCCTTACGGGCCCCCATCAGGGTCACATTACGGGGGCCCCACTCAACCAATGGACTACAAGACGCCGCCCGGAGTTGACTCCAAAGACTTGAACAATAGTTTTCTTCAGGTTAATATAATTAAGTTTTTCTGTTTTTGTAACCGCTTGTTTGCCACATTTGATTCACATGTTGTAATTTCAATCTTTTAGTTTGTAAAACACTTTTTCCAATTTAATTTCAGGATGAAATGAATAACCTGCCTCCCGCGTATGACAGCATTCATCACAGTATGGTAGGCTTCTTTCATTCATTTCATTGTACTTCTCATCCATTATTTTGCTTGATTCCGCTAGTTGGACCTAGAGTGAATTGCTTATGTTTTACACCATATCAACGTTTAAAATGCACAAATGTATATTGCACGAGACTGCATTAACTAACGAATATGTTTCCGCAAAATCGAGACGCAATGGCCAGATTAAGTAATATTCTAATAACCGGCCAAGTGCGAGTCGGACTCGCGCACGAAGGGTTCCGTACCATTATCTATAAAAAACCGCAAAAAAATAAAAACATGTTGTATGGGAGCCCCTCCTAAATATTAATTTAATTTTAATTTAATTAGGTATTTATTTTTTTAAGTAAATAATAAACCTAATATATTGTGAACATTTTAAGCGTCTACCTGCTACCATTATCAATATCGAGCAAAAAAGCACGTTTGTTGTATGGGAGCCCCCCTTTATTAAATTTCTTTTGTTTTTTAGTAAGTATTAGTTGTTATAGCGGGAACAGAAATACATCATCTATGAAAATTTCAACTGTCTAGCTACCACGGTTCATGATATACAGCCTGGTGACAGACAGACGGACAGACAGCGAAGTCTCAGTAATAGGGTCCCGTTTGGCACCATGCGGGTACGGAAACCTAAAAAGCTAAAAGATGTTTATACTTTGTACGTGATAAGAATGCAGTGAAATTTAAATTTAAATCTGTTAACACACACTCACAGGACATGACACAACCTTCGCGTTCGAAAGTTTGCCTTCTACTGGTCACTGTCAACTTGGCTTGAGAATTGGAAACGATTTGATTGGTTACGGGGCGTCGCTAGGCCGCCGGACAGTGATGACTTTACTGCATTCTTATCACGAATAGACTATACGAGTTTGCACACGTTCAACATCTTTCCAGCAATAATAAAATAATGGAGCAGGTGCCTCGATCTATCTGGCTTTCAAATGAGTAGTACACAGTGACATATGAACTTTGATCACTGCTTCTGGCCCCATGCAATGAATTAGTTCCTTCCGGTCTGGTAGGTCTGAATACCAAAATGCACTGGTCGCCACTACATACTAAACTCAAGGAATACATACAAGGAATTAGTTCACTCAAAATCCTGTGATGTTGTGTGAACTAGTTGGGCTACTGAAGAGATTTTAACGCAAAACAGTTCATTATAAGTATAGGTTTGTACCTACGCAGTGAGTTTACAAATTTTCACGTGTGTGTGTGCATCTTCAGTCGGTCTCTAGTAGGGGCTAAGTTTACAACGGGCTCACCTTGGTGGATGTGAAATGTGCGACGTGTGACATGTTTCAGTGTGCTGTCGACGCACACACACAAGTTGAGGCCGTGTGGATGCGTTGTGGATTCACTGCGTGGAAGGAAACATCCACTTCCACTTCTACATCCCCCAATATGACCCGGTTATAAACCAGACCTCCACACAGTCTGGAGGGGCTATGAATAAATTCATAATTCATAATTTATTCAGATAAAAAGTTAGGCACATAGTTGTGTGGATCCCAGTCTCCTAAACTAGGTTTATCACCTCAATATCAATACCCAGAGTCTTGAATAGTTGGGACATCGCATGGGGCGCTTGAAAGTGTCGCCATAAAATCTGTGTCAGAACAGTTTTCACTCAGTTGCGCTCAAACGGTGACAGCCGATTACAAGTTTTCGTATTGCTACAGAGGCGCAAACTTTTTGGCCTCATAAGAACTTTAGTACGGGTAGGCGCATGCTTACATGTACATACATGCCCAGAGTAATGTTTGTATCCGCCCCTCGCGCAGCCCCCCGCGCCCACGCCGGCGCCGGTGCCCCGGCCGCGCGTTACGCCCCCCACACACTTCCCCGAGCTGCCGGACTTGCCCGCCGTGCCCGCCGAGCCGCCCGCGCCCGGCCCGCGGGGCAACAGCGCCAGCGCACCCGACGAGATCGACTTTGACGACCTGAACAGGAGGTTTGAGGAGCTGAAGAAGAAGAAGTAACGGCGGAATCCTGTTAGTGCCATTCCCGAAAGAATGGAAGACAGATTTAAAAGATGTCCACTTGCTACGATTTGGAGTTTCGTTTCTCGTTTTAACATTCACACACACCTACTATGAGGACACGACAGATGTACGGTGCCACCAACTTAGCTGTTCAGTTGATAGCGGTCGCTAGTCTCATAGTAGTCTTCATAATAGCGGACATAGTATAGTATGTATTCTCTTTGATGGCGGATGACAAGTCCGTAGTACCAATTTTCCCACCTGAACAGCTGAGTACGTGGCTCTGTATCTGTTTCGTTTATTTCATGGTGGCTTGTATATTTAAATGGAAGTACGACGATACGATTAATTTATCTTCCGCGGCTTATTAACGGTTATTACGACGCTCGTCCAACGACTAATTCGTCACAGCGGAAACGCGCTCTTACTCGTTTCACTTGGCTTCACTTGGTCTTATATCAATTAGAATATATTTTTTGCCAACAATGTCTTGATTTTGATTGAGTCAAGTGGAAAACAGGTGAAGGACACTAGCATAGGGGTGTCAATCTCTTCATACGGTAGCCGATCTATTTGTAACCGACCTCTGCTATGCTCTTGTGTATGCCCTTAAAAATCTGGTGAATCAGAACTTCAGTTTTTTTGTAGCTCAAAATAGTTAGAGTTGTAACAAACACTCTGATCCGTGGTAGAAAGTCACAAAACAAGATAATGGATGCGAGATTTTAAAATAATATTTTCCGTTTGTTTAAGATAGATAACTTTATCATCCTTAACTGTCTTTTTGTTTAAAATTCATTATTTAGTTTAGTTGGTGTTCGCGCTACTTTTCGAAGCCTGTCTATGTGATAGCATGTAGGTATTATAAGAAAGAAACCTTTTTATACTCGTATTTTGTAAGGCACATTAACGATTGCAAGTACCATGATTCTACTAAATTTATTTATCGATTGTTTGACCATGGACATTATATTTTGTCCTTATGGGACAGTATTGTATTGCGATAAAAGGGACGCCAAATTAGCTTTGTACACAAAAGTTTTAGTAGAATTTCGGTCAAGTGTAAGTATGATGTAAAATATTAAGAACATGTAAAATAGAATACATTGTAATTATTTTAAATATATAATATTTTATTACAATACAGCATTTTCAGTTCAATGTATTCAGTACACAGTAGCAGAAGCTGTTATGAGTATACAATAACATGTTAGTAAAGTAAAGTAGCGTTTATTTGCATGAATATAGGTGTACATCAGGTTTTATAACAATGTCACATAAATATTTAACGCTATATTCTGCCATGCAGACGTGCGTTACTAACATGTATTAAATTACTAATACCCTTGCAACATATTCTTTAACTGTATGTAAAACTACCTCCCTAACTCTAACAGCATTTACTAGCGCGTGGTGTGTCAAAATAATTGTTACATATAGGCGAGCGAGGCGACCGTCTGGTCATCACAGTCTAGAATTGCTTGTTACACTGTGTGGCAGTTTTTAATATACTCAACATCTTGGATTTGAAAATTACAGGCGATTGCGATGTAGCTTATTTCATTGACAATATTTCATAACTATTGCCATTAAATTGCTTGCGAGTAATACGTTTGTGACTTCTACGCTCCTCACGCAACGGAACCTTCTGTCTCGAAAAGTCTCGACGCATCTCTTTCTACGTGACCTACGTTTTCTGATAACATAGCACACGGGAGCAAAATTTCCGGATTCTTTAGCGTTTCTCAGAGGCAAGGTGAGATTAGGTAACGCATGGCTTGACCTGTGGCCTCGTACCTCTGTAAAATGTGGCATATTATTGGCTTGTATCGGTCTTCGGCTTTACCCTAGCATCCTCGGCCTCCAAATACCTTGGCTGCAAGTGTAAGATTAGGCCTCCCATCTCCTTTAAATGCGTGTAATTTCGACCTTACATTTGCATCGCATTGTTTCTTCTCCCCTTCTTCCTCAAACTTTTCTTGAATGCTTTAAGTTTTGTAGCACATGTCTCGGCCTTCGTCCTCGCAGTCTTCTGGTTATGTGGCCCTGTTTATTATTGCTAGTACAGTTTGACAAGAGTAAAAAATGATGTCCACATAAGTGACATAATAGAGCACTATCGCGTGTTTTGATAGACAAACCAAATATGGCATTAAAAAAATCACGCAGTAGTTGCCATAAATTAATTTCTACTCTTGCTTATCAAGCTGTCTATCGTTCTTTTCGCTCCCTACCCAGCGTACACTAGAGCAGGCTCAGTATGTGTCTGGCGGCCTTGCCCCGGGGCTCCGCGGCGGCGCAGTCCCGCTGCAGGAGCTCGCGTAGGGCTCCGCTGGCGGACACAGCGGCACGGAGTGCTGCGGGGCTGGTAGGGCTTAGGAGGGTGGCGAGCGCGACGATGCCTCTGTGGAAAGATGCGTATGAGTCAGAGGCTAAAAACGATAAAGATTATTGATGAAAGATTTGGCCTTGATGACAGAGAGAGAGCTGTAACCACAGAATAACAGTTAATAATAGTTTCACTCCCGCACAAAATTCAAGTTTAGGTACAAAAAATTACCTACTGATACTGAACGACCTATATTTGCTCGCATGCAAAATTGAAACTTATCGTATGACACGAGCGTTCATATTTCCATTGGACACCGCTGACATGATGCCGATCACGCAGGGTTGCAACTCGCATTCGGTTGTTTTCGGCGTCATTGTTTTCACGCGGCTAGCGCGCGCACTGGCGACTTTCTGACAATTACCGGCCGGGCAGGCAGGCCGGCCGTAGATGCCTCTCAGCGAAGTGACACCTCCTGTTGTAACTCAGCCATCAATCCGGATCGCAATCAGATTGATGAAGGATGGTAACGATTTCAAAGCATAACTTGTTTTTTAACACGTTTAACAAAACCTGAATTTTAGCCCTCGATATAGCCACTGTTATACGATTTTCTTGTAGAATCCGGGGCCTGGGACTTTTATGGACGTTGGACGAGTGACGTCAGTATTATTCCGAACGGAAAAACTGGCTTAAAGTGGTTACGATCATGCCTCCGCCACCCCGTATGGGAGAAGGGGTGACGCTTGGTTGTTGCGACCTACCTGATGTAGGCCTCGTTGTTATTCGCGCGTGTGATCAGCTGCACCAGACAGTTCGCCAGGTCGACGGTGTCTGCTTGCTGCGCGAGCGCAACCGACAGGTTCAGGAGCAGCGACGACGCCGCGATCTGGGGAGAAAGGTAAGTCCATTAAGTTACTATTACCAAAGGGTGCATCCCATACAAATTAGAATGAGTAATCCTTCGTAAAAGAGATGGCGTGAGGAGTACAATTTGGAGTTTCAGTTAACATACTTCTAGGTGGCGCTAATTTTAGAATAAATCCTATATATCTTAGCGCCATCTCGTGGTATTTGCAATTTTTAGATGGTGCTGCACCAAGCGATTATGGCCTCGAACTAAAAAAGCTTCCGTAGCATCTCATTTACGCCGGTGTCATATTTTGTTCTAGGTGGTCTATCTGTATGTATATAATATTATAGTATCTGTGTTCATAGTTACTTCGAGTGACCTTTCTGATGTACCCGCATTACCTGAGCGTTGTTGCTGAGGTTCGGCAAGCTTGACACAGAGCGCACCACTTGCTCCCGCGCCGCCAGCACCGCCATCTCGCCCGGTAAGGCAGCGAACGCGTTAACTAGCACGCGCAGCGAGAGCATCTGGTTGGCGGGGAGATTGTCTGGCAACGAAGAAACGTGTTAACAACTTTGAAATCAAATCACAAAATCTCTTTGTTACTGTAGATAATCAGTTATCATGTACGTAGTAATTGAACAGTATTTTTCTGCCTCTTTTAT
Source organism: Argyresthia albistria (assembly GCA_963457715.1). Taxonomy (NCBI): domain Eukaryota; kingdom Metazoa; phylum Arthropoda; class Insecta; order Lepidoptera; family Argyresthiidae; genus Argyresthia; species Argyresthia albistria. Next base: position 11,192,959 of record OY735256.1, on the reverse strand, counting down.
ACATTGGATCTCCGTTGGAGAAGAATACCATACCATATTTAAGTTTAAACTTTCCACTAGCTGTAAGAATGGCTGTGTGATTTTTGTTCATAAATAAAATAAAATATATCATCGTTATGCTTAGCCTACATCGACACACTGGTGTGCACAACTGCACATCCTAATTTTCTCATTAGAATGTGCCGATTCCTCACGGTCCTGTGCCGACCACTCCCTCCCTCCCTCCCTCTCTCTCTCTCTCTCTCTCTCTCTCTCTCTCTTTCTTTCTTTCTTTCTATCTTTATTTCTTTGTGTACACTGCGTCTCGATACCTCGTTATACAACCATCCAGTCGTCACTCGCATAGATCATAGTAAAAATACAGAGCCTTCTTGACCAACACAATACATCTGCCTCTGTACAATACATCTGCCTCTGAAATCAGCCAAATTTCTTTATTTACTCACCAGGAGCGAGCAATGTAATAAGGAAGTGGATGAAGGTCGGTCCATACGCTGCGTCGAACATTTGCGCGTTGATTTCGTTATTCCTAATAGCTAGCCTAGTAATGTCCAACACCGGAAACAGGATTTCTGTAACAAATATGATAACAAATCTGTAATAAATATTTAGACTATTTATACTAGATACTAAGCTCTTCACAAAATAAAAGGCCCGTTTTGACAGTTCACGCCCATGAAGTTTTAACCCCTAATGCGTAGGTAATAGAAGCCAACTGTTGCGTACAAGCAAAGCGTACAAGTTGTTCCTAAGAAAACCGCTTCTATTACCTACGCGTTAGGGGTTAAAACTTCATGGGTGTGAACTGTCAAAACGGGCCTTTTATTTTGTGAATAGTGTAGAATAGCATCACGGTAGAGGTAGAATCATAATGGGATCTAATCTGAGTAGTTCTGAATTACCCGATAGGGCAACGCCACTTTGTTTGCAGAACATTATTCTAAATGGTGGCCATTGGCGGTGAACCGGCCTAGTGGCTTCAGGACAAAAATGTCCAAGACTTTGACAGTGAAAATGAAAATGAAATTTATTCACTAAAGTAGTATACAGATGAAAGATACATTGGCACTTCAAACTATGTTTAATAAACATGTGTTTTAAGGCCCATTTGCCTCTCCCCCTTCAGACACTATTTATAAATTAAGTAGGTAGCCTAGGAACATTTAAGTTATCAGTTTGATTATAAATAAGGCGTATATGTAGTATATTATATGTTATGTATGTATAATGTATATTTGTAAATATATAATAATATATTTAAATATGACAGTGGGTACCAAGACGACAGTTAATGTCTATTACAAGGGTATGAGAGGTATGAGAGGAAAACTGAAAGCTAAACGCAGGTGGCGCTTCATTGACTGTACCTAGTTTATGCTAGTGTCAAGTGTAGGGTTCATACAATTTGACAGTTCCCGTGTCATACAATTATTCTGTGGTCATACCACAGAATAACTAATAGTCATACTAAGGTACAGTCACAGAAGAGATAATAGTACTCCGTACAGAACGGCCACTCCCTTCCCCGCGCTGATTCAGATACCGCACCCCACCCCTGGCGTCTAGGGACTGGTTGAAAGATGAATTAGACGCGGCTGAACGCCTGACGAGTGACCGCGCGTATACGGTGAATAATAACCGGCAATATAATATGGTGAAGTTTTGTGCATTATTTGGGTGTCTGTCGTCAACTAGAAACAGCAAAGACAGGAGATTCTTTCGGTTCCCGACTGATGAAAGAAGGTAAGCAACAGCAACTCTATTGTTGTTCTTTTGAGAAATAAAAATTCTAATACCTTAACTCCCGGAATGTAACTTGGTCAGCGTTTGCTGTGTGTGTCTCGCTCTCTCACAAGGACAGACTTTGTGCGAGACAGAGACAGAGTTATATGTTTGTAGTACTTACTAGCTACTGACTACGATAATTGATAATAAGTCAGTGTCGTAATATTTTATTTTTAACCGACTTCAAAAAAGGAGAGGTTCTCTAAAGGTTCTCTTTCATATTTTATTTTCTAAGATACCTATTACTAAACCTTCCGTAATACATAATTATCAATTAAGTACATTTATTATAGATTCATTTCGTGCTATTCGTTGTTGGTGCGATTCAACAACGCGAACGAAGCACTTCGAGTTGAAAAGTAGGTAGTAAGTGGGTCAATCAACTATTTTACCCACACTTTGCTGTCCCCGACCATTTATTATTAAAATACGCTAAATGGTTAAATTTACACATTTGACGAATATAACAATAGTATCTAAGCTAGCAGGCACTAGGTACGGGGAACTTGATTACGTTCTCGAAGATCTTCGTTTGTGTTTTTTTTTTGCTCGCATGGCGCGGTATGGTGTCCTTTGATAGTGCCGTTGAGCTGCTAGTCCTCGAAGAACTTTCAGAGGGAGTGCGTGCGTTGACAGAAAAGTGTGGGTTAAGTTGATTGACCCAGGTACGCACGCACTAACTTTGTCGCGGCGACGGCGCGCCATTAGCTGGGTCCACATACAGCGAGCTTCGGCCGGGTCTCGCTCGAACCCTGTAGTGGTTTGGTTGTTTTGAATCTCTCAGAGACTAGGTACCTACTTAACATAAAATTCGAATATTGTACAATCCTAACGATGTTTTTACATTCGTACGAGTACCTACCTACAGTTCACGCCAAGTGTCTGTCTCTTACCTACTTCAGAATAAGTAATAGTAGGTAACAACAACATAACATAGCTTCACGCCTTTTCCCATAAGAGGTGGCAAAGGCACTGTGCCCACTTAAAATTATTCAAAAGTGAGTTCGAAAATGGAATCTATGGCGACCGCATAAGAGCTGTCGGACTTAATATTGTCCAGCAATTTTAGTGAGTGTAACCTAGATAATCGGCCACATTGTCAAGTTATTTTAGTGTGTGTCTCCTAGAGAATAGGCTCCATTACCTACCTATTTTGTTATTTATTGATTGCAGATAGATATATATTTTAGTGTCAGTCTCTAAATATACTAAATAATTGATTATTACTTACATCGCATTTAGTGTAAGCAATATTTATTTAGTTACCTACCTATCTTGTCATTGCTAAATAAATAATAACTACCTATTACAATATATATTTTTATTTCAATGAGAACCCGACTAGGTACCTATTTAAACGGCAGCGCCCCTACAAAGTCACTTCATAATAATGCAAACGCTTGTGTTCGGGTCGCGCCGTCTCGTCGTCTTTCGGTTCGCCCGACGCAAATCGCTGCATTTGCCGCGCTACCAGCCCTAGCAATATTTACGCACACATTTGCACGTGTACAAACATCATTTGGTCATGTAGTAGTAACAGGTGATTATTTTACGAGCGTTCTATGGAGTGTCCGAGGTGTGGTACAGTCGCGAATGCGCCACCTAGCGTGAGAAATTGACAGTTTTCCTCTCAATTTCCACTAATTTTAAGTCGCAAGTCTCAAGTTTATTAATTATATTCCATAGATGTTATAATATAAAGTATTCAGGCACAGCAATATGAGAGAGGACTACTAATTTTAATGTCATATATTTTTCATATTCGGCCAGGAGAGGAACAATCTCTGCATTCAAGAGGTTAATGGTATCACACACACTAGCGCCGCCGCCAATGGGAGAAATGACCCTTCGTAAAAGAGATGGCGTGAGGAGTAAGATTTGTACTTTATACGCCATGGTTTCAGTTTACATACTTCTAGGTGGCGCTAATTTTAGAATAAATCCTATATATCTTAGCGCCATCTCGTGGTATTTGCAATTTTTTGATGGTGCTGCACCAAGCGATAATGGCCTCGAACTAAAGAAGCTTCCGTAGCATCTCAGTTTACGCCGGTGTCATACTTTGTTCTAGGTGGTCTATCTGTATTAGTATAATATTATAGTATAGTGATATCTAGCTAGCCCGTCACCACAGCTCTAGATATTATGAAGGTTTACTAATTATAAGGCAAAATTACGTACTTTTGGGCCATTCTAAGATTTTCTTCAACAGTGCTACACTTTCGGCGCTGTGAACTCCATTCTGGAAAAATAAAAATACGTATTAGCGCAAATGTATTCGTAGTTAACAGAATTACTATCAAAATATAAATTTTCCTTGCCTAGGGTTCCGTACCCTGATGATCCATCTGTCCGTCCGTCTGTCTGCGTTTTAATAAACCGTAAGGTGCAATACCCACTTGACAGACAAGTCAGAGACAACACATGAGACCAACACAAAAGACATGAGTGAAAAAGAACGTGAAAGAAACAAGACAACCATGCATGCTTCCTCGTTCTGGTGGGTTACTATCAACTCTTATAGCAGGACCTAAACCGGGCAGTTCTGCTTTTTACATACAAATTCATAACATTTTAGTATTGAAAAAGCAAAACTGCCCGGTTTAAGTCCTGCTATAAGAGTTGATAGTAACTGTACTCTGTACTCGTGTCGTGATGTCTAGTCTGTCTGTTAAAACTGCATGTGCTTCATCTGAGATGGTTGCAAATGGCCGATCTCAATAACCTCATAATCTGCAGGTTTGAGATTGCTAGTGTCAATTTTGACATAAATCCCATAGCGCCACTGTCAAATGTAACGCGTAATCTGCAGATCACGGATAGAGATAGGTTATGGCGCAGCGGTTGCGCTTCTGCCTACCATGCGAGAGGTCCCGGGTTCGAATCCCGGCTGGAGACAAAAAAACAAGGTCTTGGATGTTTACATGTTTGTGATGTCGCTGTTTCTGGTTCCCACGACACAGGGTATCCTAGTGTGGGGCCAGAAGTAAAGTATGTGCCTGTATGTAAATGTTTGTTTGTTATTGGGCCGTAAATGAAGTTGTTGGCAATATATATATATATATATAATTTACTCTATGGTTAACAGCTCTGGCTACCCCTTGCGCCCTGAATAGAATATAAGAGCGTGTAACTCACCAATTCCCCTAATTTGACGATGCTGTCTAGTTGCGCGTCGCTGAGCGAGCCGTGACCGTCGCCGATTTTGCTGTTGAACTCCTTCAGCTTGTCGTGGATCGCGGTCAAGTTCGCCTGGTCGAATCTGCAACGAGAAGTTTAAAACTTCTAGTCGTGGGAGAACGCGTTTGACGACGCGTTTCAGTCTACCTTAGGAACATACCTGAGTCAATCAACTATTTTACCCACACTTTGCTGTCCCCGACCGTTTATTATTAAAATACGCTAAATGGTTAAATTTACACATTTGACGAATATTACAATAGTATCTAAGCTAGCAGGCACTACGGGGAACTTGATTACGTTCTCGAAGATCTTTAATTTCCATGAAATTTTATGGTAACTCAGTACACGAAAAATGCGCTCCATACAAAATATTGCTATCCCAAGACCACATTCACCATGTAAACTTTAAGTTTAAATGAACGTAGACCTTTTGCTTTCGGTTACTTCTTATTATACAACAAGCTAGTATATTATAATAGTTTATCACGTGCATGAGAAAATATAAATAACCCTAATAATTTCCTCATTTTTTTATCTAGACCGCGTCCCTCTCAAGAATGTGTATGCTGAGTTACCCTTGTAAATTTCACCCGGAAACACATAGAGTGCGCTATTTACCATAAGAAGCTTCGTTTGTGTTTGCTTTTGCTCGCACGGCGCGGTGGTGTCCTTTGATAGCGCCGTTGAGCTGCTAGTCCTCGATGAACTTTCAGAGGGAGTGCGTGCGTTGACAGCAAATTGTGGGTAAAATAGTTGATTGACCCACCTATCTGTGTTGCAGTGCCCCGAGGCCGCAAAATTCTGGTTTGTTTGTAGTCTCCAGACACACCGTCGACACGCCAACACCGGGTGTTTGACCGCTATGGCTATGCGATTCCTCACGCGACTACCGGGCCTATCGATCTCACCTTAGATACTGGTCGTGTGGTACGAAGCTGTCTTGTGCGGGGGTGAAGGCGTCGGCGGCGGGCGCGCGGGGCGGCGGGGCGGTGGCGGCGCCGGGCACGTAGCGCGACTCGCCGGTGAACGGGTCCGCGAACCTATTGCAGGATAGATACTAGGTAATTAGTTTATTTCAGCGCGATTTGCTTTCTTCACAGAATGCTCCGTGGTCTAGTGGGTTTCACCTTGCTTCTCACGCAGGAGATGCAGGTTCGAATCCCGGTGCTGACCACATGGTACATACCAATGAGATGATTAATTTGTCTTAAGTACATTATCGGACACTCCGTGTTTCGGATGGCACGTTAAGCTGTAGGTCCCGGCTGCTATCACTACTTCGTAGTATGTAGTAGTCGTAAAACCCCTCCACCAAGCCACACTGAGCCAGCGTGGTGGAGTATGGCTCAATCTTACTCGGATCCGGGTAAAGGCCTGTGCCCCTCGGTGGGACATTAATGGGCTACATTTACACTACGATTTAGGCCGGCCACATACAACGGGATTTAATTCCATACAAATCCGCGAAAATTCCGAACGGAAAACTTCCGTATGTATGTGGTAGATCCGTAGATTTGTATGAATTTACTGCGTTCGGGATAATTCCGTTACGGAATTAAGAATCGGAATTCTGACTGTATGTGGCCGGCCTTAACGACGAGCCAGGCCTTTCGTTAACCCTCTCGCCCGCACATCTATTGTTCGTTATTGTTAGATTGGCGATATCATAAAGTACCTATAGTCTATTCGTGATAAGAATGCAGTAAATTCATCACTGTCCGGCGTCCCAGCCACGCCCCGTAACCAATCAAATAGTTTCCAATTATCAAGCCAAGTTCACAGTGACCAGTTGAAGGCAAACTTTCGAACGCGAAGGTTGTGTAATAATTTAAATCTGTTAACACACACTCACAGGACAGGTCCTGTGAGTGTGTGTTAACAGATTTAAATTTAAATTTCACTGCATTATTATCACGAATAAACTGTAGCAAAGTCACGTCTTGCAGCTTAGGACGATACCAGTATAGTAGGAACAGGCGGTACCTAGCTTGGCGATAGAGAGATCTTTACTACCATCATAATTTGTATACCGATGCATCGCTTTTCTTAGTAAACGTAATCTCTGATTGGGCTGTTAGCGCGCACTCTGACTCACCAAAGGTCATCAATACAACCAATACTTATTGGCATATTAAGGTAGACTTACCCATTATTACTAGATACCGGTACTGAATCGACTTGAGCGTTAGTAACGATGAAATTAGCTACTTGTTCTAAATATCCCTGAGGCAGGTTGTTTCTGAAAACAAAGAAATAATACACGTGAAAAATTTACACAATTTCTCAATTTTCCATCGTATTGTTTTTTGTGCAACAAAGTACTATTGATGTCAATAGTGAGGAAGTGGGTTCTTCCCGGCAGTGAGATGATATCATTTAGCCACCGAGTAGCGATAGTAGCCGGGTCCTTCGGCTTAACGTGTCGTCCGAAACACGGAAGCGCCTGATACAAATTACATATAGAATCGGTCACCCATCCAGCACCCATCAAGGCCAGATCTTGCTTAAGCTGCACGATCTTTTTCAACGCGCGGATACCGAGTAAGTGACGTCTCGGAGTTCGGAGCGTCGTCGCTCCCAATCAGTGGTGGATTTACCAGCAGGCTGAGTAGGCTCGAGCCTATGGCGGCAGATTTTGGGGGCGGCAAATTTGGGGAACGTTTTTTTTTTACCTCATAGAAATCAAAAAGATTTTTCTATGACGTTTTTCTGATGTCTTACAGATAGAAGTCTGCAACGTCGATGACTTTACTCTCTCACTTGTCATTGCACATTCCGAGAGTAGCAAACTTCCATATTCTAGAGTAAAACAGCTAGTTCGCCGCCCCTCAACCAGTAATCGGCCTCTCGCCTTCGATTAGCTCAAAAATATACCGAAAAAATATTTTACGTGCAATTTCAACGAAATTGTTGCATTGTAAAAATAATGTATGATATGACAATTTTTGAGGCAAGGGCGGCAAAAACTATTCAGCCTTTACCTTGAAAATTTGTAAATCCGCCACTGCTCCCAATACTCCGAAATTGCGGCGGCGGCGACGCTCCGAGCTCCGAGATTACCACTTGGCCACTTACTTTACGCATTAGTAATAAATAAATAATAAATAAAATAAAAAGTTTACTTCCAGGTAACAACCCATAGTACATAAAATGGTACAAAATTTAAGTTACATTAAAATTTAAATTGCTAAAATTCAGTCATTGTAAAATAAATATTATTATTATTTTAGTCAATAAATAACAGTAATAATGAGTTAAGCACATTAAAATCTTACTTTTGGTTCCCACTGTACTGCACAGATAGATAACCAGTGAGAAAAGAGATTACTAGTCGGGCAGCTGGCGATATTTTTCAGTATTTCATTTAAATATCATATCGATAAAGTATTGATGAGATGCAGTAGAGTCTCACGTGTGTATGAAGGCCTGCGCGGCGGCCCAGGGATCTTCGGAGCGGTTGTAGGGCAGTTTCAGTGGCGGCGCGCCTTCTTTGATGTCGACACTGAACACGAAGTCATACTCCTGCAATGATGGTTGTCCATTGTGAGCTGATGAAGCTAAAGAGACTAATATAACAGGCACCTTGACAGATGTCAATCTAAGCCTGTTAGTGAGGGGATATTGCTCATATAAATCGATTAATCAAAAGAATCGATATACCATTCAAACATTTGTGAACCGGGAATAATTTTACAAGATTTGCAAAGAGACATTAGAATATAGAGTTGAAAAAGAACTAATTATATTGTAAAACAACTAATTCTTTCCAATTGTTTTGGAAACACACCTAGAGTTTAAAAAGTGGATTTTATGAAGTTTTAGGTTAGCTGACCTCTCCCCTGTGGTCTTCTCTCACGCTTCCCCGCCACGTACTCCAGGCAGTGCTGTCTCCTCCTAGCAGTATTTTCTTGTACCCAAGGTTTCGATCATTTCTTTAATCTTTTCCGAGTCAAGCTCTATCGGTTCCGTCGACTCTAAGTATATTAACAAAACTCCGATGGTCCACTTTTTGGACCAGGTAATTAATACATAAAACCGATCCTTTTAAGGACGTCGGACGGTCGAGTAGCGACTAGCCTAACCTAACCCTATATTAGAAATACAGTCCACATCGTCCAATCAAAGGTCAAGCTCACATCGGTCCTACTTCAATGACAAGTTCAGTAGGTAGTTGTTGTCAGAGCCGCCTCGTTACCCACCTTCCCCTGGTGCCTCGTCTTCCCCTCGGCCGGCGGGTTGGCGCCCATCACGTCCCCCACCTCGTCCCAGGCCTGCGAGGCCGCGCTCCACGAGTAGCACTTGACCGCGGCCCCGCGCCGCACCAGCTTAGTCTGGCCGTCGGTCTTGCCCGGTTCGAGAAGGATCTCGGGCCCGGGCAATCTGGGGGAGAGAACACTTAGAGATTATGGTATATACCTCGAACCTCCTCAAACACCTGGCCGTGAGACGCGTACTGAATCGCACGAAAATAGCTACAGCGCGTGAAATTCCAGTTTCCGTGAAGTCCGCGGCGAAGTGGGACGAGTGTGATATCCCTTGGATTTGGGCTTTAGAAAAGAGACGTATGCCCAACAGAAGGTTGATAATAATTCACTCATTCGAAAATAATCAGTACTGGGATTTGAAACCACACCGCCTGCGTGTCAGGCAATCTTGAAACCACCACACCACTATTATAACACTCTCCAAAAACGGAAATGATAGACCACTATGATTGCTTTTTAACCCACTCACTCGCTCAGCTTGAATCCCCCGATCTCCAGCTTGGAGTCTGCGATTTTCTTCTCGATTTCTGCGTCGTAAAGCTTCAGCATCTCCTCATCAGCGTAGCGCGCTGGGTCACGCGTGAACACGCGGACTATACCGTCACTGGAGCCTAGAAAACAAGTGCACAATTTATGGTTGAACTATTTTTTTAACAAACGGTACAAATATGTTTCATGTGAGCGTAGCTATGTGGCCTAGCAGCCAGATAGGTCCATGAAGATACAGGTATTGAGGGGAAAACCTGAATTCGATTGGAACAGGACAGGATAAGTTGAAAACGGGCTTATACCCAGCAGTGGGCGCAAACAAGCTGCCGATGGTGATCATGATTCCAACTTATTTCGTCTAGATAAATAGGACATAGATGTATGTATGTATAATGATATTACAAAAGTATAGCCAAGTCAAGTATATCCTTTTTCGGTCTCGCTTCGCTAACTAAACTATACCCACCGACAAGTAATTTTTGGCCAGGATAATTTTCTTGTCCCCTGGCACCCGTAGTATGAAGGGCAGGAAGTTCTTGGGTAAACAAATAATCTGCCGTAGAAGCAATCTAGCGTGTAATGCCCGCCACCAACAGATTGTTACGGAGACCAACCTCTTACAAGAGGGTCCCCTAGTAGCCTGACACCTAGCGTTTGGTTCGCTTTGATTTTGATACGCGCACGGAGTCGTCCTCGGCGCTCGTCGCAAGCTGCTAGGGTCCATGCTGGTGGCTAGCGGGCTGTACCTGTGACAATGTCGCTGTTCTCGAGGCAGGTGACGCTCCACACGCTCTGCGCGGGCACCGGTATCTCGCGCACGCACTCGCCGCTCGTCCACACGCGCACGGAGCCGTCCTCGCCGCTTGTGGCAAAGCTGCTAGGGTTCAGGCTAGGGTTCATGCTGATGCTGGAATAATGAGATTATTACTACCAGATAGGTCAACGACATTACGCTTATTACGGGGAAGACCTGGATTTGATTGGCACAGCACCGGATAAGTTGGCACAAAAGGGAGGAGGCTTATATCCAGTAGTGGGGGGAAACAAGCTGCCGATGATGATGATGATTACGAGCCTACTATGTCCCTCTCCAGTCCTTGTCCCATAGACCCAACTCATCACTCAAATCTCTTCCTGGGTTGGCCACTCTTTCGCTTTGTATTTTCTGGGAGCCAGTCTGTAGCTCTTTATTTGGCAGCATTTCATTCAAGCATCGTAACCGTCCCAGTCCTACCTTTACTAAGATAAATAAAGATTTTATAAACAGGGAAATGATTTGTGAACCAAGCAGCAGTGAGACAGTGGTGGCCAAGAGCCAAATGACAAGGACTTTGGGCAGATCACCAGTCTAATGGTCTGGAATATAAAGTTGATTGGATCACTTTACATTCTACAGCTTAGATACATTAGCTTCTCTACATATATTGCTGAATTTTTGGTTTGTCATATTTCTTCGTATGTACAGGCACATAGACAAATGTTTTATTGATACTTGACCTGGCAAGGATTGCTGATCCATTTTATTACTAAAATGGATCCTTTAACTGGTTTGCCGACAAAACTTATATGTATGTTTTACAATAGTTTGCCTTGTTCGGTCATTCAAGCGGTGTGCTTCTGAGAGTGAAGGGATTCAAAATAACAATATAAACAGTTCAAAATCATACCTGTAGATATAATTAGTGTGACCATAGTATGTGTTGAGGCATTCTCCCTTGTTGGTCCACAGTCTGATCGAAGCGTCGTTCGAACAACTCAGGAAGGATTCTGCACTCGCCACCACAAGCCCCCTCACACAGTCAGTGTGACCTGCGATAAAGATATTCTTGTATTGACTTGAAGGCTCTGGTAATTCTAGCCCTGTTGTGGGGAAGAGAATGTAATGTAACTTAATTTCTTTTCTGACCAGTTGAGCAACTGATAGGTCTTTCCTAGTCAGCTCAGAGATATAGGTCTTGGATCCCTACATATTTGTGATGCCACTGGTTCCAGCTCCAAGGGTATCCTATTGTGGGGCCAGAAACAAAGTATGTAATGTATTTAAATGTTATGTTATAGTAACTTAAAGTGAACTGTACTTACCTACACAAGAAACTAAAATTGTAATCATACACTCAAGTCTATACGTATAAATATAACCTTCAGAAATAATCTATACCTGTAAGTGTTTTGATTTGAGCTCCCTGCTTATTCCATAGTTTGATAGTTTTGTCCGCAGAGGCTGTTGCATAAGTGTCGTTGGCTAACTCGACAATCGACCAGACGGCTGCCTGGTGGCCTTTCAGTGTCAGCGGAGTCCCTTTGTGGTTGTTCACATTCCATATCTTGGCTGTACTGTCCCAGCTTGAGCTGAAATTGAATTAGTGATCTTCGTAACTTGCTTGCTTCAAGTGTGCTAATAAAGGTTTTGATGAAGCTGTCTGTAAATACAACATCGAATCTGTGGTCAGAGCCAACTAACATCATACAAAACATTGCCTAACTTTAAACATAATATGCACAGTTATCAAACAGGTTAATGATTTTTAAAATATTTTCTTATAATTAATTTATTAAATTATAAGCCCCGCAGAATGGTAATGCGCCTGACATTTCGATACATTTGATAGATTTTGATAAAACATAGCTCTTAATCCTATACACGTAATGCTCATGACACTTGTCAGATCTTTGACGTTTCGCGCATTACTATTCTGCGGGGCTAATATTTCATTCTATTTATTTATGTAAGTAATTCATTCACTGTATAGCACCTGTGTTTATTCTCTAGTTATTAATACCATGTTGTGTGCACATTCTTTTGGCGCTGGAGACAGCCTCTTTCATATGTTTTTGTTGTTATTTTAATGTTTTATCTCCAAAAAAAAAAAGATTTCATGAAATACTAACCTCAAAAGTATGCCAGATTCCTTTCCGGGAGCGACAAAGCAGACCACATTGTCGTGGCCTTCCAAAGTGACCAGCACAGTGGCGTCTTGCAGCTGATACCCTAAGATGGTATTGTCATTGCTCCCCGTAATCACCATACCATCGAGAAAAGCTTCGCAAGGGGGCAACCAGCACACACAAGATACGAAGTTCTTGTGCCCTTTGTAAGTTACCACAGCAACGAAATCTTTTATACTGCAAACAAGAGAGGCACTATGAAGGTGGAAGAAGGTGCACAGTTTGAGCTATTGTACTAAAGTAATAACTCAAATACAAACCCTTCTGGATGCCATAGTATTGCGGTACGATCGCGCGATGCAGATAATATGCAAGAATCTTTTGTTGTAGCCACACAACGTACATCCATTGTATGGCTACACAGGACGGCGCTTAATTTATACTCCGGTATAGCCATTATAACGGCAAATTAATTTATTTCCCAACTTGGAACAACAATGGAACGGCGGCGGAAGGAAAGAAACAGAAAGAAAACAACTGTTTTTTTTACAAAGTTGTCATGTCATGTCACGTTCACAGATTATGCATTTTTCCATACGCCGGCGCCCGGCCCGGCACCGGCACTGGCGCCGGTTTAGTGAATTAGAGAGGGATAGAACTATAGCTCCGTCCCTCACTTACTAACTAAACCGGTGCCGGTGCGGTGCCGGTGCCGAGCCGGCGGCGCTTGGAAAAACGGCTGTAAAAAAATATGCTCGAAATATACGAAGGGTTGCTCTGCTCGAGAGAGTGTCTGCTCCGGTTGCTTGGGTTGCTGTGAGGTTGCTGTACAATAGTCTACATACGAGTTCGGTCTCATGAAATAGGAAGAAGATCAGCTGAGCGCTAGGCTCAAAATGTACTGAGTTAATAAAAATAAAGTTGATTTGATCAAGTCGGTCCCATGAAAGTTGTTCAGAATGATGTCCCTAACAACCCTCTTTCGGCTTGTCCCTTTCTGTTACAGCCTGTATATTCTCGAGAAAAGTTGTGTAAAGTTCCAAGGAGGTTGTATTTTGATTAATTTTACTGAACGCAGCGAAAACAAAAGTTTTGTTCTCTGTGATATTATGACGCAGTTTAACCAACATCCATGATCCAACATGAAAAAAACTTGAAAAGAACAAATAAGCGGCGGGAATATTGAATTGTAAATTTGTGATTGCTTCAATCAATAGGCTTCAATATTTTAATTATTTCTATTGCCTGATGTATCCTGACAAATCCACCCGAGAAACCAGCAGAATAGGAGCTATTCAAGCACATGCAATTCGACTATTGTTGATGAAGTTGAAGAGATGTATGCTTGTGTGCGGTTAGGTTAAGTACAGTACATGTATAGTATATTGAATGGATGGATGTTTATTTGTGTTAGTGTAGTGAAAAGATGGCGTCAACGGTCTGTGTTTCTAGGTGCCGACTATTTGTGAAATTAGAAATAAATCGTGGTTTGTGTTTATCTTCAGTTTTTAGGGATTTGTCAAATAACCGGGTAAGTTGTTAACTTTTTAGATCATTGCAGATCATATCCTCGGCAAAGTTTTCATTCAAAGTATTTGTTTCTTTCTTTCTTTCTTTATTTTTAGGTTAGGGAAAGAGTAGACTCAGCTGTCAAACGTCATCCAGAATCAAATACACAATTCAGATAATTTTTCTGCGCTTTCCGTTTTCATTCGAACCGGTTTATTGGTCTAGTTAGTTTCTTATCAGAATACCTACCTGCTAACTACTACCTGTTACCAACAAAAATAACATCTTAGAGACTCCTCTGTATAATTCAAAATAGTTTATTTATAAATAAAGCAGGTACTGCATATCCCTCGTCAGGTATCTGGGCTACCGGCTGATTGGACCATTACCATATAAAACTTGAATTTTAGTTACCTACACAATAATCACTGTATGTAACTGATAATAATTATTATTCTTCATATAAGTAGGTAATTCCTACGAAATTGTTTTGTTGGGATCATCATCATCCTCAGCCCACATCGACCCACTGCTGGGCATAGGCCGCTTCTCTATAGCGCCAATCTTCCCGGTCCTGTGCCAATTGCACCCAGTGGGATCCCGACAACTTAACAATACCGTCGGACCATCAGGCCGGTGGTCTGCCCACTGGCCTTGTCGCTCCCCGTGGCCACCACGGGGATAAGTTCCTTTAATTCCAATATTTTGTTTTTATTCAAGTACCTAATATGTTATCTTTAGAAGTATTTTCATAGGTACTACCTACTGCAATGCCAGTTCTGATATTGTATTTGTGAGTTTTGACACAATCACAAGCTGAAACAAGATAAGCTCATGTATAATATTGTGCTTGATTATGCCAATTTATCTGTTTATAGGAAGTTTGGTTCATACAGTAAATGTATCTGAGATCTGTAATAATTTTGATGTAACCTGCATAACACATTTTCTTTTATGTAAATGTTATCTTGACCTGACCTATCTTGTATCTTGTATCTTCTGTAAGGGGGCTGAAGTGCCTGCACGTGGCCCACATGTGCGGGGCCTTTGTGCATGTCCCCTTCTCCCTTTCTCTCATCTCAGCCAACCCAACTCCTCCACAAGTTGGAGTAGGAGGCCTGGATGTTCAAGGAGCTCCCGGGTCGATGATGCTTCTCCCAGAATCGCCATCCTGGTTTCAATTGTGGATGGACATGCCAGCAACATGTGCTCGACCGTCTCATCCACTTCCATGCAACCCCTGCATAGGGGGCTGTCAGTTGCACCTGTAATTGTCAAGTGTTTATTTAGTGTACAATGGCCTGTTATAAGGCCTGTTAGTATTTTTATTTTGCTGCGTGGCAGCTTTATTAGGTAGTTAGTAAACCTATGGTTATACTTGTTTATAAAAAGTTTTGTGTTTTTACAGTCTTCTCTGCTGGACCACAATTTGTTCTGTTGCACTAATGTGGCTGATTTAAGCCGCTTCCTTAGTGCTTCAGCTGATAATGGCGAGAAGGGTGGAGGGCCGATCGCCGTCCTTCTAGCCCCTATTTTTGCTAGCTTGTCCGCCTCGCAGTTGCCCTGGTCTCCTTGGTGACCCTTGACCCACTGGATTGTGACTTTGTTTTTGCTGCCTAAGTTGTTTAGTGCTTCGTGACATTCTAGTATAAGTTTAGATTTTGTTAGCGGTCTGTTTAGTGCGCTTAGTATGGCAGCGCAGTCCGTTTTAAAGGTAATTTCCATTCCTTGTGCATGATCTTGTATATGCATGGCTCCGTGGAGGAGGCTCAGTGTCTCCGCTTGAAACACTGTTGTTTCCTCCCCGAAGTTCAGGGAATGGCTAATGTTAAGTTCTGGCGAGAAGATACCTCCGCCTGTGTTGCGGCTATTCTTTGACCCGTCTGTGTATATTGTTATGGTGTTCTGATTTGGGTTCGGTATTGTTTCCACATCCCGAGCTATAATTTCGTAATTCCTTCCAAAAAGGAATTCAGGTTTTATGCGATCAATCCCAACAATGGCTTCCGGTACGTCGTCGAAAGCTTTCGACAGGATTGTGCAGTGTCCTTTGTCTGCCAATTGGCCTTTCCATTGGCCTGTACTATACAGTCTTATGGCTGCAGATTTTGCCTCCTGCTGTATGAATAAGTCCAATGGTGGTATCCCTAGCATTATTTCCAGAGCCGCTGATGGCGTTGATTTCATGCAGCTTGTGATCGCTACACACGCCATTCGCTGGAACTGCTGCAATTGTGCTATCGTTGTAGTTTGCGTTGTCCGTTGCCACCATACCAGGGAGCCGTACGAAATGACTGGTCTCACCACTGCCGTATACATCCATCGACATATTTTAGGCTTGAGTCCCCAGCCATTACCCACCATCTTCCTACACTGGAAAAATGATATGGTGGCTTTTTTTAGTGTCGCTTCTATGTGTTTGTTCCAACTTAGTTTGTGGTCAAGCCATACGCCTAGGTACTTGGCTTGGTTTGTTAAAGTAAGTGTTTTGTTAAAGAGTTTTGGCAGTCTGTAGTTGCCATGATTTATCTTTTTTGTAAATAATACCATCTCCGTTTTTGCCGGGTTTACTGATAGTTTGGTTTTGTTGCACCATGTTTCGACGTTCCGTAGTGCTAGTTGCATTCGGTCGAATAAAGTGTTTATAAATAGGCCGTTCACAAGTATGGTTACGTCATCGGCGTATGCAATCGAGTAAAATCCTCTAGTGTGTAGCTGTGACACCAAGTCGTTGGCTACCAATACCCACAGTAGTGGTGATAGTACACCACCTTGAGGGCAGCCCTTGGCCACTTTGCATTTGATTTTGTTGCTGAGTTCCAAGGAGATTATCCTGGATTCCAGCATATTCGATATCCAGTTGATCAAATTGGGGTTGGTACCTAATTGTTCCAGTCCCGTGCTGATACTGCTGAAATTTGTTTTGTCAAAAGCCCCTTCGATGTCTATGAACACCGCTAGGCATGACTGTTGGTTTAGTATTGAGCTTTCAATTCTTCTGACCACTGCGTGCAAGGCTGTCTCCGTGGATTTGCCTGCTTGGTACGCGTGTTGGTTCGGGTGTATAGGGTTGGTTTTCATCGGGCCATCCCTGATGTATCTGTCGCACATTCGTTCCAGTGTTTTTAGGATAAACGATGTAAGACTTATAGGCCTGAAGGATTTGGGCTCAGTGTAGTCGTCCTTACCTGGTTTCGGTAGGAAGACGACCTTCACCTCTCTCCAGCTTGCTGGCATGTAGCCTAGTGCTAAACAGGCCTTAAATGTTTTTACCAATATTGGTATTAGTAGTTTTATTCCCCATTGAAGTAAGGCTGGTAATACGCCATCCGGTCCGGGTGATTTATATGGAAGAAAGGAGTTGATTGCCCATCTCACTTTCTCTTCGTCAACTAGATCTTCTGCTCCCGTCCATGCCTCTGGCAATGGTTTTGCTGTGAGTGAGAGATTAGTTTGTTTTGTGGATGCTTCTTCTGTGTTAGCTGGTAGGATAGTGCTACCCGGGAAGTGCGCTTGTAGTAGTACACTACAGAGCTCATCTTCGCTTTTAGTATATTCCCCGTCAGGTTTTTTTAACGATCCAGGTTGGTGTTGTGGGTCTTTTCCAATTAGTTTTTTGATCCGAGAGGCCTGTGACACGCTGTTTATCGAGCTACAGACGTTTCTCCAGGATTCTCTGAAATTGTTCCTAGTTTGCTTCTTGAACTGGTTGCGTGCTTTTTGGAAGGCTTTCCAGTCTTCCGGAGCCTTCGTGTTGATGGCACGATTGAATAGTTTTCTCATGTCTTTCCGCATCTTCTCTAGTTTTTCGCACCACCAATTGTCCTTTGATGGTTTTGCTGTTATTAGAGGGCAAGATTTATTGTAGCTCTCAGTTATGGCTTCATTTAGGTGGTTGATAACTGATTCTATTTCCTCTGGTGTGTTAAGTTCTTTGTTGCATTCCATTCCAGACAAGGCTGTTTCCAGGTGTTGTAAGTACTCGCCTATGTTGGTTTTCCTCGGGTTACGGAATTGCCTTGGTGCTAGTTTAATGTTCTTCAGGCCGAAAGTAATCCATCTGTGATCTGAGCACGATACTTCTGATGATACTCTCCATCCTGATATGAGGTCTAATGCCAGAAAATTTACAATTGTAATGTCTGGTATTGTCTGTGCTATTTTTGTGACAAATGTTGGTTCTGACCCTCTGTTGAGTGTTGAGAGATTGTTCTTTGATAGGAATTCCATGATATTCTTACCTCTTTTATTTGTGTCCTTTCCCCCCCACAGGGTGCTGTGCGCGTTGGCGTCACATCCGATCACGAGGGGTATATCGTTTTCTTCACACTCCTTGACTAGCGCCTCCAGTCCCTCCGTGGGTGTCTCTCTGTCGCCTGGCTCATATGCCGAGGCGAGGTATAAAGAGAGACCGTCTTGCCCGGTGTCTATTTTGACCACGGTGAGATCTGGGGAGCAGAGATGTGTTATTTGTGTTGCTTTGAAGTGGTTCGGTATATATATGGCCGCCCTCACTCGTGTGTCTGAATAGTAGGTGTATATATTTCCAAATAGGTTGTTGAAACCACATACCCTGCTTTTGTGAATCGCTGGCTCTTGTATTAGTGCGATAGTCTTCGGATACTCTTCGAGATTTCTCCGAAGCGCCGCTGCACCAGAGGAGCTATGTTGAATGTTGGCTTGGATGATATATGTAGTAGCGCCTTTGGTTATTATTATTATATAATTATTATTATTTTAATTGTTATTATCATACATACATTTGTGTATATATATTTTATTTATGTATATTTGGGTGTATGGGTGTGTGTGTGCACAGATAAATATACATTTTATTTCTCGTCCCCCGAATGGGGAGTTGGAGTGTCGGCGTCATCTTCGGAGCCGAGAAGTACGTCGGCCTCTGCAGACGTCGGGGAGTTTATCGCCAGGTCTCTGATACCCAGCGATTCACCCCCGCTGCTCACAGAGGTCCGGCGCGTCGGCAGGGAGATGCTGATCTGCCCAGTGCCACTCGGTGGGGGCCCCGTGTCACTCGGCAGGACGGCGAGGGCGGATGTAGACCCGCCTCCGTCGACCCTCCGCCTGACCTCCACCCTCACCGAGCCGCACTTGTAGCAGATCTTCATCTGCCTCTTCTCTAACTCCGGAAGGTCTGTCTCGGGGATCCCGAACACCATGATGGCGCCCGGGGGCTCCGTCTTCGTCCTGAACTCCCCCTTTAGGAGTCGCCAGCGGTTCATGTCAAAGGTTCGCTGACGGTTCGCCTTCACCAGTCTGACTCTGAGCCCCTCGATGTCAGTGCTATGAGCATCGGGGAGCCAGATTACGCCCTTGACTAGCTTGGGCAGCTCCGTCAAGCCAACCGCCACGAACCGGCAGCCCTCCTCCCAAAGGGGGGCGAGTTGTCCTGCGGTCTTCTTGAGCCACGACACTGTTTTTTCGTCGAGGCAAGTGAATTTTAGCCCGCCTTGCGGTAGAGGTTGCGGCCTATGGTCGAACTCTGGTACAAAGTCTTGGGCGGGGTCGTCGATTGACTCTTCTAGTTTCTTCTCCATCTCGAGTCGGAGAAGAACGTATTGTTCGGCCGTAAGGTCTCGGCCGTCTGTAGGTATTATTACCAAGGTCAGGTGCGAGTTCGCCGCCTGAGCATATGATATTCCGGGTTGCACCATTTGTTCCCGTTCGTATGGGCCCGATTTGCAGGGTCTCTTATGCGGCCCCCCCAACTTCTCGCCGTTCGGAGACACCAGGTCGTCGGACCTCATTCTTTTCGTCTGCGGTCTGCCTGTCCCGGCCTCCGGGCCTCCGCCCCTTGCCGGCTCGGACGCACCCGCCGATCTACCCTTCCCCCTCCCCTTTCCCTTGTAGGATTGGGGTGGGGGACGAGCAGGCCGGGGGGGTCCCGAGTTTGGGCGCTCCGCAGATGTTGATGGGTACGGCCCCGATGGTCTGGGGTCGTTGTGTCGTCTTCTCGCCGGACCTTGCCCCTGCTCTTCTTCGTGGGCTCGATGCTGCGAGAATTCTTGTCGCCGCGATGCGGCTTGTGATTGTGAGTGGTGCTGGTGTGGTCCCGCACACTGTCCTTTATCTGGACAGGTGTGAGCCCTCGTCGCTTCCACTTGTTGTTGGTGCGCTCCCGCACTCGATCCTGTGGTGGTATCGGTGTGAGACTTCACTTGTTGAGGGTGGTGGTGTGGTCCCGCACGCTGTCCTATATCTGGACAGTTGTGAGACCTCATCTCCTCCCTTCGCTGTTTTTGATGTCGGTGCGGCCTCCCACGCGATCCTATAGAGGTATCGGTGTGAGACTGCACCTGTTCTTCGGCGGCAGCAGCTGCTTCGCGCCGGCGTATCGCAGCGACTATCGCCATCTCCTCCTTGAGTCGCTGCTTCCTCTTCATCCTCTTGGAGGCACCTGTCCTGTCGTGCCTCTTTGTTGGTTGCGTGTCTCCACGCGAGTAGGTATGTTGGCGGCCCCCAGAAAACGACCCGCCATGAACCTGCGGGCGGGAATCCAGCTCATTGCGTGAACTGGCCCCGTCCGCAGGGAGGGATTGCCCTGTCGCGGCGCGACAGGAACCCTCCTGGGGTATATGATGATCATTACCTACCATGTTTCGCCCCGTTGGGCTCCCAAGTTTGCAGTCGGGCCAAGCCGTAATAATTTTGATGTAACCTGCATAACACATTTTCTTTTATGTAAATGTTATCTTGACCTGACCTATTATGTGTTTACTATACTCAGCCTATTTTACATAGTAACGACATTCTCTGTGGCGCAGCGGTTGCGCATCTGCCTACCATGCGAGAAGTTCCGGGTTCGAATTCGGGCTGGAGACAAAATAAAACCCCAGGTCTTGGATGTTTACATGTTTGTGATATCGCTGTTTCTGGATCCCACAACACAGGGTATCCTAGTGTGGGGCCAGAAGCAATGTATGTGCCTGTATGTAAATGTTTAAAAAAAAATGTTTAAAAAGTTTGTTAAGCTGCTCACCAAATAAGTAAACACAAACAGAAACATACTCTGCTGTTTGGAAAACCAGAATCACCTGTGACATCATAGAAAACAAGTAACAAGCATATTGACATCCAATTAAAAGACCCCTAGAATTTTCTTTTTTCCCTGGCCAGTGTCCAGTCTATCAACACAGTACACTTTGCACTGAATCTTCTATCAAATCTATTGCATAGAAAGAAATTACCGGTAAGCATCTACAATGTTACAAGATGAACCTAATCATATTTATGTCCACTTATCAGTTTGTTGAATAAGAGTTTATTGCTTCTTTACATTACAGACAATAATATTAAATTACTCATTATGTATTTGACTCATGTAGATTCTTATCATTGCTGTGTCTCTACTGTTATCTTTATTGTCCACTAGTTTGACTAATCGTTATGTGATGACTTAATTCATACTCAAAACTTACGCCTGGGTTGTCCTTAGAATTTTTAATGAGTTCACCAATGCAGGTCGGTACAGTAATCATGGGGATGTTGGATATGTTCACAAATCAATATGCTAAACAGGATGTTGCTAAGCATTTTGCATTCAATTTTAATAAATTAATGTGGTAAGATCAGTAACCGCATGACTGTGTAGTTCACTGACTCATTGTTGGAAATCTCACTTAGGTCATCTCATACATTGTTAATGAATCATTAGATTAATTAGATTATTATAAAGAGCATTCTCCGATACTCACCAAATTTGGTATACAAGTCAGAATTTATACCCAGTCTACCTCAAATTGCCTACATGTTGTATTTTTATCCCTATTTAAATGCTAAAGAATTTCTGAATCCTGGGTTTAGCATCCACCCTGCTGAAGACCTACTCATTCAGCCTAGCCTATTATGTACAATCTGCTCCAAATTTATTAGAGTGGGGGTAATCTCTCTTCGCTCATAGGGGTACAGGAAAAAGAGAAAGAGCGGGAGAGAGAGAAAGAGAGATGGGGAGAACGAGAGAAACAGAAAGAGAGAGGAGATGGGAAGAACGAGAGAGAGAGAGTTAGGGAAAGAGAGAGATGGGGAGAACGAGAGAGAGAGTAAAGAGAGAGAGAGAGAGAGAGTTTACCCTCAGCAGGCTCAGAGCTAAAGAAACTTGGCGTGAACTGTAACTATAATGTGCCAAACGTCGAAATTAGTACCCTATTACTAACACCTAATAGCGTTCTAATTCGGAGAAGTCATTAGGGCGCAGACGCAGCGGTACGCGGTACTGAAGCGAATTAGTGGAAGTAAAAGTCCGCGCAACTTCATTGATGGATCTAACTATATACACGAAAGGGCCACTCGACTCCATTGATTGATCCGAACATAACATAACATAGCGTCACGCCTTTTCCCATACGGGGTGACAGAGGCACAACTGTGCCCACTTTTAGCCAGTGACTCAATACTCCATTTTCATTGACGAGGGGCTAGCCCATCGCCGAAGCTATGGAGTAATGAATGTTTTTCACGATGTTTTCCATTACCGCTAGAGCGTCCGTATATTGATGGATCCTATCCTACCAATTTGACGGAAAGTGTTATTTGCGTACATACGTGATGTGAATGTTGTTGCAGGAATCATGGTGCCGGCGGTGGCGGCCGTCGCGACGCGCGTTCTATACGAGCGCGTGCGCGCACGGCTCCAAAGCTGTGCCGATCAAAGTTGATCAAGCCAAATCTGACGGTAGGCCTACTCTTAGAACTAGCGATTCGCAATGAAACTAATTCGTCTTGGGTCAACTATTAAGTACAGACATCGAAGACGCGAGCAGAGGATATTTTATTATGTGGGCACTTCCTAAACACGGGTATGTGTTCCTATGCATCTCTTGCTCCCGCGCCGCCAGCACCGCCATCTCGCCCGGTAAGGCAGCGAACGCGTTAAATAGCACGCGCAGCGAGAGCATCTGGTAAAATCTGGTTGGCGGGGAGATTGTCTGGCAACGAAGAAACTTGTTAACAACCACTTCCTCCCTCCCTCCCCCCCCTCTCTCTCTCTCTCTCTCTCTCTCTCTCTCTCTCGCTAAGTCAAACGCACCGGGTCCCGCCCGTCACGACGTGCCAAAACAAAGGCTCTGTAGTGTAATGGTGTGTAGAGTCCTTAGGGGATGATATAATAACATGATGCATGATATTTGCTTAGCCTGAATCAATAATAATTCCTTTTCCGGAATCCGAAACTCTAACCAAGCCTCGAAAGTTGCCTGACCGGCCAGTGGCTACACACATTAAACGGATTATAGGTAACTCGTTTGTATACAAAAGGCTGCATAATAAAGCCTCACAAGAACTGCGTGATTCGTATCTTCAGAGAGGCGGTTTAGCTCTCAGAACAATAATTAAGTTTAGCTAATCCCGAGCATACAACTCAAAGCGACCAAAAAACTTGTTTTTGTCAAAACCGTTCGTGTAGGTTTTGTCAAACGACAGGGGGTTCATGTATGTATAAGTAGATAACTGCAATCCGTTGAAACGAAAAGCATAAAGTCTAATACAATAAAACATGACGCTATGTTGTGTGTGCTCGGGGTTTGAATTGCAAACAAGGGAGATAGATAGATATTACTTCTGAATACCTACATGCACATTTGCTGTGTGGAGCAGGCTATTATTAATATTTCAACTTCTAGCGAAATAAACGTAAAACGAAATTTGAGAGTTATTTTTATTCATTTATACAAATTTTAAGACCATCACCAACTGGTACAGTTTGGAATGTTACAGTTCCCTATGATATGAGACATACAACTACACATAACTAAACGCTATATTAGATACACGTTTATGCTACACATAATATTTATAATAATTACTCTAAAACTACATGTACAAGTAATAATTTAATAGCGTAAGTAATAAACAGATCACAATTTAATCGAAACTTTAACAACCTACTGTTTTAGAGACTTATTGCTATTTAGGCTATCGAAACACGATTCCAGAACTTCGAATTCCTCGAATACCATTTCCCCGAACTTCCCCGCGCTGGCTTTGCTTTGTTCCAAGTTGTCGTTTACGTAGTAGAATTTCTTCTCGAAACTTTGCGCGTCGGCTGTTTGCTTGTCTGCGTTCAGAACGTTGTTCATTGCTTCGGTTATCATCGCAACATTGTTCGTCTTTGGCTCTTCCTTCTTCGCTACTGGTGGTAAACTTGTGGATTGTGGTTGTGGGGCAACTATCACTGTCTTCTTTAGAACCTCGTGGGGTTTTACTTCGATAGATGGCTTACGTGGAAGGGTGTTATCAACATTTTCTTTATTCTCAAAGGGGGTGTTTACAATGCCCTTGTTGTAACTTTCAAGTCTGCATATTTTGTTCTTGACTGAGTTTTCATCGTCGTATACAAGTGGTGGGTCTTCTGATTTGCCCAGTGTTTTTCGGAACTTTAGCCGAGGGCATTTATTGTCATCTGTCCCGGTTAATTCAAGGCGACTGCTGCAACTGTTGGATTTGACGAGTTTGAACTTGAAGCCTGGGAAGACTTCTGTGCGCTTGCTGCTGTCCTGGTCGTGATTACCGGAGTCTGACGATGTACTGGAGTTGTGCTGCCTTTCAGGAATATTCTTCTTGTGCTTGTCGGAAGACAGACAGGAGCATTTCTCACCGCGACATTTAGTTTGGCAGGAGTAACAATCTCGGCTGCAGTTTTTCTGCAGACCCTTGATTTCTTCCATTATCGCCTTTGTCATCGGACTGACTGTGGATCCGGGTTTTGATAGCACTTTTCCTCCGTAGTAGGTCACTGATGTGCCGCAATCTCTTATCTTTTTCATTATATCGGGGCTCACGTATTGACTTTCACAACAAAAATCGTGGTTTATGGAATCACAGAGATATTCATCGCTGGAACTGTAGACGTTTTCCTTCAAGTTTTTGTGTGAGTAAGGACTGAGCCCTTCGTTCTCGTATTCGTTGTTTGAGCTGAGGTCGCCACTGGACACGCCACTTGATAGACTGGCGTTATCCCATTTTTTTATTCCATAATTAGTATCAATTGTTAACTGGCGTATTATCTTCTTTCTTATGCCGGATTTATTCTTGACATCCTCATTCAGGTTTCTGTATGACACAGCACGTCTATTTAATCCCAGAGTCTCTTCTGCCAGTGGCGGGTCATGAGTCATAGGACTCTTCATTTTTAAAGTGTCTTCAAACAGATTACGTACTTTCTTTACGGTGTCTGGATTTGGCAACTCTTCCTCAATGATTTCTTTGTTAACTCTGATAGGATGATAGAAGAAATGTCTGCGTACAGCATTTTTCCCTCTTTCACTTTGTGTGCCAGCACTGTCTGTTTTCTTGAGGAGAGCAGGTGTAATTTTGAGAGTTTCTGGGTTGGGAGTTTTCCGTGGTGCCGGTTCAATTTTAGTCCTCACTGGTTCTATGATGACAATATTGTTATTAACTAATAGTTCCTGAAAACTGTAATCCTGTAAATACTGCAAAAGACCATCGAACTGGGCTTCTTTGCGATAGTTGGCCATCATACTGTTTTTGAACAGCTCCGATTTCATAACTTTATATCTCACGTGATCAAACTCATCTGATCCATTATCGAAACCTTTAGCCTTAATAAGTGTTGCCTGTGTTTTTTTATTTTGATTGTCTTCACAGCTCAACTCAACTATTTCTATTTCAGGCGTGTCCCTATTCCATGCCTCTAAATCCTTTCTAGGTTTATCTGCTTGTTTATTGTTGTCGTAAATAGTTCCTTCACAATCTTTAATGATCTTCTTTACAGTGGTCTCTTCTATTTCTGAATCACTCTTTACTTTCTCTGTCTCATCTTTCCACAACTGAGCCTTAGATTGGCTTAGTTTTCTTATGCTGTCAACTATCTTGACACTTTCTATCGACTTTATCATATTTCCTACAGATATTTCAGCAACGGAGTTATTATCGTCTTCTGTCTTCTTAGTCTGCTCCTTAATTTCGTTGTCTTTGACAATCTGCCCTTCGGATTTAGCTCTCACATCTTTTGCCGTACTGTCATACATGTCTGGTGGTTGACTTGGCTCAATCAACTTAGACCAGTAATTCTTAACCGAATGCAGTTTCTCCTGATATTCAATATCTGTTTTTATAGCATTGTTTAGCTTTTCTTTGACGCATGGCTCACTTCTGACTTCAATGATTTCTTCCTTTCTTAGTGTACTGTCGGATTTTACATTGATAGCTGTTTTAGTTTCTTTGGGAACATTATCTGTTTTATCCTCTGAATAAATACTGAGTTTCCTGCTTTTAGAATCTACAACCTGTAAAATTTGTGGTCTCGTCATATTGCTGTTCAATTTTATAGCTTGTGTTTCAGTGCAGTTTTTAGTTCCGCCGTCCTTGATTATTAACCTTGAAGGAGGTTTTTCAAACTTATGTTGAACCGAAGCAATTTTCTCGCTTGTTTCCTTTTTAAGTTTCGGCAAGTTAGTTTTTACAACTTTGTTAAGTTTTATAGTTATGAAGGGATCTTTGGGTGTGCAGTAACTTGATGTATCTACCAAAGATGAACAATTCTTCACGTCCCTTATTTCTTTCTTATCTTCTGTTTGTAGTCTGTGAAATTTTATTTCAGTGCAAGGTTTCACGACAGTATGTGGTTGTTTTGGTTGCTGTTCTGACTTTGGTGGCTCAATTATCTTAGGAATCCGTTGTTCCTTAGTTTCGCTGCTTTGTGCCACTGGTGGGTCAATAACTATAGTTTGATGTCCACTCAGAGGAACTATCGATATATTTGACTCAGCTGAAGTTTTGAACGACTGTATCCTAGTTATGAGAGATTTCGTTTTATTATCGTCGATATTTGGACCCTTGATTATTGGTAGTCCGTTAGTTTTACCAAATGTCTTTGCAACGGTATCTGGACTTGGTAAACGGTCAATATCGTCGCCAGGGTCGCGCTGTCTAAGCGAATAATGTTTCTTTACTCCGATTCGAGCCTTCTTTTCTTGATGTGTTGTATTTATGTGGTCGTTGGATCGAGATTTCGACAAATTGAATTGCGGTCGATAGACAGAGTTGGATATCTTCAAACTCTCTGACTTAGTTATTAGCTTAGTATTGCGAATAGTATTCTCAATCTCATTTATTTCTCTTTCGTTCTGATGCGTGTCAACTCTGTAGTAGTTTAGGTCTTTCTCATGACCATCATTTGAACTTTCAATTGTTATAATTGATTTTAGATCATCTTCGAGTTTCGAGAAGTTCTGAATTATTTGTGGTTCGGAATATTCAGGGAAGTAGATATTAGAAGTTTGAATACTTATCTGGTTGTTGTTGACGTGCGTTTGATTTAACTGGCCGTAATTTCCGCTAGGCTGACAAGAATTTTCACGGAAGGTAGAATGTGCAATTTCGTACGTATTCTCATCAGTAATGTCTTCGGGATCTTCCTCTCTTAATTGGGCATCGATTCTTTCAGATTTCCTCAAACATTTGCTGATGTTGATATCGGGAAGAGAGTAATATTGGTTCTCTATCAGTGTAGTAACAAAGGGCTCTGTGGTAATGTTCTTTGTTGAAGCACAATGTCGCTGACTACTTCTTGTGGAGTAATCGTCACTTTCAATGTAAGTGTTACTTATGTAGACTTCACTACTTGTTTTCTTAGGCACTTCGTTGAAAATATTCTTAGATTTACTCGCAAACGAATCTCTTCTTATGTCTGCAAAGGTTCTCTTTTTGTTTACCTTTGTGTATATTGGATCGGGTTCTTGATTTTGTTCCAAGTGTACAGGGTGTGATGCAACCGATGTAGTCTCCGGATATTGTGCTTCACAATATTCGTCTATCTTTTCAGCGAGTGAATTCGCCAAATATTCGAGTTTGTGAGATTTGTTATCAGTAGAGGAAGCAATAGAGATAGATATATAAGACGTTATGCTTTCAGGACTGGATACAGTTTCATCGTTTTCCGATACTAGAGATTGTTGATCACCTTCGTTGTTTGTCACTGTAGCTTTTATATTAGCGATAGATACATTATCTTCCCGTTCTGGACGTTCACTTTTTAGAGAAACTTCGTCGTAGTAGTCTTTTTCGGTGGTATTTTGGTCCTTGTGCTGTTTCTCTTTTTCGCTGTGTGTAATAGAAAGACTGTCGTTGGTGAAAGATTTCGGTGTATTATTCTTAGACCTGTCCCTTACGTCGCTTTCAGTGTCGAGGTCGTCGGTAGTTATGTAAAGCTGCTTGCTGTCATTAGGAGATATAACCGAGCGGTCAGATTCAGGGGAGCTGCCTTTGTAATTGCCTTTTCGGTGTGCGTCGAAGTTGTAGTGCTTTCGGACGTAGTTGGAGTCCAAGCTGTCAATTTCGCTCGGGTTTCTGGAGTGTCCGATGCTGTCTTCCGATATGTGTTTGATGTCTTCGTTCAGGTTTGGCCAACTTCCACTGACTGATCTAGAGTGTATGCTCTCAATGCGTGAGACCTCGTCTTCCTTGTCAGATTTGGCTTCAGCGCATTCGATGCGAGTGTCGCTTTCTCTGTGAGCGTTTATGTCACCGAAGCAAGAGGCTGTGCTGTCGATGTAGATGCTCTCCAGAACTTCTTCCTTTGTCTGGTATTTTGCACGTCCAGGTAACCTGAAACGTGACGAATGGGACGGTTAAAACATGTTATATTTGCGTTCTCATAAGCTACGGTTCTTGATCTTTAGTGCCTATTAACTCTGCCCAACAGCGTATTCCGGTAGTGTGTCGATTGCAACAAGTGATCAAACCGAAATCACGGGCAACCAAGCTAGGACAATGTGAATTATGTTTTATTTTATAGCTCGTAAAGATAGCATTGAGTGTTAACAGCACTGTGCACACTCAATTGGACTTTATAGACATCTCTGTTTCATTGTTCTATCTTCGGAACTGTGACATGAATTATAATAATAAATAACGAACATCTTAATTACCATCTCATTAATCGTACAGTGAATCGTTTCTCAACTTATAAAATTATTTTCTTTCGATGGCAAATTGAAATCAAAATATTAGACTGACTGACAACTCGACATCAAACGGCTGTTTCGTGCTCGTTGATTAGTAAACTTTGACCAGTTTTATTATTTTACCGCAATTCATTATTTTACCGCAATTCAAATATATGTACATTAGGGATGCGCTAACGGTGATGGAAAACATCGCGAGGAAACCTTAATTACTCCATAGCTGTGGCAATGGGCTAGCCCCCTGTCATGCAAAATAGAGTATTGAATAACTGGCTCAAAGTGGGTACAATTGTGCCTCTGCCACCCCGTATGGGAAAAGGCGTGACGCTATGATATGTTATTTTATCTACTCTCATGTCATAAAGTTCGAATTACAAACTTGAAATCGAATTCATAATGACGTACTTTATAAACGCAATACAGTAGATAATCAAATAAAAAAAAAACAATACTTCTGGAACAAAACTAATGTTATTATTGAACTTTTTTTCCATAACGATACAGTTAAACTTTTTTTGGGAAAGGCAAGGGTCCTGAAACCGTACAGCCAAGGAGTTTGATAGTCTGTATCGTTGAAATGTTTTTTTTTTTAAACTATAGTTGACAACCAAACAGCCACTCAGTGTTTGATAAGTACTTGGAGGCAGGAAGATTTAAACAAAGAGGTTCATTGATCTGAGGTTTGATACTGTGGCCCTATTGTTCTGAGCTGTGGCCCATGCTCCGCGCATGCGCTGTGATATGCTGGGTTTTGGCGGTAACAAAACGTCAACCGCGTCAACGTGACGTGACAACGTTTTGTTGTGTCTAAGCACTGACTGATTTATGTGGAAATATTTTTGTGTTTTAACAAGGTTTTAACTTTGATTTTTGTAGGAGAGACACATAAGTATGAGAGTAGATAAAGTAGTGTATGAAACTGCACATAACTAGGTATTAAAACTCTCGTGGGATACTATTAAAAAGATACACCCACTCGTGTTTTAATACCCTCATTATGCAACAGTTTCATAAACTACTATTATTACCTGTCTTTAAAGCAGGGCTTGTCGAACAACCGGGCACGGGGTATGAGCTGGGACCGCTTCTTATTATGATTCTGGATCTGTAGGTCAGTAAACGTCTCTTCCCTGATGACAGCCAAGCTGCGACTGCGTCTGAGGTTCGACCCTTCAGGCTCCTTGTGCTTGCAGAGCCTCCCGTAACTTCCGTTGAACTCTGTATCCGCGTTTGCAAACCTCTTTTGCAGCAACTCCTCGGCTGCCTTCGACCGCGTCAGGTGCTGATAAAACTCGTCTTGTGGCAACTGCACTGGTAGCTTGTAATACTCCGCAAGCTTGCTCTGATACTTCTCCTGTTTCTTATTCTTCTCCGATTCCTTCTCCTTTTCCTTCTCTTTCTCCTTTTCCTTTTTGGCAAGCTTCCGCTTCTTGGGGCGTTCTTCTGTGCTCTTCTTGCTATCGTTCCTTGGTCTGTCGAACTCTAGCGACTCTGTTGGGTTCTCAAAGTACTGGATGTCGCCGGCAGCCGCAACCGCAGCGCACAAGTCCTGATTGGATTTCCGCTCCACCAATTCTCGGAGACGGCTTCTTGTCGAGCTGCTGTTTGAGGTGACGCTCTCGGGTCGCTTCTGAGGGAACTCCAAGTTGGAGGAGGATCTCCTAAAGAGGCTTGTCTTGATCGAGCCGAAGTCGCCGTCGTCTTGACAAGAAGCCGCTGAGAAGTTCTGCGTCCTTATCCGGTCAACGTGATTCTGGCTAGAATACGACGCGACCGAGTCCACTGAGTGTCTGAAATGGGAAACATAATCTGATTAGATTAGGATTTCTTAGTTACACGAGATAGCAATGTTTGAACGAGATAAACTCTAGCTTTGGCTACAGCTCTGATTGAGTCATTGTTTGTTCTGATGACGTCAGGTAGAACTAATATTGTGATAGGACGTTGTTAACGTCGTATTTAGGCCAACACACCTTTTGTTTATTACCTACAATAGAATATATAGTTTTTGATAGCAGACCTGTAGTATGATTTCAAGGTTTGTTATTAGTGATTTTATTGATTTTTGTTATACCTAAGTTAAGAAATATATATTTTTAAGAGACTTGAACATACAGTTACAAATACACACTTTGAATTGAACTTTAGTATATATGTCAATATCGTTAATGATCATAATGATGCTCTCTAAATGTCTACGTCGTCAACTGAAAACATAAATTATTAATTATTGTCGATTAAATTATACGATCAATTTAACAGTCTCCTGGTCCCACGCCAAACTCCTGCAGAGGCATGACAACATGTCAAATATATCTCGTTTCGCACAATTACCCACAAAGAAAGTTATAAAGCAACAGAAATAGAAGCACATTAAGCGATGAATAAACACAACATTCCTGTGTGTCCGCTGCTCGCTTGTAAAAACGAAACGATTTCGTGAAACTGGACGCAAAAATTGGACTTATTAAATATTTTTACATATACAGCAACAGTATGAATTTTAGGGTCCCGTACCTAAAGGTAAAACGGGACCCTATTACTAAGGCTCCGCTGTCCGTCCGTCTGTCTGTTCGTCTGTCACCAGACTGTATCTCACGTCACGAACCGTGATAGTTAGACAGTTGACATTTTCATAGATGATGTACATTTTTGTTGCCGCTATAACAACAAATACTAAAAAACAGAATAAATACAAATAATAAAAAATAAGAGGGCTCCCATGCAACAGACATGATTTTTTGCCGTTTTTATAGATAATGGTACGGAACCCTTCGTGCGCGAGTCTGACTCGCACTTGGCCGGTTTTTTTTCTTCATTTGACGTCAGCGGCAGATATATGGCTAGTAGGGAGTGCAATCTCGGTATTCCGAAATCTAGCAAAATACCGAGATCTGGCGATTCGATCTCTTAAATCTTGCAAATACCGAGATGAAGATATAAATAGAAATATATTTATTTGACAAATAAACACAGGGATATTAGAAAAAATATTACAGTTTACGGTTCAGGTTTATCAAAGCTTGGAGTAATGTTATGACGCGTAATCGAGTCGCTGCCGTATTCCGGACAAATGAATGTCAGAATGATTTGAACTCAGAATATGTTACGTGTAGATTTTGCTGCAAGGTTGCAATCCCTAATGAAAAACTAAATGAAATTAGAAATGACGTGCCCGATGCATTGCGTATCTACTAATTTCTATTTCCAAATGCATTATTAGAGGCGATTTGACATTTTGTTTACAATGTAGTATCGAACAGTCGGGCGATACAATATACTTTCATTTCCTATTTTATTTTTTCATTATTTCATTATTTCACTATTGCAGGTTTCTAGGTCAGCACTAATAAAGATAACGTAAACAAAAAGTCTGCCCTAAATACTCTGAGGACTCTATTAAATGTTGATAAAATAAATGCACTTTTATATGCGGTTGTAAAGGAATTTTAACTGGTTCGCCGACACATCTTATATGTATAACAATAGTTCGCCATTGTTCGGTCGTTCGAGCGGTGTGCTTCTGCGAGTGAAGGAGTTAAGGATCCGTAACTCAGAAACAAAGCTCTGTTTTGGAATAAAACCTTTGTAACGACAGTTAAAGTTCGTTTGTCGAATGATCAATCTTGTGGCAAAAAGGTAAACAACGGCCGCTACAAAACCTTTGACTTGAGGCACAGAAGAGATAAAGACTACGTAAGTAAAAAGATAGTACTGCTTGAGGGTTCACATAATTTCACATTAATTCTGTCAGCTCGACATGGCACGATGATATTATTAGATGTTTGGGAAGCAGACTATGGACCGGAATAGCAGGAAGCTGAAACAAAACGCTTGCTTTGTGAATGCGAGAAGCGTCTGCTAAAAAGTTGAAAGCAAAATTCGACAACCATACTTTTCAAGAGCCACGTGGAGTTCTACTCTACTTGCACTTGACCATTACGACAGAAACCGTAATATTTTTGGGCGGCTTAAAAACGTACTTTCTGAAATAATACGGTGTCAGCAAATTATGAAACCAAATTACCAAATTATCTTGGCCGTGTCAGAAATAATGTAGATGTTCCGCGGCGGAATTATTCATCTTGAATGAAACTTGCCTACTTTGGGGGCAGCGCAGCCCTTTTGAGAGTAGTGTTTCCATGATTGTATAAGGAACCGTCTGACGATTTAATTTAGGGGACCGAAGAGATGCGTAGATAATATTAATGTTCCTATGAGGTGACATAGATTTTATAGATTTATTTATTTATGTTATTTGGGACATCAACAGCACATATATAAACAAACTACAAAGAGCAAAGATAACAGATGCGAAATCTATATGAATAGATAGATAGCAAGGCAAAAACAGTCTTCTATACAATACATCTTCTATCCATACGAAGATCGTGAGGACATGTTTTCCTTTTATGGCGTATACAGAAACGTACGTTTTCATTCCTGTGTCAAGAAAGATTCGTCTTTTTCTCGTTGAGCTGCTTGGTCTGTCTTAATTAGTCTACATCCTAACAGATTTGTCTTTAAGTAATTCCACAATATTAATGACACTCTTAGGAACACAGATCTGGTCTACAGCTCGGTTGAGTGCATGCCAAGAGTCGTAATATTCCGGCGAGTACCATCCCAGAAGTTTAAAGCGTTTGAGCCAGCTGGGGATGATTCGTCTGAATATTGGCAGTTTTTCAGTTACTTTAAAGAAGGGAGGAGTAAATATCCTACTGAATAACCAAGTGCAGAGAATGATCTCTTTCGGTTTTATCGTTTGTTGAAGACTGCAAAATACTGACACTGGCATAAATTACCATTACATTTTATGTAGAGTAGGTAACAATTGAACCGATAGACAACGGTAAATTGCAAAATCTATAACAAACTACAGTTGCGTATTTAATATTTGGGATTTGATGGATGGTATGGATGATGTTACATACATAAACACGTGTTGGTAATCTGTAGATATAGTTTCCAAAATATTGCCTTAATTGTATTCGGATTTCAGTCAATGGTCTAACAATAACTCAGCTAGGTACATAGGGTGCTTAAACAAAACATTACAATAATCACAGGATGAGTCTAATTCCCTGACTTCGTCCGTGGCACGGATCTCAAGCTACAACAATGGCCCATTATAAAGCAAGTGTGACTTTTATACAGCGAACATGAAGTAAATTTGTTTCCTCTCCGCACCGAAGGATGCTTGGCGTCGTTGAATCCCTTGAGCATGAAACGTACAATCAAGAAGTTAGTAAATGACCTGAACGTAGAGCTGTAATTTAGACCGAACTCTGCGGCAGATTTTATTCCACGTTTTAGTCATATAAAAATAACTGCAGATAGCTTGTTAAAATCTTGGCTAAAAATATGGTCGTCATCAAGAGAGTAGACTAGGTACCCACCCCGTCTTATTATACCTACTTTTGCAGTTAGATTATTTATATTTAATTTATTTCATTTTTCATTTATACTTTATTGCACAAAACATAAAAAACACGTAACATTTACAAAAAGGTATGTACAAAGGTGAGCTTATCTCTAAAAATAGATTTCTTCCAGCAAACCTAGGCATGACAGGAAAAAACAGATGCAGAGAGGGAAGTCAGTGCACAATAAATGACTAACAGTCTTATTCATAAAATTATATTATATGTTATGTACTCGTAGGCTCTGCGCTGTGTTTCATGATTATTTTATTTATTTATTTATTTATTTATCAAAGCCTACAGCACAAATCAAAATAATATAAGCAGAGAACTTATTGATGGGCGGTCGATGTTTACTCGTAAAACAAATACTCGGTAAGAGGCACAGAAAAATTTGTAATTCTTGGCATTCTCGCTTCCCTCTAATGCTCGTTAACTCGTTTGTAAAATTCAACCACTGGTATTTACATTCATTACATTCGTAGAGAGATAATTTCTTGTCTTTGTACATCAATAAAGAAATCAAAACAGAAGAAACACCGAAACATTGCACTGAATATGAAGTAATAATTTGTTAAACTATTCTCGGTAAGTTCTTTTTTCCATTTAAACCTCTAAGCTTAGATTGTCCTATTTACAATGAAACTTGACGAATTATCCCATACGTGTCATATGGGTAATTGTGGAGACTGGAAAGAAATCTTATCTATCTGATCGCATAGACAGAAAAGTTATTCATATATCATATCTCTCAATTTAAATTTAGCAAGTGGAAGTTGCTCTAAAATTAGTTGTCTGTCAGTCATTTGATGTCGTTATTAACTAGTCTACAGTCTCTAAATACTTCTATATATTTTCATCTCCGAATACACCACACATCTATGTAAAACAAATAGGTGCAGGCGGGAGAGTGGAATCCGAGCATTGCGGACATTGCGGTTGTGTAAATTCTTGCTTGCGTATAAGAACTTCGACGAAGTGTCAGACGTGTCTAATCTGTGTAAGTTTCGTTAGTGTGTAGTGAACTCTTATCAAATAGACCATTGGCCGTTCCTGGGCATACATACAGCTGCAATTCTCGTGTTACACCTTCTTGCCTGTAACTTTTTTTACTTCATATAGATGGAGCATCATCAACAGCATTATTTTACAGAGTTTAGTTTAACTCTCCAACAGCGTCACTGTCGTCTGCAAACATACCGGAACTTCAAACAAAGCAGGAATTTCACATTCCCCATGTTGTGTTGGACGTGATAATGTGCAATCGCGACTGGCCAATGATTAGTCTGTGCACATCCGTTGCGGTTTTCTTCCGTAACACCCCACTTGCGATGTGTGTCCACGCTACCATGAATGTGTTTTTGTTGATTACTACAATCATACTACAGTGATATCTGCGAGCATAATTTAAACATGTTTATTGATTTCTAATCAGTTTTAGAAAAATACTTATGGTATGAAGGCGCCAAAAATAAGTAGGTAGGTGTTGTAAAATGTAATTTTCATCGTCCAGTGTTTTCAAAAGATCGCCTATTTGTGATCGCGTGATACTCACTGCGTTTAGAATATGAAACAGAGATGTGTGAAAAAGAACGCGCGTGGGCGAGCACGAAAATAAAGTGTACAGATTTGTGAAGATAGGTATTCTCGTAACGTAAACGAGTTGAACAGCGTACCTTTCATGTGTGACCAGAATAAATAGACCTAATAGACTCAATCCGACATGCATTTGGATTATTTTGGATATAGTCGTATCGATTTATGTCAGTATTCTTGTTGATAGTGAAAATTGCTTTCCTTAAATCCTATCTGCTCAAATTGAAAATTCTGATGGAATTTTCTCTAAGACAAAGTAAGTGGAAACTGAAAACTTTTCTAAGGGTTAAATTGAACCAATTTAGAAATAAGACAAAGTGAAGTTCATTTTCAATTCGATTTTCTCATCTCGTTAACTGAAGTTGACCGGAACGGTCCAATGGAGGGGTCGTTCTTCTATTGGAGAAAATAATCGATGGAGATTCTTGGTTTCGATTCTTTTAATACCATAACACCACTAAGTACTTTTAAAACATCAATTTGCTTAAAACTATTTGTAGAATTGCTAGAAATCATTCGTCACGTAAAAAATATCAGGTGTTTTACATGAAAGTAAAAGCATTCGTGTCCTCAAAACGCTGACATTGCTTACGTAATGTTTGGTTATATTCGTAAAGTTGTCATTCAGGTTGATACTGCAATGGTTTTATTTATAACTCTGTAACTTATTGAAGACGGGACATATATCGATTAGCGTGCAAATTGATAGTAGTAAGGTGCAATCAATAATGTTAGTGCATACAATGCTACTTACAATTAATTGACCTGTCAATATGCCTTTACATTGTGTTAGATGTAAAATTTATGGGTTGCTTTTGTATTCCACAATAGTAACTCGTACCTACACGAGTCCAACTGCGCTACCTAACCCCCGCCCGACGAAGGAAAAAGGGGTGTTTTAACTTTAACGTGTGAGTCACTCTGTCTTCTATCTCTCAGCACGTGGAGCGTAAACGGGTGAACCGATTTAAATGTTGTTTTTTATTCGAAAGTAGATTTCTTGGAGTTGTTCTTATGGTACCATCGAGTTCGAAGGTGGGAGCGGGAATCCAATGATACTTACTAGTAAACCCGTCGAATTTGGGCTCATTAGGTTCGTTGTGATAAGCCCTTTGGAAATATGGTACCATCGAGCTAATCAGATGATGGAGTGTGAAGATCGAAGGGGGGACCTGGAACCCTGCGATGCTTACTAGTAAACCCATCGAGTTTGGGCTCATTAGACTCGTAGTGATAAGACCTTTGAGAATATGATACTACTGATGATGGAGTGCGAAGCTCGAAGGTGGGAGCTGGTACCCTGCGATGCTTACCAGTAAACTCATAAAGTTTAGGCTCATTAGATTCGTTGTGATAAGACCTTTTAATATCACCTGACGATGAGACCTGGTGATGAAACTGGAAGACTGGTTTTATGCGGGGGTTTATTTAATTGCTTAAGTTATTTACTAGTAATTTAGTATTCTCGAAACTTAAAACTAATACTTATTAGAAACGCAACCGGGATTTTATCAAGAAATTCGAAAGAATTTAGACAGACTTATTTCTCAAGTGTTGACAAGGGACTCCGAGTAAACAACGCTATTTATATTCCTCCGTTTGCCGTCCTTGTATATGTTTAGTTTACACAACTCTACACTAACATCTATTAAGTAGGTTGGTAAAAGGTTCTGAAATCTTTTACAAAAACCTACTTCCCTTGTCAGAAAGAGGTGTGCGAATATTAGTAAAATAATTAGGTTTTAGGTAGGTGCTGACTGACTCGAGAAATGTATTTGTATGATTATTCTGTAGATACGAGTACATAAGCCGATTACTGCGAAGGCAAGTGACACTAACAGTAGCACTGTCCTCTAAATTGAGTCTAAATAACTTCGTCAATTTTCCATATTTTATATGAACTTATTCAGAGAATAGTGTTGACTCAGGTTCGAAGTAGTGAGCCTAAGTATCTACAACAATACAATCATTGCTATACAGGGTGTAACAGAAAGGGGTGTACAAGCCGAAAAAGGGTTGTCAGGGACATCATTCTGAACAACTTTCACTATGGGACCGACTTGATCAGAGCAACTTTATTTTTCACTCCACACCATACCGATCAGCTGAGGGCTAGGCCCGAAATGTACTTAGTTAATAAAACTAAAGTTGCTTTGATCAAGTCGGTCCCATAGTGAAAGTTGTTCAGAATGATGTCCCTAACAACCATCTTTCGGTTTGTATACCCCTTTCTGTTACACCCTGTATATAGCGTGGTACTTCGTGCATATACTAGTAGGTTCTAACTACACTATACATTGAAGTAAATTGTATAAACTGTGTGCACCATTGCCTTCGTTCTATCGGCAGATCGATTCATGGGTTTGCTTATGGCTACTAATACCTGACTTAAAACCTGTACTAAGTATAAATAGGAAATTGTCATTAACTCTTTATATAATTTCTAGATCTAGAGCTTAGCTTACTCTATCATATGTGCAAGTGTTGCAACACCAAGGTATACTGGTACTTAACTTACTCATAACTGGTCCTATGCAAATGTAACTTTAATTTTTACTTAGTGCTTATTAATCTTAGTTCCCTTGTGCAATCGATAAGTCAAATTATTCCGCATTATGAACTTAATTGCTTGCAACCTTGTAGGTAGATATTCAAGTGGAAATTGATTTATGGTTTCGATAAAATCAGTCATTTTGATCA
Organism: Argyresthia albistria; assembly: GCA_963457715.1. Classification (NCBI taxonomy): domain Eukaryota; kingdom Metazoa; phylum Arthropoda; class Insecta; order Lepidoptera; family Argyresthiidae; genus Argyresthia; species Argyresthia albistria. The sequence goes on along the minus strand of OY735256.1, from coordinate 11,154,181 downwards.
CCATTAAAATTGTTATTGAATTGGTCGGCCCCTGACTTTGACAACCAATATTGTAACTACCTATGTTAAAATTGGAGCAGGGTAATATCATCATGCTGCTATTAATACTCAGTAGGTAGTATTCGGGTTTTACAGACTTCTTTGGAAAGAGCACATCAAAATTCAAAAAATTTAAAAACTCCCGGAAAACTTTCTAGGCCGCCTTAAATCGGTCGATCGATCAGTCACCAAAAAACTGGGCGATAGTTCAACCAATTATTTCAGCTTCAGCGTTTACGCCTTAATTGAACATCGAGAGTAAATCCGCCATTTTGTCACATTAATCTCGCGATCGTATTCCGAGTGTCGGTTAATTACCCGCATGGATGCCTCCACAATGCCTTTATCGTTTCTCAGTTCAATTTCACATTGATGTTAAGGTCGCACCGGCGAATGTCATCTGTTACGCAACGTTTGTTTTCATTTTTTTTGGCACCGGCTATGCAGGGTAGCGAATCTGGTCGGTTTCAGACTTAATCGGTTTTATGAGATTTGCTGTACTATAACTATGGTTGTTGTTTTTGTTTGCGGAGAGGCTGCGGTTGTTTGAATGTTGATTTTGAGATTTAGCGGACTGCGGCGACCATTATCAACAATAGTGGTCTTATAGATCACGGTTCACGCCCATCACGTGGTTTGCAAAGTAGAGGTGTAAGATTTATAACACACGCAAACTAGGTCTTTCCACACACAGTAATAAACAGTTAAGCATATGCATTTATTAGGAAACGTTGCCCGTTGCATTAGTGCCTTTTTGCAATTTGCATATGCTTAGCGAATTTCGCTAGTAAAATAGTTTTTTTTTGCGCCTACAATAACTTCAATATCGTATGAAGTGTAAATTATCATGACATTAGCGAAAGCGTGATTCCTACAAGGTTGTTTAGCACATCACGCGATGTGCGTCGCTTGTGTTGACTCTAGGTATTGTTATCCGAGAGACATAAAAACTGCGATTGTCGCAGGATCCATGTATTCTACAGATTCTTACATACATAGCAGATCTCTAACCTAGAATGATAGCTTGTTTATGAGGTTGATGCATAACAGCCTCAAAAGTCGTGACACGTATAAGTATAAGTCGTGCGTTACCTATATGTTTCTAAATCTAATCATTAAGTACGACGAATTTATCTAATTAGCGCCTCGACCTCTAGGAAGTACGAGTATTCAGTTGTGTGAAAAATCTTACAAATATTCACTCACTGATGATGCGAATTCAAGCGAAGGAAGATAAAGGTCATATGGCACTCGAATGCGTCCTTCCTTCTAAGTTTAATCAAGAATCAATGAAGTTGTGTATTTTAAACGAGTTGTCTACTACTAATGAATTAGCAAATAGACTTGAACAAAAGTTGAAATTGATTTTCTGGAAACGTAGCACAAACATAGCTAATCTAAATCCAGTCTGCTCTCAAGACTATTTAGATGTCTATTTCAGGTGCAATGCAATCGCAACAACCAAAAAATTATAACAGTTAGTATCACAAACACCACTGTTTGACTGTTTGCCAACCTCTATTGGAAACAGCGTGGCCCTATGTTTAACATAATTTACACTGATAATTCTGTGATAGAGATATTACATTCAGATATCTACAAGATATTTCCAAACGGGATGAAATTTAATGACCACCAAAAAATCAATCGTTACCCGAAACAGAATCACAAAAAAAAATGTACTACTGTACCAAAATCTTTCGGGCTATTTAAGTCATGTCTGCACTACAAAAACTTTTCATAACCCAAAAAGGCCACGCGTGCACCAAATTTTTACTATCAAAGTTTTGTGACATTACTACCCAAATGTATCACTACGTTTGCCATAAAATGTATGCATATTACCAAGTATATTGATGGCAAATTAGTTGAGTCTTGCGGCTTTATTCCCACCCCTCCCACCCGTCGCTACATCGCACGCGTCGCGCCGCTAACAGCTAAGTTTTAACTGCCGAAATCGTTATTAAACATGCATTTTATAATTTTTTACTTACCAAAACTACTATATACAACTGCCGCTTTAAATGGTAGCCATTAATAAATGAATGCAAACAAATGTTTTTTTTATTTGTGGCCGTTATTTTATTGAAAGCTGTAAGAAGCTCAGCCTTTAGTAAACATTTTACGGTAGTATCGGTGTACCTTTAGAACTTCGTTTATATTTTTTGGGTAAACAATGATTTTTGTATATTAATTTACTTTATTAGTATAAAATTGTGTAACATATTTGGATATTTTTTTAAAATAAAATGCCATTACATATTTGGTGCATGCGTGGCCTTTTTGGGTAGCTCAGCGATTATTCTGATGATACTTGCCTTGTTTAGGTTAGCAGACTTTACGTTTATTGGTGATAATTTCATACTAAAATGGGGATTAAATTCTGGTAAGTACTTACGATTTTTTGGGCGTTATATTTCATTATATCTGGTGATTGCTTAAACCTAAGCCTTTCCAAACCCTCGCCAGTATCTTCACTTTATCATACTCCACGGCTAGCTATGCTAATAAGTCACGACGGATCGCCCGCGCTGCTCCATCCAAATAAGTAGGATTTTCCGCCCGTGCGGGGCAGAAAGAGCACCTCGGACTTTTCCGTTTGAACGATAACGTGAAAAGCCACCTAATGCCTCTTCCATTATGCAGTGCATCCTAGCATTCCTAGCAGTTTTTTTTTCAGTTTTCTTATTTATCTAAATTCACAATTTTGTAACGTAAATTGAGTTCCCCCGAATCAAATAGATCAACGACCCTTCTAACCTTTTTAATTTCCACAACATCTCTAACTTTTATGAGCTTCGTGAAAGTAAGTACCTTACTAATGAGGCAATTAATGTCAACATCGTTTTTCCAGTGACCATTTGCAAGTAAGTAGGTTCCTACTTATGATCTACCTGACTAACATGCAAATGAAACATGTGTGTCGCAACATTATTTCATTAGACAACAGACCAGTAATGCCATCCACGACGACACGTAACGTAGCTATTTGCATCTTTCTTTTTCATTGAGGCACTCTGCTGAAAGACAAAGATGCAAATAGCTACGTCACGCGTCATCGTGGATGGTGGTACCTATACCAGGCTTATCTGTGATACATTTCGGTGATAAAGCATGCTTATGATTAACCTTGACTGGTAGATAAGAGAAGGCTTCTGGCATCCTAGATCCTACGTATCGGTATCTAAAATCTTGAATGACATCATCTGATCCTTAAAGCCCTAAACATATATGCACATAAGGTCATTCAATTCTAAACAGACCTACTTACTTGGTATCTAACTTAAGCATCGTTGGTTAATGTATCCGTGAATCTCTTGCACCTTTAACCTCTCCTTCGTGATACATGCTGACTTGGTATTATTTATCGTGATCTTCATTTATTAGGTCACGCTCGCTTTTGTGGACGAACTAAATTCTGCCTCATTCAAGCATCAGAAGACATACGAAATCGTTTGAGTTGAATCAGACGTGCGTAAAAGGAAGGTATTGCTGTGTTGCCGCAAGCTGAAATTAGCCCGTGTGCCATAATCACGCGAAATTCTTGCACCATTTTGCATCCCCGTCTGATGCAATCGTAATGATATGATAAATGGTCTTCCGCGTGGAAGGTTTCAATTCTCTGCATTCTGGACGTAATTGCCTTTGGCAAAATTGAAAATCTACATAAATGTAGCAATGATAAACATATCGTGAACGTTACCAGCACTGAGACAGAAAATAGTTAAATCGATGAATAGTTAATGCATTTTGTAAACACAGCTGGGCCTCAGCCACCTTGTATGGTAAAAGTGATATGACCCCGTGAACCTATTGTTGTTATTCTGGACTGAATACCAGAAGAACGAATCGAGTAATAACGTAGGTAAACGAAACTATGATAATAACGAAAGTGTAACCCTTGGCTTGTAAAACAGCTCAGATCTGACCCTTTAATTGCTAGAAGCCTGATAGGTATCTCAAAAATAACTCTGTAAGTACACCAGATTACACTAAGCAGCAGGTTTCTCTTATTTGTTCCAACTCCAACACATTGCAATCCATGCGGCCATATTTGAATAATACATCACAAAACATTCAGCACTTTTGTTTAATTCAGCACGCATCGATTTGTGACTCTGAGATGAGATTGCCCAAGCGTGGAGGTTATACAACGGTTGATATAGCACTGTTGTTGTTGTTAATTAACTGTACTTTTTACTGTTAGAAAACATGTGATGGATCTATTCTGTAAAGTTAATTGCATAATGATTTAGCGTAAATGTTTGAAAGCTGATTTAAATATGAAAAGGTCGTAGTGTACGGTATAAGATCTCTGTAAGTAATCGTGTTGCTTAGAGAAAGGCATTAGAAGGAATAAGCATGAATACTTAGTTGGTTCAGGTCTAAGATCAAAGAAAGTACCATTTGGTCCATTTGTAACACTGCGTTGTCGGATACTTGAATGATATTCTTTCTTTATACTTTATTGCACAAAATAACACATTTTACAATTGAAAGTGGACAACACATGACAAAGGCGAGCTTATCTCTATTAAGAGATTTCTTCCAGCAAACCTAGGATGGACAGGAAATAATTTAACAACAGGTAGACCCATGTGCACAACATTAAATAAGATAAAACAATAAACTACTTAACAATACGTAAGTACATAAATACCAGACTTAAATAAGTTAAGCAAATATACCTAAATAAAAGTACTTAAATTTAATACGGTAGAGAAAGATAGTGTTCTTTCAACTGACTTTTAAATATGTTGAGTGACGGACTGTCTCTAATAGCGATATCAACACGACTAGATTTCTTTCTTAATAAATCTACGGGCTGGTTCCAACGAGAAAAATGGAGGGCAATCATTGTAATTTTTTAGAGTTTGGAACATAATCTATTCAAAGGGGATTGAAATGGTGATTGGATTGTGCGGATGCGATGTAGTGTAGTTTGGTCCGAATCAATTTTGTTACAACTTTTAGTATCTATCGAATTGAATCCCTATTCCCATGACTTTGGTTTTCATACGGACGGGTCAGATCATATTGCATTCTAAAAGCGCTGACAGCTACATTCAGACTACACATTTGATTTTTAACGCCATTGCACGGCTCAGTAATTCCAGTGAAAAGGAATGATAAATCTAAATCATGCACATATGCATCCAGTGATACAATCTTTATTATTGTTCTTAGACCATAGATTACGTTAATACGGATTAACAGTGTTATTCCAAAGAAGTAGAGTGTATAATCGACCTGTAAAATGTTCATGCCAGCCAGGCAATAACTATTGTGCTACTTTCACGTAAAGATCATTATGAAAATTACATATTAGTGTTAGCTGTACGTAATTATTCAGCAATAAAGATTGCATGAAGATAATCTAGGTAAAAGTAAACTTTGTTTGATATATTTTTATTAATATTAAATGGCGAAACAACTGGTCTTTACATTACTTCTTAATTACTTAACGCACTCTATAAACTGCAAATTAATATGCAGTTAACAATACGCTTACTTACTGGTAAAGCTATCGTCAACAAATAACAATAACATATGCAATTAAGGAGTGGGGTCGTGCGACACGCAATGATTAGTTTGTCGGCCCAAACAGGCCGCGTACCGTAGTTCCTGTCCCTTTTGTCTTTCCAAAAAAAAAAACATGTCAGATCTCCTGATAGGGCGCCATATTTTGTGCTTCCTTCCTCATTAGAATTTTTTGGAGTTTGGTTTTAATTTTGCATTGTCTAAATACCAAGGACTGAGACTTTGTGTGTCAACTCGTCACAAAACGTACGTACTGAATAGTTAACGTCAAACTTGCGTGTGTTGTAAAAATAAGGGCTTGAGACATCACGACACGATACTGTCGTAAAATCTACAAAATCGCCTTTTTTGGGTTAGTGAAAACAAAATGGTCCCAGTGGGCACGAAAGCTCGATTTAACTCAGCATTATGACCAAAATGCTTTAAATATGTAATTTTTAACTAAGTACCTTTGTCTTGGCACGTTTGTTCTTGATCTTTGACACTGGATGTTAAATAAGTACGTTTTATTTATGTGTGCATAAGAGAATGTCGTGTTGTTAAATGCTCAAGGATAATAAAATAATGTAACTACAAAAAAATATAAGCAATTTATGAGATTATTTTACCTCCCTGTTATCCTTGAAAATTCACTTGTTTCCGGAAAACAAAAGACGTAATCGTAATACTTACTAAGTACTTACATTACTTTGTAATCCGTAGTTCGTTCATTATTACTTCTCTCAACAAGTTAATAAAGTAATGCTCTGTGAGCCTCTATATCTATACATAGAGAAATTATTAATCAGACGCACTTAATCTCTATTTAACCCTTTCGGACTAGAGCTTGTCATTCTCCTGTCCGAAAAGGAAAAAAATGACATTAAAATTAGGGAAAATCAAGTTCTCATCCCCTTGCTATAGACATTAATTGACGTCTTGGTACCCACTGTCAAAGTCAAGGACTCTTCTGTCCTCTAGCGAAGGGGTGTGTCAAAGAAATTATGTCATCATCATGTAACATATTAGCCTATATTGAAATGTGTCTTTTGACATAGAATCAAGAATTAGGTACTAAGTAGGTATTTCAATAGAGTGACAACTTTCCAAAAATTACTATTCTTGCCCAGTCCCCGCTAATTCGTATTGCAGTATCACTTCTTGAGCAAATCACATGCGTCGCGTATTTCCGAACTAGCAATGACTGAAGAGATTCCAGTAATACGTTGGTTAGGTAGGTACATTATGCGAGTTACAGTGAAAGTGGTCGGAAATTCGAAATGCTCATTTCTAACCTTGATACAGTTTTAGTATGTCAAACAATTTGATTAAAAGTTTTAAAGCATTATGAAACTATACACCGGTTTTGGAGGTTAAGTGAATAAGCCAGGATTCAAATGACCATGTTACATAATTTTGATTTTGCGTTACGCGGGGCCTGGTCCTTAGGCTAGGTAGATTTTGTTAGATATAAGTAGCTCTATGATGATCGTAAGAAGCTCTATGAAAACAACAACCTTAATCTGTTCACGCACAAACCTAAATATTACGTAAGAATAATAATATTCAAATTTTTAAGTTGCTCCGGAACGCAGAATCAAATAATCCTTATCACTACTATCAGGAAGATAACTCTGTTTTCATCATCGCCCGATTTCTACATGAACCCGGTTCGCTTATTTACTTAGCTCGATACTCTCGGTAGCGGTTTCCCAATGGCCTATTCAATTGTGTTTTGGTCGTATTACTTGTCTTCCATTATGATAATGGGGATGACAAAAGACGCTGAAACAAAGCCGCATCTAGTTAGATATCTTTCGGTGTATCAATTACGCGATTCTCTCAGGCAAGCGTATCGAAATACGCCTCAACAAAAAGAGAATTGTTCCTTCCAATAACATAAAAACAAAAGCTTTTTATAAAGGTACCTAAAGGTGACTAAAGGTCCGTGTAATTATTGAGCAAATTGAGCTGCAATAGCAAAAAAACATGTTTACAACAATCAAAGTCAAGTCCAAGGTGAGTAATAAACATCTAAGTAAACCTAGGTGCAGTCTAAGTAGGTAAATTTTACCTTCAACATCATCGTGTAAGTCCGTGTCCAACACTCAGTATTGCAGATCAGATCACTGTTTATTTTTAGCGCCACTTTATGTCACTCGCGAGACTGATTGCAGTGGTGTTGCGCGGGAGGCTGTCGCGCGGTATTGGCGCGTCTGTTCACCGGCGCGCGCGCAGGCATCACGTGCGCCCGCGACTGTGGCGCCGAGAAGCCGGCTGACCGCGGCCGAAACGCGAACTAAAACAACTTGACACGCTCCACCGACTAGCTAGGGGTTATGAAATAACTACAGATGGAAAGCGTTATGGGAAGTAAGCAGGAGTGGCAAACAGAACCCATTCATATCATAAACATGACCTTTACATTGGTTAATTTCTTATTTTTCCTTATTTATTCGCGAGAAGCAATTTCTAGACAAATCACCTTTGTACAAAAATGAATTTCTGCTTTTTGTTTTGAATTGTGCAATAAGTCAGTTACGAAAATATACGATCGAACTGCAATCTTGCATTGCAATGCAAACCTTCGAGATGCTTCGATTGAGAAAAGCAAATATAGGCAGACTAGACAGCGTTTGTTGTTACCTACTTGCCTGCCTTGATTTACCTTGTTTAGATAGGTAGTTCGCTTCTGAATCCGAGTAAAACTCAAACAGAATGTATGAATCAAACAGCATGCAATTTTCACTTGTTTACAAACATCCGATGTTTAAACTCAATCAAAGCGCTCTGTCATAGTCACAACTTTGTTGTCTGAAAAATCGCTGTACTCGCAACTTTTGTGTTTCTCTTTTGTATGTTTCGCTTTAACGTTTCCGCCCCATTTCTTTACTTTTAATTTATTTTCGGGTTACCTGGTAACCGCTATGTTTTCAAATTTGTTTAGCTTCGGGTTAATAGACCTATGGAATCCCCAGACTTTGATAGCACTGAAGGTACTCCAGTATTTTAGTTGGATTAGGCAATAATCTTCGAATGCATACTTATTATCTTTGCCTGTATTCGTGGGTATGTATTCGTACATTATAACCGATGTTTAAGAAGTACTGCGTCATTCGCTAAACGTTTTTTATGATGATGTTCAACACATGTGTTAACAATCTGACAAAAGTCACGTTTTTCTGTTCTTTTCAATATCTTATTGCTTTACAAATTACAAAGTTGACAGCAATGCCTATCTATACTATAAGTTATATTTGATACATAGTAGTTTCGTGTTGGATAGGACTCTACTTTATCTACCTAGCCTTTCGATGAAGCAGGGCAGAGTTTTTGGGTTTAGGTCAAAGTCGGAAGATTCTTTGTTAATCCAATCCTGATTAGATCTGTATGTATTATCCAGGATCTGCGTAAGTCGATTTCGGGCTTAGACAGATTCGATAAAGAATTAAGATATAAGTATGTTTAAGGTAAAGCTAATAAAATGGTAATGGTAATGGTTGGGTAGTCACCCTCTATTGTAGCATGTCATTATATCACCTAGAAAGGCAGAGTAGGGTCAGTTGATTAGCAGACATACACATGTAAAGCACGCACCTTGTTTGGAAACCATGGGAGAGGGTGATAAAAAATGTTCTAGCAGTCTACCCTAGTGATGAAATTTTATAATTTAACTCTTGTTTAGCATTATAGAACTGACGCGAAATTGGACAAACATTTTCGTGGAATCATTGTTCAAGTTGTAATTAAGTATAATAATTATAATATCCATCTGCAGTTGTAACATATAAAACCAAATTTTGTTTAATTTGGGTCATTCAATATCAATGCAATATTGACTGATCGAATAGCAATTAGCTAATAATCAATCATATATTACATCCAGATTCTGGCATTAGGGACCCCCAGATATATTCGGTATTCGAAGCGAGGATTTCCGGCTTGGGATACAGAACCTCGACGACTAAGTGCCTCCTATAATAGGACACACAATATACCTAATTGAGATCTTAAATAGCTATAACATAAGGTCTATAAGCTTCCAAGTTTAGATTACAAAGAGCATTAACCTTGTTGTTAATGGAACGATATTCTAGGGTGGGAAACTAAGGCATTGGAATAATGTACCTGCTGAGTCGATGATAATATCAGACAAGTAGTACTTCGTTTTTATACTTCCTCGTACCATGACATCTTGTTATGTTTAGGTTGTTCGACGCATCTTTCAATTTAGTTTGTTTTCCTCATAAGTATACTCAAGGCATGAACACATAAACATGTAATTTGTTTCTTTATTAATATAATAATGGCCTTTGATAACCTCTGATTGTTTGGGTGTATTCTATCGGAATGTCAAAGTTCACCCGAGTCGAGTCTAGTGCTAGTTTTTGTTCTTTCGGGCCGGTTCTACCGAGATGGTGTGAATGTATGATATGATGTTATGATAAATTATTATTTTTATAAGTATCGTATCGCGCTGAAGCGTGTCATCATCTAGTATTGTGTGGTAATTTGGTAGTAAACACTCTGGTGATAGAAGAGTTCTCACCTATTTGTGTTGTACTGTAAACGAATGGGTACGTATAGGATAGGATATACGTACCGTGGTATTTTTTATTCATGATCGGATTACTTTGCAATTTAGTTGGACGTCCATTCAAAATAGCAGAAGATTATAATAAAGGAATTGAAGTAGCAGGTTTCTGGTTACTGAAAAAACTATAAATTGCTATTATGATGCATTGCATGTAGCGCTTGCGTTTTCAGTACCTCGGGGTATTAACTTATCAAGATTAGTTTGTCAAACCCGCACTTAGAGTTAGCCATCATACCACTTATTTCTTATGTGGGTCACTGTTCAGTGGTCATGTCAACTGAATTACAGGAATATACAACTAAATATAGACCTCCATGGCCCAGGCCACAGTAAAATTACTTGTCTAATTATACAGCTTGAAAAGTTACTTAATAGTCAGTTACGATGGATGTCTGAAAATATTTGACATAATTTTCCGTTTCTCTATTTTGCGAATTGAGAAATCAAAAGCGTTTCTATGTACGGTATATTAATAAAAAATAATACTATACGGTTACACTGTACTGTGACTCAGCGCTATGATTACGCTGATCCATACAAGTGTTTGGTAATTGACTTCAAAATAGAACTCATTATAATTTTATTTCTGTTATCTTTTCCCCCTAAACTGTAAGGTATTCTGTCTGGCCCATTTGTTTGTTAGTGGGTATGCAAGTAAGCTGAGATAATTTTCGACCAGAGGCAAACGTTAAATATTCATATCCCTCGCCTCCACCTGCGTCTTAATCTATACGCGATAAATGTGACGCTAAATCATGCAGATGCATAATCTTTATCTTGCATTTCTTATACGCTTGAGTGTCGCTTAAAAATACATTGTCAGTTTCCACTCCAGATTCAGTGACAACATGGCTCTGACGCCCGGTTTTCAAAAGGTAAATTAGCTGTGAAAACTTGTTAAACTCTTGTTAAACTGATTTCAGCCAATTACCTACGTGCCGCTATTTTGATTACTCTTTTAGAACCCGGGAGTGAGTGCCCATCTTGAATTTGCAAAGCAGCTCCCTTGATCTAACATTAGTTTAAATCATCTCTATAATCTCTTTAAATTTAACTTTGCTTTCAGTTTGATAAACTTAGTCAAGTGGAACAATAGTTTGAGTTGGAGGTCTTAATAGTTTTAATTGCCACTTTACGTAGCACGAGTCTCAATTTAAACACGAACAACGCGATGAAAGGCTGCTGATTCAGACTTCAGAGTAAACATCTACGTACGAATGTACACGGTCTCTATGCTTTTCAATCTACCCACATCGAGATAAAGTTCAAAACATTCATTTAAACCTCAACCGTAAGCTGTACTATTTTTTTCTAATATCCCTATGTTTATGTATTTGTCAAATAAATATATTTCTATTACTAAAACTTACAAAAAATAGAACAAACGATCTGCGCCATTTGTGAACGTTGGACGAGCTAGTAGATAGTTTTAATTCGTATTACAGTCGGAGTGTTTTATTATCTCTCGTCCGAACTTCTGTCGGCTTCTTTTCTCGGGAGATTAATTTAAGTTATTCCCTCTTTTGTTTCTGTAGCTTTTTTACTTACTCCGTAAACTTATTACTGTTAGATTGCACATTTATCTAGTTCTTTCTGCTATTTTCTGGGTTTATTAATCTTGCCAGGAAGAATAGCAATGTAAGTTTGTATTACTTGTTTGTTTGTGTGTTGTTCATAACTTAGTTATTAGTTTGATGTTACTTGACTGTCAAGGACGTGCAAATGTCGGAGATTTGAGATACTTATTAGAATCTGTATTTTAGAAGTGCATTCAGTTAATCTAGGCTAGATGATCCTGCTTAAGTAAATAAATATAGGATATTTTACGTTAATGTCATGTTATAAAAGACATTACGAAAGGTTAGAGTTATCATGAATGTGGGGTAATAGTTTTAACTACACGCCAAAATAGGCTAAAATGTAGGTACTTAGGTACTACATGTGCTTGTGTGAGTGGAGTGGGTATATGAAATATGCAGTGACGAACTGGTGATTGCATTATGCAGTGCCAATCAACATAATTTTGCTTTTGTGTACCGAAGACTCTACGGCCTAACTAGAGTGTAGTTTATACAGATAGAAAAGCCACACAAACAATGGTGTTTATGATGAAGTTGGTATTTTGGTGTTGAGGTTTGATGTTTCAGCTTTCCAGGTGAGGAGGCTATCAGTGAACCTTTACCTAATTTGAATATCGAATGCTGATCTTTACTAGAGCTTCACGACTTCTTGCCGTTGCGGTTGGCTCCGCCTTTTGCTGATTACTGCTGACTCGACAGCTGAAATGAAGTTCGCCGCGTTTAGCCTGAGGTCCCGGGTTGAAATCTCGCCTTAGTGACGAAGAATAAAATATGGCCAGGTCTTGGATATTTCTATTTGTGTGACGTAGCTGTTTTTCCCACGATACAGGGTATCCTAGGGGCCTGAAGCAATGTATATAAATGCTGACAAAATAAGTACAATACAGTTCTAAAATTAGACTTGACAATTTCATAAAACAAGTGCAGTAAAATATGCACGCATCAGCTTTAAGCTACTTGTGCATCATAAATAATAATAATAAATACAAAATACAAAGCTCGTTATGTCTGTTCATTCGTGTATAATACATTTATCACAGGATTAGGCAATTTGTAGTCCCATCACGGGCCTAATTGTGTAATCCTCATTGGATTCAGCAATTAATGGGTGTCGATCATTAATCTCCTCTAGAGAAAACCATTCGCATTTAGGGGTATTAATTCCACATTGGTGCTCAGTTAGGACAAAAAGCAAGATGGATGCAGTTTATGTAATGTTGGATTTTTTTATTAGATTTTTATTTGCATAAATATCCGACAACGTCAGGACCTAACTTAGGGCCGAAAGATAGATTGCGAGCGGACTATTCTCTAGTCAACTTTAACATTCCATGGGTAGTTTGAATAGAACGTCCATCTCCGGCCGTAACTATTTAGTAATCTGTGGCCGTGTCCCGAGATGGTTTTCGCTTTCCATGTTTCGGGCCTCAGTAATAAACATATTATTATTATTGTTCGTCCATTACTTTCACAGTATACTTTCCTTTTTCGCACCTGATGCCTATTTTGCCTCGAGTATTTTTTTAAAATTATATTACCGAAGCCCGCCTGAAAATATCTGCGGTAAACCTGCTTTTGCACTCAAGGGACCGCTTTTAGCTTTGTTTGCTTGGTCAAAGGGTTGTGATTTACCAAAATGAGAGGCATAGTGGTGATAGTCTTCATGATTTTATTAATTTCCTTTTCTACTGTCTCGACTTATAGGTACATAAATGTTTTTATGCCGATTTGAATATTAAGTACTAGTATCAGGTAAATACTAATTGTCAATAGTAGCTATGTCCGTACTTATTTATTTTTCTTTGTCTACAGGTAAGTTACACTTAAGGGAGACTTGGTGTGGCGTTCTTGGGTTATGAATCAGAATCTGTTTGTGAAGTAAGTCAGAAGCACTTACAAAGAAAACGTTATTATAATAAGCGTTCTCTCTCACTGAGACCATTTCGAGGAGAATAAATTACTGTTCCCCCAAATCGATAGAGACGGGTGGACTTATAAGAACAATCGGTAAGTTTTCAGCCCGAAACTAAGGAATACAACACCTCTTATGTATTACTTACACCATATTGACTCCTAAGACTCTTGAAATAAAGTCTTACAAGCAACTTTGTACTTTTGTACTTCAGATACCCTAAGTCTTATCATCGTCATAAGACCAATGCCTTATCATCTTTTCAGATGTTTATTATAGCTACTGTGTATTCTAGGAGTCACATTTTCTCTTGTGACTGAATAGACCAATACGGGATCTGCACTGCTTGCCACAACGGTCACAAGCAAATTCGTCGTTAGGTGGTGGAGCCGGTTGTTTTCTCTCAAGTAATTGTCCTACATTTTGTGGTGGGGTAAACAGCCTGTCCCAAATGTTTCTCTGCTTAACAGACGGCTGTAGTTCAACTTGTTGAACAACATGATAAAACTTTCTACGTACACCGTCCAATGTAGAGGCATACGGACACCATGTTTGTACAACATGTTCAGCTTTAACATTAGAACTCCGTGATGACGTCAAACAACGTGGTGTAGTACATCTAACATAATATCTATTGTTGTGCAAAAACTAACATAATAGCTATGCATACCTACGAGGTTTGTGACCCAAAAAATGTCCCAAATGATAACTCATCACATGAGCATGACCAAGTTTGTAGAGAATTCTAAACGTTCTTTGATGAACACATTGCAATTCGATTACCTATAAATAAACGATAAATTTCTGTTTAACTTTACGTATGTTTACTACTGATCTGAAATTTCGAAATCAATGTTGATGATTCTTGCAATTCTGAATAATAATGTGATACAAATCGAAGCTTGTCATTGTCATATTTCGGACGTCGTACAGCAAAAGCCGTGCGTATTGCACAATAAATGGGAACAGACAGATTAAGTTCAATTCTATTTATATTTGTGAATATGTATCTACTTTATTTGTGAGGTTTGCTGATGTGCAACAAGCGGTGCGAGAGAAGCTACACGCTTGGTTTATTTAGCTGAAATACAAACCTTGTGAATAAACATTAATCTTTTGCCTAGGATCGATAATCTAACAATGTCTCGTTTAGTTGGTTGCCCGACGTATATTTAGCCATTTATTTAAACTGCGGCCACAGCTCTATATCATCCGTGAATTGCTCTGTCTCTGTGTACCTATGTAACTAATGTGACTTATTCAGCTTTTGGCATGCTAATCTTCGTAGTCAAATTGTGATTGATACAAACATGCAAATTGCTAGATGTTATATAAAACCTTGACTTGCTTATGGCAAATCATCGAGCCCACTTTGCCTATATCTTATAGGAGAATAACAGGCTTCAAGTGGTTATCTTCTATCCATAGTATGTAATAAACAGTATCCGGTCTCGAGATTATACCATGAAACATCTCAAAGTATAGAGCTGTAGTTTTGTAGTATTCTATGAGGTACATCTAATGTATGTCGCGTCCTTTGTGTTTACTAAGAACACATTCAACAAAGCGCCTCGTCTTTTCCCATACGGGGGGGCAGAGGCACAGTTGGGGTCAATTCAGTAGCCATTTAGCGTGACAGACGGCTACCTAATCGCACCGTAGTAGCTTACGCTTACGAAGGTTCCTCCTCGCGAATTTCGTAAAATAACAGTAGGAAATGTACGCATTTTCTGCTCATTATGTCCCTCGGAATACCTACAGTAAGATTTTACGCAAGCCTATTTTCAGCTAACGATTTTTGGCGAAAAACACCCGGATACTTACCCGACAATTTGCTCAATTTTATGTTAGCGATAAAAATAAAGCCTTATCGGTAACTTCGCTGAACCTTCGAAAGAGAAGATATTGTTTTACGGACCTTAGAAATATAAGCTTATTGAGGACTTATGGATTTTTATTCGGTTACTTTTTCGATCCAAGCACTTTGCAATTTTGGCTTAGCTTTTATTTACCAAATTATAAGAGAACCATTTAACCATTGTCGCTAGTCAGAACTATGTGATATCTGTAATACCAAAATATGTTTAGATATTCATACTATAGACTCTTCATACATAAATGTCTTACTCACGATACAAGTGCTTTATCAAGTCCATTTACACGCATGTTAGTAAAGTTTCTTTAATGTCCTAACCTTCACGTACCCCCATTATCTGAACTTTGTAGAAATGGCTCTTTTACCTGAAACAGAAATAAAGTACTGTAAATAAATGGGTCTATTTCTTCGGTCGTTTCATAAATTGAGTGCCTTTATGGTCTCAGACACGCCATACTCATAGCAACAAGTGGCCTAAACGGCTTCGTTTTTATAAAAGACTATATTCAAATATGTACTCGTATAAATTTAATTATTAATGGGCTTACTTTTCCTCTATATTCAAATATATTTTTTCTCTCAATATCAATATGCTTTATTGCACAAAATATCACATTTTATAACGGAAAGTGCATAACAACACATGACAAATTATTTCCTTTAGATATATCTTTTGTAGAATAGTGATAGCTAATGATAAGCTATTACCATAGTTATTCTGAGCTATTACTTTATTATGTTGTATAAATTTATTAAATAGCTGACTAAACTGATGAAACAAAAATTGTGATGCTGTAAGTACAAGATGAATCCTTGTAAAGGGCCGGAAGTATCATTTGTTCTATGCAATAATTTGTCTTGTTCAGTTCTGAAAGTATTCTAATCTGAACTTAGCTGAAAGTTTTTATACTGTATTTATAATTATCATAGGTACTCTTAGTATACGAAAGTAAACTTAGGTTCGGAATTGTAAAGTAAACCTCGTAAATCTAACAAAAGCAAAAGGTACTTTCCGCGTGTAAAATACTCAAGTTTAATTAACTGTTAAATAATATAGCACATATTAAGCCAACGCCTGCTTAAAATTTGCGCGGATTAAACAATAATGGCTTGTGAAAATATGTGTTCCAAGTTTGAAATTGTTTTCGGCATGAGGTGAAGTAGCCTACGGATTTGAAATTAACAAAGGGGAGAATTTTCAATATAACACAAACAATAATTCTAAGATTCTTGTGGCTTTTCTAAGCATTACATTTGATATCCGACATAACTCAAATAATTTACCTTTGTAACTAAGTACCTATTCAAAAATCATTGAAAGCAGTTCTCTTAATTCCTTTAGAAAAGCTTATAAACTTTCCAGAACAGATTTTAATTTGCCTTTCATTTCTGTGGAGATGGAGGATACAAGAGATGTATGAATGGAGTACGCTTGGAGTACGGTAATGAAATCATGTCTTCTTGGGGGAAAACTCTATCTACAAGTATTTATCTAGAATCCTGCACCCACAAATGTGTGAGAGCCTTTCTCATACATCTTATTATTTGCAGAACACATTATACGTTACAGGCCTGTTTTACAATGTTTGAATATACCCGGTGTATTGTGTAATCAAGATTCATCTGTCACGTAGAACTTTCATTACAAAATTTTTCAATTTAACCTAGTACCCATAGTTGTCAGATTTCAGTTTATATTTCAACTCAATATTTGCGGTTGATTTTTCCCCCACAGTTGTAAATGTAAAGAGTGAGTAGTGACTAAACATTTGTAGATACTTATACAAACACAATCACGTTTATATTATTACAAGACACGTACACATGCACACGTCGTGCCGAGCTAATCAACGCCGTCACGTTTTTCTACCAGCAAGTCATCTTTCAGTCATGTCTTTCAGTATTTCGCTCCAAATGTCTCGTCATATTGTAATCCCTATACCAAAAGTACAATTTGATGGCATGGTAATAGTAGGTTGTCTTCAGAGCTTGAAGCCGTCTCCACGATTATGTAAAACGATGTTGATCCGTAACGTCTCGGTAAACAATAAGATGGGGAAGTAAACACGTCGTGGTGGCAATACTTGATGGCTTGTGATTACGTCATGTTTGAGTTGAATAGGAAGAGAGTAGAACAAATACTACAATTTGTACTCACGAGAAAATCGAAATTCCAGTCTTTGAGTTGAAATAAGACGGAATTTCGGACTGATTTTCGCACAATTTCTGTTTAGTTAAAAATACTTATCTATATAGGCACTTCGCAATACAAATAAAACATGATAATGTCAGCGAGTTAGTGCCGATCTTCCCATCCTCAGATAGCGTTCATCTGTCTGTTTTTCTGAGGCATTTGACATTTGACACGTACATGAAGTGTCAAATAAAGTTATCTGACTCTTGAAAGAGCGGGCCTTAGTCAAGTTTAGTTATTAATTAACGGCCGATTTTTCAATGCGAGATGAAAGATTTCACACGTACATTAATCGTCAACTAGAGTTATCTGTCTCTTTATCTGGTAATTGAAAAATCGCCCCTGAATCGAAAAGTTACAAGTTACCAACTTCTACTTTTTACAGCATTCACATTTCTGTGAAAAACACTTGTTTAGATTTCTTCCACATAACCCGCATGTCATCTAACTTCTACCACTCTCATATCATTTGCGACAATCTCTGCGGAGATTTTGTTCAAACCTGAAGCGAGTACTCATGAATATTTATTGGTACACGACATCATTATTCTCCGCCAACACGTTTACATAATATTACAATAACCATTTACAGTTTTGTAAACAGGTTCTATCGTTAATTTCTCAATTGCGTGCGATACGCTTAATGTTTGTTATTTCGTAGCCGCTATTGATTTTGTCAGCGCTACATAATTATAGAAGATAGACTTACCCTGTATTAGTATCCATTGAGATGAATCAATTAGCCCAGATTAGATCCACTGTTGGGTATAATAAATAAATATACCCACCAAAGTACAGTCCTTTTTTCCTGATACGAGTAATATTGAGCCGTACTGAAACCACTGATTTACCACGTCATCTACTCCGGTCCTGAGCGTCTCGCCTGCTACCACTGTCTACCAGCTTTGGCGATGATGTCTAGTGGTGATGGGTAGGAGTAAGCGTTTCAAAGACGCACCGTTTAAAAATACCTTTTACGTGCCAGGAACGACATACTCGTTTTTCGTTCTCCGGAAAAGCAGTACTTCTGAAGCAGTCGGCGGCACCCACCGGTTAAGCGCCGACCGCTTTGAGTTCATTCGTCTCGTCCGTACACCGACTATTTTCGCGCCGACCTGATTGGCACCGACCGGTTTAGCGCCGACCGCTTTGGTTTCGTCCGCGCACCGACTGTTTTCGCTCCGACCGGTTTAGGCCGACCGCTTCGAGTTCGTTCTTCAAATCAAAACCAGTCGCCAACGAAACCGTTTTGGAAACCCGTTTTCGACTCGGGAAGACCAGTTTTGTTTCGTCTTTGAAAAAATCGAAAACGACCCACTCCTAGATGGGACATACATAATCGTTCTTCATATTGTACCGGTTGGCGGTCAGCTCTTTCCTGTTCTCCGCGTACTACAAGCGCATCAGCTGTTCTAAAGTTACCGCTCCCGTCCATTCTCTTATATTGCGGAGTCATAGATTCCAGTCAAAAGCGGGCTTAGGAACATTTGCCTCGGCAATATCCCGGGTTTTTTATTTAGTTTAATAGTATTTTTTTTATAATTATATTGATATTACCATTACCGTGTAGATTGAAACTTGTGGTGGGTGTATGTAGTAGTGACCTGTCTACTTGAATAAATACAATCATTTAGTAAAAGGTTAAAGCGTGAAGGCATTGATATTTTAGTAAAACTACTAATTTACTGTTACTAAACTCAGCAGTATTTTCGAAACAAGTAAAATATGTTTATTTTACATGCCCAATTTCACATAAAATATTGCAAAGTTTTCTTGGCAAGTTGGACCCGAAGTTACATTGATAATTTCAAGTCTGTAATCCGGCTAAACCTCTATAGGCACGGAATGACAACTTCGTGAAATAACTTTTCCAGTGTCTGACGGAACTTCCTTATCTCTCTGTACATAGGAACTTTTCCAGCCGTCTTGCCAAGGCGTAGGCTTTGTCGCGAAATGCGGTTATTATATGACGATTTAATTAACGAGAAGTTCTGTTCTAAATTAACTGTAATTGAAATAGGTAATTGTTTTATCTATCTGTTATCGCTTGGGATCTGGGTCTATTGTAAGTTGTCACGTCGATATTTGAAAGAAACCTGCAGAATATTTGAATTCGCTTCTTTTTACTTCATTGATGTCTTTTGCTGACGGCCGTATTTATTAAGTCCTCATCACGGAAACTTCGTGATACCTTGTTTTATCTCAACTATTTACGACGTAGTTCATAAAATTACGCCCCATTTTACAACGTTGGGTACGAGGGTGCTACACGGGCGTGTCAATGTTGATAATAACCCAACAAATCCCCTTAGCTTAGTCAACAGTGTGTTGTATTAGGTCAACGACATCAGGCCAATCCCCTTAGCTTAGTCAACAAATCCCCTTAGCTTAGTCAACAGCGTGTTGTATTAGGTCAACGACAACAGGCCTATCCCCTTAGCTTAGTCAATCCCCTTAGCTTAGACAACAGCGTGTTGTTATTAGGTCAACGACAACAGGCCAATAATGGTCGGTGTCAAATACCTGGATTATATTTCGGTAATTGAGTGTGTGTGTTTCCTGGCAGGTAGTTTTAGTGCGCAGTTGGAGGTGTCTATCTATATGTATTAACTTGGACGTTTACATGTTTGTAATGTCGCTGTTTTTGGTTAGTAACACGAAACAGGGTATCCTAGTGTGTGGTCAGAAGCAATGTATGTGCCTGTATGTAAATGTTTATAATCAGTAAGATGACGTCAGAGACGACATACTAGCAAGGGAAGACAGTTTAACTTTGATTAGAATACCAATGGACACCATACAGGCTATATAAATATACCAATTGAATAATTAATTAACACATATTTAATTATTTACGCCATTGTGCATGTGTTTTTGAGTATGCGTGACATAATATCATGACTGGTGATTTTTTGGTAAGGGTCCTGTTTACACCAAACCCTAATACCTGTAGTGTAGAGGCCAAAGATTAATTTATTGGAGCGAAAGTCAAGCGCGGTTTATATGACGTGTAGTTTTGTTACAATTTATAAGAGGAAAGCGTGCGGTACCTACCTAGTATTTAAAAGCAAATTATTCGGACTAAAATCAAAGTAGGGTTTAATCCACAAAACTGCGAGTTCAATCGTTTAAAAGCTGCCGCAGCTCAGATGTATGGGGCTCCGAATACTGGACGGGTTTCCATAAACGCGCAGGCGTTAGCAACATTGATGTAAATGTATTCTACGGGTTTCTACGGCATTTGAAAATACCTACCATAGACACCATATTAGGAAGTGACAAATATAAAAAAATGCTTTTCCTTCAACAACAACCTTTGCTTCCATGTTGAATCAAATCGTGGAACCGTATCGTGCAGTTACTGTTGAAACTTTAAAGTGCTCAATGAATTACTCATGCGTTTTGGTGTATATTTTCTCTTCAGCAACGCAACTGGAACGACCTAAAACTTCAAACTTATATTCCCAAGCAAGTAGCGATCACTTGGCATTGTGTCTGAATCGCTTGAGCCCCATCTACTGGGTCGTTCAACCGGCGGGTGCCACGGAACGTAGTAATAAGCTCGGTGCCTGCCGCGCCTTTATATGTATAAATGCGAACATGTAACATGTTGCGTGTTATAAAGCAGCAGGCGTTCTGAATTACGCTAACTAGTAAGTAAGTAACGCGTGGAGGGTTTATTTTGTGAAAGAAAATGCTTACGTTATCTATATATATAAAACTGAATTGCTGTTCGTTAGTCTCACTAAAACTCGAGAACGGCTGAACGGATTTATCTTATCTTAGTCTTGAAATGGTCGTGGAGGTTTAGGGAAGGTTTAAAAGGCGAGAAAAAATCGAATAATTTCCGGGAAAACCCTAAAAACAGCCCTTTTCTATTTCCCATACAAACGTTTTCTAGAGTCAATCGTTTTCTAGAGTCAATTTGAACTTTATTGCTATTCAATAAAGTTCATATTAAATTGAGGCAGTACGAAGTCTGCCGGGTCAGCTATAGTCTTAACATATTTATGAATGTACCTTTTTGTTGAATGACGGTGATGTATTTTTGAGAAACTTTATTTAGGTATTTCCCTTGACTTCATGGCCGTTCAAGGTATATTTATGTTATAAAGGTAAAATCTTATACTTACCTTTACGAAATATGGGCTCTAAATCAAATTGTATGGTACTTAGGTATTTTTACGGCGGAGTAAGGGCCTCTATAAAATAGGGAAAAACAATTCTGGGGCCTGGGGACCCTATAAAAGGTTCCACTTCGGTTCTTACACGAGCCTATCAAAAGTGAATACTCAAGCACATTTATTTTGAAAATTTGGAAATACACAATACAATAATGATATTCCAGAACATGTAACGAAGTTGTTGGTACTTTTCACTTGTGCGATTCCCTTAACCTGGAGCTGATGAGTTAAAACGTTAAATTCATTGCCATCACTGACGCTATTTACTCCTCTTCAGCTACTGATGTACCTGCTTCCAGTTCTAAGTCCCAGGTACTCAACAACGGAAGTAGAAGTTACCAACCGCCAGAAACAGTACGACATAAAGTAACTTTTATATTTGTAGACCTCCTCCTTTTGTGAAGTCGGTTAATAAAGGAGATTGAATTTTGTGGAATTAACTACATTTTAACGTTTCCTTTTTGACCGAACCGAATGCGGGTGTCACCGTAAAATTGTGAAACCCGCAAGATTACAATATAACGGTTTTAAATCCGTTAGATTGTAATCTGTCGATAAATTGTGAACTGTACCGAACTTCATACAATATAACGCGATAGTTGATAAACTGAAATGACGAATCACTGGGCAAAGTGGGGGTCAGGGTAGGTGAAGGATGAAGGGGGTGAGCGTAGCGAAGGGTCCTCAAATAGCGTTTATCCGGGGCTTTTGACATTTCACACGTACAAAAAGTGTCAAAAAAAGTTATCTGACTGTTTATCTGTCTCTTGAGAGACCCGGGGATAGTCAAAAAGATCTTAGTAAAGATTGCAGAGGGCCAACTAATATTTTCCGAACTATACTAAGGTGGGCGCCCGGCCTTAGATATTTTAGTATACTGACAGCACAACCAACAAACTCGACAAGGAAGTTGGCTTGACAATGTGGGTATGGTAAAGCTTTTCTTGGCTCAGATTACCTCTGCAACCGAATACAGTTCATATTTCGTACAGCACAGGGTACTTTTTGCAAAGTCATACCTTACCTGGTTGACCGGTGTAGTTTAGAAGGTGCTTTATGCACTCGTAATCGGTTTAAGTTAAGAGTTTAAAAAGTGCACTTTATTTTTGCGTAAATACATGGTCTTTCTGATCGTTCGAGAAGAAAGAAAAATAAATACTTACGTATTTTTTTTGTAGATTTACTGGTAAAATGTTATTTCTTACGAAAAAATAATGTTTTATTAAAAAAGCACAATATAAAACCTTTGCACAGTATCGTTATATTATAACTTACCCTGTCAGTCTGTCACACATAACTACAAGGTATATTTATTACTATTATTAATATTTTGTTTCGGCAGCCTTCATTATGCCCAGTCAGCCATCTTGGACGTATTTTTCCCAGCGTAATATTACTGAGAGCTAAGTATGAAATACATCATCATTAGGCTTTCAAACTAGCTTCGGTCTGAGGCTTCTTTATAACATAACATGTGAATATTATAGTTGAAAAAATATTCTCAGATACAGAAATTGATTACTCTAAGGCCCGGTCTCTGAGACGGATAAACAGTCAGATAACTTTATTCGACACTTCTTGTATGTGTGAAATGTCAAATGCCCCGAATAAACAAACAGATAAACGCTATCTGAGGATGGAAACATCGCCTCTAAGAGATATAACTCAAAATTAGTTAATAACAGTAATAGTGCCGAAACTGCCAAACTTAACATAAATATGCATGCAATGATAAAATCGCCCTTAATTCCGTAGCACACCGCTACGTTCCGCTACGCTGAGCGTGAGTCTCGTAGCAAGTGCTACGGAGTCGTAGCGCGTAGCGGTGTTTCGTAGCAAGGACAGTTTTTGGTGTTCCGCGGTAAGATTACGTTGGTATAACTCCCGGAATGTAAGTTGGCCAGTGTGTTCTGTGTGCGTCTCGCTCTCTCACATTCCGGGGCCTATAAACTCTAGTTTTTATGTTGCAGTTCAATTATGCAATGAATGAATGAAAAATTTATTTATTTTCTCTCAAAAAGAATTGTAGATATTTATTTATTTATTCAGGAAGCCAACAGCATTTATCTTTACAAAAAATGTTAATATAAAGACTTACGAGATAAAGCCAATTATAAGGTTATTATGTATAGTAGGTAGGTCAAATTAGTAGTTTATGCTATCTAAGAAACAGTGGGAGACAGGAGTCCAAAATAGGCCTCCCCTCTCGAGGTATATTATCTATTATATATACATACATAGCGTCACGCCTTTTCCCATACGGGGTGGCAGAGACGCAACAGTGCCCACTGTCAGCCAGTGATCCAATACTCCGTTTTACGTGACAGGAGGCTAGACTATCGCCGCAGCTAATGAAGGTTTCCTCACGATGTTCAATTATCTTATTTTATACAAATTCATGGGATCTATCTGAATTCTGTTAATTTGAGCCAAATCAGTGGTCGCGTCCTTTCAAATTCCAGCTAAATCAGTTTCATAGTTACGGCGTAAAAGAGTAATAAACAGCTGTTTTCACAAAAGTTTGCTTTTAGTAGGTATGACATAGTGAATTTACTAGGCATCAATCAATGTGGCGATACATCAAGGCTATTGACTGACAATTATGGGCTAGGCTGTCTGGAATACAACTTTGGTTAAACTTTTGGGACCGTAATCCTCGCCGTTTTTTGCCTACGCGCTGTACACCTTTTTCTTAGAAATTACCTTCAAGGCTTATCCTTGACTTAACTTAAATCTCTCGGAGCCTGGCGAACAGAATAAATAATTCCTTTTCAAGTTTGCGATCAATGAAGCGTATAACTTTACGGGTTCAATAATATTATTAAGTCATTTAGAAAAGGGGCCAGTTCAGGATGTTGACAAGACACACATGTATTTTGGAAGTCTGCCAAAGCCATGTACAATTTTGTCCCTCGGGCTTTGGTTGCCGCCGAATCTGGACTTGACGGCTCACTATTTCGCTAAGGCCTTTTTAGGGTACCGTACCCGAAGGGTGCCAAACGGGACCCTATTACTAAGGCTCCGCTGTCCGTCCGTCCGTCAGCGGGTCCTAGAGCACGAACCGTAATAGCTAGAAAGTTCAAATTTTCACAGAATGTGTATATCTGTTGTCGCAACAACAACAAATATTGAAATACGAGAGATATTAGAAATTAAAGGCATTCCCCATACAAGAAACTTGTTTTGATACATCCACGCATTTCAATATGCATGCACACATACCAATATTTCGCGTCAACCCCATCGATCCTTGGGTTGTGAATTCAAATCACCGTGAGGGCATAATCTTATTTTTTTATTGTTTTGAGTGCTTAAGTTTTGTTGTACGATGGTACGATACCCTTCGTGTGCGATTCCGAACCGCACTTGACCGATTTTTTCAACTAGCTGTCCACCCGGGCAAAATAAATTAAGATATATTATGTATACCTAATTGTTCTGCCTATTTGACGCACTTTATTTTGCTAGTCATCTTCTGTGCGATTGTACGGCGACGCATCGTGAGGAAACCTTCATATCTCCATAGTTGCTGTGATGGGTACCTATATGTTTGTACGGAGTTACGGGCACAAATGTGGCTCTGGCACGTCTGTACGTACGAAAAAAGCAAGATGATACGTTTGATTTGTCATACTTTTAATTATTTAGTAATTTATTAGTGTTACCAGAGAGACGCAAATTCAACTAACGCTGGTAATCTGTCTATTCTGCCGCAAGAATAATGATCAAACAGAAATTAATTTTAACTCTTACCACTGTCGCCACGGCGTTGAATATTCAAGAGTTGTTTGTTGCGCTGAGAATATAATTATGTCGTGACATGTCACGTGCTGGATAGCGGTTGCCTGGAGGCGCGGGATTCATTTAATCAAATAAAGTAGCGAGTGATCTCTTATAAAGATAAATTGTCTTACTTGTCTCGTTTCAATTATTAACAGTTCACGTCCATGAAGTTTTAACCCCTAAAACTTGCACAAGCAAAGCGTACAAGTTGCACCTAGCAAAACCGCTTCTATTACCTACGCGTTAGGGGAACTGAACTGTCAAAACGGGCCTTTTATTTTGTGAATGGTGTAATTTGTCAAACCTTACAATAACATTGTAAAAACGTGTAAACCATTAATCAATCTTGCAAAGGCATTTACACAACACACAAAACAGAATTTATAACGTGTAAGATATAAAGTATTTGCTTTCGTGTATGACTGTATGCGCAAATCTTTTTACACAAATACATCGAGTGTTTTGCTGCGGACCGGACGTGAAATACATTCGGCGCGAAAATTGGCCCGGCGAGAAATAAATGCCAATATCCTCTGTTGATGTTTTGGGTTGACTAAAATGCCAACCGTATCAGTTACAGGCATTTGATTTTGCCGTCGGTAAACAAAATACTGTGTACACCGAAAGACAATATTTAAAAGTTTTGGCAACCATGCATTACTGTTACAAAAAGAACAAGTTACAATATAAACAAAGCGATAAAGTCGTAGCAAGCCCCTTAGATCATACCTTATGAGTTGAAACATAGTCGATAATGTACAAGGGCACCAAAACACATTATTATTGGAAGAAAAACCTCTTCGTAATGCCTAATAGACTACATCCATTAGGCACCCATTTTATCTCACTCTCCTTCGGGAAATCAATCAATTATCCGTATTCCAACAATGAAACCCTCTGCATCTTCTACAGACAACCTAGATACCCTAAAGGATATCTTTCTTAATAATAGTCTAGACATACAAGCTCGATATGTTTGATAACAGATTGCCCTGAGATGATGGTATCACAGAATGTATCATAAAAATATAGCCTCTCTCTACCATGCAGGCTTCAGTATTTTATGATGATTAGTTAGATTAGTTCATGTTGCTTGTGAAGTTAACAACATCTGAGAATTTATGATTTTCAGTCAAAGATTGTTTTGATAATATGTACGTACAGTCGTACATATTATCAAGTACATACATAAGAGCACAAATATTGACTCGCATATTATTCGCAATTTTCGCAATATTCCACAATTGCCATTCAGCAAATTGTGATTATAAATTTAATCATTGCCTTGTCCTTTGTAGAAGACAGCAGTGGGGTTTTACACACTCACCAAGCCCGCATTAATCCCGAATATTAATTTAAATTTCGCAACAGAAAAATTGATCCTCCCACTTCAATAACCTCTAATATAAAATCGTACAAGAGTCGAATCAAGGACGCGAGGATGTATGGCGTCCGCATTGCGTTTCGCACTCGGCAGGGAGCGGCCAAGTGTGCCACGTTGCCATCCAAGTAGGCCACGCCAAGCACCGATCGTGCCAAACTGCCATACAAGTAGGCCACACCAAGTGTGCCAGTGTGCCAAAGTCAAATTGTGAGCCGACGACGACGACGCGATTCGGTATCTAAGAATGGGATTACAGTGTGATTGAATTTGCGAATGTTTGCGTAGAAAGGGAGAGTCGTAGTCGTAGTGTCTTCAATTGAAGTAGATGTAATGCATTGAGTTATTCTGAGTGCAATTTTGTCTTCTTAAAACGATGTAAATTCGTATATTCTAACAGTACGTTAACATCGGCTATATCTCAGACAAACTTGCTTATATCATAATAACTACTCTCTAGGAATCATCAAAGATAGCTCGTTTCATACGTCGAACTCGAACCCACTTCACTCAACAACCAACACTACACGCTCCTTGCTATTGCAAGAGGCAGGAATTGGATTTGGTACCTTCGATGTAATATATGATCGAAGCTTCGTACACCCAACATCAGATATTGTGTGATTGATCACGCAATACCTCTATATTTTTTTATTTTTTTTTACATACAGAGACATACATTGCTTCTGGCCCACACTAAGATACCCTGTGTCGTGAGAACCAGAAACAGCGAGCCAGCCAACCAACCAGCAACCAAAATTAATTTATTATTACGAGTCTACTATGTCCCACTGCTCTCCCCCTCTTCCACTCTATCTACACATGTTAGAATTAGAAAAAAATCACTTATGTCTTTTACTTTATGGATTTTTCTGATTTCTACAAACCAAAAACAGCGAAAACACGTTTACTATATTTGTGCATAGTAAACATTAATACACAGGACATCTTTTTCCTAATTCCCAAAGTAGTAGCAGCTCTCACATTGTGAAGTAGACTGACCAGTCTTAACAGAAATCAAATATGAGGTTGCGTCATTGTACGAACGAATTTGACACTTTACGAATTGGTCCTTTATCAAAATAGACATTCATTCATACATTCATTCATTCATTCATTCATTCATTCATTCATTCATTCATTCATTCATTCATTTCGTTTATTGCCATAAATTACAATATAGCTCTATGTATTTCGCGTGTAAGGAATTTTAAGAATTGGTAATTAAGCGAATAACACCTTGGTCGAGTAAACGGTACTGGGTAACCCGAGACATGCCGCGCCGGCTACAAACAAACCGATATTTCGCGCCCAAGCTATAGCTACTGCCAAGCGATTCGCGCACAAAATCCAGCCCCTCACCGAGCGTTGCCGGAGTCTTTACAAATACTGGGAGAGTGAAAGGATCGTCTCAGACTACTGAGCTGAGCACACACTAACGAGTGCTTCCCTTAAAGTATCGTACTGAAAGATGCTTTCTGTAGTTCTGAAGCATCTTTATATGCCTTTGCCTTGTAAGTTGTAATCAGGGAGCACTTATCCAGTGGAGAGCGCATAGATACAATTTCCTTTGAAACACAACTCACTAATTTACGGGCGGGGCGGGGCGGGGGACGAGGTAAGAGAGCTGTGATTGGTCAGCCTCTGCGAAACTGTCTGGCGGCCTGTCATCGTACATAGGTTGCGTATGCACTCGTTTGTTGAATACAACAAACGTTTGGCGAGCCGCATTCCCCCGCAGGCGCAGTCAATTGGATATATAGTCTCTGGTTGTAATACAGGGTGACATTTAGTTAGCCGACCATATTTTGGGGAATGATAGTACCCATCATTATGAACAAATTTCCCTAAGAAACAATTATAGTCGCAATGAAAAATAATTTTCGTCCTCCAGTACATTGCCCCGATGAGCTGATTTCAAGATTTTCAAGTAATCATATTTTTTCGTTGGCGACCATTATGTTTCTTGGGGAAAGTTCTTCATAATGATTGGTACCACCATAGAGCAAATACCATTCCCCAAAATACTATTGTCAGCTAATTAAATGTCACCCTGTATGGACTTGCCTTATATCTTACAAAAGATTTACTTGCTATTTGATCTAAGTGTAGATAGGTATGTAATATTGCTTTTCTTGATATCGCGTAAAATGAATAGGTAAGTTATGAATGTCGGTCTATCTCTATATTCAACTCATAACTTAGGCAGGTAGCAATTTTTGCGTGCTTCGATATTCTGACATGAAAAGTATTCGATACCTTCGTATATTTTGCCGTGTCATCAATATTCGTGGTTCTGAAGTTAATTCTGACTCGATTCGATCGAGCGCTCTCGAATATGAGCCTTATCATTATGATCGTTATTGTGTAGTTTAGTTTTTAAAAGCGCTTTGTCTAATTTGAGTTTTTTCTTATTAATAGGGAACAGAATGTGAAACTTAAACCGAACTTCCTGAAGTGAAGTTATGGGAGTTCTCTTAAGTCTTATAGTCTTTTGAGTCAAAAGTTTGAAACAAACGCTAATGATAATTACGTTATTAGAATAATTACGAGTATTATTAGGTATAATGTGAACCTCGAAGGCAAAAATGTTTACGCCCAACGATGTTTTCTATTGTTTTGTGGAATACCTGTAAACATACTGTCCCACTTTCGTTCTTGACGCTGACCATTAAAGCTCAAAAGTGGAACAGCTTCGTGTTTTTCTATAGTACCTTAATGCGAGCTAAAAACTTTGGCCAGAATTGTAGACGCATTGCGGAAAGGGGACTCTGTTAACCTTTTATTTCAGTATAATGGTCCATAATGGTGCGTTTTTATGTTCCTACTTTCTTGTCGACTCGTAAGTACGTGTGTAGAGAGGTGGTACCATATTAAATTGAGCACATTGTCATATCTCTGAGCAACGCGAGTGTGAATAAAAACTAATAGGTTGATTCAAGAGTACTTAAAATAATTTCTATGTCGTAATACATACAAATCTACATAAATATTTTCGGTTATCCTCAAACATAAACTTTTAATAGCAAGCAAGACTATTCGTGGTGGTCATGCTGGATTCTTTTCAACATTACCAAAATTTCAAGCCCGAAAAGCAGCTTATTATGTAGGTGTCTCTTCTGACAGATTGCTTGATAACTGCAAAGGTCTGCTGTAGCTGATGGAAAGTAGCAAAAGAACATAAAGGAAATCTGCAGGGACGTGGATCGCGTTATCGCATTGGCGTGTTCTACCATCGGAGGCGGCGGCGGGAAAGCGGAATAATGGACTCTAAACACCATGCGAGTTCGCCGAACTGGCCGGTGTGATTTCTAGCGAGAAATTGAGGTTATACATAGGACTCGGCCTTGGACTAATAGTGGGATAGCTTAGGATCTATCTATCCAGCCTAAGCCTAGCCTAACAAGTAGGTGTATTTGAATAAAAGCCTCATGCTGAGCTCAAACCATTTTAAACTGTATACACTGTAAACTGTACTATTTTTTCTTAATATCCCTATGTTTATTTGTCAAATAAATATATTTCTATTTCTTTTAAATGCGGTCTTGCGCGAATCTCATCCACTGTTGACCAGAAGCCAAGACTTACTGGCGAAGATCCCTGCTGATTTATCTGTGGTGAGATCGTTCTCAAAGGAAGGGAAGAACCCGCCGCCAGCGCCTTTGTTAACAAGTGCCGTTAAACGGGACTAAACTTCGAAAGTAGAACAAAAATACTTGTGTAAATCTACGATCTTTTTTGAAACGGATGTCGTCATTGCGTAACATAAGTAATGGTGGGGGGCGTTTTTACCCAAACAAAAAAAATCGTAGAAGGGACCGGGCGTGGATACTAAACTTTTTTTGATATTATTTTTATCAATCAGTAGGTATTTTGTATGAAACTGGATTACGTTGTGTCGTGTCCGTGGTTCGTGGTCGGGATTACGTTAGTATCGTCTACAGTTAGTTGTTGCTGTAGATAAGCCCATGAAAAACTACAGATGAAACTTTGTTTCAGGCAGGCAGGCATCACTAGACAGATTAATCCAAACTAGGTCCAAACGTTTTCAGGCTTGTTTGTTCACTGAAATATCGGCTCTATATCGTATCGGAGCGTCAAGCTGTCGCTTCGGGCTAGAGAGAATTTCATACAACATCTGTATCGTTGCTGGAATGAAACGTTTTGTCTGGCTTAGCAAATTAGAATGCCTGATGCTTACGATCGAAATTTTAAATTATTATTAATACGAAGGCCTAAAACTAAGCATCCCTAAACCTGCAGAAGTAGCGTGAAAGCTCCAAATGCTTTGAGATTTAAATGATATTTTTGGAAACTAAACATGTACTTGAATCATACTTCTCAAAGCTTTAACTAACCTTAAGGTATAATTCAAAAAACACGATTTACTTAATTCATAATTCATAATTTATTCAGATAAAAAGTTAGGCACATAGTTGTGTGGATCCCAGTCTCCTAAACTAGGTTTATCACCTGTATTTCAGGAGGCAGGGCTCTTCCATTATTTGGTCATTGAATTTTGTAACAAATTTAATAAAACACCATCTAAAAAGTAGTTTATGAAATTGGTAATGAGATATGTGTAGTGTAAGTGTGGGTGTGTGAGGAAGATACTTGATTGTAGCCTAGTGAATAGGCGACAGCGCTCGACTTATATAAAAGACAGAGCCATTTCTCATTTTTTCGGCAGAGAGTTGAACACCACATGAGGCCAGGGCCACGATTCTGTACGCGAATTGTGTGACAGGGCTATGCAAGGGCTCAAAATTCTGGCTTGTTTGTTAGCCGGCGCAGCACGTCTCGGCGCCTCGTGGACATGACTAAAACGGAATTTTGAGCCCGTACTATAGCTATTTCCATGCGATTCGCTTGTAGTATCCGGCGCCTGTGTAACGCTGTATGATGCATGAATCCTGTGGGAGTTTGCGGCGTGAAATAACGTGTCGCCGAAACCGGAATAATATGATGATAAAAGTTAGTCGCACGCAATACACCTGCGCTCCGTTCTAGTCGTTTGGAATTCATAACGTAACGTGGATTTGACCTGCACCCGTATGCTACGGGCCGAGTGCCGGGGAAGTTATGTCGTGGAAAGTAAGGGACAGACATATTTAAATAAAACGCGTGCCTATGTCCTTCACTCTCTCGCATCGCATCGCGAGGTTGACCAACAACGTTAAAGGATTTTTCTCGCCTTCTGACGATGTAGGCTCTTCCGTCATAGTTTCGTATGCTTGTTCAACAGAAATAATGATGTACCCTTCCATTGTATACAGTACAGTTACATTTTGGTTTTGTGTTCAAAGCAGGTTTTGATTATTGCTGGAAGCATACGAGTCTTTAATACTTACTATATTGCTCTACAAAAACTTTTAGAATCTTTCTTTGAATCTTTCTTTCTTTAGAATCTTTCTTTGTAATAATTTTCTGAAAGTTGACGTAGTTCTCTTTGGCTTATCAATCTGTGCTTCGGCTTAGTATAACATAATATACTAGAAATCTACATAAATCCCAACGTTAAGCTCTGTGAAATCGCTGCACAATAGTTAAAGGCTTGACTCTCAAACACGCAGAATCGCTGTCCAAATCACTGTTTCATAGGTTATAGTTTGTTCGTTCTAGTTATGCTATTCTACTCAAATATTTTATTGGTCGGCCGTCGTTTCCGATTGTTAGTTAGTTGCATTCGGTAGGCAGCAAATCAGCTCCATACATGCTATCATTAACACATATTATGTCATCTCTAGTGCTCTCTCTCTCTATCTCTTTCTATAAATATCATATATTTAGTTCCCCAATGACTTTCATCAGTCCGTATGAAAGTACAACGCCCTTTCAACAATGTTATGTTATCAAAGCGAAAAATAACACAAGGAAGGACGGACGTCTATTCAATCATCCAGGCAATTTTGTCGCTATGGCTTCTTAGATGTCCTGACCTGAAAGATTCCCTTCGGTTCTTGTTCGTGCCAACCCTCACGGAGTCCGAAATATTCTCAGTTTGTAGGGTTCAGGGTGCCAAACGGGACCCTATTACTGAGACTTCGCTGTCCGTCCGTCCGTCTGTCTGTCTTTCACCAGGCTGTATCTCATGAACCGTGGTAGCTAGACAGTTGAAATTTTCACAGATGATGTATTTCTGTTGCGGCTATAACAACAAATACTAATAATTGAAATAAAAAGTAAACTTTAGAAAAAACCGACTTCCAATTTGGTTAGATTGAGTTTAATACAGACTGTAACCCCCTTATCTCCCCCCCCCCCCTTAATTTTGACAAATCCCACCTCAGTGCTACCCCACGCTACTAAGGAACCTCTGTACAAAGTTTCATGGCTCTAGGTCCACCGGTTTAGGCTATGCGTTGCCTGCCCGTCAGTCACGCATTGTATTTGTACCTAGTATAGAGCAGTTCTGGTGGCCATATATGGTCTTCATCAGCAGTTCCGCATCACAATATTATGCTTACCGTTAGTAAATGCACGAGTAATTACTAAAAATACAAAAATCACCATAGGTCTGCCTATAATATTTGAAGAGTTCCCTCGATTTCTCCAGGATCCCATCATCAGATCCTGACCTGGTGTGAATGGGACCAATGGGAAGGTAAACCCTTTCAAACAAAAATATAATTTTCCAAATCGGTCCATCCGTCTAGGCGCTATCGGGGCACATACATATCCGGACGAATTGTAAACCTCCTCCTTTGGGAAGTCGGTTAAAAAACAAAAGAACTTTAATATTAAGGGGGGCTCACATACAACTATATAACGTGTTTATTTTTTTGCGGTTTTTTGTAGATAATAGTACAGAACCCTTCGTACGCGAGTCCGACTCGCCCTTGGCCGGTTTTTTTATGAGTATGGGAAACCATTCGGAACGGATATGCTTCGGTTTTCCTTGAAGGCAATGTATAGGCCGCGTGAAATTATCTTTCTTGCTGAAGTAAAGTAAGATAGCAGTGAGGGTGACAGATCGTTCAGAGCCAAATAAACATTGCGCAAAATGTAACTCTATGTATTTTTCTATTTTTGCTTACATTAAGCGCACAGGGGACTTATCAAACATTAATATCGATTTCGTTAACCCCATAAACATTTAGTACAAAATGTACAAATGTGTAGTGGTCAGCGCCAGACAAAGTATCCAACTTGTAGTTAAAGGGTTTCGCTGTTAGGGTTCGTTAGGGTCGGGTAAGCTTTGTGTTTTGTCGGAGAGGGTCTGAGGGCCCTTATGGCCCTCATGTTTACATAGCTGGCTCAGCAAAGCGCAGACGGTACTCCCAGTCCTTAGTGACATATCATATCTCGATCGAGCAGATAGTAAAATTCTCTTTTCCCGAAACACAGCAGATAATTATTAATATTCGGGGCGACAGATAATTTTATTATTGTAAGACGTTCTTTTCATTTAATTTCAGGGTTTCGTATCTTTTTAGGCTTTCGTATCTCAGAAGGAGAAACCCTTATAGGATCACTCGTGCGTCTGTCTGTCTGTCTGTCCGTCCATCATAGGCAAACTACTCCGAACATATTGGACCAATGAAGTTGAAAATTGGTAAACATATCAATATCTGTGTGTGACCCAAAGAAAAATGATTTGATTTGTCTTCTAAAACACTTTGAGGAACTCTGAACGACATATTGGTTTGTGCACATCATTGCGTGTTGATAGTAAACTGTGATAAAACTAAATTGATATTAATGTATCAGAAACCCCACGATAGATTATCCCCCAGATAGGTAATCAATCAATATGCCATACAATACCGTGTGTAGATAGACTGTTAGCGAAAGTCCTTGCCAAAAGAGTTGAAATATGAGCTGTTTCTTAATTAATTTAATATGGGTTATAATACTATAGTGTCATCCTCTCTCATATTGCTGTGCCTTAGCAAGGCCCATGATGTTGTAAATTTATAGTATAACAGCTATGGAATGCAATTAATAAACTATAATTAGTCTGCCTGCAGAGGGTAAAATACTAGATTTTTGTTTTAGGTCTAGCTAGACTCACACATAAGTAATTAAGTCCTTCCTATTCTAGTTGTAATTGGTAAGTGTGTTGAACTACGATGGTTCCGTAGTGTGGTGAACTAACTCTAAAGTAATATACCCGTATTTTCATTCTCACTGAAATTCCCCTCCAACAAAGTCTCTGGAGCTATCCAACCGGTTAGAGCGGTTTCGACAGGTTTCCACCCAATTATAGTTGCACCAACAAAGTTTACTGAGCTCTCCTACATTAACTCCTACACCACAGACGGACGTCTCGTGGTGATTGTAAACTTTAGTAGATTGTGTACAATATAGCAAACACTCGTGACACTTTTTGCTCGTATCTCTGCACAAGAGAGACATAAAGTTGAGCTTGTATTTGTCCGCATACTTACATATAGGACGGAGTTTTTGGCTGGAAGACTTTATGTAGATGTACTGGAAAGGGTTACCCTAACCACGTCTAGCTGGTTATAGCCAGTCGAATAGTCTGGGGAATAGTAATGTAAATAAGTAATACGTATGAATTTTGTAAGGCGCCACATATGTATAAAGCCAAGCCACTTATACACGTGTATAGACTCAACAAGTGCCTTTCGAGGGTGAACTAACGGATGTCAGTGATAAATTGTTACGTTTCCCGCACAGTGAAGGAAAACGTCGGTCGCTCGGTGAATCTAACGTGACAAACTTTTCTCGAGCTGATAAAACGGTTTTGTGTGTGTATATGGAATAGACAAGGGAAGTTTGGACGAAATAGGGAGAGGTCTTTGCCCAGCCCACCGTAATCAATCGCTGCATAAAAAAAAGCGTGAATAGAGGTAAATAACTCCCGCTGAAGAAGTTAACAGTCACGAAAAATAACTAGCTGATTCTGGCCTGGGTACAACTGTGCCTTTGCCGATCCGTATGAGAAAACGAAAATTCCGTACGTGATGCTTTATTTGTTATTTTGTTTTTGTTTATGTCGGTACTGAAGGGTCATTGGATTTCAGGTGTTGCTATAAAACTGCGATAGCATTATGACGATTATTTACGTGCGTCGTCGTATACAGATTCTGTGTATTTCAGAACCTATGGTTTGCGTGTTAAATGCATCAATTTGTAACGGAAAACGTCGCGTTTACAACTTATTAGTACAATTAGGAGTATGGGGACTTTAATAAAAATGTTTATTAGTGAAATTGATACTATACACTTCTGTCGTATTAATATTCGATATTTTATAGAGTGTAACAAATCACAAAGTAAATAACTGACTACATGAAGTAACACACACATAACAAGTTATGTACATACATATTTTTACTTATAATGTAAATGACGAGTAAATTCTAATTATAGCATGCTTGACAATAAATGGGAAAAAAATAAAACTGGTAGGAATTAATGAAAAAGGATATTTTCGGAAATTTATTACAAGTGTTGTAGACTGACACGGTAAAGTAGACGTTCCATTTCAGCATGAATCGAGAAAACAGAAATTTTATTAATTATTCAATGAAACTTATTTCCATTCGATCTCCCCCGTCCTCACGGCAGCTGAAATGTTGCGCCCTCGTTGAAGTCAGTTATTCAAGACCCCATTTATTCTCACCAAGGGGATGTAAAATTACCTGCATGCATGCGAATGTGAGCGTCCCACATGGGACCTGGCCCCCGATTCTCGCGCTATCGAGATCATCTCCCCATTCCAGATATCGGTTTTGATACCGCCTAATTCCGTCGAAATCGAGTCGAGATATCTCGGGAGAAAGGCTAGTCGTAAGAATAGTTTTTTCTTGTTTTTGATAGAGATTTCGGTATCTCAAAATCGATATTTCGACCATGGACATGATCTCGCTAGCGCCTGAATTGCCCCCCCGAACGTGAAAGCATTCGTAAATTCCCCGGTGAGGTACGAGGAATGCCACTCTACTTCCATCAATACTGGAGGTATGCCCGTAAACTGAGCAATTCTACCTGGCCTTACATTGAGAAGAAATAGGTGATTGCTTGAGGCTGATAGCATCATTCGAGTAGGAGAATAATGGGTAATATGGCACGGACAATCTATGACAAAATTTTGCGGACTCTCGGAGGCATGTTGTAACTGTCTGTCCCTCGGAAAATTACCGTGAGCAGGGAATTTGACAATTAAGAGTATTTTAATCTGGCTAGTAGTGTGTGCATTTAGCAATAAGAGTGGACGGAGTTTAAGCCAACATATAGCACCTAATTCATTGTGAAATAATTCCAAGTTAAAAACTTATAAAAAACATATTCATGACCTATTACTTAGTCCTCCCCGCTTGGTGTAGAAATGTCGTCTACATACCCAAAAACGAGCCTACGAAATCAGTCTTCTGACAGTAAAGTCCGTACGTATTACATAATGTAAACGGATATACGATCCTAATTCTAACAGCCAGAATGTATCTCGTGACAATGACTATAAACACCGAAAAGTTACAGAAACTTCACAGTTTTTTCATGTCGAAACCTAACTAGTGGACAGATTCCAGATATCCAAAGATTGGGACCAAACTATTAGACTGACCTTTCGAACAAAGAAAGAATTTTTGAAATCTGTTCATAAGTTAGTACCAGTTTCGATGTACCAAAAAAATAAAAAAAATTGATGACCCCCTCCTTTTTGAAGTCGGTTAAAAATAACAGAACAACAAATTGCCTAAAAGAAAATAACAGGAAGATTCTCACACGGCCAAGACACTTATTAACAAACTTCGAAGTAACTAATCGATCTCCTACTGTTAGGTAATAGGTACCTAAAAGGTGAGCTCTTTTATATCTTACCAAAACTAATGAATGATCCTCATTACTCTTAGTTGTAGGTCGAGTAAGTGTAACCCTAAGGGTCGACCTACACCTAATTAAACGTCAAAGTTTGGGTTCTAGGAGGCTAGGGCTTGAGCTAACGGAGGTCACAAGCTATATTAGACACCAATATTTAACTACGTATGTTGGTGAAGGGACGCGGTAGACCGCAGCTATATGGATAGGTATATGGAGGTTTCCTTGCGATGTTTAGGTAAATAGGAATTACAACCACATACGTTACGGCAGGGTACCAATATGTGGCCACGTTTAACCAGATATTCAATGCTCCATTTTGCGTGACAGGGAGCTTGCCCACTGTCGCAGATAAATAAATTTGAGGGTAATACAATAATAGTAATCCGCAGCAGATGTTCATGATTTAAAAAACAACTAAGCCAGAAAACTGATTGATGAAACAAAACGTTGAAAATTAAAAAGCATTGGATAATAACGAAAGGAGTTCATCGACCTCGAAATATTCACTTAAAACGGAGAAAGTGAAACAATAACACACTGAGTTTATTTCAAGTGTTATACGGAGTAGAAGTACAGACATACACCCTACAGGACCGTATCGCGGGCTTTGTAGAGACGGTAATTGAACAACAAACGTAAGACTTGCCTGCTTAGATATGCATTTTGCACAAAGACTTACGTGTTTATCTTCACCGCGTAACTGTCTAACTAAGATTTACAAGTGAAATTGTAAATAATTATAACAGATACATGTAAAATAAAGTATGGAAATTTTCTGTAGCTGTAATGCCAGTAGTGTAAGGGTGTCATTAGATACTGTTAATATAAGCATCAAGGCTCCGTTATTATAGGGATAGGATTCCTACTGAATATTTGTTGTGTAATCTGATATAAACTGTGAGCAATAGCCCAGCAATAGTCAGTAGATTTCAGTTAATTGATGTTAGTCAGTAGACTAAGTTCAATTAACTGAAACTGTTCAAATTCGTGGAGATCGAAGATGAGACTTTGAAAGTTGAGATAAAGCTAGTATGATTCACAGTTTCAGTAAAGAGTACAGACAGTTTTACACGTATAATTATTAAGTCTACGTAAGTTACAGTTTACATTTTTACGAAATTGACAAGGGATTATCATACTCTAGTCTATTTCAGCGATAGAATTGACAGCTCAGTACCCCTTCATTTATGTTATGATATCTGAATATGACATAAGAAAAAAATTGCTTAATTTCTTAGGATAGAGCCAGCACAATCATCATTAAAGAGTAAGGACAGTTTCGCATGTACCATTATGAAGTACTTATTAACTTACAGTTCTACGAAATTGTCAAGGGATTTTGGCCCTAACATAAGTCACTAAATACCACATACCAATTAACTGCAGCAGCTATAATGACGTCCTTATCCTAGTTCTGCCTTGGAGGTCACTGACGGACAATTGTCATGGGTAGCGGTGAGTTCACGATGTCATGGCCACTGCACAGGAATCTCTGTTAAGTATGAAATGTATGATCTCGTCCTTAGATAAACAACTATGGCAGGAAATCCCGAAGAAAAGTCGTGACACTTGTCTTTCAAGACCAACGTTAAATTCAAGGGAATCCTAAGAAGTGAAGTGACTGAAAAAACTTGAATATGCAACGTTGCCTTATAAACACTATGATTTGAGTGTGAACCCCGTATTGCATGTATTTTTATGTCTTGCTTAACATATCCCTTCCATTCATATCTTTCCCAAGGAATTTATGAGCAGCAGAGATAGCGTCGTGATACGTATGTTAAAGTGTGTCGTGAAAATAAGATATTTTTATGTCACCTCTGTTTCGGTTCGTCCAAATTTCTCTGTTACTTGCGAATCTTGTCAAATGAAATAAAATAAGATACTCGGATTGTGTTTCTTTCGTTACTTCAACGACGGAAAACCAAGTTACGCACCATTCATTTCATTCCCAAGCCATGATTAAGTTGCGGACATCATGCTAAATTGCCCATGTCAATTTCTAAATCACACCTTCTTCCCTATGAAATTGTAATTCCTCAGCTCCGTATCCTTTAACAATACTGTACTGACCTGAGGTACTGAATTATAATAAGGAACTCTGCTAGCTACTACTACTACTATGTTGGCATACATCTCCAAAATCCACGGCCCGCGATTTTCAACCTACCCACATCGAGATAAAGTTTAATTCCTATTAAAAAACAGAACAAAGGATCTGGGCCTTTTGTGGGCGTTGGAAGAGCTAGTAGATGTTCAAACAAGCTCGCCGGTTACGCTTCTAATTTAGCCCTGCTAAACTACTAATTTGGTATTTTACTAATTTGGTCTCTGAAACCTTGTGGATCCCCGTCCAAATTCTTCATTGATTACATAATTACTAATACTTTTTCTTCGGCAATCTCCTTTCATTCATCCTTTCATCTTGAAAGAATACCCTACCCGAATATCATATACCCCTTTTGTTACAGGTTAGGTCTGCTTTCAGATATCATAGTGTTCTACACGTACGTTGTATCTCTTTGTTTCGTCGGAATTTAATTGTTGTTCGTTAGAGTACGAGAGTAATACCTTTTACTTAGTAGTTAGAATTACCTTTGTTTCGGCTTGAATATTCCACGTTCTTTGCTTTAAAAGGAATTTCGTATAAGTTCAAAGTTCAAAGTTCAAAATTTTTATTGACCATAAAATCATACATATTACTTAGTCAACTTCAATATAATATTAATATTTTTGTATACTACCGCCCGTTCGGAAGTTGTGGGAGAGACGTACTGACTCAGTCCATCGCCCCTCTTTGGATTTCTGTGCACTGAGATGGTAAAGACCATGCAGTTTTGTCATCTAAATATTCTTTTACACTGTAATAAGACTTCTTCAATAGGCAGTTTTTGACATAGTTTTTGACCCTCCTTTCTGGTAGGTCCGTTGCTTCATTAGGTATTTTATTATAAAAACTAACACATACTCCCTCTATGGCGAGTGAGTGATAGAGTGAGCAAATATTTGCTTATAATATAACAAGTGTGTATACTATTGTGTATATGAAATCGTTGATTTATCAGTATTAATGTGACTTTGTTTCTTGTTTACAGGTAATTGATGTAATAGGCCGTCACACGCTTGGTTTTTTTCAGAGAGTATAGGCTTGTGGCCAAGGTAATCCAATAAATCTAGGAACAAGTCTTAAGTTGAAGCATTATGTACAAAATGGCTTGACATTCTCAGAATTGTATATTTCCAGCAGATATATGTTATAAAGTCAATTTTGTGCAAAAAAGACAGCATGTGATGGCACTTTTACATGACGTCATTCTGTTGTTATTTCATAGAACTCAGGAAGAAAAGTTCCGTTTTTACAGTTCATAAAAAGTATCTATTTTGACTTGACAGGCCACAAGCCTATTATGGTAAATATTCACTATGTAAGTAGTTTTTACAAAGCCCCTGTCATAGGTTAGGTAGCTAGAGGACAACTCAAATACATGGATGGGGGTATAGAGCATACACAGAGCGGAGAGGATATTGGACGTTTCCTCACTTCGCCACACAGCCTTCTCTCCTACCACTCCTTGACATATTGGAGGTAACAAACGCGAGAATGTTTCACTTTAGGATTTGCATAGGCCACAAGCAAGAGATCCCGGGTTCGAAACCCGGCTAAGGGGAAGGAAAAAACTCATGTCTTGGATGTTTATATTTGTGTGACGTTACTGTTTCTGTCTCCCACGACACAGGGAATCCTTTTGAGGCTAGTGGCAATGGCATTGTGTATAAATGTTTATGTTTATAATAGGTTAAGTACTTAGCGCTCGTATCGCTCCGTATTGCTCGTCTAACGACACGACTGCAGCCCGGTTGGCAAACGACCAAAGCGAAGCCACAAACCTGTGTGGCGGAATTCACTTACTGCCTGTACCGTGCGGTCAACCTAGAACAACTACTCTGGAACCGCCTCAAGTCTCTTGGCGCCCAGATTCACGTAGAAAAGAAGTGTCTTCAGTAATGCTTTTAGCAGCACTGAAATTGTCTGTGTGTTGCGAGGTAACTAACACTTATAAAGATATTCTACTTAAGTTTATTCTTGTTATAAACGCACATACATAGCTATCCCTTGCGCCGGTTAGCATGGCAATAGCGGACATTGACCCCGCCACAGATATTATAATACTTGACCCCGCTAATAAAATTTATGCGATTTGACGTTTGGCGTATAGTTGAAACAACACAAACAATAAATTAAATGAAGAAACTTGAACGTACTTCAATCAGCA
This sequence comes from Argyresthia albistria, assembly GCA_963457715.1. Lineage (NCBI taxonomy): Eukaryota > Metazoa > Arthropoda > Insecta > Lepidoptera > Argyresthiidae > Argyresthia > Argyresthia albistria. The sequence goes on along the minus strand of OY735256.1, from coordinate 11,112,050 downwards.
GAGGGATAAAAGGCATGGGGTCTCCAATCTATAGCATCCTTAGCCGTAGCAAAGCTTTGAGCGGTTAATTGTACTGTCATCAAATTCTGTATTATCGTGATTCTTATTTGGAACGCAATAAGGACTAACAGCGCACCGTTCTATAGCTGTATTTAACTGAAAATGTTTCAAACGAGGTTGTTATGCGGTGTTACTCTATCTCTATAGGTAATGCGTTGATTGGCGGCTTTGTAAAGCCAGCATTTTGTGTCCATTGTTAAATATTGCTCTGTCAGCAGCCCCCTTTAGCAGCCTTCATGCGGCAAATTACGCAATTTATATCACATTGGCGTATTCGGGAAGTCATTTTTTCACAATTTTCGTGATAGTTTAGTTCCTGAATATGGGTTTCAGACATTTCAGTATGTTTGGAGGACATCCAGTGCATATCATCATTACAATTCTGTCTAAACAACGACTAACCATCTAAGAAATGATACGTTTTTAGTACACAGAAAATATTTACGCTGTTCAAGAACTTATTTAGAGTTTACAGTGACAGAATTCGTAAAATGTAGTCATAAAAGTACAGACAGACAGAAGGAAAGAAACAACTAACTGAATCATGAGTCTACCTACCTTGCCCGTAACAGCCAAATTGTTGGTTTAATATTTTGTTGATTGTTTAATTTTTTGTTGATTCCATCGCTGACTGTACGAGCCCGCATTCCGGATATCCGACAATGCATGTTTGTGTTTGTGTGTCATGGAAATACAAAACGGAAGTAGAGGCTTTGTCACGTGAATCCGACGCCGCCGTTTCTTTCTACGCACGAAATACCGTGTCACGAAGAGATAAAGGGTAAAATAAGAATGGTAGTACCTGGGAGACAGCTTTGCCCGATCTTTGCAAAAGACAAGGCAACATAAAGGGTATTTTCCCGGTCAAATTGAAAAACTGTGGAAATATAATTGAGATAGGACTTATTGATCGAGCGAGCGAAGTGTCTCCGTTTCAGGATTGGGCAAAAATGCTTTCGTATGTCTGTCCATCTGTCCATCTGTTCTCCTCTACAGGTCGCATTTCTCAACCGATTCTCGTGAAATTTTGTGAGCAGGTTGAATAATTAAATAGTTTTTTTTGTCGATTCAGTTATTTTTTTTCAACATGGCGGAGATATGGGGTTTTAAAATGTAAAAAAATCGCTACAACCCAAACGGCTCGACGGATACAAATGAGGTGTTGTCGTTGGATTTGTCGACACCGTGAGAGTGACACAGACTATATAATTTTAGTGAAAAGTCAATAGGTTGTATTTTAGATCGCAACACGTAGTTTAAAAAGATATTGGTGCGGCTAGGCCGCGTTCCTCCAAGGTGCGGCTACTTTCATACTCCATGTACATAACCAGGTACATTCATAAGTTTGTATAGTGTTACCTATTGAAAGAGAATGGAGAGAGGGTTATTTGCTTTTATAATATTTCCATCTGATCATCCGATAAACTTCAAGTACGATGTGAGCGGTGAGGTGAGGTGATCGAATTCCCGGTGGTGTCGCTCGCGAGGTCGACAGCTCACAGAGCCACTAGTTCTAGATGGAGTGGTAGAGGCACGTTATGCTCCCTTTGCATCTCAACAATATTGTTTTAGTAAACAGCATGGTTATCTTCAAGAATATCAGCATATACAGTGTATAAAGCTTTCCAACCTTTAAAAATTAAACGAACACAGCATTTTTTAACACAGTCGTCACAAATTCACTCGAATAATACCAAAACAATTAATGTCCACAGAGTTAGGTACCCCACCCTTAATGTAAGTATAGCGTGATTCCATTTGTTAAAGAGCTGATTAGTCGCAAACCGCTTTCTCGGATTTAGTCGGGGCTCTCTAAATAAAATTCTCCAATTCCCCTCTGCCCTGCGTTCTTAGCAAACAATTTTTACGGGTGTACCCACAAAGGGACACACACACTGAGAAGCCTTTTTGAGTGGTGTGATAACGGTTCTGTATTTGAGTTGGCGATGTGCGGATGCTCCTTTGTAGTAGTACCGTAACTTAGATGGTATATAGTGTAGTATTTGTTTCTGCTATCTGGAACAATATTTACGATATTACTCGTGAAGGAACGCGGAACAACATTTTGATCTCCCTCCAAAAGTATTTTTTCGTTGTCTATCTCGGTTTTCTTTTGACTTTTTTAGGATTCATTTCATACCGCAAATAATGTTTTTCGCAACTTTGCATCGTTGCATCGCCGCCGCTTTCCGTCTAATCTGCCGATAGCATACCGAGGCTGCCCAGCACTCCATCACGGAGATAAAATATTTTAATCGCTAGATACCGCAAGCGCGGATTTTCATTGCACACTCTAGTGTTGCGTCGGCTAGCGTGGCGCAAAGCGATTCCACGTCCATGTGTGTCATCGGCAGAAATATCTAGCGTGGAGAAACTCTTGCGCCGCTCCGCTGCCCCCGCCGCCTTTTTTACTCAAATCTCTGTTATCTGCCCCCCACCCCGAGCGAAAGAACATCTATTAAAATTCTTCTCTGTGACCGTCTTGATTAATCTCTACTTATTCAGCGAAAACTTGCGCGCTCGATTCATCAAATCGATTATTATCGACGCGCGATTTTTTTTCTGTCGATATGACTGTAATGGAGTGGTTCGGGTGGCATGTGTGTCAAACGGCCTGTTAAGTTAAGTATGGTTTTAAAGTAACAATTTAAATTAATGTTGTATAATATGATTGCTCAATTGGAAACTGAGTGTGGGTCACATTCACGCAATTTGTGTCATAGCAATTTAGTTAATTAACTGCGTTACTACATGCGTCTCGGCTATTTGACACATTGCTACAGCTACTACGTGAGGATTGTGGCTAAGATGATATCTTTGTTTTGTCTGACGTTGTTAAATACATTTTATTTATGTTTTACACAATTTTCGGGAGAATATTCGATGTGTCTTCTTCTAGGTTCTTAAATAAGCCTTTATTCTCGCACTTAATTTTACACAGCAAGTAAAAGTAAACTGAAATATATGAAACTTCATATGAAGCGTCGACGCTCAGACTTACTCAGAAAGTACTTTTTATTTTACTTTATTTATCTTACTTACATAGAATAGAATTCAACCCCGAGGCGTGATTTGCATTCTATGAAATATAAAACCATCTAGAGCGGTCGTCTGTCTTCAGCTTCCGATGTACAGCGTAAGCGAAACAAAGTCTCTTGATGGTCTCGGGAACCTACGTGCGTTTGTCCAATTTCTGCGTGACTTTCGTAATTTTCAACCGACTTCAAAAAAAGGAGGAGGTTCTCAATTCGACCCGTATGTTTTTTTTTTTCCTCTATGTTTGTTACGCGATAACTCCGCCAATTATGAACCGATTTGAACAAATCTTTTTTCGGCGTATAGGTAATACCTCAAGGGTGGTCCCATTGACACCAGGTCAGGATCTGATGATGGGATCCTGGAGAAATCGAGAGAACTCTTCAAATATTATAGGCAGACCTATAGTGATTTTTGTGTTTTTCATAATAACTCGTGCAAATGCACATAGCATAATATTGTGATGCGGAACTGCTGATGAAGACCACATATGGCCACCAGATCTGCTCAATACTAGGTACAAATACAATGCGTGGCTGACGGGCAGGCAACACATAGCCTAAACCGGTGGACCTAGAGCCATGAAACTTTGTACAGGGGTTCCTTAGTCGCGTGGGGTAGCACTGATATAGGATTTGACAAAATTAATTCCCCAAGGGGGGGGGGGGATAAGGGGTTACAGTTAGTATTAAACTCAATCTAATCAAATAGGGTTTGTGGAAGTCGGTTTTTTCTAAAGTTTACTTTTTGTTTCAATTATTGGCATTTTGCGATAGAACCACATGCTAGATAATAATTTGTTATTATCACATAAAAATCGTAAAACTTACATTTGTGCAATCAAAATTGGTTTTCTAAGCAACTCCCAGAACCTTTTAGATTTTAGAAATAAATTTTGTGTAAATTGAAGTCTCCGCCGAGGAAGCGCTTTCATACACTGAAGACATCGAGGAGACTGTTAGATTTGTAGATTTTTGAGCTTAGATCGAATTAAAGATACGAGCAAAGGCCACGGACATTTGCGGGCAAAACATACTTTTTTGTGCTTTTTTCTGGAGATAGGCAAAGAATAAGGACATCTACTGTTAGATAGTCTAACAAATATAAAAATCATGTAAGAAATTGAAGCCTTATTAACAAAAGGGTTCGTCATCATCAGAATTTGACAACAATGTTGTCACACTGCTATGTTTCCGTACAACTGGCGAACAAAAGAGCGTTTTGATATTGCACAAAAAGTATGTTGACTTCTTGTATTGTAGCCAAATCTACAGCTTTCCAACGACCTTTTGCGGTTCTCCGGAATGAGGAAATGGGGGAATCATCTTCGGTTTGCGGTGACAGGTGGAACTAACGCTTTTTGACAGGTTCGTTGCATTGAGTTGCGTAGAAGTGCCGTCCCCCTGTAAACGTCACTAAGACGCCAAGATCGTTCGAAGACTGGACATGGTAAGATCTTGACCATAGTGAGCGTTGCATGGACCCATATTGCACAATCTATGACCGTCTAATGAAAACCCACGTCTCGTCCCAATAACGGTCTGTTCTCAGCTGAACAGAGGTCCAGTTACGTCACGCTCCAATTGTGCGTGCGCGCATCATAAGTGTTAAAATATTACTGAGTATGCGGCGCTAATGTTGCTGACAGAACTTGTACCATAACACTGGAACAATACCATATAGGATTGTTTATTTTTATTTTCAGGTGATTCGATGACTTCCTTTACATCTTCTTTCCTAAACATAAATAATTTTAACATCGAGTCGCGTTATACATGTGGCCAGATTTATCTAGATATTAACTCACAATAGTGACAAACATACTCAAAATTGTGTTATGACATTTTCAGTAGATCGTTTTTCTTCTTAAAATCCATTGTAAGTAATTCACTGCAAACTTGATCTTCAATAAGAGAAAAATCTTTTACTATCAAGTGACTGGCAGAAAATTATACTTTCAAACTAAACAATGAAGAAGTTTTCCAGCATTTCATGCAAATTTAACCACCTGCCAACCAATTTCATCTTCTGTGACACAAATTCTCTTGGGAGCCTTGAGTACTAAGCTACACTTTAAATTAATTTTAGTTGAAGAGTCTGGTTAGAATAACGAAGTAATTTAATTTCAATTATTTTAGTTAACCAATCTTATAGTAAAGTTCACATTAAGGGTTGGCTGTATTATTTGAAAGCCTGGAATTCCTAAACTAATGATCTTGAGATTAATTTCTGGGACATTGGAGAATAACTCAGGTCATGAGTAAAAGTAATTGTAAGTAAAATATTTGATTGTCTCAACACACTTTTCAAACAACATCACATAGCGTCACGCCTTTTCCCATACGAGGCGCAATCAGAATAGTGTTTATCGCACAGGTTTCGGCATATCTTATTCTTGCTGTGTTATTATGTGAAATTATTAACTTTCTTCAGCAACAAAACCCCAAAGAGCTTCAAATTATTTATCTAACTAAATAATAATAGAAGCTGTGCTCTTATGTTTCCTTGAAATAAAAGTGAAAATTTAACTGGCTATAAAGAGGCTGTGTTTACTACTCAGTCGTTAAGTTACCTTATTTCCACAACGGTGTTTATCCTCTTTATGCGAAGGCCTACTTGCAAGTACTGCCAGGCTCAAATATATATATTTATTTAGTATTTTGTTCTATAAGAAACATAATGTAGATGTGGTTTCGATGATATACATGTACCTTTTTAAGTAGGAGATTATCTGCTTAGTTTTCTTAATTGATTTATTTGCACTTGTTGCCGGGGGTGACACAGGAAATGGATGCCAACTAACAACAACATTCAGAGATAGGTATATTTACGTCATTGTGGATGAAGTATGTAGTTTTAACCCAAACTCATACGTGAAAGTAAAGCCCAATTCAAAATCGCGCTTTCGCACCTCGCGACGTTGTCCGTCTTATCTGACAGACAATTTTCCGCTCTGGTGACCCCACCTGAGTAGCCATTTGGCGTCGTAACGCAGCGGACAGTTGGCAAAGAGAAATGTAACAAATGTCTATGGGGAAAACTTGCAGAACGTTTTTCGCCACTGAAGTCTTCGTCTTTCTAGTCGTTCCCTCGTGGCTGAGGATCGTGACCGTCATGGTTGTCGGCACGGGGCTTGACCAGGGATCTCCAATTTGTTCTGTCTGTGTGCTCGTGTAGACCAAGCTGCGAATATTCCTGCGTGTGGCAACACCAGCCACTGAAATGCTCGGTAGAATTCAAAGTTCACGGAAAGCATCACGGTAGCGACGCGGTAATTCAATTATTCTTCCGGGGCGCTAGGAAATATGGTCTGGTCTTGGATGTTTATATGTTTGTAACGACATTATTTTTAAATCCTGTGACAGCGGGATATCTCCTGAACAAATGTATGTAGATGTATGTTTAGGTCTTCACATTTTATCCAACAATCACATCCCTGTCCAGAGAGATATAGTATAGTGCTGTTAGACCGATAAGATTAAGCAAGGTGTTAACTTTTTAGCTCCGCTAAGATTAACTCAACTCATTTCATTACGCTAGTTGATATAAAATTCAATCCTATTTCCATTCTACTTTCACTTAACTGAGCAATTTTAATTGGTATGCTTCTATTTAGACAGCGTTTGCCAGATGATACTTATAACGCAACCCAGCGGAAAGCTATTAGAATACCAACAGGTGTACATTTGGTTTGTTTTAATTAACTAAGGACCAATCATGTCATTTCGTTATTCTATCGACATACCTAGTATTACTTAGTAGACTGTAACTTATCAAGAACTCTTATCTATACAACCAATATCTTGGCGGGCTTCAGATTTATGCAGATTTGCATAACTGATCATGCGACAAGCTTTTTGCTACGTAAATAAGATAGCCAATTTACTTAGAAGATCATAAATCATACACAGCAATTTATCACAACCAAAGGTTAGACGAGTCAGAGAAGTTAATTATAGTGCTTTTTGAGTAAGGAAGGAAGAAACTATAGCCTATCCAATATAACAGGCAACTTGACAGCTAACCTAAAACTTCCTAAAATCCTAATAATAATATCTTTAAGGGCTGATAGCAGTGATGGCGATGACAACTCTTCTGTTAGTTAAACTGAAAAAACAATTTCAATTCTTTCCGATTGTTTTGGTAACATCCCTAGTGTTTAAAAAATGGATTTTATGAAGTTTTAGGTTAGCTGTCAAGTTCCTGTTATATTGGATAGGGTTTAAGGAAAATAACTTTTCAGGTTCAGAATTCAGGAAAGTATCTAATCACTCTTACGTATGTACGTGTTTTTTTCGGGTGTGCATGCTTCACTGTGCAATACTTTCCTGCAGTATTAGGCAAGTGATTTCTAAATTAAACAAAAATGCATTAGGTTTTGTTATTAAAACACACTGTAGTTATTAGGCTTGCACTTTCTGATACACAGTTTGCAGTTTCTGTCAACAAGGTTTTTAGGCCTTGTTCTCATTATGGACAGTCTAACAGTCTGCGATCACTGTCAAACTTAGTAAGAATAAAGCCTATCCTCAATTTTCTGGACATTTGAGTCAGAGTGAAAAAATGGCCGATAGAATGCGAATATCTCACAACTCTACTACAAAACTAAACAGTTTGTGTATGTTAAACAATTCAGCAGACTTTATACCCCTAGTACGATATAAGGAACTTAAGTGCGTATAACTCCCTTAACGACGCTGTTCACAAAAGCTTATTAGTTTTAACAATCAGTTAAAATGGGTTGTTCCGTCTTTGTCACTAGCAATTTGAATACAAGGTTGCATTGAATTTCTACCACCTATCACTTTATTTCTTACATGTTTTCCTGAACGTTGTGGATTCATTGTATGTTTCTGCAGCACTGGTTACCCTTAATCAGGGAATGGTAGAGCCGTGAGGATATCCTTTGTTGCTTATAATAGTATTCAATATATTTGACAGTATAGTTGGGAACTGGGTAAGAGATCGGATATTAATATTAACTTAACTCTTATTCATTATCTACTACCTCGTCCAATGGATCAAAATATCCAGGATGTGCTTATCTTGTTTATATGTGTAAATAATTATTTAAGGTCAACTTGTACACCACTTTTGACTGCCGCCAAATACAGTTTAAACTGAACAGAACTTACACGGTCAGCCATGTCCCCACTTAACACTTTCCGACTAACCATAAATCGAAAACTTATCCAGAAACCACTCCATACAGTTTGAACTCGCGAGGCAGGTCGTCGGCGTCCGTGACAATATTTGATAATACCCGCCTGGCAGGTTCTTGGTGGGCTTGTTCAGTTGTATGTATTGCTGTGAAAAGGTGGTGCAAGCCGGCCTTAGTGTAATAATCCGGCAACTGCACCATCTGCAGAGACTAACGGTATTACAATGTAAACCAATTACACCAGCACTGTATTATTCTCCTATGAAGCATGAAGACTGAGACATCAATGTCAAGATTGGTCCCATTTCCGAAGCCGAACTGATCATGCGGCACGCAACTACGGATATATTGTACACACACATACGTAGATTCATAGAAGTATATGATAATATATGTTATCTTTCGTTAAGTTGAGAAAACATTTAAAATGCCCTTCAGTCGTTTTTGGACCTTGGTCATAACTTTGTACCTGTTGCTTTTGTTCTGGTGAATTCTTTAGCAGGATTCAGCAATCAAACAAGCTATCTTTGTTGATTGGCAACTTATATACGGGGCCTATGCACACGAGACAGCTTTTAAATCTTTTATCTGCGTCGAAATAACAACTACGCGAGGAGTAATAGTAAAACATCAATTTGACAATGATTGCGATATAAATTTTCGTCACATTATCGGTGGTTGGTAGCAGGAGTGGCATTCTTCGGCCTTCGAAATGAATCTTGAATTCGCGCTCGAACTTATTTTATAGTCGTTTGTTTTTTATACATTTTGAAGCACTCATAATCAGTGTTACCATTATGTTCAAAACCTTTAACAAACTTCGTTTCACGCAAAAAAAACCGGCCACCAATAACTCTATGATTTTGAAAAAGGTTGTGTACACATTCAAGAAAGCATCAGTAAAATGGACATTTATACTAAGAAATTCAAGGAACGAGTGGGTAGGAAGGACCACTCGCTGTAGAAATCACGGAATGTTTTAAAAAAAATGGTTCTTTTATAAATTCGTGCATGAAAGTGGCGCTTTCGAATGCGAATGGGTTTTCGAAGTACTCAAAAATGCCCTCAAAATGCCACTCAGGTGGGTGTAAAATACAAGAAACTCCATGAAGCATGTCAACCAAGCGGGCGGCGGCGTGGTTCGAAAGTTTAGTCCCTGTTGTATCAGTGGCGGCCATTTGACCATACATTTGTTAACATTGACAAACGCCCCGATCCCGACCAACGTGATGTGCCGTTTGTGTACCTACCTCCGTCTCTTCTGGTTGCCCTTCCTCCGGTCCTGGGCCGGCGGGTCGCTGGCGTAGGCGGCGCCCTCGCCCTCCGCGCTGTGGCCGGCGCCCATCGCCCCTACCCCATCACCCTCACACACACACGCGCACCCGACACCGTGTAGACAGCCTCTAAGGGCGCGCAGCCAACTCGGGTTGGCAGATTGAACTGAAATTTTGCCGTCGAGTTGGCGAATGTTGCTGCTTAGGTGTATTGGTGATTTGAATGTTTACGGGAGATCTGAAACGATAAGTCTAGGTGACACTCGCGCGCACCTACCGACACGACACCGTGTAGACAGTCCTTTATAGCGATCCAAGTTTGTTGGCGAACTGTTCACGATACATTTGAAGTTTTCACTCATGTATCGCGATGTTAGACAGACAACCTGACGCGCAGCCAACTTGAGTTGGCGGATTGAACTGTTTTGCCGCTTAGAGATTGTGTTTGGAATGTTAACGAGAGATCTGAAACGAAAACACTGAGCACTATAGAGGGAGAACGCCTAGGAGATTTTATTGTTGGTGAACTAAAAATCGTTATTGATGACACTCTGTTTATCAGCCGGAAAGGAATATGGGTAGAAATATGTGTGAATTTTATTAAACAACTGTGCGAAGCAAACTGAAAACTCGTTTGGATAACATCGTCTCACAACTTTACTTTCTAGGTTCAACACAGGATGACAAAATAGAACTGAAAACTAAGATCGCGGTTGAACTATCTCGCAGAAGTAGACGCAAACTTTCCACTTGTTGTGTGTATCTACAAGTTGGACGAACGATTTTGATGCTTTCGGGTAATCACTGTTTGTGTCTGAGTATCTACCGATCGGAGTGTCTACACTGGGTGCCAAAATGGGACTGAAAACTAAGATCGCCTTGAACTATCTTACAGAAGTACACGTAACCGAACGATTTTCATGGTATCGAGTAATCACTCTTTGTGTCTGAGTATCTACCGGAGTGTCTACACTGGGTGCCGGGGTATTGAGGGTCCGGCGGCGCCTCGGTGCTCGCACTGGAGTGGCGCGGGCGACTCGCGGCGGGAATGTGAAGCGTAGCGGCGCGCGCGCACCCGCCGCCCGCCCGGCCGGCTGAGTAGTTAAGTGATGAGCTGTAGATGTAGATGTGTTACGTACGTTTTACGGACGTTCTAACGATGAAGAAAAACTTCTTGAGGAAACCTTCATTACTCCATAGCTGCGGCGACGGGCTAACCCCCTGTCGCGCAAAATGGAGTATTGAACCACTGGCTTACAGTGGGCACAGTTGTGCCTCTGCCACCCCGTATGGGAAAAGGCGTGATGTTAAGTTATGTGTTCTGTAGATGTGTGTAGAGCAAAGACTATATATCCAATTGACTGCGCCTGCGCGGGAATGCGGCTCGCCAAACGTTTGTTATATTCAACAAACGTTCGCATGCGCAACCTATGTACGATGACGGGCCGCCAGACAGTTTCGCAGCGGCTGACCAATCACAGCTCTTGTGTTCGAGTTGTGTTCCAAAGGTAAATATATCTACGCGCTCTCCACTGGATAAGTGCTCCCTGGTGTATAGTGAGTAGGCGCCCTTTCTTGGGTTTCTTCATGAATTGATTTCATACGTTACGCCTTTTTCCAAACGGGGTGGCAAAAGCACAGTTGCGCCAGCTTTCAGCAAATTATTCAATATTCCATTTGCGTGACATGGGGCTATACCACCGCTGCGGAGCTATGGAGTAACCAAGGATTTTTCATGATAATTTAAATTTTGATGATGATGATGATTTAAATCATCGGTCATATAAGTGTCTGAAAATAACGTAAGGAGACAGTAAGAACAGTAGATTATTTTATTGAAACAAGAAACTTGCATAAATACAGTCAATACACACACACCCATACAACCGTACACACAGTAAAACAGATACAATAAATAAATAAACACAAAAAGACGATGCTATGTAAAAATCCTATGTGCTCAAGTTCGTAGAAAGATGTAGTGTAGGTGTATGTTTGAACGATCTCTTCCTGTAGTGAACAAGTATAAGATGGCGAATAAAGATGTATTTAATGGCTCTGATTGTCAGCAGTTGCATAACAACCCGGGAAACATAAAAATGCTAAACAGGACATCTAGACGTAACGAGCCAACAGAAGTGTTCTCCTGTTACGACCCCTGAATGTCTTTTAGTGATGGTTATTTCGCCGATTTTTACTAAACTTGGCAATATTTCTTAATGTTCCCCACTGATGGTTACTAACTTTCGCTAGCTCAATGCAGATTGGTTTTAAGCGTTGAACTGTCTGACTAGACTTGACTAGACTGACTACAGCTGGTAATTTTTTGTGTTGGGTTTTCTTGTCTTGCAATTGACTCACGTTTGTGATGAACGCTTGTTTTTCATACTCCGCCAAACACTCGATGATCGTTGGAAGATTGTAGGTTTTAGCCAAACCCTTGCCAAAATCTTGCTAACAATAATGTAAATGTTATGTTATGGGATTTCATTGTGTTAAGTTTCTAAACGCTATGCTTTTAAGACTTGCACCACTCACTTGTAGCTAATTACCCTGCAGTCGCCTCGGAACTCGCTTCGCTCTCGATTCTCGACAGCTTTCCCCATGAAACTCTCAGGAAATGCCCTGACCAAGACCAGTCATTGACAAGCCATCGACAAGTCTAATTACTAGTTGTGGAACCATGGTGTCTACTTAGCTAGGCGGTAGAGTCGAAACGGAAATAAAGAGAAGGTTTGGAATATTTACGTATGGTGAAATGCTATAATATTGTTACGAAGAAAGTAAAATAGAAATAGAAATATATTTATTTGACAAATAAACACAGGGATAATAATTAAAAAAAAAGTACACAGTTTATGGTTAAGGTTTAAATGTCAAAATGGTTTGAACTCAGCATATGTTACGTGTAGCAGTGAGCTGCACGTAACGCTGGTTTTCAGTTCACGCCATTTCCTAAAATTAGAAACTTAAAACTAAATGTATAATCCGAGTAAAAGTAAATACACCGAAAGAGCATAATTATGCACCAGTGGCGCCATGGCCAAAGGCAACATCAAGAAACGATCGGAAAATAAAAATAAATAAAGCCAATTTTAATATGTTAAAAACAAACAAACGAACAAGAAAAACAATCATACAATCTTAAGTTAAATGTTGGGGGTATGGGGCAAAGTGTAATTTAGCATAAGTACATAGTGAAAATATGGAGGTAATGTGGAATACGTGGAGTTTGTGCGTTCGGGAGTTAGTGAGTTAGGGTGGACCTGGTACCTATTACTGTCACCTGTTTTTTTGTGCTGCTAACAGATGAAGAGTGATAAAGAGTAATAAAGAAGTGATAGTCAGAAGTTAGGTCCAAGACCAAGAAGGTATCTTGGTTTTAATTATCTGAATTTGACCTTGAAGAAAACTCATAATAATTATTTCACTTGCATAAAGTAAATAAATGTAGCCAACTTTTTCCTCACCGAGGGTCACAGCATAAGCTTTGCATGACAAAGCCAAAACAAACGATGAAAAACAATCCTCCTTTTTAAGCAGTTTGGTAAAAACCAATCAATTACAGCGGTCGGGTCATTCCAATCTATGAGTAAAAAAGCGTCACTCATTAGAACTGATATGAAATATCTATTTATTTACAACGAAAATACTATAAAATCGAAGATTCAACAGCGCTTAATGTTGTCATAATAATTAGGTTAAAATAATTCTACCGATTCTATCCGAAAAATCTCAAAGAACCCTCATTTCGTCATGTCCTGTGTACGTTACCCACCCCACTACTCAACTTTGACTTGAAAATAAAAATATAAAGAATCCGTTTTGGTGGATACTTTTGCTTGATTTGCTATCAGTGAAACTTTAAAATTATGTTATTTAAACCAAACAAAAATACTAGGAACAAAATTTTCAATTTTCACGACAAAATACAAGCGTTACAAAATTTCTGTCATTCCTGTGTATATGGAGAAATTGGTAAAAAAAAGTTGTACCCTTTATTCGAAGGGCAATGTGTTTTTCTATGCTTGCAACACTAATCCTTTCCGCACCTGACTTCGTGTTGTTGAGGTGATTTTTTTGTCGCCGGTTCAATAAAATTTAAAACATAAGTGCAATTCGGCAGTTGTAAAAGTTCACGCGTCATTTCTGTTATGGTGATATTTCGTTAAGTATATTCTATAAAAATCACCAACCATTTTGAGTGTAAACTGCTTTTTGACAAAAACTTTCTAAACTATTCATTACAAACTTAACCTCAAAATACAGCCCTTGTCATGCCGTACATCTGCGTTTGTCATTTCTGTGTATGTCATTTCTGTGTACAAACTAGTACACAGAAATGACATCTTACACAGAAATGACGGTTTCTTTAGTTGTTAATAAAGGTAAGCAAGTAAATTAAAGTAAATGTAGGCCATTAATGTGGGGACCAAGGGAAACAGGCCCTTACACGGCTACGAGTAAGATTCAGCCATGCTAGAAATCATTATTTTAACTTTATCATGGTTGCCTTTACCATAGGTAGGTTATTAATGTATAAGAAACTTTTTATAGATTTATTTAGTTTTCTGAAATATTGACTTTAGTATGGATTTTCTGAGTAAACATGGCTTTTATTAAATGGTACTCATATTCGAACAATTCCGGTTCTATGTTTCACTGTCTTATTCTTTGTCTTGTGTTTTAGTTGCGGCTAAAATGGGCAAGAGATAGGAAGAGGTCCCATAAGATTAGGTCCTATCCGCACAATTCACATAACTCTCATCAGTTCTGTATCATTATAATGATCTTAATAAAATGTGATAATTTTAAACTGAGGAAATAGAAAATCTTTTGAAGCCCTTTGGTTCCATACAACTTGGTGTACGTTAAAAGTACACCAAGTTGTATGGAACCGTTAACATCCATTATTATTAAATACCAACAAACTAAGTTGTTGGTTATGTTCTTCTTTAGAGTATGATACACCATCATAAATAACGGTCTTGGATAAATAAGTGCTAAAAAATGTAAATAGAATAAGACGACGACCGTGAAGCTAATGTGTCTCCCGTTTCTGCATCTTTGGTTGATGTTGATATATTTCCGAAATCTCACCAATCAATCTACAAGACATGTTTATCATCATCTACATCTTCGTCAAATGTTTCTACATCAACAAAACCTGGTCCCAGTAATGTCTGAAAATGACTAGAAAAAATATAGTTCCGCCATTTTTTGATGACTAATCAGATGAAAAAATTGTTTATATTGTTAAAAAAAAACATTTTTGATTATTTTTAATTGCATTTATATAATTTATCAGCAAAAGTTCTTACTAAATCAAAGGCTAAATAATAATTTACCTACTTTATGATAATGAGCTTAAGAAAAAAGAGTATTTTGATTAAGTGTATTACTTAAAATATCCAGAAACATTGTACACGATATGATAGTCATATCTGTGTACAGTGTTGCTGGATTTTTTTGAGGTTTGTTGTAATAATAATTATGAAGATATTTTTTTTTGTTTGGGAAAATACAGTAATATTTTTTTATATAAGCTTACAGAAAAATTGATAAGCTCATGCCAAACATTTTTATTTTTTATTTTCGTCATTTCTGTGGATTTTGTGGTCATTTCTGTGTAGGGGGTTTTTGAGATTTTTGCCATTTTTTAATAAAGTATAAGCTTTTAAGCTCTGATTTAATAAGTAAAGTATATATCTTAGGAAAACACACAACTTAACCTAACATTGATCATTTTGCTGCGATTGAAGTCCTTTTCGCACTTTGTTTGGAATGACCCGGTCGTTAGTTTGTCCAGCGGCATATACTCCGCCCCTTTCTGGATTTGGTGCTTTACTTATTTCGTGTTTTATAAAAGCTATATTGAGGTAACTGACGGTCGTGACTGTACAGTACAGCGACAATAGTAGTATCTCGGCTTTCCTGCGGACTGCGGGCCACTTCTTCACTGTCCGGAGACTTAGCACAAATCTAGATAAAGCTTGTTTTTGTCTTGATTCCATGTCGAATTTGCCATGTCACGGTTCGGAAGAAGATTAACTCGTGCCCGGTTCTCGAAAGGAAAATTAGATGAGAAAACTTGTTAAACTCTGGTTACCCCTTTCAGCAAATTAGGTGCCGCTATTTTTTTTTATTTTTATTTATCGATTATTACATAGCATCTTTCAATAACTAGCGGTGAAGTTACATGATAAATTTATCTGTGGTGGTGATTTAAGCGATTTTTTGTATCATGCATGTTAGACTGGGGTATTAAGCCAGCAAACCGGTTAGGACATATTAGATGAGTTTTATTTGTTTAGCGGTAGAATAAAGAAAGTCGCACATTTATTTGTTTGACAAAAAACTTTATAAGTAACGAAAACTTCCAAGCATCAAGACTCGTGAAACTCGACCAATCTCTTTTGTTAACTCTACCTCGCGATTCTAGCGCATATTCCATTGGTTTAAAAGCCAACACTCATTATAAAATATGTTGGTATTTCTTATTCTCTATTGCATATTTCCGTTCCGGTCGACGAGGGATGCTTACGGATGCTACCGTTCTGTCCATTTCTTCTTTCCCGCTCTGTCTTCGACTTAGGCAATAGGAGGGAAAGAGAGGCACGCGCAACGGTAGAGGGGTACTGTTAAAATTATAATTAGTGCAGAGAACTATCACGAGCATGATTCATTAAACCAACCGTAAGATTGAGTTGTCGCAAAAAAATAAACACTACGACGTGTATGTTGTCACATGGTTTTTCTTATGGGTTCTCAGAGGCACAGGTAACCTATATAATGTAAGCTGACGATCTTCCCCTGTATACTGCAGCTTTGGAGTATACACAGTTAACAAAAAATAGGTATGTAACAGTGTTATTTGTGGACCGGGGCGGCGGCGGCGGCGGCGGCCCAACCAAGCGATTTATAATATTATAGTTATATGATGATTACATGACCTTCTTCTTGTTATTTTTCCTTTTCCATTTCCGATGTCGTAACAGGAGCGATATCTTCAGTTGTGTTGAGGAATGTTGTAAAAACTAGAATGGTGACGGCCGCAGGCATTCTGAAGATATACAAGCAATTCAAGAGATAGTCCTTTTGTGGTTTTATTCGTGTGACAGGTTTAATATTCAGGACTCGGAGAGGAGATTTTACAGTTTACTTTTACCGTCATATTCGCAAACAGTTGCGTTCGTAACATACTGAGATTAGATAATGAAAGAAATTGATGGTGTACGAGATTAGTTATAATTCTCTCTTCTATCTTTCGGTCATAAATTGATAAAACCGCGGGCTTACAAATAGTAATTTATACATAGAATGAGCCGTCGTATAACTAATAAACTTTTAGTTAGAATGTTAGTTTCGTACGTGACATTAATAATTTTCTGTAATATATGTGGGTAAATAAAGTTCAGATTACTACGTGTTATCCAAGTTATTGCTGAATAATGTTACTTGGCGGGGGTCGGCGCCCCCAGATTTGTTCCTTTGTGCCTCTCTCTAGACTAGACCTATACTAACTGGCAGTAATTCTCAAGACGTCAAAACTTATTTATAAATTAACATCTGTATATGCTTTGTAACTAACCTAGTTCATAAATCATAGTACAATTAATAAAATGTGGCAAATATTTCGCTTATACCATTACAATAAACCTAATAAAGCAAATTCACACCAAAGTAAAGAAAATGCTCTAGCTCTAAATTAGCTGTGCCTTTGTCAACCCGTATGGAAAAAATTCGACGTCATATTTGACGCCCTATTTGGAATTTCATTCGCGCGTGACGAGCATTCGTATTTCGTAACTCGTTATTTCTTTATTGTACTCACAGGACACAATACAGATAACTTATGATTCTTAAGATAGAAAAGACATGTAAAAAGGCGAGCTTATCTGTAATAAGAGAGCATTTCATTCATAGCATTCTCTCAGCGTCGGCACATAATCTGAATTGCCTGTTACATACGTGGGAACATCTCGTTTCAACTACGAACTCTGATTGCTACGACATTCCGCTACGAGAGCGTAGGCATTCGTAGCTGCTACGCGGAGGCTTACTGGGTAGGAGCGGGAGCTTATGCTGGCTTATGGAAACGTTTTGCTTGATTGAATACGCTCAATGTATGAATTAACTTGGAAGCAGCGAATTAATACACTTATATTTTATTCCCTGCTAATTCGGGACGTATTAGGTATAATAGATAGATATGAGACAAGCTTTATCGTGATTGACGTAAAATTTAACTCGACTGATCAAGAGAGCTCTGCAAAAAGTTCACTCCGCGAAGAGGCTGTCCAATGGCTGCTTAGGCTACCGGTCTGTGATGTAGACGCTCTATAACGACTAAACGCTACTTAATGAGGGAATCGGCTAAAAATTGGATTGTGTCAGTGTCAAGCTATGATCTTGACACTGACAATCTTGACATTGAAACTTGTTCTTTTTCTACATGTGGATATGTTGGTGCAACAGTAATGCCCGCTACTAAAACGCGAGTCAAGAAGACTATTCTCTGAATATCTTTGACAACTACATTAGTCGCAGGATCTCTTATCAAGTAGTATAGCCAGCCAGGTATAGCTTGGCTTATATGCACGTGCCTCCCAGCAACCTCTTATATGCACGTGCCTCCCAGCAACCTCTTATATGCACGCACGTGCCTCCCAGCAACCTCTTATATGCACGTGCCTCCCAGCAACCTCTTATATGCACGTGCCTCCCAGCAACCTCTTTGGCACTTCAATACCGGATACTTATGTTCTGAATTATTTCAACAAAGCCCGAGTTTTTGCTGTTTTATTCAAAACACAAAGTCTGCTGCAGTTGCAACTTAAAATTGTGAAAGAAGAATTGATCTGGTAAAGTTTAAAGGTTCTTTATTGAGTGAAACCGAAACAGTACCTATAGCTATTTCTTTAACCAATAGGGATGGTAATGGCTAATTACTGCAAATAAATGGGAGAAATTCTAGAATAATTGTCACTTTTTCTAAAAACAATTTTATATGTAAAGGAATAGAATCCAAAGTTGGTCAAGTGTCTTTGGCGTGGTGATAAAAAGTTACGCGATGGTGTAATATACTTTCGATTAGGTTAATAAGGTCATGCTGATTTAGCTGCTCTTCTAATACAGTTGAGTGGTTTTTCCTGTTAAGTTGTGGTTTCTGAATGGTTCTCTCAGAACGCTACAAACTCGTTCGAGCTAGATCCGAAATTCAACCGGAATAGGACTTTATTTCGATCGTTTAATTCCATTTGGACATCCTAAGGCTGGTACAGTTAAAGCATCCGATAGTTACGATCAAAATATCGGTGACAAGGTTAACTTAGTCTAAGGTATAAGGGCCTGCATCACAATTTGTTTGTGAGTTCGAAGCACGACACAATACTCGATTAAACGATATGATTGAACACATGCCTAATATATCATCTTATTACCCGGAAGGTTCACAAATAAAAATGCTTCTCATTTAGGTAAATATAGGGCGTGAATGTTAAAAATTCCTTCCAGATCTACGAAAGTCCCTTAGGAGCATCGCGGTCAAGCGGGTTCATGTAGGACTATAAAAGCCCTTTAAACGCTCCCTAGAGGCGGATGAACCGAGAAAAATAATTTTAGAAGGGGTTTTTTGTTGTTGTTATGAATTTTACGACATTTGAGAACTTATCTTTCTAAAACCTATTTATTTGTAAGAAAGAAATTTCAGATACTTACGTGAAAAAAAAACTTAATGAATAAATACACCGACAATTATACTTACAATTTAAAAAAGTTTAGTCATTCATAGCCTACAAGGACTACAAGTTGTTAAAACTTTATCTAGATTATGTAAAAAGCTTTAACCAACTTTTTTTAAATGCCTACGCCCGTCTTTTGGTATAAAACTTTTCAGCCTGTAATAAACCGTTAACAATTTCAATGCTGACAACAACGACAGATGAGAAAAAGTTTGTTTCTACCCAACAGGGAATCTTTAAAAGTTTTATATATAAAATAAATTTGATTTTAAAAGGTAACTTAGGTCGACGAGACGGCGTGTTAACAATATAAACTCGAGTAAACTTTGGCAACTCCATACAATACTGTATGATAATGATAACACAAGATGCAAGCTATATGTTTAATTGCAAATGCCAATAATGTATGGGTTTTGAGCTGTCAAAAGATTATCCAATCGCATAATAGAATATAGTTACTCCACCTTAGTTTATTATCTAAACTTACGGTACTGCTTTGAAATCTAATCTACTTAATTAACAATCTAATTCCGACATCTGGCAAAGTCACCGTAGACAGTTGAGTGGTTTGAAACTCCTCACATCAACAGCCCTGAATATTCAGACCTGTGGTGCTGAGCTCTGGTAGAGACTAATACATATTGTACGTACTGACGCAACGAGAAACCACCAACTCAGTCTAAACTTGTACCCTTCTCGAGTGTGTAAAGTGACCCCCTTTGCGTAACATGTGTAATTTGTTTTGACCCTTCCATGATGTTGTTGCTTTGATTTAGGGTTTCATATTGGAACAAAGATCCTGATCCATTAGTTTGATTAATGCATTTGTTCGCTTATGGCCAACTTAGCACACCGTCCACTGTATTGCACATCTTCATTATTTAACACACTGTATAATTTCAATTGCTGTAAGGATGAAATGATGGAATGGACGAAATATTCATATCCGATTTTCGGAAACTCCCACAGATTAATCAATCAAACGCCAGATAAGTTTCAGAGCATTTCAATATTTTGCAACATTTCATGAAATATACGTGGGTATCAATTGTGCATCCCCTCGTTTGACCAAAGGAATGTTTTGTTTAGTTCATGCATGACTGCCATTGTAATGAGAATAAGTTTAAAAATTGTAAAGTAAACTCATGTGTCTATATAGTAAATGAAGGTTTTATTTTTTCCTTTACACAATATCGAGGGCAATTCAATTCAATTCAATAATTTATTGTTCAAAATAACAGGGTTTACATGATTAAGGTCCCTGCCTCCCAAAGTAGGAAAAACCTGTATCATGGGAGACAGTTACTTCCCAGTGGGAACATATTTTATTTTGTACAAAATTAGGTACTTAACAATTTTAAGCTTTATCTAGGTAATTAAAAGAGATAAATCTACAGAAAAAATAAAATAAAAATATAATAAAAATAAAACTAATTGTTATTATTACGAGTATATAGAGAGTGTGTAGTGTAATGAGAGTGTAGAGCGTAAATGTAGAGTGTAGTGTGTGTATGTTAATTTGTGTGTGTTGTGCATGTGTAGTTGGTGAAGGAAAGGAGGGGGAATCCAGAAAATTATGTGGTATTCTAATTTGAAATGTCAAGAAGCTTCTCTGTGTCTCCGTAGGAGAGCCTCAACAGCCATTTTTTAATTAATGGTTTGCAGACGGTTTTGGGTAGGTGATAAAGCTCGATGTCGATAAAGGGCAGATACAGATTTAAAAAAGATTTAAAAGATTTAAAAGATTTATTCGTAATTACAGGTCACATTTACAGTCTTGAGACCAAATCATGTGAGAGTTAACAATAGCAATGACATACACACATATATATATATTATAAATGTACAGATACATTCTCGTGTGTCGTATAAATTTGTACAGTACCGGCAATCCTCCGCACCCTTTGTATGCCGAGACCGTTTGATGTCGGCCTCTGCGTCAACCACGTCGCCGTCGTCCTTATGTACTCCCTTCGTCTTACAGATTGGAGCTCCGGAATGTTACTTCCTGGACCCATATTTGTGTTTACTCTTGGCCGACGATGATACATCCTTCGATATCATCGATTCGCACGAAAATAAGAATGACATAGTTCTAGGCCGACGACTGCTGTGTCCTCAGACTATGAAACTATGGGTTAATCCTCTGAAGTTAGACAGTGTGGGGGAAGACAATAATATTCACAAACAACAATAATATTAATATATAATATTTACAAAGAAAAGGATCACCCGCCATTGAAATGCATAAAATTTAATGTGCAGTCATATCAATAATGGTTGTTTTCTTTCAAATATTGGCTAATTCCGCTCATCGTCGTGTCGCGATTTTTTTGTGCCCATGGCCCTTTCTAATACTCAACCACATATTCAATTAATTATTCATGTACAGGGTTCGAACCAAACCCAACTTGTCATATTGTTCAAATATGTATTAGGATGCACGATTAACGTTCTGATTTGACAAGCTGATATTTAAAGTCACCCGCCATTGAAATGATTTGTCATTTCGTTTCTACTTCTTCTTTCCCACTGAGTTGAAGTGCCTGCACTGCATTTCCCGTGCACCTCTTATTTCGCTTAATTGTGTTTGTGTTTTTAAATGGATATCATCGGATATAAGCTAAGCATGCTTTTATCTCTATAACCTTCTTCTTTTACGTCTTATTCTGTAGTTTGCCTCAGCATTGAAGTATCAAAAATTGGTTTTACGATACGAAGTCTTTTCACGAAATTCATCAGATCAAGAGTCTTAATACAATAGTTTATAAGGTAAATAAATGAATCTCAATATTATCCATGAGCAACATTCTTTCCAAATATTGTCGAAAATATATGATTCCGAAGTCACGTTACTTACACAATAGACAGTTATAACAAAAGTGATACGCCTCGATTGTCTCCACGTGATCCTGAATAAAATATTATTACCAAGGTCTTTCCAGAACAGTACTTGCGAAAAAGCAGCTGAAACTGAAATAAAATATTTCCTCAGAGTCCCATTTGTTATAAGCGACGAGTAACAAACAACACAGTACTTTTGCAGGATCCGGTCTTTTTTCGTTCTGTTGTTTCGAGAGCTGTTATGAAGTAAATAGTTCGACTGCTTCCATGAATTCTATTTTTGTTTTCATGACAAAAAGACAATCTCACTGCACTCCGTCGAACTTTTTAGTACCCATCTTGAAACTTAGTAAAATAATAGAGTGTACTTCCGGGAATGCAAAGATAAATGAATAAACTAAACCCGAGAAATTATTTTCGAGAAATCTCGAGGTCTGAATAAGTTACATTCCCTAGCTGAATGATAATAGCTGTTGTTTTAATCAACGAAACCGTTTGATAAGGGTTGTTTGGGGTGCTTAGTCAGTACATGTGTATTATGTACATATGTGTGTTTGTACAATCATAAGTTTCTTGATGAAAGCTGTTACAATATAATGGGTTCTATAAATCCGCCAGGTGTGTATATCATTCCCAAATTCCGTTCATAAAAGCGTCACGTTCAAAACCTCGTGCCAATCTACACGGTACTGAAGAACCTTAACCTCACTTACCTAAACGATGCTTACACTAGAAACATGAGTCAATTAGCCATACAGCATTCAATGAGTCTGCCCAACGACCGTGACCTACAACGCGGTGGAAATTGAATCGCCGAATAACGTGGCCATTACTATGTTTGCAATGTACGTACACACATTCGATGTAATAATGGTGGAAAGTACAAGGTGGAAAGCTTCACGCTGTTTCCGATAAGCGGCGGTTGAGGCAGACCTGTGCCCACGTTTCGGCAGTTATTAAAAACACAATTTTGCTTGATAAAGGGCTCTAGTTCGTCCCGCAGTTGTGGAGGGATAAAGGGCTCTAGTTCGTCCCGCAGTTGTGGAGGGATAAAGGGCTCTAGTTCGTCCAGCAGTTGTGGAGGGATAAAGGGCTCTAGTTCGTCCCGCAGTTGTGGAGGGATAAAGGGCTCTAGTTCGTCCCGCAGTTGTGGAGGGATAAAGGGCTCTAGTTCGTCCCGCAGTTGTGGAGGGATAAAGGGCTCTAGTCGTCCCGCAGTTGTGGAGGGATAAAGGGTTCTAGTCGTCCCGCAGTTGTGGAGGGATAAAGGGTTCTAGCTCGTCCCGCAGTGGTGGAGGGATAAAGGGCTCTAGTTCGTCCCGCAGTTGTGGAGGGATAAAGGGCTCTAGTTCGTCCCGCAGTTGTGGAGGGATAAAGGGCTCTAGTTCGTCCCGCAGTTGTGGAGGGATAAAGGGCTCTAGTTCGTCCCGCAGTTGTGGAGGGATAAAGGGCTCTAGTTCGTCCCGCAGTTGTGGAGGGATAAAGGGCTCTTGTTCGTCCCGCAGTTGTGGAGGGATATGGAGATTACACTACTAAGGCTGGATTTTACCAACAAAAAGTTATACGAGAATAACTATCCCGGGGATAATTTGTATGACAATGACAGTTCAAAATGAGGTGATCTGATCTGGTGTCTATGAAAAAGTAGAAGATAATCTCGAGTAAAAGTTACTCTTTCGTTGATAAAATTCGCTCTAAATCGGCTTGATGCAGTATCTCTACTATCATGCATGGGTAACGCATTGGACTTAGAACTAAACAATGCCTGCTCAGGCTTAGGGATATTGGATCAAACTCACTTGAATACCCCATTGTCCTGTGTCTTAGATATCTGCTTCACACACCCGTCATATTCGAGAGGAACACAAGGAGTTTCAAAGACAAGGGAATTAGTTACAAACATTGTTCCCATTTCGGTACAGACTACCGTGTTGCCATAAAGGTAAATTTTTAATTTGTACCTTTTTGAAATGCAAATTGATTGCTTGCAACCCCACATGTATTCCCCTTGCAACTTTTAACCATCTCAGACCTGGATGCACGCCCCACTGCCCACTACTCAAACTTTGACTGTTACTCAAAGTCCCGCTGTCGCTGTCTCTTGCTCGGAAAATACGGAACCTTTCAGCGGCACTTAATTTGAGTAACACCTACTCAGAGGGATCTGATGTCCATGAGCCTTCGTGACAGGCAAAGCAAACTGAAGAGTGAGCATACGCGATGATTATCAAAAGCATTAGTTGGCCCACTCTCTCTAAACGAAAGTGAGAGATGCCATTTCACAGTTATCACACGTTTGTCTTGGTCACGGGTGGCGCCTGCGCTATTTATTTAGCATTTACAGGGTTCCCTATTGTTGCGAAGCCATTGCAATTACTTAAGTCCGTCTATCAACGGGCTGTAGATGAAATAATCAACCGTTTTAATTTTGAATGAGCTCACCAATCATGGGCTAGCCCTCTGTCACTGGGTAAATTAAAGGCATAATTGTGCTTCTGCCACCCCGTATGGGAAAATACGAGATGCTATGTTATGTTGTTATAGGATTCCCGGCTTTACTAAGCCACTACTAAGTCCGTCTGTCAGTCAGCGGGCTGTAGACGTGATCAACTGTGATACATGCAGGGATTTGAAATTTTCTTTCAGGCGCTAGGTGCCTATTTAACAATCTACCGATTTCTCATCATCACATTATCGCCAAAAAAAAACACGCTTATTAAAATATTAAAAAGCGTCCTTGTGTGTTCAAAGAGTTGTTTTCTGCGTTATTGCTTGTACGATGGTACGGAACCTATTGTGTGCGAGTCCGATTCGCACCGATTTTTTTCTTTTCATCCTAACAGGCTTATGAATCTTATGATTGAAAACGTGGCAATAAATTTCGCTGAGTAACGACATCGCATGATCTTATTGTTAATTGATTTGCAATAAACTAGGACTTGAGATTTACGACTAATTTTCAAGTAGTATTTAGCGGGTTTTCCAACTGCAGTAAAGATTAGAGTAACGTTGATTAAGAATTAAATTGATTGGAGTAGATACTTGTGTTCTTTGTTCGTGATAATATCTAGAAAAAGATAACTTAGTTCCGGAGTTTCACTCCTCAGAGAGCGTTTATCTGAGGCATTTTACATTTCACACGTACCTACTACATGTGTCAAATTATTTTTATATCTGTCCCTGTATTCCGGGCCTTAATGTATTTATTATATTTATTTCGGATTCCAGTAATTTAGATTTGGATTAGCTACTGAGCACAATGTAGTGTAATACAAACATTTAATCTTGTTTGATACTATAAGACAGCTCGAAAGCATTCGATGCAGGTACTGTCTATACAGTCGGTAAGAAAACTTTTCCCCATGGCCACCTGTCTATTTTTTTGTGTATGTTTAGCCACATTACGTTCTTCTATAGGAAGGACTACACGAACTGCTATAAAAACTGATTTACTGGTAAGTAGATAGGTAACCGTCATTGAAGCGCTTATTACATTACGCTGTCGGCAGGGCACGATTTATATAGACGTCTCACTCTGATGGAAAGACTAGAAAGAGACAGTGAGTCAGACAGGGCCCTGCCGACAGCGTAGTCTAATAGGCCCATTAGTCTCAGAAATATCATCAAAGCAATATACTCGTATCATACGTCCAAGCATCTGCTTTATAATTACGTGTCGTAGAGAAGATTTTTATCTGAGCTGGTGGACATTAGAAGTTGTGAAAAGATATACTATATTTCTAATGAAAGTAAGGGATGGGATAAACTAAAAAGCAATTAATATGGGTCCTTTTCAACATTATGTAAAACTGTGCTGAATCACAGTGAGATCGTAAATCTTTGCTAACTGTTCTCATTTGTCTGTGTCTCATTAATTAAGGAAAATTTAAATGAAACTGTAACCTTCAGGCTTTTTATAGCAGTGTCATTTAGATCAAATTGTCCCTCTACTTGTTTTTAAGTATTATCTCTTTATCACGACTGCCTTAAGTATGACGCAACCCTTTAGCCTTTACCCTTTTTGACATGTTTTCGGAGCCTCTACCTAACCTGCCTACGAGTACACAAACTTCATAAGATCACTGGGTATTAACAAAATTCTTAAACAAAAAGGACCGCAACATTTTAACGTTTAATTTAAATGCATCCATTTAATTTATCATACATTTAATGTATTTAGGTCTCTCTCTCTCTCTCTCTCTCTGTCTTTCTCTCTCTGTCTCTCGCGTTCACTCTAGTTAGAGTTTTCTCGCCGAGCGCACACAAGATGGCGCCAAGTGGAGCGCGGTGGCAATCAGGCTGTGTCCGAGAGACGCGTGCGCAGGCAGCCCACAATTATATACTTAGATCTTGTTATATTATTACTAGCAGTTAGTTTAGTAGAATGCGCCCATGATTTTACTTGTGCGAATAACTATTCAGATGGTTTTGGGGAGCAATGGCCGAAATAATGTAATCAATTAATTTCTTAATTAATGGCGATGGCGGTCTAACAACTTAGGTTAATTTCGCCATGTCACGTGTTTTTTTAGATTTCGCTGTATTTTGACTGCCACAGTTCAGTTCAGTTCAAAATTTTTATTGACCATAAAATCATACATATTACTTAGTCAACGTCAATATAATATTATTATTTTTGTATACTACCGCCCGTTCGGAAGTTGTGGGCTTAGGGATGGAGCAAAGAAGGGCAAGAAACCTCCCCCATACCTCTTTTAAAATATCAGAGCCTTAAAAATACAATGTTATGTATTTCTACTTAAGTCTAAGGAAATACACCGAGGAGAGACGTACTGACTCAGTCCATCGCCCCTCTTTGGATTTCTGTGCGCTGAGATGGTAAAGACCATGCAGTTTTGTCATCTAAATATTCTTTTACACTGTAATATGACTTCTTCAATAAGCCGTTTTTGACATAGTTTTTGAACCTCCTTTCTGGTAGGTCCGTTGCTTCATTAGGTATTTTATTATAAAAACTAACACATACTCCCATAAAAGAGTGAGCAACCTTACTGAGTCTGAACGCGGGCATAGCAATCTTATTTCTATTTCTAGTGCTAATACTATGATTATGACCTAAAGTCTTAAATAAACCTATGTTTTTTCTGGTATACATGATATTTTCATAAATGTATTGACAGGTAACAGTAAGTATATTGATATTTTTGAATTTGTCCCTTAGTGATTGCCTAGCATCTAGTTGATAGATAGCCCGAATGGCCCTTTTTTGTAAGACAAATATTGTGTTTATATCTGCCGCTCTCCCCCAAAGCAGTATTCCGTAAGACATAATACTATGGAAATAACTAAAGTAAACCAATCTGGCAGTTCCTACATCTGTGATGTGTCTGATTTGCCTGACCGCATAAGCAGCTGAGCTAAGTCTTCGTGAGAGACTAGTTACATGAGGACCCCATTGAAGTTTCGAGTCTATAGTGATTCCAAGGAAAATTGTTTCTTCAACGAGGTCTAGTCTTTCCGTTCCTATGCTTATACTCGTGTCCACCTGCCGCACATTCGGTAAACAGAATTTGATACATTTTGTCTTCTTCGAGTTTAATAAAAGGTTGTTTACATTAAACCAACTTAACACATGAGAGAGCGTACTATTTGCATCGTCTAGAATTTCTTGTTGTCTTTTCACCTTAAAGATAATGGATGTGTCATCAGCAAATAGTACAATCTGAGTCATTTTCTCCACCATATACGGCAGGTCATTCACGTAAACTAAGAAAAGGAACGGACCCAGAATAGAGCCTTGGGGGACACCAATATTCATATGCGTTCCGGTAGACTTATTTCTATTTATATCTACTTTTAGTACTCTGTCTCCAAGATATGATTCCATCAATTTTAAAGCATTGTCTTTAATACCATAGTGTTGCAGTTTGAGCAGAAGGGTTTGATGATCCACACAGTCAAAGGCCTTGGAAAGATCACAGAATACACCAACAGCATCCTGTGATCCCTCCCACGCACTATAGATGTGTTGTACTAGTGCTACTCCGGCGTCAGTTGTTGATCTACCTTTAGTGAAACCAAATTGTTTTTTGTGGAGTAGCACTCTTCGATCATATATTAGGGTATATATGATCGAAGCTGCCACTACATGAAGGTATCGAGAACCCTTGGGAGAGGGCCTTAATATTGCTATTTATGTGTAAATAACATCGAGCCAAAGACTACAAGAAAACTCTCACCATTTGCTCCTATTCTTTGCGACACACATACGTATATACAACGTGTGTGTAAATAATACACAAGCTATACCTAATTGAAGAGATATAGACACAATATGTAGATGCATATCTGTTTGTCTCGCGGTGACTGCGTAATAATAGGTTCCGAAGGCGTTCGTGGAAATATGTCCACGGTTCTTGGAAAACTCCAATCGATTGTATGATACTAAACGAACGCAGACTTTTACGTAATTAACACCACATTTTAAATTATTATCATGATATGGTACTGGACCATGGATGATTTAATTATAATGCACACTTGTATACCGTTTTTCACTGAAGGTGGCAAAGTAGTGGTAGTCATAATATCGTCTTGTAATAGCTAAAAATAATTACAATTAAATAATTACTTTGATTCGCTGACAATCAAGCTGGCGGTAATGCCCCCTGTTTCCTGTATTAATTATTTTGAAATGTTGTTTAATGACCACCACACTGACAACAACAACAACCACTGATCAGATTGGCCCAGGACCACGATAGATGGCGAAGAGGATAAATTAACTCAGATAGACACTGGCCAAGAAGCGCGGGCCCGCTTTGTGGGACATGACAGCTTCACAAATTCCTTGCGTTTGACACCCCTGCCCCGCTATTGCTCCGCCACCGACCACCAAAGTGCTGAAGCCTGTCTTCGGTTTCCCACTCTACTAACTGCTGACTCTCTGTTGTTCCACAGAAGTGACGGTGACCTACCGGCGCGGCCTGCCCGTCATCACCGTGCCGCTGCCGTCGCGCCGGGAACGCTGCCGGTTCACGCTGCGACCCGTCTCGCAGACTGTCGGTGACCTACTCGAACAGGTATGTCGTCATACTCAAAGTCAAAGTCTTTCGTTAAATATATATGAAAACACAAGTATAAATTATCTACACAATATGCTATCAAACCAGAAAATCTACACAGCCAAATGGCCAAAGTGTCCAAATGATGGCAAATATAGAGCAGCTTTATTGACCGAGCAAGCGAAGCGTCTCCGTTTCAGGATTGGCCAAAAATGCTTTCGTATGTTTGTTTGTTCTCCTCTACAGGGCGCATTTCTCAACGGCTCGATGGATATTAACAAATGAGGTGTCGTTGGATTCGTAAAGACCATGAGAGTGAAACAGACTATATAATTTTAGTAAAAAGTCAATAGGTTGTATTTTAGATCGCAAAATGTAGTTTACAAAGTTATTGGTGCGGCTACTTTCATACTGCATGTACGTAACCAGGTATATTCATAAGTTAGTATGTGTTATTGAAAGAAAATTATTGTGTGTTAGCAGTAAACCTTTCCCACCGACATACTCGCGAGGTCTACAGCTCACAGAGCCACTAGTACTAAATGGGGGCATACAGTTTTGAACACAGAGCACTAAAAGAGCACTATGAAGTTCTAGTAGCTAGCGAGCCATTTTATAAATTCCCTAAAGTCCTCGTGTAAAATATGCGCCGATACGTTATAGTATAACGTTATACCAATGATGTTATGTTAGCACACGTTTGACGAAATTGGAAAATCTTTTAATTCACAAAGGCCTGACCTTAACCACAGAAGAGATAATAGTACTCCGTACTTAACATCAATTTACTATTTTGATTAACTTATTTAGCGTGTTGCACTAGGTCTACCTGTTGTTTAATTATTTCCTGTCAATCCTAGGTTCGCTGAGAGAAATCTCTTGTTAGAGGTCGCCTTTGTACATGAATTAGTTTACCATTGTAAAATGTTTTAAACGCCTTTTCCGATTCGGTACTGATTAGGGATTACGATTAACTAATCGATGACGATGTTTAATGCAAAATAGCGGCACCTTATTGACTGATGGAGGCACGTGATTGTCTGTTTGTTAATTGCTCTATTAGCTAATCTTAACCTTGGATAGGCGTTCCGGAAACCGAATGTATGTTTTGAACCTGCTAGAGCTTTTACAAAACTCCAAACTGCAATCACGCGCCTGACTACCGACCGCATTTAGGCTGGATTTTACCAACAAAAAGTTATACGAGAATAACTATCCCGCGGATAATTTGTATGACAATGACAGTTCAAACTGAGGAGATCTGATCTGGTGTCTATGAAAAAGTAGAAGATACTCTCGAGTAAAAGTTACTCTTTCGTTGGTAAAATTCGCTCTCACCCACACAAGCATATCGCAAACGAAGGAGAGCGCGTCATTTCAGTTTGTTTGAACAAGCTCTACTCTGTGTCTCCAGCTGAAGGCAGAAGACCGGGGCGTGGAGCGCGCGGCGGCGCTGGCGGCCGACGAGCGCGTGCGCATCGCGGCCAGCGACACCATCGAGTCGCTGCTCGAGGCTGACTTCCGACTGATTGTGAACGATACGGAGTACTATGTCAAGACGCCGGCGCAGGTGAGTGTCACGTGCGGGCTGGCTAGGCACAGTCGGCCAGTATCCAATGCAGGTCGGTAATCAAAAGCTGGCACGTTCAACACCATGCACTATACACGTCGTTCGTTGCGCTTGAGTAGTGTCTGTGAATAAGCGCGCGGCGTAACGTTGCACTGCATGGGCATCAGGAATAGTCTCTCCCGCGCGCGTTCAAACTTATGAGCATGAAGGAGGCTGTTATTGTTTTGCTTTTGCTACCGCTTATAGATATAGTGTGATCTTTTTTGACTTCTCGGACATGTCAATCGAAGCGCGTTATTGTTATTTACCTACTAGCTGACCCGGCAGACTTCGTACTGCCTCAATCGATAAATAAAAGACCTAAAATTTTGTATAAATTAATTTCAAAACAAACAAAACTTTATGCAGCGGTAATAAATTGCAAATTGACTCTTTGACGTTAGGAACACACCTAAATTGCTCAGACAACAGTGAGTGATTATAATTTAATATGAACTTTATTGAATAGCAATAAAGTTCAAATTGACTCTAGAAAACGATTAACTCTAGAAAACGTTTGTATGGGAAATAGAAAAGGGCTGTTTTTATGGTTTTCCCGGAAATTATTAGATTTTTTCTCGCCTTTTAAACCTTCCCTAGACCTCCACGAACATTTCAAGACTAAGATAAGATAGATCCGTTCAGCCGTTCTCGAGTTTTAGTGAGACTAACGAACAGCAATTCATTTTTATATATATAGATTTCTAGTTTTCAAAATACTGTATCTTGAAATTGCTTTAGGGTCTGTACTGTTAACGTGCCGGCTCTAAATAACTGACCGTACGACATTGATCTTTCAACTGTGGGAGTAAAGAATGCTCTTGCTCTAGCTCTACCCCTTTGTTCGTTTGATTTAACCCTATGCGGGTGAGCGCCGCAAGCGAGGTCAATCCCATAGTAAATCCCGCGTGCGTGTTGAAACCAGCATGCCGCTAAAAAGGGTCTTAGACGGAATATGACGATATATCAAGATGTTTTCCATCACCTTCAGAGCGTCTTTATAGAGCACTGAGCCAGAGTTTATGGTAAATACTTGCAGGGATTAACTTTCTTAATGTATACTAAACTAACTAAACTTACCGCGCATAACTATAGAATCTTCATGAAAACTTAGTACATGGATACATGGATACTCCTGATAATATACTCATGTTATAGTTTAATCTTTGTGGACTATCCATCAAAACTTTCCTTTTAATAAAAGCTGCTGTTCGATTTTCCATTAGCCTACGAAAGTTTCCCGCCGGCCGAACTGATTTATCTATTCCTGAACCTCCCATTTCGGGTCAAGGTTCTTTTTATTGGTCAACATTTGGCAGGCTTCGAGTTTTATGGTTGACTATGAAAGGCGCTGGCTCTGGCTTTTAACTTCCAATGAGTTGGACTAGTCGGAGGAGAACAGGAACTGACGTATTTTAACCGGATTAGAATATATGAATGAATGAGGCGGCATTCGTAATCTTGGTAATGTCTATCTGAACAACAACTTCGTGTAAGCGAAGTGTACGATACATATAGTCTATTCATCCTTAATTGTCCAGAAGTTACAAGTTAAGTCAATCGGAAACTCATTCATGATAATTATATAAAATTCGAAATTAATTTCATTTGGTCAACATTTAATTCTATTAGATCTAGACAGTTAATTTTCAAAACTCCATTCACTAGAAATGTCAGTTTTTTTGTTCGCCAGTAAAAAAATATATTGACAAGTAAGGTTAAATGGACCATACTTAGTTATTTTCCACATCCAATGGAATTATATACAGGTCTTCCCCCGCTCAACTATCTACCTTTTCCTTTCCCAATGGTTGTCTGGAAGAAATCTCTCGTTAGAGATAAGCTCGCCTTTGTACATTGTTTAAGTTTTCTGTATGCCATTCTTGTGTAAGTACCTACAATAAAGAAATTACGAAACATTTTGCATGTTACTTATTCTATAAAACCATCACACTTATATTTCATAGAACATACATACATACATACATATGCTCACGCCTTTTTCCCGGAAGAAGGGTAGGCAGAGACTAAAGACCTCCACTTGCTACGATCCTGGCAAACATCTCTCGCTTCCTCCACATTCATAAGTCTCTACATACGTGCTCGCAGTTACATGACGTTTAAATTACTAATTTATATGCTCGCATGACTCCTCCCATCTAAACAGCCTACCGTCTTACATCCAGCCATGACCCCAGAGTCAGCTCTGACCTCCATAACTATGATATTTGTGGGGTAGGCTCCAACTTGGATAAGTTTGGATAGATGCCAAGGGACTGTCTTTGGCCAGTTTAGCGAGGTTTTAGCGAACGTTGAGCAGCGAAGAAATGCTTTGCAAAAATGAGATAGATAAATTATTACGGTCCTCTATCTTTCCTCTATCAATATTTTTGTCATAATTTGGTATTGAAAATAAAATATTATAGTCCGTCAAATATAGGCAAAATATATCCTATACCGATGAACCTTGAGATTAATGCGGTGCGTGTGTGAGCAATACTAGTAGTCGCGATTTCATAAAGTTGTGCACTGACTACAAAAATTGGTGATTTTCAACCTGAACGCGATTGTACCAAATCTCTATTATCCGCACGTTTCTTCAATGCAGACGAAAGAGCAACTAAAGTTCTGTATTTCATAATTCATAATTTCTTTTTTGCACACAAAAAGTTACATAGGACAGTAAAAAACAAAGAAAACGTGTACTAAGGCGAGCTTATCTCTAATAAGAGATCTCTTCCAGCAAACCAAATAGGGATGAGACAGGTGGATTGCTGTCTTGATATTTGTGTCAAAACCTCTTCCCAGGTTTGAACGTTGAAGTGATAGTTAATTTTAAACTACTATTAAAGTACGGAATGCCGGCATTAGTTAGTAGCGAGCAACGATAAAGTTTTAAGTGCCGCATCATTACTACTATTACTACTACTACTACTGATTTATAAACCTTCTGTTCCGGCACTGAAAAGTTATTCAGTCTAATGCGAGTGTGTATCGTTCGTTCGTTCGTTCTAAAAATGCTATACATGGTTCTCACGAATAGAAAAGTCTGTATTTGTAAACATAATTTCTCCAAAACACTCAAGTGTCAAGAATTTTATGAGCCTGTTAGACAAGCATATCTCTCAAGCACTTTTATACTTGACAGATAATTTCAGGACTCTGCCCCTGTTACGAAAGATTGATCTCGGAATTGAAGTGAAGAGTGTCTGGGGTCCGACCTTCGTCGGCTATAATCCCTTTTCCCTTGTTTAAAGGATTTCCTGTAGATGATGGGGGAATACTGATAAGCGGCTTAATTTATTGTCTTTCGGAAATTATTTTACTTAACTCAAGGGAATTATTTTACGAAGAGGGACCTTAAGACAAAATGTGTTATCCTGGCTTAAATAAATAGTTATAAACAATAAACAAATATGTATTTCTACACCCCACCTTACCCAATTTCCGATATTTCACCTTCTATCAAGCGCGGTCTGTACCACTCCTTATTACATACTATATGTATAACATATTAATTACTGCAAATCAAACGGTAATAAACCAATTTTATTATTATGATCAAACATAGATGTGAGTGGTTCTTGGTTAGATTACAACTAATTAAACATCCTTGACGACAAATACATATGGGGCTGTAAATAGCGGTATAACGACGGATTAGATCTGATGTCAACAGAAGTGCTCGTAGGTACATATAGCGGGTAAATAATATTGCTTCCGAATGAAAAACTAAATTATATGACTGAAATACTTTCCAAAAAGTCGATCGAGAGGTTTTCGCTAGTATTTTTTTTCTGGAGATTTAAGTATTTCAGTTAGGTTGGACTTTGTTGGCTCGTTTAAACACCAACCCTCAAAATGTTAAATTCCGCTGGCAACAAAGTCAAGTCAAATCAACGACTTTTTTATTTTTATTGACCATAAAATCATACAGATTGCTTAGATTGACCATAAAATCATACAGATTGCTTAGGACAAACAAAACTAAAATACTGACTATAGCAACATATAATATGTTATGACGAAGAAACCCGCAAAGGTGGCATAATGGCAAAACACTTCCTCCTACATTGCAATATTTCTCTCAGCATTTTACAGTTTGATATATTGCAAAATGTATTTCTATTTAGAAAACCAAGCCGTTAAACTGAAGGATTTACGTATTTCCGAATCCAATGTGTTGTGTAAAACGAAACAGTCCCATGACTTTAAATCTGTTCTTAGGGTTCCGTAACCGAAGGGTGCCAAACAGGACCTGTTACTAAGCCTCCTCTGCCCGTCCGTTTGTCCGTCTGTCTGTCTGTCTGTCTGTCTGTCTGCGGTCGGTATCTCATGAACCGGAATAGGTTAGAGAGCTAAAATCACAGAATGTGTATTTTTGTTGCCGCTACAGCAACAAATGTTGCACTACACACAATTTTATAAATTAAAGGAAGTCTACATACAAGTGCCGTGTTCCACACAGAATGCAAAAAAAAACCGGCCATGTGCGAGTCGGTCTCACGCACGATCATCATGTCTGTTGTATGAGAGCCCCTTTAATATTTATTATAATCTGTTTTATTTTTATTTGTTGTTATAGCGGCAACAGAAATACATCATCTGTGAAAATTTCAACATTCTAGCTATCACGGTGAGATACAGCCTGATCTATAAAAACGGCAAAAAAGTCATGTCTTTTGTATGGGAACCCCCTTTAGTATTTATTATAATCTGTTTTTTAGTATTTGTTGTTATAGCGGCAACAGAAATACATCATCTGTGAAAATTTCAACCGTCTAGCTATCACGGTTCATGAGATACAGCCTGGTATGAAACGGCCATGGCCTGACAGACAGACTGACGGACAACGGAGGCTTAGTAATAGGGTCCCGTTTGTTTTTAGGGTTCCCTACAAAGCCCTAACCCTAAAAACATCTGATAGAAGTGCTTATTTGAAATTTGCTTTATTTTTTTGTGCGATGGTACGGAGGCCTTCGTCGGCTATGCCGACTCGCCCTTGGCCGGATTTATTAAACTCACTTTATTATAGAGTGGGAGGTGTAGCGATTTCCGGTCACGCTCTCCTCAAACGGAACCCAATTCGCACGTATGAATAATTTCAAACTTTGTCGCAGTATGTGTGTTGAATTGAAGTTTGTATGTGTGTGTCCTGAAAGCGGTTGAATTTGAGATCATTGCATTTAGACTGCGCTCTATGTACCCACTGTTCCATATTTTTTAACTAACTAAATTAAAATAATACATAGCTAACTTGGTAATCTTCTATGAGTGCAGCAATTATTTGAAACTAAATAAGTATTAAATTCAGTTATTTTACTGCGTTCACCATAATTCAACAGAATGTTATGTTTAGTACACGCACTCGTAAGTCCATTTGATTATGTCTTATGAGTTCATACATAAACAAACAAATCATTTTACATACAGAGACATTCATTGCTTCTGACCCCACACTAGAATACCGTGTGTCGTGGGAACCAGAAACAGCGACATCGACATCAAAAACATTTATTTATTCATTTATTCATTACAATAACAATTCATGATATCATTACAGGTGTTTGACCCAATTCAATATCATATAATATCTTAATAGAACTATTAAAACATAACCTTTATGTACAGGCACACACATTGCTAGGTCTTATATACATTGTAAATTAAGTTGAAGTTTCAATTAATTATAATAATATTATTATTAAATACCATAACTATAAAAAATATCACCATCCTATCTAATTATACCTATTCTAATTACATGTCAATATAATAAAATTTAAATCAGTCATTTAGTCAAATAATTATAAGCATTTTCTTGGAACTTTGCCAGTGAACAATTAAATATGTCAATTTCTATTGCAATATAATTCAAGGTGCGAAGGGCTACAGTCAATGGGGCAAATTTTAATATGTTAGTTCTGCATAGTGGAAGAGAAAATAATTGATTACGGCGCGCTTGTCTAAGGTGCGCGTTGGGGACTTTCAGGCAAATACATTCCAAGAGTCTCGGATTGGGCAATCTACCTCGAAATACTTCCCACGCATAGGTGACCAGGGCTACATGCCTCCTTACATCCAGCCTGTAATATCCTATCATTCCTAGT
This sequence comes from Argyresthia albistria, assembly GCA_963457715.1. Taxonomy (NCBI): domain Eukaryota; kingdom Metazoa; phylum Arthropoda; class Insecta; order Lepidoptera; family Argyresthiidae; genus Argyresthia; species Argyresthia albistria. The sequence continues at coordinate 11,075,188 of OY735256.1, read as the reverse complement.
AGAAACAACGAGGGGTACATTGCTGGGTAGAGCGGATATGTACCATACTGTCTGAAGTACATATTATTCTGTAGTTTTTCGATCATTTCTGTGTACTTAGTCTCCTGAGGGTGCCATACCATACCACTGTATACTAACCTACTTCTTACCAGTGTGCTATATAACGTCCTTATTGTATTGAAGTTGTTAAAGTTTTTCGATTGACGCAACACAAAACCCAAAATTTGGAAAGCTTTCTTACAGATATTAATTATGTGGTCACGGAAGTTTAAATCACTTGTCATGCGGACACCCAAATCGCTTATCGAGGTGACCCTAGCCATTTGGACTCCGTCCATGTTATAATCGTAACGTTGAGGAGTTATAGCACGAGTATATGTCATCAAGCTACATTTTGATACATTAAAGTAGAGCTTGTTCTTCCTACTCCACTCAACCACACTATCTATGTCACACTGTAGTTTCTCGCAGTCCTCCCTATCATTCACTGTCCTGTACAACTTCAGATCATCTGCGAACAGTAGACAATTTGATTGCTGGACAACGTCTGGTAAGTCATTTATCATCAGTATGAATTCTAGTGGTCCCAAGTTGCTGCCCTGACTCACGCCTGATGGTGTCCTATACATTCCTGAGGTATTCCCAGCGTATTCAACATATTGCTGGCGATTTGTTAGATAGTCAGCAAAAAAAGACAGCAAAGCGGGCGTAACATGAAATCATCATCATCTCATAATTTAAACCTTCAGTAAGAAAACACGAGATACTAATTTTCATACATGACATAATGTACATACATTATGTATGAACGTAGTGTCTCGTATTTTATGTGTATTAATACCAGACAAAGTTAAAATCATGTTTATCGCCGTGTAGATAAACACGGAAGCATACTTAGAGCCTCCCTTGTCCTTGTCAGTGTGAGCAGTTTCGCTTTTATGCTGCAACTTTGTGTCTTTTGCCGTGTTTTATATGAAAACTTCGACGACTTACTCTCTAGTAGACTCAGAAATGCATCCTTTCCTTGATGAACTTAGAAGTTTTCACTTCGTCAAGGGTATTTAGATTTCAAGTTATATTGCTAAAGTTTGCCTCAGCAGTACTATGAGTTTGCGGGAGTAGGAAAATATTCCTACCCCCGCACACTCTTAGTGCTGCTGTCAAATATGACATATTGAAGTGATTGAGTTCAGATGAAAACATTATAGGATCATATTCAGTTCAATTTTAATATTTTTTTGATGCGCACTCTTACGCCCGGTTTCCAAAGAGAAAATTAACTGATTAAATGATAACTTGTTAAAGTGTTGTTATAATCGTTTCAGCCAATTACGTGCCGCTATTCGCTATCGATTATTCGCTTGATACTTTTGATCGTTCTTTCAGAAACTGTACACACACAGAACATCATACTATTGTGCTCAAAGTGCTTTGCGAGCTGAGTTATTTATTTTTTATTTTTTGTCTGCCGAATCCATATCTATTGAAAATCAATCAATCAATCAGCCCACAATCATCCACCGCAGGGGAGCAAAACTCGCGCTCTCGAGATCATCTCCATGGTGTAAGTATTTATTCGAGGATACCGAATATCTCCATGAAAATAAAAAAAGCTATTCGCACTATGACCAACCGAGATATCACCCATTTTAGATCGAAATAAATGTGAATCGAGATCGTTTTTAACAGAGATAATATGCGGTATCGAAACCTATATCTCGACTATGGAGATGACATCGATAGTGCGAGAATTGGGGGCCTGGGTGGTATAGGCCAGCAGGGGAGTGTTAGTTGAAATTCAATGATTGATGGATACCTATCCAATGAACTCGACCTCTATTATTATATTTTTTTAGTTTGCATTTTGCTTTTCTATCGTAGGTTTTCCGTAGGGAAAGAGGCTTTTGGTAGGCTTAAAAAAGATCTGGACTGTGCCTGTAAGTTTGTTGCTCTGCACATGTTTTTCTTAAAATGTTTTGTCTATCGTTTGAATGTATTATAGTTTGACTTTCGAGCAGCTACATTCCGCGCCATGTTTTTTTTTGACTCTGAGCGATCTGTGAGAGGTCACAGATCGCTCAGAGTCAAAATAACCGGCCAAGTGCGAGTCGGACTCGCGCACGAAGGGTTCCGTACGATTATATATAAAAAACGCAAAAAAAAACATGTTAGTTGTATGGGAGCCACCCTTAATATTCTATTTCTTTTGTTTTTTAGTATTTTTTGTTATAGCGGCAACAGAAATACATCATCTGTGAAAATTTCAACTGTCTAGCTACCACGGTTCATGAGATACAGCCTGGTGACAGACAGACGGATGGACGGACGGATAGCGAAGTCTCAGTAATAGGGTCCCGTTTGGCACCCTTCGGGTACGGAACCCTAAAAACATGGCTATCGTAAGGTAAGGTGGGGTGAGAGAGAGTGAGAGGTGACAGCTCGCTCAAAGCCACATAAACCTGGCATGTATCTACTCGTATTTTCAACCGACTTCAAAAAAAAAGGAGGTTCTCAATTCGACCCGTATGTTTTTTTTTTTGTTTTTTCTATGTTTGTTACGCGATAACTCCGCCAATTATGAACCGATTTGAACAAATCTTTTTTCGGCGTATAGGTAATACCTCAAGGGTGGTCCCATTGACACCAGGTCAGGATCTGATGATGGGATCCTGGAGAAATCGAGAGAACTCTTCAAATATTATAGGCAGACCTATAGTGATTTTTGTGTTTTTCATAATAACTCGTACAAATGCACATAGCATAATATTGTGATGCGGAACTGCTGATGAAGACCACATATGGCCACCAGATCTGCTCAATACTAGGTACAAATACAATGCGTGGCTGACGGGCAGGCAACGCATAGCCTAAACCGGTGGACCTAGAGCCATGAAACTTTGTACAGGGGTTCCTTAGTCGCGTGGGGTAGCACTGATATAGGATTTGACAAAATTAATTCCTCAAGGGGGGGGGGGGGATAAGGGGTTACAGTTAGTATTAAACTCAATCTAATCAAATAGGGTTTGTGGAAGTCGGTTTTTTCTAAAGTTTACTTTTTGTTTCAATTATAAGTTCATTCATGCACCTATTAAACGTTCAGGGCTCGTCAATCATGCAAATTACTTTAGCGCTATCTTTTCCGCATAAATTCTGTGCCGACGACACTGTGTCGACGTTAAATCACGATATTTTATACTGGATACAAAATATAGGAGTTATTATTACGAATTGTATTGAGTTTTGTCAATACTTTATGTGAGCTGTGTGTCAGAGCAATCGATTTCACTCACTTATTTATAGGCAATGGCGTAAGAATTTCTATATTTAGAATGAAAGTCTAAGACTGCGTTGGCTACATTAATTACATTATGCATATACTTACTAAAGGTGAAACAGGAAAAACAGAAACAGCTCTAAAATTAATTAAGAATTAAGACTGTAATGACATGGAGAAAATTAAGTCCTGAGTGCTCAGTTGTCTTGAGTATACAGAAGTGGCCACTTAAAATTTTAGGAGCTCTCTCATAAATTGCAGTCCTTGATGAAAAATTAAGCGACTAATAGGGTGGTTTCGAGTCTCCGAGTGGTTTTTCAGAACAAAATTTATATTCATTTATTATAATCTTGACTTTTATAAAATTTCCTCATCATATATTTTCCGCCTGAATCATTTGAAGCACGGATGTTTTTGATATCATGGTTCCCACGTTAACGTTGAGTACACACAAACAAACTACTGCTGCTCAAATTAACAGCCGCTTAAATACCATGTTGCATGCTATATAATTTCCCGAGAGTTTGACTTTGAGTTCCTGTCAAACTTAGTGCTGTCGGTTGAGACCGGGCCCTACCGTGTAAGTGTACTTATTTATTTAGAACTCAAAAAGGGGTCCGTGTTGACGCCCACTCTCCGCAACTTCTCTACCAGGGCTTTAACCACTGGACCAATTTATTCTATTTGTACAGTATGAGTTGAATAATATTGCGCTAAAAGATGTCCCCGCTGTGAATAATTCATTTATTCACCAAATTTTTATTTCGGTTTTACCTTTCGTACGTAATTAGAATCGCCCTTACTGTGATGAAAAACATTTATTCAGGGACCATCAGGGAAATGTACTTTATGACATTCGAAATGTTTATGGATCGCGTAAGCTTGATGAATATTTAAGAGTACATATTGACTTTACTTATTTAGTAAAAACATGCTTTAAAGGTGCAGTTATTCTCTATTTTGAGTCCTCATATATACCTGCCCTTAGCATTTGAGGAGCCAGATATAAATAGCCAGAAATTTTACTGTAACCCCTGCCTAACATTTAGATGTAATTTGATTAGTTTATCTTGATAGAAGAGTCTCCAGAAGTTATCGCAAAATCTGTATTTTTTTACAATTTTGCATTTGGATTTGTACTTTTTATTTGTTTGCGGACGTAGCCTAGGATAGAGAAATGTGGTTGCAACTTGGTGAGGTCTTCGCCCAGCAGTGGGACACTCAATGACTACTTAAATAACCGGCCAAGTGCGAGTAGGACTCGCGCACCAAGGGTTCCGATCACACTTGGAGAGCGTAACACGTGTAATTAGGTTTCCACATAAAAAACTAAAGTGTGATGTCATCCATGTAAACTAAATTGAATATTTTTTTAGAAAGACAGAAATTTGCATTTTCAGATTTTCCCCTTTAATTGTGCTATAAGACCTTGCTTCGTGCTAAATTTCATGATTCTAGGTCAACGGGAAGTACCCTCTAAGTCAATGGCCTCGTCCAGATTGAATAGGCGTTGACTATTAGCCACACCCTCCCTAGTCGCTAAAGTATGGACGCAAGCTGCGGTTTCATAGTTCGATATTTCGCGCCCGCCTTAACCACCGCGCAAGCCCCTCACTCAGAGGCATTTAGGTTAAAAATCACGGGCTACATTGTTTTTTATACGGACGTCTGAGTCACTAACGTCCCATTTTACCACCAGGAGCGGCTGAGCACCGAGGAGATCACGCGCATGAGCGACGTGCGCAACCTGGTGAACCAGCTGTACGAGGCGCTGAACGTGCGCGAGCACCAGATCCGCAAGGAAAGGGAGCTGCGCGCGCAGCTGGAGACGCTGAACGCGGAGCTGATGCCGCTCGAGCAGGTAAGCAGAGTAGAGTAGTAGGGGGACAGAGAGCACCAGATCTGCAAGGTGAGGGAGCTGCGCGCGCAGCTGGAGACGCTGCACGCGGAGCTAATGCCGCTCGAGCAGTGAGCACTGCGAGGGTGGTGGGGCATTAGTAGGGGGAGGGAGGGAGGGACTTGGAGTAAGGATCCTTGATCTCAGAGCTAGGTTTCTCACCTAATGTGTTTCAGTAGTCTGAGCGAGCTCCCGCCCCACACTGCCACTCCTCTCTACGCTCGCTAAGCGGGACTCAGGTGCCAAAGAACTTTGCCGACCTGTAGAGTTATAGATATGTCCAGTAATTATATGTCCAGTTCAATGATTTTCTCCGTCTAACGTTTCACGAGACTGAAATGGAAATGGGCAGGTCACTTGGCAATGTGTGATGCAGAAGGTGGACTAAAGCGGTTGCCGTATTACTATCTAAAACTGTAAAATATCCAGTGGGAAGACCAGCCAGATGGACGGACGACATCATCGCCATAGTTAGTAGGCAGTGCAGTGGATGTCAGAGGCTCAGGACCGGAGCAGATGCCGTCCTGAAGAGGCCTATACCCAGCAGTGGGTAAATGTGAGCTGATTAACTGATGGCTTAACTAAACTTTTCAGAAACGCATGAGCATAGAAATGGAGGCGTCTCGCAAGACTTCAGCGCTGACCTGGATCGGGCTGACTATGATGAGCGTGCAGTTCGGAGTGCTCGCCCGGCTGACTTGGTGGGAGTACTCGTGGGACATCATGGAGCCCGTGACCTACTTCGTGACGTACGGCACGGCCATGGCGACGTATGCCTACTTCGTGTTGACTAAGCAGGTGGGGGAAGATTTAGTTTTCTTTGTTCATGAGTGATGCATTATTTTTTGGAACAGACGAGAATTAAACCTAACTATACTGCTGTTCAACTAAAGTCAAAAACAGATCAAAAGATTTGTGTCGTTTTGGGACGTTGGACAAGCTGGTAGCTATGATCAAGGTATGCTTTTGTTGAAAGCATGGCCTCGAAATATTGTATCAGTATATAAATCGTTGAAAAGTTGTTCTTTTGCATCCTTTAGTTCTGAATTATCTGTTTCATCCCGTATTGTACATAAAAGGCGAAACTTTATTCGTAGTTTTCATTAAGCTCGTGACCACGTGACCTGTACTGAAATAAAACTGAACGGAACCACAGATAATATAATACTATACTAGACGGAACTGAAATAAAAGCAATATTAAAGATATTCGATATTAAAGATATCGTGATATTCCACATGACCTTTTCAGAAATAAAAGTGAACTGAACTGAAATAAAAGTAATATTAATGATTTGTTAGTTCTCAATTTAAAAACTGTGAAAGCAATCCAAATGTGTCTGTATCTCGCGTTTCAGGAGTACATAATGCCGGATGTGAAGGACAGACAACACCTGCTGGCCCTGCACAGCAAGGCGAGGAAGGTTGGCCTCAACATCACCCAGTACAACCATCTGAAAGACGAGGTATACTCTTCATACATCATCATACTCCTACTATAGCCAAAATAACGGCGAAGCGGGTTTTGCATATCCTGATTTTCCAAGTCGGCTTTGCGACTAAGCGACTGCCTGTCATGCGATTCCGGGTTCGAATCCAAGTCGGGGAAGAAGAAACAAAATTACCGGGGCTTCCGTGCTTGCGTTGTGTCCTCTCTGTTTATGTCAGTAGAATGTACATTCATACGACTTGTGCTTGTGTTGCGTCCTCTCTGTTTATGTCAGTAGAATGTACATTCATACGACTTGTGCTTGTGTTGCATCCTCTCTGTTTATGTCAGTAGAATGTACATTCATACGACTTGTGCTTGTGTTGCGTCCTCTCTGTTTATGTCAGTAGAATGTACATTCATACGACTTGTGCTTGTGTTGCGTCCTCTCTGTTTATGTCAGTAGAATGTACATTCATACGACTTGTGCTTGTGTTGCGTCCTCTCTGTTTGTGTCAGTAGAATGTACATTCATACAACTTGGTTAAGAAGCCCCATCTACTGTGTGAGAAGCAAGCGTGAGTCCACTATACTCTATCCATGCTTTGAAGCAACAGACAGACAGCTAACGTAAAACTTCATTAAATTAAACACTAGCAGTCTTATTCATAAAAATCCCTTATAATAGGTTTAAAACGTTCAATAGTTAAAATGCTCTAAAGCTCCAATAAACGTATCATAAAATTCATTATTCATAAACGCTCAATAAACCTCTAATAGCTAACATGACTTTATAAGATACTTTGGCGTTATTATGTTGTCGTTCTGACGAAACCATAGTCGGCCATTTTACTCTCTATTAGAGGTTTATAGTAGGGTCCGGCCTTCTATAACTTATGAAGCTTTTATTGAAGGTTTATAGAACGTTTTAGTGCTATTGATCGTTTATGAATAATGTTTTTCATGATCAACCTTATAACAAGTCAATAAACCTCTCATAAGTTTTTATGAATAAGACTGTAGGGATGTTACCAAAACAATCGGAAGGAATCGAAATTGTTTATTCAGTTGAACTAACAGAAGAAGAACTGTCTGACCAACAACTGATTCATCTACTTACTGTGCCTCTTTCAGTGTTACACTTCCATTTGTGGATGTTTGAGTACTCAGTACATTAACAACAAAATGTTCTGTCTTCCAGATTAGCAAACTAGAGAAAGACCTCGGCCGCCTCCGGGACCCTCTCCAGATCCACCTCCCCCCCACCTACCTCGTCACCAGCGAGCCGCCGGACACCAGGTCCGCCCTCGCCAAGATCAAGAACCTCCTCGAGGAGACCGGGAAGAAGATGAAGAAGATGACGTAATACTGGTGGGACTGAGGTGGTGGTGATGACTGCGGCTGTTAGGTGTACTACTTTGACGTAGGATTTTTATAGATTCAACATCAGATGGTGAGCACGTGAGACAGGTACCTACTCAAATAGGACACATCATAAATGAAGTGTCAAAATGACGTCAATATCCACTGTGATAACATAGACGTTGACATCATTTTGACACTTGCGCTGCGTGAATGTTTATGATGCGTAGCTTGCGTGCTCAAATGTATAAAACCGTATACGGTGCCACCAACTTAGCTATTCAGTTAGTAGATGTCATAGTAGTCTTCATAAAAGCGGACATACGAGTAGTATGGTATGTATTCTCTTTTATGGCGGATGACAAGTCCGTAGTACCAATTTTTCCCACCAGAACGGCTAAGTTGGTGGCTCTGTCCATCGTCCAACAATCTTTTAGCGAGTAAGTGACGTTTACAGAGGGCGTCACTTCTACGCAACCTGATGCAATGAACCTGTCAAAAATCGTCAGCACCTGCCACCGACCGCCAAAAGATCTTTGAAAAGCTGTATGATTCTGACGGAATGCATAAGTCCAATGAGATTTAGAGTAATGAGAAGGAAGTCGCGCCTTTTCCTATGGTGCTCCTAAACGGGCCAGGTTTTGCTGCAATATGTGTACTCACATGTTAGGGAAAGACACCAATAGTTGCCGGCCACATATTGCAGTGAAAATGTGGCCCGTTTAGGAGCACCATATGCGTAATGGCAGAAGCACAGCTGCACCTATTTTTGGATTTGACAGCAAAAAGTCGCGGTCCGACACAGAATCTGATGCAGTTGACTTACCCAATATGTTTTCATATTGTTTCCAGTGGCATGATTCTCGCGCATTCGATATAGGATATCTACACCTTGTATGGTAATATCGAAGGCGCGAGAATTGCACACAGACGTCGTCCACAGAGCTTGAATTGCATGCGATAGTTTGTTTTAGCCGGACCCTCGAATGTAATGTCGAAATACCTCGCGCGATCTCGAAGACATTTTGAACTTATGACGATCGTTTTCAGGTATATGATTAAAATGGAAAGAACAGAGAAACAGCCATTGTACAGCTCACACCAAATATTAGTATGGTCTGAAGTTGCCGCGGTCCGCGTCGCGCAGATATACAGTGTACCGATAATTCTCGTTATTGCCAAGCGAGAAGCAGCAACTTCAGTGCTATCTAGATGTTTGACGCGAGCTCTTTATCATATGCGCTGATTAACGTAATGATTTACAACAACAGATATTTAGTTTGCAGTAAACGATGCCACACTTGCATGCACGAGGTTTGGTTAACTTCACATACTATAACCATTGTCGTTTGTTAGATCCTGAATTATATTATTTGTAATTATTAGGTCCGATTTCTTGTATTGATATGAAGTTGGCACGGACCGAACTGAAAAGAACCTAATGTAAGTCAATCTGCATTTTATTACCTATGTAAGTTGTTACAAACGAATTTATCGTACCAAAGCAGAATTTATAAAATAACTTCAATAAATCGGTACTGCGCTATTTTTGTTGATCAGAAAAAAAGGTTGAATGAAAATTTGCCGTCAATGCACTGCCTCATACCTTCTTGTACCTTGGGTGCAACATTCTTAGGTCCGTAACCAAGTCTTTCTTGGGGAAAGTTGTAAAGAATTGTCTCTGCTCCGGTGTGATAAATTATTTTGTCTCACATTAACTAATACCACCTAACTAAACCTGACGTGACTGAATTTCGTGTTTTCCTTACCTGCCGTCTGTGCTATGATATTGAAGACTACTAATTTGGTCCAATTTCTCTTGCAATCCAGAATTACGTCATTATAGAAGTAAGAACTTTAGCTATATAAAAAGTATTTTAGTTTTGTTGTTGGTATTTGACATAATTTTATTGAAAAGATATTTGCCCTTAGTTTGCTCAATGGTAGAAGTTTCCTTAGCCCAATTATATTTGTTTCCTTGGTGTATTTAAATGTCTAAGTTTTTCTGTGAGTCTAACCTTGTTTGGCGATTGTTGTAAACAATTCTCAGTGCCAAGATAATTATGTGTACTTCTTTTAGGGAAATTTAGGAAACAATGTAATAGCTTGTAATTTCAAAGTATCCAGTCTAGTCCTTATGATATAACTAGTAACTCTATACGCAATCTTGTGAATATACGCTTTCAAGTACAAGGCCATTCTGTGGATTGTTCTCAAACGATAAATATAAGTGTTGACGCACAAGAATATGTGTTGCCGCACAATATTGGTAAATGTACTAATTGTGTACAGTTTAATGTAAACATTATTTTCATTATGAATTTATGAAAAGGTGCTTATTACTTGGAACAATCTTGTTCATATTTTACTATCTCTAAGATTGACGTGTTTTGTTATTAAACTTGCAATCAACTATTTATTAGCTTTCGTGCTTGTGTAATAATTAGATTTTTTGGAATTGGATCTGTCAAGGTATTTAAAAAAATATTGTGTTTCATGTTTGATTAAAGTTTTTATTACCATTTGATGTATTTTTAAAACTAACATGTCTCGATGGTACTAATACTTTACCCCGATAAAATATTTATTTCGTCATTATTACAATGTGTAATGTCTACAACAGGCTTGTGGCCTGTCAAGTCAAAACAGATACTTTTTATGAACTGTCAAAACGGAACTTTTGTTCCTGAGTTCTATGAAATAACAACAGAATGACGTCATGTAAAAGTGCCATCAAATGCTGTCTTTTTTGCACAAAATTGACTTTATATATCTGCTGGAAATATACAATTCTGAGAATATCAAGCCATTTTGTACATAATGCTTCAACTTAAGACTTGTTCCTAGATTTATTCGATTACCTTGGCCACAAGCCTATTTAGTTACTATTATAGAAATAGCTTTCTGCTTCATACAATTTTGTAAATTGTATACCTAGTGTAGATACTTAAATCAAAATATTTTGTAATGCCGTAGGTTAACAAATGGCTGTGAAAAAATGTGAAGAACATTTTCAGTCCATATATGTTTAGGTAGTTGTTATTGGTGATGGGTATTTCGCTGAAACCTTCTATTTCACATTGCATAGATCTGACTTGTATAAATTGACCCATACATTTATTGTTCATCATCATATAAGGTTGTTATTGTGGTACAGTCCGCATCTGTTATGTGTGTACGGAAGCTACTTAAATCGATGTACACATCCTAAACAATCAGAAATATCTACCAACAAGTCTAAAAATTAAGGTAACAACTCAGATGATATCATTCTGACACATAGCTGTGTAGATATTTCTTGTAGTTTATAATATGTAGATCTATTTGTGTATTATACATCTGATGCTGAGTGGATAAATAATGAAGCACACATTGTATAATATCCCTTGGATTTTGGCGATTAAAAATATATCATATGAAGGATTCTATCTGATATGAATTTTCTGAAATATAGGAACAATTGTATATATTTGCATATTAATACACTACTCATACAAATGTTTAAGCTCGCACACCTTCGCTCAATTCAGCTTGTTTCGTGATTTGCAATTTTGCCTTTTAGAGTCTTTTTCTATCTTACCCTGGTCTAAGGTACTTATATAAAGTACTCATAGAATATTTATATACACCTAGAACAAAATTGGAGCAAAGCTTCGTTTGCTATAATTGATAAAAACTTTATTTACTGTAGTCTTAACTTTGTATGTTAAGTTTAAGGCTCTCCGCACACGAGGCTACGTGACAACGATGACTTGAGTTTGATTTAGTAAGTTAACGATTGTCGTGTTTACCTTTAGATTGTTGGAAGACTTTGACCTATACAATTAGCTTAATGGAAAACGTTTCACAATAGTTTTAGGGTTTATTTAGGATATGGATAGTGGATCATAATGACGGTAGCCCAAAAAGTGATTTTTAATGATGTTACAATATGACGCCCTAAATTTTCTCTTAGTTAAGACCAATTTACGAAGAAAACTGCTGCTGTTGTCTAAATTGCTAAGCAATAGGTATGGTATTCCTCAGAACATAAGTCTGATAATCTTGGAAGATGTTGGATGATTTTGATAAAACCAAAGAGCTTCGTCAACCAAAAATGCACTAAGAAGTAAGATACAAAGCCCTTTTGTAATTCTCAGCCCTTAAACTTTGATGTAACTCGTTGTTTGTATCCACAATATCCAATACCTTCCAAGGTCATGCGGACTTATTCTTTGAGGAATACTACCTGATTCGTAATAATGCTGGGCCATATTTTTTTTAAATAGTAGACTTCTTACGGCTCATAGGCCTTACATCGCATATGTCAAAAACATGTCGGCCTAGTGCGGTGGCACCTTTATAACAGAAACCTAATTATTTGGTAAATCCCTATAATAATGACCCAGATACAAATATTTTATAATTAGGTAGGTACAAATTCGGTCATGTAATAATGGTTATCCATAAGTATACAAAGATTAGATTGTTATTTACTTATGTTACATTATTAGATACATCGCGAGGAAACTTTCCATATCCATAGCTGCGGCGCGGCGGTGGGCTAGCGCTCGGTCGTAAATTGAGTATTGAACGACTGGATACACGTGGGTACAATTCTAGTGACTGAAAGGTCACTAGTATAATAAATATTTTTTTCCTTTATCTTGACTTTGTAAGTATAGAATAGACATGGATAGCTATTTTCATGTGTCCATAAAAGCGAATGAATTATGAGACCTTTCTATCTGGGTTAAATAAAATATTCAGTTTGTTACCAAATCTCTTATTACCTTGTTACTTCTTACTTGTTGATTAGTTGCTGTATATTTACTTGATTCATAACTATAAACCCATAATAATCTCCCAAATTCAACAAAGTAGTTAGCTACTGATTACAATTTCTTATACTCGATTTACCTTTTAATAATACTAACTTTTTACTGTTACTTAAATTTACTAATCGAATTGCCAAATTAAACCTTCCATTTCTAAAATTCTCTCGTTGACTACGTTAAGGCTGTGGCACTTGGTGCCTTTTCACACACACCGGCGCGGCGGCGCGGCGGTGAAGAATATGGCCGTGTACCTACGCTTTCGTACCGGCGTAATTTGCAGCGTAATTTGGGAAACGTTTGAATGTGTTACCGGTTAGCCGGCATCGGCTACCCGGCAACCGGTATGTGTGAAAAGGCACTTATACTACCCCCTCCTGTAATCAATCAATCAAATATCAAATGTTGTTGCAAAAATTATGCGAAACAATGTATTGTGGAAGTTGCTAGAAAATGAATATTATAAATAACACAAAGGTCTACCTTGTTGTAATAATACAAATGTTACTCATATTAATTTAACTCGTAAGGAAATCATTCTGAGCGATGTTATCTGTGAGATTTTGATCAGTTAATTACCCTTTTTGGTTACATTCTGTATAATGTCATGTATGTTCAAATATGGAAACAAGATGCGTTGGCAATCTATTTGTTAAACTCTACATATGTAAATTACTAAGACCAAAAGTGTGTCTTGCTCTTAAGTATTTAGTTTATTATTACCTACCTTCTTAAACACCTTCGCCTCCATAGTTATTAACTAAAATGTTTCGTCAAGATCTAATTAAATAAATCCTGAGTAGATGCCGTCGATGGAAATAATAAATCTTTTCAACATCTTGATATGGGCGAATGCACAGACTGCTCAAGTAAAGTGCCTCTTAAATATCATACTTGCGCCATCATTTTCCGGGATGGACCGCAGACCGCAAACTGCAACCGCCGACCGCAGCTGCAGGCGACACTACTGGTTTCTATGCATCTATGAAATTGATTCCGCGCGCGGCGGCACTGCGGTCTGCAGCCGCGTCGAATTTTCAACGGCGGTGGTGTTGCGGTGCCGCAGTGTCGCCTGCGGTCGCGGTCTGCGGTCCGTCCCGGAATCATACGTTTACCCGAGTGAAAGACAGTAAACAGCATGAACTTTGAGGGGCCGTGAAACTTGGTTGTGTATTCGGGTGTAGTATCTTAGTAGGTAAATAATATAACTAAACCCTCGATTGAACCCTGTGCTGCTTGTAACAGTTACTATTATACATTTTGTTAAATTTGCAGTCGTGTTGATTAAATAAAATTTGTAAAAGACATCACGATCAACGAGTTTCCTTTCGCTGTCAAACGTCTCTTATAGAATATTCTGTAGATAAATAAAAAAAGTCAGATCTGCTAAATTAAAATAATACGTATATTTAAATAATTTATTCGGATCGGTATTATTTTACAAAGATTACTTATAAAACTAGTCGCTAAACAATGTAGTTATTAAAAGCAAAGGAGAATTATGTTTTGTCCTTCTCTAACGCTTCAGCTGGGGTCAAAGGCTTGGAGTCATAAGGATATAGGTCGATACTCTGAACATGAGCCCTTACTGACACGCCTGGAGGAATACCGAAGTAGTCTTCACCTATGTTCCTAATAATAGTTGTGCCTGGCTTGTGTATAATTGTACCATCTGGTTTGTGTATAATCGTGTCTCCAGGTTTGGAGTGTATGTTGAAGCCTACTGCATACTCAGGTCCTTTTGAATCGTCATCTGATGTGTCATAGTCGCCTCCTACGCTTTCTGAGGGTTTCTGAAAAGGCTTTAGAGGTACGTAAGGCTTCTTTGTAGGTCCATAACTATATCCGGGTTTGGCGGTAGGTCTACCGGGTTTCGCGGTGGGTTTACCAGGTTTCGTGGTAGGTCTCCAAGGTCGGTAGGGGCGGTTGGGTCGACTGCCTGTAAAGTGTGTTAATTTCGTTATCACTCTCTTCTTGTGTGCATATTCGTGCCGTTGATGGTGTAATAAAAACCAGTTTGGTCGTGAATGTTGTTTATTAGTGCTATTCTTAACAGTTAGGAGTGTTGAACTCTTTTGTGCGGTCCTATTTACAAGTTGCTTGTGCTTATGCATCATCGTCATCACCTGATGGTTTGGTTGGTTTCGCATCGAAATCCGTTCCGCCGTAGCTTGAGGTGTCTTCGTCTGGGGAGAAGTTATCATCGTCGCTTGCTGCTCCTCCAAAGCTGCTTGGCTTTCCAGAGCCATAGCCTCCACTGGTGCTACTACCATATCCCGGTGTCGGGCTGTATCCACCCTCACTGCCATCGTCTTCCGAGCTAGCAGACCCTGCACCAGGTTTTTTTCCAGGTCTATCTTTGTCACTAGAGGGGAACGGCGCTGGTTTTACGTGACCAGAAGCAGCTGTGCCCGCAGGACCTTCAGAATTGAGATAGTATAGACCATTGTAGAATTATCATGAAACCTGACTATAGTTCTGTGCTAAACCTATATGGTTCTACCTATTGAGTGATTCTACTGCGTCAGCTTTGCGAGCTAAGCTAAACTAACTTACTTAGCTTAGCTCTTGGTCTGCAACTCGGGTTAGGAATGGTTTGGTAATCCGCGCTCAATTTCATGTCAAACTTGAAGCTGCGGATGCCGTACTTAAATCCTAGATTTACGCCCATAACCATCGAGAAGTAGACATTAGACCAGTTAAATCCAGAGCTTAAGAAAAGGGAAAATGAGATATGTATATCTGTTTAAATCTAGTTTCAAGAAAAAGTTACAACATAACTTACCTTTGAAAACATCATCAGCAACGACATCATCAGGCGAGTAGCTCGGGGAAGCAACATTGACGAAGTCAGGATCGTAAATGGTCGGGATGGTGGGGAAGTACGCCGGGATGTAAGGGTCCTTGCTGTTCTTCACTATGCGGTATCCAATGCCAGGGCCAGCAATGTAGTTGACGGTTCTGGGAAAGTAGGGTTACAAATTAATCAAAAATTGATTACATATCTGTAGGGAAATGCTGAATGCTGGCTTTTGAACCTGATTCTAATAAAACATAATTATGAAAGCAAGAGGTGTAATCTATGGGTAACTTACCTCTGGACACCTTTGTCGTCTAAGAATGTGTAGGATCCTCTGACGTTCCCGTTGGCATCACTGCTCTCCGTTCTCCTCTGGTCAGGACCAGCTGAGATGAACCTGTCAAGAATACCATTATGTCCATTGATTGTAAAACTTCGCTTTCCTTATCCATTCTCTACTATAGTGTAGGGCATGCAGAACCGGTCACGGTTCCAGATTTTTGAGACCCGGTTCTGGGAGCCGTCAGAACCGGGTGCACCGGGTGCACCCGGTTCCGGCTGATAAAACTGTAATATCAAATAAATAACATAGAAACTGAAAGTATATGACGTTATTACGAGGTATGAAATAAAAAAAGTTGGCAAATTATATCAAATCAACATTTATTAGGACACTATAGTTATAAACAGTAATTTTTCTCATTAAATAACAGGAATATTATAGGAACTCAAAAAACTTTAACTGCACATTATATAGTCTTTTTAATAAATCAACATAATTCATCTCTTTATACTTACTCGTATGAGTAGGTAACAGCAACATGATAAAAAACAACAAATAATTTCTTTTTTATCACCTAAAGCAACAAATCACGATATTTTAGTTTTAATTATAATAAATAGCATTATTGGATATTTTTTTCTTGGTAGTAAGATCGTAAGTAACTTATCACGTCTAGGCTCCTGTCACTTAACGAGCTGCGCAAGCGATTGCAAATGTAGCCCGCTGAAGAGAAAATTCTTTCAGGCTCTACACTTGTTGGTGGTATGGTTCTTAAATAGTTATATATGCTAGGAAAGGTTTTTACCACGGCTTCCACCGTTTTCAAACAATGCTATTTCAATTTGGACTCTTGTAAAGCAGGCGTCGCGGTCTTGATGTCTCGTCTTATTACTTTTTACAGCTGTAGCTTTTTGCATCTCTATATCAAGCTCGTCTTTTTAGGGTACCGTACCCGAAGGGTGCCAAACGGGACCCTATTACTGAGACTTCGCTGTCCGTCTGTCCGTCCGTCCGTCCGTCCTGTCTGTCACCGGGTCCGTCTGCACGAACCGTAATAGCTAGAAAGCTGAAATTTTCACAGAATGTGTATATCTGTTGCCGCACCAACCACAAATACTGAAATACGAGAGATATTGCAAATTAAAGGGGGCCCCGATACAAGAGACGTGTTTAGATACACTTACGCATTTCAAAATGGAGATCTTGACTGAAACTGTTATTTATTGTCATAGCAACCATGTCATAGACACATATACTACACATTTAAATATGATAGCATATTTCGCGTCAACCCACATGGTTGTGGTTAGCCGGTATGATGTAGTGTAGACTCTCAATCCGGAGGTCGTCGGCGTCGTCGGTTCAAATCTCGTGAAGGCATAAACTTTTTAAATTTTCTTTTTGTTTATTTTTTTATTGTTTTGAGTGCTTTTGATTTGTTGTACGATGGTACGGTACCCTTCGTGTGCGATACCGACCCGCACTTAACCGATTATTTTGGACATAGTCGGGTCTGGGACAAGAATTACATCGAATTCATCTGCATTTCCCACCTCATCTTCACCTTGCTCACAGATATCGCCCGCGGCCGCGGTTGATTTGAATGCGGAATTAAGTTATTTCAGATTTTTTCAAGAACCGGGGGATCCGGGTATGCTTCTTCAGAACCGGGTCTGGAGAGACCTTGGTATACCCGGGTATACCCGGGTAGTTCGGAACCGGGTATACCCGGGTGCATGCCCTACTATAGTGGTTTCACCTTGGATATTTTTGTACTGGCCTTTTTCAATTAATGTGCTTTTGATGCGTGTGCCTTCGCCACCAATAATATTGATTGGCCATTTCGGCTTGGTCTGTCCAAGTTAAGCTTAGTGTGACTATTTCGTCTCCAAGGTTTGACTAGGAACTAAGGTTAGGTCTGAAGTCTGAAGACCAAACACTTACCTATAAGATCCATCCAGTCCCCTCTGGATCGCCGTCCGCCCCCTCTGTTTCGCCTCTCCCCTCCTCAGCGGCTCCCTATGGAAGAGGGACCCGATGACGCTCGGGCTGTCAGGGTGGGCAGACGACACGTGGAACCCTGTGTCGCGGCCGGCTATGTAGTTCACATCGTGACGCTCCCCGATGTCGTCGACGTACGAGTAGTGGCCTGGGTGAACAGGTTAGGTCATAGCAGCAGTAGTACTAGTTATTAGTCATTTCTCCTCTCCCTTACCCATCCGGATGACTTGAAGAGAACAAATGGAACCGACTTTTTCAAGTCATCCGGATGGGCAAGGTAGAGGAGAAATGAAATGCTGGCAGTAGGAGGAAAAAAATAAAATAAAATGAAATCTCTTTTTAGAGATAAGCTCACCTTTTTGTAAATGTTACGTGTTTTTTATGTTTTGTGCAATAAAGTATATGAAAAATGAAAATGAAATCCTGGCTCCGTCCGCAATATCAGAGGATGGACGGGAGTGGCCAGCGTAGGACAGTTTATGTGCTTGGCGTAAAACAGACAGGTTTATGGAGAGCTGACCGCCAAGGCCTAATATAGTATGGGAGAGGCGCAGAATGAAGAATAAGCAGTTATTGGTTAGACTATAGGTAGTAGTGGCGATACACTGATGAAATGTCAGGGACACTATCAGGGACAGTCCTTCACTCAACATTTTTAAAAATCGCTTAAAAGAACACTATCTTTCTCTACCTTAATATATTTAAGTTTACATTATTTATGTATTTTATACATATATATATATATATATTTCATTTTTTAAAATATTATGTATGGTTTTTATGTATGTATGTACTTATTAGTAAGTAGTCAATTAATTTAATATTTATCGTTGTGCACATATGTAGGTCTATCTTTTGTTAATTAATCCTGTCCATCCTAGGTTTGCTGGAAGAGATCTCTTATTAGAGATAAGCTCGCCTTTGTACATGTTTTTTTCATTATTAAGTGTCTGTATTCTGTTTTTTGTGCAATAAAGTATAAAGTATAAAGTAAATGTCCTCAGACTGTGAGAAGTTTTCTGAGAAGAACGTAATTAGCTAAAAAGAATGGCGAATGGAAACAAAAATACTGAAAGAGGTGATGTGATGATGAACTTTACAGTTATTTTGATAAACGGAAATAGGTACCTTTGACATCCCCCCTGGCATCAGCGTTCTCGTTCTTCGAGTAGGTCCTGGTGTTGAACTTGAAATCGTACGATGGGTCTTCGTTGGGGTCGAAGTAAGGGTCGTCCTTATTGCCTATAGGACCTCTAGGGCGCTGGTCGAGGTCCATCTTGCGATGCACGTTCGGGCCCTTTGCTCGGAATCTGGGAATCAGATGTGTTAGGGAGGTATGCAAAAGTTCTATTAGGCTCGCTTAACCGACAACTCAAAGTTGACTGACACTCAAGCCATCTCTCGCTTGGCATATATATGACAATCCCGGTAGGACTTTGTTGAAGGATGCTATATGTACATCCGATTCTGATCTTGTACACTCTCTCTCGAGCTTGTACATGAAGGAAGGTACTTGTGAAAACGAGACATAAATACCGCTCAAATAAGTACATACCTTTCCCTTTTCATAAGGTTTTCTGGAAGTTATCTCTACTTAGAGTTTGCTCTCGTTATGTACTTGGTCTATCTACTTATTATAAGATTTCTGAAAGTGAGCTTGTTTTGTTTAGTACCTACATTAAATAAAATGTTAAGGTTGTAGACAAAGGGCGTAAATGCTTGATGGTTTGTTTGAGCATAATGGAAGTCTGCTGATGCTGAACCTTGCTGGATGTAAGTTCAAATCTAACGCTGACCTCTCTCTCTCGAGCTTGTATATGGCAGACACTTGTGAATATTGAGAAAGCGAGAGATAAATGCCAAGAATGTATGAAGTGGTGGTCCTATAGCCTTCGCCACTTCTAGGAAAAGGGCGTAAACGTAGTCTTACCCCCTAGGCCCGGCGGTATAGACGGTTTCCTTCACAGTGCCGGTGGCTGGGTCTCTGGCCCCGAAACGTCCCCCCACCACCTTGTTGGCGTTCCCCCGGGCGAGGTGGTAGCTGGAGCCGACGTCCTCGTTCTTGTACCTGGGGGAGAAGACAGGGTTGGTCGAGTGGTCAAATCCAAGTGGCTGGGAAACTCGGTCAAGGAAATATGTTTTTCTATATTTTTAGGTAGTAGTACTGTAAAACTCCCCCCGGCTCCTTACAGCCGTTTTCGAAAACCCTATCTACCCTCAACCTGCTTTTGATAGCGCAGCTGTGAAATCTAACTCTAAATGTGAAAATCATGGATAGATAGGATATCATGACAACTGGCATAAATTGTCTGGCATAAGACAGATTGCCATGAACTAAAATTGAAGTTGAAGTTGAAATACGTTAGCCACAGACAGAGGTGGCGGGTTGGCATGATTCTCGCGCCTTCGATATAGGGATATCGAGACCTATATTGACAGATTCCCATACAAAATCACTCGATATAGGTTTAGATATCGTATATCGAATGCGCGAGAATCATTGCCCTTCGGCGTATATATACGGATATCGAGACATATATTGACAGATTCCCATACAAAATCGCGCGACATATCACCTGCCCGATGGCCCGGTGATATAATCAAGTCGATAGGATCTAATGGATGTTTAATATTGGATGCGGTTGGCGCAGCACCGTGCGAATTGGCGCTATACAGAAGAGGACTATGTTGGTCGATGTTTGGTTTATTCCTCCTAGAATGTAATGTTTTTAAATTCTCTCTTGGATGTTTTTTGTGACTTCGCTATACCCACTATACAGGTTATCAGGTGTGGGGGCTATGCGCAATGAATTGTGGCACGATTATGACGTCTTCGATATACGATATCCGTATATCGAAGGCGCGGGAATCGACCCGCAGGCCTGCCATAACCGATATCAGGCGGTCAGATACCGATTCTACCTACCGCTATTTAACCAAAATCAAAATTACCGAAATGTAACCCTCTAATACCAACTTATTAATTAAGGTACTGAAATAAATAATGGCATTTGAAATATGTATTCAGGTATAGGTGAAGTAAAAGTCGGTCGGTCCGCCCCACCGTTTTGTTTTGGTGTCAACATTTTCGGTTATTCAGGGGCCCGATGCTGCTCTGAGAAACGCACTTATATTGGATCGCTATCGCATCTAAAACACCCAAAATGGCGTCATTTGGTATGCTCCTAAAGAATCGCAAATAGATCGTAAATAGATTGCAAGCAAAGCGAATAGCAATCGAACGAGCGAACTTATAACAGGCATTCTTTGTTGTAACTTGGCAAAAGTTACATTATGTCACTGAATTTTTCGTATAAGTGTGTCCGAAATGTGACTTTTAAGTAGGTACTTGGTCAGTAAGCATACTGAATTATTACACGTAGGAAAAGTGTAAAGGAACATGGGTGCGTTGAAATACTCTACTCTATTAGCAAAAAATCCAAAAAGCGTTAAAATAATCTACTCTATTAGCCAAAGTCCAATATTCTTGCACTACCACGTGGACATATTTTCATCGGAAAACAAAAGTTTGATTTAAATTATTTGTCACTGAAATCAATCGACCGACGTTTCTTACAAGAAAGATCCTATAACTTACTTCTAACGATAACGATATTAATTAGGTAGAAAATGTTAACTTGCTTTTTTTTAGTTCACAAATCAATAAAATGCACGTTATTACCCAAAATCAAAAGATCCGTCTGTGTTCACAGAGTTGTAGTCCCCATCACTAGTCCTCGACTTCCCCGGTATCACTTGTGTCCGGATCACTGCACACATACACAACAACACACATGCAACTTTTCCCGCCATCTTCACAAACTTATTTACTATATTATTTAGGATTATATTATTTTTATTTAAGTTTATTTCATCGCAGCACACGTTTTCGGCTGTCGGATATCGGATTTGACTATGGGATTATAAAAACAATGGCTGGTTTATATATGAGGCTAAAATGTGCGCGGGCGCCGTGAAAACGCTGCCGGACGTCATTGTTATTAATAAAGGGTGGTTGGTGTACCACGGGATATAAGATTTGAGAAGCTAGCTGCCGCTACTGATTTGCTATGGCTGTGTCGCCCTTGGTTAAATCAGTTTCGGCAAATCACGTTTTGCTATTTTGAATAGCAGCGGTACGTTATTGGCTGAGGCGGCATTAACCAATTTGTTAACAAGCAGTGCCCAGGAAACCGGGCATTTAATGAGCTCCCTAGCATCACAGCGGAAAGGTCGCTCAAAGTTAAGTTGTCTGTGTGACGATTAACCGGCACTATATTTGAATAGTGATCTATGCATTTAAGGGCCTACATTTTACTCACGTCTCATCTCTCTATCAAAACATTGATGTAATCGAATATATTGTGGAAACGGGCACCAGATAATACCAAGCAAACTGTCACCACAATCATCACTTGCAAACTTTTTAAATAGTTAGTTACCACGGTATCACCTACCTGCGACAAATGGCTTGGTTTTGTCTGATCTAACTTTTCGACTCTCATCTCTCTCTCATGAACACATGAGAAAAATGAGATACTTTTACCGAGCTGTGCCTCTGTGCCCCGTGTGAAAAAATATTGTTACATCAACCTACCAACCTCACATTACAAACAGCCAGCTATAAAACCGCATTCACATAGCTTTCAGTGCAACACTATACCAACACATCTTGAGATGCAGCGCCGTAAGATAGCGCGAGCGCATCCTGTGTCCGTCTCTATCTACCAGGAACAAGAGAATAGACAAGGTTGCGGCGTTGCGGCGTGCGGCCTATTTGGGAACTAATCGGTGGCGTAGGTGTTGACGGACCGCGCGTATCCGTTGTGTACTTGCACCAGATATTTTATGACTGAATTCTACAGTATAAAACCTACAGAATTTCTGTGAAACTGTGGGACATTACTGAATCAAAATAAAAAAATATCGATACCATTTTCAAATATTTTTATATCTTTCAGCTGTCATTTAGAGAAACACTCCAATTTCTTCTTAGATTGTTTTGGATACCTACTTGCAGGGTACTTTTAAATATCCTGCGTCCATCCTACTGTTCTCCTGCGTACACCTGGCACTTATTTCCTTGAGGTCCTCTTTCGCCATCTAGTTAATCCAAAGCTAAATTAAAAAAAACACGATAATTTCAATTATTTTTTGTCGAGTTATATTATAACATTAGCTCCTAGTCAGCAGAATGACACAATTGAAAATATAATTAATCATATTCACATAAGTACCCTACTAATTGCTACACACCCTTCCTAATTAACGAAATGATCAAGGCCCCAAAGACAATGTCTAACAACACTATTATATAACAAAGTTACAAGTCCATTATCGGTTTAATTAATATCAGCGTCCGCCGTTTGTTTCGCTTCCTTGTCCGTCCGTCCGTCTGTCCGTCAAGGATTTACCACAATACGGTGGAATATATGTCCGATTCATATGGGAAACCGGTGCTGTGTGCGTTTCCATTGGCTCGCGTTACTATCGGCACATACTTAACTCTTTACTAATCACAAGTTTCATTAATAGATACCTTTTGTAGCAGAGTGAAAATGCGCCTGGTGGAATCTTCGTGTAGAATGGGTTGGTGGTGGCAATGAAAATCCAGAATTGCTCAAAATGCTACATTCAGTATCAGTATATTTGAGACAAAAAACACGTCAATAATCACAGCACAAAAACTAAGACTATACATATGACTTTTATCTAGGTAATTTATATTTAAATAGTTACGAGGCAACAGACAGCGAAGCGAACACATCGGAGGACATCTTGAGAGAGAGAGAGAAAATTTTGAAAGGGACGGCTTATCTAACTTTTTAATCTTAAAAAATAATGCAAAGGCATCCCAGTGATACAGCCTATTATCAGTACTAGGGTACTCAATACTCATAAATATTTCAACACCTTTAAGTATCCAACTTCCAGCGCTCAATTTGCCCCATCCCTACGCTCCAAAATAAAGGACGAGGTGTCCTCTTCAGTCCATCATTGGTTTCTGCGGTTTCTAAATTCATCAGATAGTCGCCATAAATTCATACCATCGCAAATCGCCTTAAGGGCAATTATGAAATCCGCATATATCTGCTTATCAGAGGAATTTAACATTTTACGTGTATGAATTGTCAATTACAGTTATCTGACTGTGTATCTAGGAGATTGAAATATCACCCCTTAGCCAAAAATCCAACAAACTAGATAGCTATTCCATGTAAAGCTTGTAACAAACTTATCATCTCTTCAACAAACAATGGAGCCGTCCTCCCACGAAGCTCGTTCCGGTGCGATCATCTCGGATTATAGGGTCGAACCGAAACCTCTCGCGTGTGACGAGTCAATACTGAACTGGTAGCGAGGACCATTGTAACTTGAGCTGTAGTACGTCTAATGGCCTACGCACACTGGGATGGCATGGCAAGTTAAAAGAACATTTAAAAGTTACATTGATAAGCTTGAATTGTTACAGACACGATTTATAAAACTGCTTGTAAATAAAAAAACCAAATTAAAATGTAAAGGAGACTATTCGAAACTGTTTAAAATTTGTAAAATTATGCCAGTCTCTGTTAAATGTAAATACCTTATAGCCATCCACAATCATAATAATAATCAGTACCTCCATCCCATAACTCACAAACATGGCACCAGAACTATGTCTGAAGGCAAATTCGAGATACCTTCAGTTAATAACTACTACGGAGATAGAACATTAAAAAAAAAGAGTACCATACCTCTTCAATTCTCTGCCTAAAGATGTACGACAGGAGCCTAACCTAGTTAAATTTAAAATTAAACTGAAAAGATATCTTTTAAATAGTCTACCTTAAAAATAATACAATACCTCATTACCCTTAAGTTTATATAAATTTAGCATAAGATTATTATAATACCTACTGTATACTAACCGAGACTCAGATCCCACAGACAAACTGTGCATAGACAGTTTTGTGGGACTTTAGTATTAAGTTGCTTGTATTTTATTGATGTCTATTAAACAAAATAAACAACAAGGGATTTTAAGTTTTAACCAATGGACATTCAAACGTATTCCTATAGAAATAAGACTTAAATTGATATGCTTTCAAATAATGCCAAAGCATCCCGCGGGATGCCACGGTATAATTTTAAACCATAGCAATTTATGTCTTATTTCTATATCGATACGTTTGAATGTCCATTGGTAAAAACTTGCCATACCGTCCAGGTTTGCGTAGGCCTTTACATTTAAAAATTAAAACACCCTTTCAAGATCAAGATTTAATTAGTCTGGTTATGAGACAAGACGAATTTAGTAAGTCCATGTCGTGGTTTTGTATTTGTATATTTGTTTATTAGTATCCAACAACATATATTTACTTAATCTATCGCAGAGTTAATATTTTACTTAGTATTAATGCCAATTACAAGTAAGAATTCCAGGGTTCCGTTTACCACCGTCTGGCTCTATCATCAGGTGATGATGATGAGAACTTCGGTATAAGATATAAAGACGACTTGTCACGACGAATCTAATGAGCCTAAACTTGATGGGTCTTTTGCCACCTTCGAGCTCCATCATCAGACGAGCCCGATAGTACATTATTTTTGCATTGTCACCTGAACTGCGAACACATGCCATCAAGTTTCGTATTGCTAGATTTGCTAGATTTGCTGCAGAATATAATTCACCAACACGACCTAAGTAAGTAAGATAAATAAAATAAAAATATAAATCACTAATAGAAATAGAAAAAGAAATAGAAATAGAAATTGTTTATTTTGCCTAAAAAAAAAACAATACTGAGGAAAGCGAATGCGTAAGTACCTAGGTATATAAGGCAAAAAAGGGAACAGTCTCAGCGTTTGCTACAAGTTAGCACAGTACTAGCTTGCAGCGCTGGTTTTCAGACAGTCCCTGACTAAAATTAAGAAAACTAAAACTAACTTGGTAGATACTACCACTAAGACTAAAACTAAAACAATAACTGGGATTGAAACTAAAACTACGACAATATGAAGGAATAAACTAAACAATATTATACATTAAATAAAATAAATAAAAATAAAATAAAGCAGAGACGTAAGTAAATTAAATTCAAGGAACCAGCAAACAAAAAACAGCTAAGTTAAAAACTTAAAAAGAAAACGGCTTCATGATCTTTTACTTAGTCCTGTCCGCTTGGAATGCGAATAACGTCTAAAAATTCACAATATTACACAAAAGAAACGAATATCGTTCCTTAAAGCCAGAATTTATCTACTCCACATGGTCACAGAAAGGCAAAAATATGTAATTTTGGAAACCTGGATGCCTCTATTTTCTATGTAGAAACCTAAGTATTGGACCGATTCCTGATTTAAAAAAATGGGACCTAGCTGAAGGTCCATTCTCTCATAGAAAAAAAGTATTTTTGAAATCGGTTCACAAATAATATCATTGATAACGCCTTCCATTTTTTTAGTCAGTTAAAAAGGGTGTTAATGATGATGGTGATGTTCTACCAACACTGCGAAGAAGCCTTCATGATACTCTTGCTATGCATAACGTCGATGGCTCCATATCGCCCTAATTAATAAATAGCTTAGTAGGTGTACGTGTACGCGAGAATCTGTATTTCTGCCTATTATGGAAAAAGGAAAGGAAGGAAGGGGAAGGAAGTAAGTAAGATATCAAAGCATTAGATATACAACTTTGCTTATCAGAGCCTTTTATCATCTACGTCTCATAGATTGGGAAGGGCATTATAGCCCTTCCCAATAAACACCAGTCTTCTTCTGACACAGGTGAAATAGGCAGTCCCAAGTCCCAACTAAATTGGACTATTCGTCCTTCGGTTTGCTGCATTGTTTTATGGAAACGATACGTTTGGGTACTTGTCTGATACTCGATACAGATTACAACTACCATTACGAGTATAGACAATGGTTTCTTTGGGGGAACTTGTTTTATTGATGACTTGTTCCTGTGTTTTTCTTGTTAGTGCCTCAAGGTGGCCGTAATTGCTGTTTGGATGTTTAATTACGAATCACACAATTAAATAAGTTGGTAGGTCGTAAAAGTCCAATTGTATTAAGTACCTAATGTAATTGATGTACAGTAGGTATGTATTGTGTATACGTAAATGTGTCTTTCTAAACCGGTATGGACTTAACGGATTCGGATGACACCCGGCTGCTATCGTTGATCGGTGGTACTAAGCCAGAACTAATAGGGCAGCTTGACTGGCAACTTTCAAAGTTAGGTTGGAAACTAGCGACGCCCATCCATCCGCCCGCCCTGTGGGTATGGTGTATGGCTCATTCTTTCTCGTATTCGCATACAGACACGAAACCCTCGGTATTAATTTTATTTACGACGTCGGTCCTGACTACTTACAGCTACGACGCCTACTTTTAACAATGATATTCAAAGTCATGACCAGCTCGTACTCGTATGATAACTATCAGATAACTAGTCTTTCCTAACCTTTTCTAATCTGGGTCAATTCACTTCGGAGTCCATTCTACACCTTATTATATCGCACCCAACCAACCGAGGCGTACTTAGTTTAACATTGAATAGGATAAGTGTACTTTACATTACAGGATATTTCGACACCAAACCCCATACAAATATGAGAATGCGATCCGAAAATGATAAATTGTGTACTGTTTTTGTATGCCGCCTCCTGTTTTGGTTGGTTTGGGGCCGTGAAGATGTTAAGATGGATTTATATTTCGCATATATATATATATATATATATATATATATATATATATATATATATATATATATGTATATTTCGTATATTTATTGCACATAAAAGACAAAACACAGAAAATACAGAGAAGTAATAACATATTCTTTAACACAAAAAACATACCATATTAGATTTCTGTTTAATAACGTTTGGGCATAATGGTTTATATACCTAGCTGATAAACACCCAATCTTAATTAAAATTTCCGCGTGGATTCTAGTCTAGTGTAAAAAAACCGTGTAGATTTAGTAGCGGTTTTAGATTAGGGCGCGGTTGGGCAACCGCCCAGGGCGCCAGATTCGGAGGGGCGCCCATTGATATATGTATGTTTTTTTCTTCATTAGTAATAAGTAATTTAGGCTAAAAATTTCATGGGCGGGCTGCCGCCCGACCGTCACGGGCAACACTATTGCTTTACACATAACGGCCTGCCATGAGAAATTGCCGGGGCGGCTGGCGCCGCCCTAAGCGTCAACCAGGGAATGGAACACGATTCTCGCGCCTTTGATATACGGATATCGAGACCTATATTGACAGATTCCCCTACAAAATCACTCGATATAGGTGTAGATATCGTATATTAAATAAGCGAGAATCATGCTCCTGGTTACTCGACTCACTAGCCATGTGAAATTTCCGTGGCGGCTGAAGCCGCCCTATGCGTACTTATTAGACAGGTACTAGTTGCTCGACTCACTAGTTATTTAAAATTTCCGGGGCGGCTGACGCCGCCCTATGCGTTCTTGATGGACGGATAGTAGCTAATCGGTTTACTAGCCATCTAAAATTTCCGCTTCGCGATCTTAGTGTGTACTCGTTTCTCGACTTACTAGCCATCTGCCAGCGTTCAAATCGTAAAACCCCAAGCCTTTTTAATTATTTATAATATTTACATGTAATTGTCGCTAAGTATTGCAATTTGCATTGGTAACCTTGGATTTACTCTTTATTACAATCACTTTACCACAGGGTAAATTATGATAGATTCTTCGCGGAATCGAACCTGAATCTCCCGTGAGACAGCGACTACAAGCTTTGTACCCACCTCCTTCGGTAACCCAAAAACATAGAGGCTGTACTGTAAGCATCATCGAACGGAACAGTTTGTAGAGCCTCCTTGTATCGACGGCCGTACACGGTACACTCGAAGGGCATCTACATCTTCACGGGGCGTGCGTCTGCGCACCTCGGTAGGCTCTAGTGTAGGTAAGAAGAACGTCAGTGGTCTTTCACGCTCGCCCTGTTATTTAGAAGATAAACATGGTGTCACGCCTTTTCCTGTACCGGGTGGCAGAGGCACTCGGGAACTTAATGATGGCATTTTCCATATGTAGTGGCGGAGAGGAGGACGGCCGCGCCGAATGAATTAATAGGCAAACGTCGTAGTTTAGTCAGTATTGCTCCATTTTGCGTGGCAGGGGTCTAACCAGAGACTATAAATATCCAATAGGCTTGTGGCCATGGTAATCCAATAAATCTATGAACAAGTCTTAAGTTGAAGCATTATGTACAAAATGGTTTGACATTCTCTGAATTGTATATTTCCAGCAGATATATTTTATAAAGTCAATTTTTTGCAAAAAAAGACAGCATTTGATGGAACTTTCACATGACGTCATTCTGTTGTTACTTCATAGAACTCAGGAACAAAAGTTCCGTTTTGACAGTTCATAAAAAGTTGAGTTGAGTTCATAATTTTTTTTTTACTTGACAGGCCACAAGCCTATTGACTGCGCCTGCGGAGGAATGCGGCTCGCCAAACATTAGTTGTATTCAACGTACGATGACGGACCGCCAGACCGTTTCGCAGCGGCTGGCTGACCAATCACAGCTCTCTTACCTCGTCCCCCGCCGCCGCCCGTAAATTGGCGAGTTGTGTTTCAAAGGAAAATGTACCTATGTGCTATCCACTGGCTCCCTGGGTCTAACTCATCTGCAGCATCGCAAAGCCACAGCTCCTTAGGATGGGAATAATTCCGGGTTATGGATATCCGCTCTGAACAAGTCAGGGGTAAAATAATGTGTTCCAACGTGGCTGTTATTTCAAACAATTCTCTTTTTTGCCGATTGTGCACATTCTGATTGAATAAGTATAATGATACTTCTGGCGCCAAATCGATTAATTAGACAGATATAAGGAAACGGCGTACCTACGTACTTCCTATTCAAATTCCCATAAAGTTTACCTCTGATGTAATAATAAAATAAATGGAGATGACAATCTTTTATTGTGTCCAACTGTATCCCACGCCCCACCTGACCTCACACTGTCCTAACATTTGTTTTTTGAATATAAATTCAATTGTTTTTAGTTGTAATTGAGTAGAGGCAAGCCGGTTGTTAGATCAAACGTTAGACAAGTTTAAGTAGGTATCTGTAAAAGTATGTTTGTTTTTCTAATGCATTACTGTATCTCAAGTAAAGTACATCTTAACTTACTATCTTTTACCTAAAGAGAGAAATCGCAACACGACTTGTACGCACTGTGGGTTTGTTTTAAACGTGTTGAGTTTTTGGTTGTTCATCCAAAAAACTGTTTCGAATGAAACAGCATGTTTGGTATGGTACCATTATTTATTGATTGACTCTACTACCAATCTCCATCGACAGAAATCCTATTTTATTATAACCAACAAAATAAACAGAGCCTGCTAATCCTCAGATGAATGAAACTCTCTGGGCAAGATCATTCATTATACATAGTTGCTTGCAGACTACACGCTAAAATACGTCAGATTTTATACTAATAAATTGTTCAAATAGAGCTTAAGTGGTGCCATACTAAATTATCTTACTGCGGTATTACTTACGGCCATTTTCAATAACCTATCTATCTTCGATCTGCAGATAGATATGGTCAAATTTGACATAAGTTCCATTGCACAAATGTCAAACCTAACTCTAGTAATGTGAAAACCATGGATAGATAGGTTATTGCAAATGGACGTTAATGGCCATACGTCATGCCATCTGATAAAAATATAATTTGAATCAGGAAACAAAAAAAACTTATCGTGAGAACGTTGCGTTGACGTGGTGTGTCGTAGTTGAAGTGGTGTGTCGTAGTTCGCTTTATTACCTGTTCAATGTGACATATGTTTGTTTAATGTGTCGTCGCTACCGAAAGCAGAAATTGATCGCTGAAGCGTCCGTGGTCGAGCGGTATCCGCGCATCGGAAACGGTGCAAGAGCCGATCTAATGAAATACTATTCTAGAGCCAGGAAACCCTTTCCTTCTTGTATTCCTCGTAGCCAAATCAGTTTGGCGAAATAGTCTAGGCATGAGGAAGAAGGGTTACAAAGGAAGGTACACAGAACGAGGCCCTAAATAATTTCAATACAGTTGTAACGTAGACGACCTCTGTGGCGTAGCGGTTGTGCATCTGCCTACCATGCGAGAGGTCCCGGGTTCGAATTCCGGCTGGGGACAAAAAAAAAGAAAAGGCCCCCAGTTCTTGGATGTTTACATGTTTGTGATGTCGCTGTTTCTGGTTCCCACGACACAGGGTATCCTAGTGTGGGGCCAGAAGCAATGTATGTGCCTTTATGTAAAAAAAAGTCGGGTTTGTGTTATAGGATAGGATAGGACAGCAACCAAGCGCTATTAGAACTAGAAACCAAAGTATTTTTTTTAAAACGTTTATTTATAATTAGACACGGTTTATAACTAACATTAATCTATCAGTTCGTTAAAAGCCTTAGAATCGAAGATTTGACTAAGATGAAAGTTTACAATGAAAAGTTTGATTTGATAGACAGGAGATATAGGTTAGTACAGTCAGGATTAGATATATGTGAGCACGCAACCTACTCACATAGATCTTCACATACTAAAAATCCATCTACACAGCAAAAGTGTCAAAATGATGATGCAAACACAGAGGATAGTAATAAAAATAATTTTGACATATTCTTAGCTGTGTAGAGATTTCTTGTAGGTATTTAGTTCATTATGTGTAGGGCGGCTTACTTATATTTAATGCTCACTGTACCTATTTGAGATCTTTTGGAGATTGGCAGCAATTTATACAAAAAACATTGAAGTGAACTTTTAAAGGATTAGCGTTTTTTCCTTCACCATATTATAAACAATCATCAATTTCATACATATGCACAAAATATAGTTTTAGCGTCGCATTTTAGTAAATTATTTATGTAATATTATTTTCACCACTCCCGCACGAAAGAAGTGTCTTTCCTCTACGAAAACAGTGAGGAAAGTTAGTTTTTCCTCACTGTTTGAACAGTGAGGAAAGTAATGATCCCGTTCAGAAACTAACCTTGCCTGATTTTTATGTTAAGTTTTAAAGATATTTAAAAAAAAAATATATATACTTAGAATAGAAATACCTATAAGTTAAGATTAATAGTTAAGATAAGGCTGTAAAAGTGGTTATTACAGGCCTTACTGTAATTGTTAACCAGATAATTTCAGAAACTTACCAATAAAACCAAATCATAAAATAAACATACCAATAAAATCCAGCATATAAGAAATTGAACTAAATTACTGAAGGTCATTCATGATCACTGATTATTTTTTTTATTTTTTTTTTTATTTTATAATAAAGAATTATTTTGATTTGCTTTGTGACTATTTAATTTATTTACCTATGGTGACTGAATACTTTCTTGCTGGGAGTGGTGAAAAGTTTTGTATGCAACATGTGAGCAAGTTCATTTGCTATTCGTTTTGTTGAGTCTTTCGCTTACTCAGGATTGAATTTTATAATCACTCGCTGCGCTCGTGATTCTATTTTTCAATCCTTCGTTCGCTCAAGACTCAAAATCAAAACTCATAGGAAAAACGAACTTTCCTCACTTGTTGGATAAATAACTATTTCACCAGCATTATTTACAATACCTATCGTCTTACATTTCTAAAAGTAACTATAAATTGGTAACTAACTGATAACTGGACAAACATTGTGGGAAGAAAGAAAATAGTTAAAACAATGTTATTGTACAAATAAAAAAAAAAATATTTTCCAAAAAAAATAATTTTCAGATAAGTTAAAACAGTGGCTCCCTGTTTCGTGGATGCCGTTACCAAATTATAAAAACACGAAGTTACATTTTTATATACAGACAAAATTCATTTGTATAGAGGGTGTAACAGAAAGGTGTAGTTATATTTGAGGGGGTTGTTAGGGACATTATTCTGAGCAACTTTCAGTATGAAACCGATTTGATCAGAGCATCTTTAATTTTCACTTTTCTATACAAATCACCTGACCGCCCCGGACCAAAACGTATGGAGCAATGAAAAATAAAGTTGCTCTGATCAAATCAGTTTCCTAGTAAAAGTTGCTCAGAATGGTCTCCCTAACTACCCCCTAAAATATGACTACACCCTTCCGTTACACCCTGTAGCAAAGTATGTGCCTGTATAGTTTGTATTCTTACTATACCCGACCATTACAATTTAGGCGCACGACAGGAATGCGGTTTCGGCGCCCGTACCCTATTTATCGTATCGCTAGTTCCAACGACGCCATGTTTGCGGTGCGCCTAATTGTAATGGTCGGGTAGTACTAGCATTCTATCATATTGAGATTTATAAGTATCTGACATCACGACCAGTAAGGAAGTATAGCAAACAAAAGTCTGGACTTATTTGTTTCAATGGCGCCTGGTAACGCTAAATTAGCAACTGGGTTTGTGGTGGTGGAAATTTTCACAAATCATAAAAGAAAATTTATAAAATAAAGCAAATAATGGCGTAAACTGCAGCGCGACACTTACGACCGCGCGAAAAGTGCGAAAGTGCAAAAAAGTGTGTTTTTTCCAAATTACACAAAAACCGCTGATGATTTCTAAAATGTTAAACACTAAATTTTTAGATATTTTGATTACCAATTTTTACACATAAGAATTATATCAGCGTTTCTTGTAGAACTTCTGGAATAACTCGTTTTAGGTAAAAAAACAACTATTAGGTTATTTTTTTTTTCATATAGTTTTTAATGACATTAAGATGTTTTCAAAAACTAAATTTTTAGACAAGGGACTGTTTTATAATACATATTTTTTGTGGATTCTGAAAGTATCCCAAACTGCTGGAATAACTTTTTAAAGATGGGCATTTTGCTGGACAATCGTCTTGAAAATTTTGAATGGTTTTTATCACTTCTTACAGTAAGGTAACACATAGACTAGACTAGACTACCGAATATAGAAATAAGGCAGACTCGAGCACCTGTGCCTTTTGTGCGATAGTACCTAACCTACCTACTTGATGAAGTTCACTTCTATAACATTATTGTGCAAATAACAATATCGACAATACGATCGAGAATGCTATTTCTGTAGTAAAAATCCGTAAAGAACGAATATTAAGATATTGAAGAGATAATTTCTTTGATGAAGAGATCTTGACAAACGTAAAATTGACCACTTGGTCAAGAAACCCCGCAGACCACAGAATGTGTGCATCGGCGACTTTACAAACTTTTCCCCCGCGCCCCAGAATGGGGAGAAGGGGGAAGAGGAAGGCGGACGGCAGCAAAAAGAAGGCCGGACCAGCATGTGGGGGATCAGAGAGTATAATATCCAATTAACTGCGCCTGTATGTGTATGTATTCAACAAACGTTCGCATACGCAACCTATGTACAATCACAGCTCTCTTACCTCGTCCCCCGCCGCCCGTAAATTGGTGAGTTGTGTTTCAAAGGAAAATTTATCTATGCGCTCAAAATTTAGCTATGGATGGATAAGTGCTCCCTGTGGGGGATGCACAGAAATAGCTGCGGGTTACAAGAGCTGCATGCAAATCTAACCCTTTGGCATGAAGTGATATGACATGAAGTCGGAATGAGGTTCGGAGGAGGTAGGATATATGTCCTGGAGTCCGACTTAACTATCCTATGACAGAAAGTCTGTTGTCTGCGGGTCCTTCTAAGGGGTGATCAGAGCGGCATTATACGAATGTATAGCTCTACGGATATATCTTTCCAACCACACGCGATCTTAAGATCTAGAACATGTCGGCTTAATATATTTTTCTGTGAACTTCATCAGGGCCTGGTTTTCCTCTAGCAAAACGCCGTTTACATCGCATCATTGTCAGTCCACCGTCATTTTGCTAGAGGAATGGGGCCTCTGAGTAATTTGTGTCTTAAACTGGGCCTATAGTACCCGCTAGCAAAACGCCGTCGCGTCATTGTCAGTGAACCGTAATTTTGCTAGCGGAATTAGGCAATTGAGTAATTTGTGTCTTTGTGTCCTAGAGCACTATAGTCCGGAGTTTCCGCAGTACTCGCCGATGCGGTCCGAGATGCACTCGAATATGTCGAACGACACGTCGCAGTTGCGTCCGTTGTCTGGAAAAAGAGAAGATAAATGTGTATTTTAGCGACAATCTTGACTAGCGTCTCACCTATTCCCAAATGGGTTGGCAGAGGCCCAATTGTGCCCACTTTCAGCCAAATACTCAATACTCTATTAACGCGATTTTTAACCTAACCACATCGAAATAAAGTTCAAAACCAGAACAAAAGGTCTTGGTCTTTCGTAGACGATTCTTGCGAAAATACGATTTATCAAATCATCCTTTAACATACGGTGCCGTTACTAGCTCTTGCTCACCGATTTGCTTGCGTTAAGTTCCATTTTTTAGTTGTCAAGATTTAGTTTTTTAACTTATTACCTCGTTTGCTTCAAAACTCACCCATAGGCACGGTCCTGGAGAACCGGTCGTGGTTCCTCATGAGGCACTCTCTGGAAGCCTCCAGTACCGCCATGAAGTAGCCCCGTTCGTTGACCCCGTCCGAGTAGAGACCCACCAGACCCTCCAAGGTCGGGAATCCATAGCCGTCCACCTGAGACAATTGGAAAAAAATATTATTTTATTATTATTATTTATATTTATTTATTTAAAAAAAGAAAAACAGAAAAAGTTTACACAATTTGAGGAACTTAGCTAAAAAAGTGACACCTGACAATAAATCATATCTATTCAAAAAGAACTCGTTTATCCAATGTATATTGAATCCCTCGCTCGCTCAGAATTTTACGATCGTTACACTCGGGATTCAACTCTAGAATTCTTCGCTCGCTCTGGATTCAAAAATCACTCTCGCCTTAAAAATAGTTCGTTACCCCTCGGTATTATATCCTCGATATGAACAAAGGCCTAAATTTTTTTTTTGTAACATTCGACAGAAAGGCACATTTTGTGTAAAAACCCTGGCTGCCTTTATCTATGGAT
This sequence comes from Argyresthia albistria, assembly GCA_963457715.1. Lineage (NCBI taxonomy): Eukaryota > Metazoa > Arthropoda > Insecta > Lepidoptera > Argyresthiidae > Argyresthia > Argyresthia albistria. The sequence goes on along the minus strand of OY735256.1, from coordinate 11,039,394 downwards.
CATAATGTAGCTTGACTTGGCGGGGACTTTACCGGGCCCTGAGATGTTCGCAAATACAAACATCATTATGGATGGACACGCTTCTTCATGGTAATGTGGTCAGTATGGAACTTTTAAAACGTCTATAAAGTATTTATATCTATCTATACGTTGAGTCGATTGGCTGATTACTTTAGTCACAATATAAGTATCTGATTTGTTAACCCTTTTCATTCGATATTTTTCTTTATTTCGTTATAGATTGCTACTCCCTTAGTATCGAGTCTATGATTCTCAGAGACTAGTAAAGAGAGCTGTACATACGCTACGCTTGCAATCTATTTACGATCTATTTGCGATTCTTTAGGAGCATACCAAATGACACCATTTTGGGTGTTTTAGAAGCGGTAGCGTTCCAATATAAGTGCGTTTCTCAGAGCAGCATCGGGCCCCTGTTAGAAAATTTCTTTAGAACTAGAGCCCTTTGAACACTTTCTATAAGGGCTTTCCAACTTTCACATCAACTTTTAGTACCTGTTCAATTAAAATTGGAGCCGTAATAGTTCTAAGACTGTCCCGATGTATTTAAATGCTCGGTGACGTTTATTTAATTTTTACTATCTTTAACCCTTTCAGTCGAGAGATTGTCATTCTCCTGGCCGAAAAGGAAAAAAAAAAGACCTTAAAATTAGGTTATTTGTGTCATTACAGTTAATGCCAAATCGACACAAATATATACGATATTTTACAAGATTCAATTACAAATTCATCAAATTAAAAAAAACCCAATCATGCATTGATCTCACAGAACCTGCCACATTCTCAAGAAAATAAAATTATCTCACTGGCCTATACATACATGAATAAAAAATATACGTATAGTATTTTATGTTTACTCTTTTATTGTAAAAAATCATGCATAAAGCAACCCTCAAATTGAAAAACCTCTTTTACAGCCTCTATTCTTTTATTTTTTGGTAAATTGGTCTTGAAGCTTTGTGTCCTACTCTTATTCGGTTTACGATATTATATTACAGACATTTTTATAGTTAACAAATTGGAGCGATCACTCAGGGACAGCCACGCCATAAAGTTATAAAAAGTTCAGCGCTGTTACGGTATTTTGCTGTTTGTAAATAAATCCGGGCATTCTCATGTTAGTTGTTCTAATGATTCTCCAAAAGTCGTTTGTACTTCCTGAAGACGGCATCTGAGCCTCGATCACGAATTTTTTCGTAAGCGTCAACGTTTTCGAGCACGCAGGAAATAATATTTTATGTCATAAAGAATAAGAATCACTGACATTTGACGTTACGATAGTTTTCTATCGAATATTTATTCGTGATTGGGCGTGATCTGTTTTGCTTGGTGGTAATAAAGAGTTTTGTATCTTGTGTTAAATGTGGTAGAAAAATGGCGTGTACTGGATATACTCCTTTTTATATAAACGACCGTAGTCGTGCTGTAGGATTAACCTTGGCAATGTTGGTCACTGCAATACAGATCATTAAAAAATACGAATGGATTTTATTTATAAAGGACCTAAAGCTATTAACCTAGAAAATGGAGGTACTCGTTTAAATCACTGCAGTATTCAATCAGTGTATACCTTGAGGATTTATGCCTGTTAGTGCCACGAGTAGCCAGAACGAGAGTCAACGCTAAACTCGGGTAAACTTTGAGAACTCTAGCTAGGGCCCTTTCGCTGAGTTGTTCTAAAATAAGTAATAATAAAAAGTAAAAGGCACTAAAATCTATTAGTTATTCTGTGCTAATAGTACAATAGGGGTTTACCAGCTCGAGCCGAAGGTGACAGCAGTAAAGCACCGAGTATGTTATAACAATTGCTCACGAGTTTCATATGACATTTTTCAACACAATTTATAATTTTCTTTATCGGTACTCAACATTTTCACAATAAAAACAATGAATGAAAAGTTTTATTTGTTGAAAACTGAAAAAGGCGCGCAATTTTTTTTTGTTTTCGCTCTTTGACTCTGGCTGCCAGAGGCAATGCAAAAGCCAAACAAACAGATAAATATCATCAAAGTAAACGAAATACATCTCTGTTTTCTTAGTTTGCTTGTAATTTGATAAAAATAAATGTTTAGTCATCTTACTTTGACAATAACTTGTGTTAATATTTTTCCAGCACAAAAACTCTTTGCTGTTATTCTTGTCCAAAAACTATATCTATTACCACACTAGTGTTTTAATATTATTACCGTACGCGTGTATAGTAGGCGGCATTATGGTACTAAAATCAACGTCATAAGGGTCACTTTACGAGCAGGTGTATTGAAAAAGTACTTACAGCTTTTACTTTCCGGTATACACACTGGAGAAGGCACTGGAATGAGAAAAAATAATTATGTAAAACAGATCGAGAGAATAGGTCAGTTGATCAAAACCCTACACAAGAGAAGTTTTAATCTATAAAATCTCGTGTAATTTTACGACACAGTATTTTCCCAGTGTGAGAACTATGGACACATCAAAAATAGAATTGTGAAAACCAGCAATACCTTTTCATGTCCTATGTGTAACATTTTACTAAATAATTAATTTCTAATATCTAATTTATTATTTAAATCTGTAGCGGCAATAAAAATACACATTCTGTGAAAATTTCAACTCTCTACCTTTAACGGTTCGCCCTGTCCGCAATGGACAGACAGATCAGCGGGGCAATTCTGGCGCTAGCGATAGCATGTCCATGGTCGAAATATCGATTTTGAGATACCGAAATCTCTATCAAAAACAAGAAAAAGCTATACTTACGACTAGCCTTTCGACCAACCGAGATATCTCGACCCGTTTTTGATCGAAATAAATATAAATCGAGATCGTTTTCGACGGATTTAGGCGGGATCAAAACCGATATCCCAACTGGGGAGATGATCTCGATAGCGCGGGAATCGGGGGCCAGACGGACGGATGGACAGCGGAGGCATAGTAATAGATGGTAATAGGGCCCTTCGGGTAGGGTACTCTAGACATGACTCGCCGCTCACTCCCATCATTTGTTATGAAAGCAACACAGTCTCCCGCTCACTATTCACCGTGATGAGAGCAAACCTCTTTAGTATTTTAGCGGCCAAGGGCCCAATTCTCGCCCATTCGAATTCGCCCATGGAAAATTCAAATTTTCAAAAAAAAAGAGCGTCGACGTTGAGGCGAGGTATGAATAATTACAAACCAAGGTCAATAAAGATTGCGGAAGTGAGAAGCAAATATAACTCGGGAATAGGAATAAGTGGGATGGCAATTGTGCGCTCGCGCCTAATCTGAATCAACGTAAGCGCCAAAACGGAAAAAAAATCATAAAAAATAAGCTATTCCAGGGAATTACATTTCAATCTTCAAATCGCTAATAACAACAATTCCCCGCATATTACAATTAATAGAAAGATCATATTTACTACTACTGCGGTAAAAAAGGAAAAAATATTAGAAAAAAGGGTTGACTTTGGATTTATTTTCTATCGAGAAAATTTTATCCAAACACGTTTTCCTTCATGAAAACCCTAGACTATACAGTCAAATTACATATACCAGAAATTGATTACAATTTGCCTAGTATTTGCTGAAATACACATGAAAAAAGCACCCCTAATTTATTCATGAGGCGCCTTAAATATTGTCATTTTCGTATGACATGTCGTAGACAATTGGCGTCTCCGATTTCAATTCGCATTGGCGAGAATTGGGTAACCGGCGGCGGCTCGGTATGTTACTTGCAGGATTATTTGAAGAAGATGTTATCTGCTCTTACCCCAGCGATCCTCTTCTCATCGTGCGTGAAGGGCACCTCCCTCTTGTTGCGGTGTCTTTGCGCAGGCATCGTATGCTCCTCTTTGATCACGTCTAGGGCCTCTGGAATAAGAAACAGTTCAAATCAAATCATCTACATATACGAAATAGAGTATACAACAGACGAAAGTGCAGTATGAACTTTTTGAAAATGCGACTCTTATAAAAGACGCAAGTGCAATATCAAACCACTTCTTCAAAATGCGACTTTTTGCCTGAGGAAAAAGCATTATCACCTTTTACAGATGCGCAAAAAGACGCAAGTGCAGTATCCACTTTTTAACCGACTTCCCAAAGGAGGAAGTTTACAATTCGTCCGGATGTTTGTTTTTTTTTTTTTTTTTTTTATTTTTTTTTTTTATGTATGTTCCCCGATAGCGCCTAAACGGGTGGACCAATTTGGAAAATTATTTTTTTGTTTGAAAGGGTTTACCTTCCCATTGGTCCCATTGACACCAGGTCAGGATCTGATGATGGGATCCTGGAGAAATCGAGGGAACTCTTCAAATATTATAGGCAGACCTATAGTGATTTTTGTGTTTTTCATAATAACTCGTGCAAATGCACATGGTAAGCATAATATTGTGATGCGGAACTGCTGATGAAGACCACATATGGCCACCAGATCTGCTCAATACTAGGTACAAATACAATACGTGGCTGACGGGCAGGCAACGCATAGCCTAAACCGGTGGACCTAGAGCCATGAAACTTTGTACAGGGGTTCCTTAGTAGCGTGGGGTAGCACTGATATGGGATTTGACAAAATTAATTCCCCAAGGGGGGGGGGGATAAGGGGTTACATTTTGTATTAAACTCAATCTAATCAAATAGGGTTTGTGGAAGTCGGTTTTTTCTAAAGTTTACTTTTTGTTCCAATTATTGCAAATGAGCCTTTTTTAACGACAATCTCATACTTAAGTCTGGAATGCATTTTCTAATACGTTTATACTCTTAAATCAATAATACAATTTTTGACCCTGTCACACATTTTTATTACTTATCGCGGAATATTTTTACAGCATTCAAATAAATTATCAAGACAAATGGCCTGCAATAGCAGTTTTACAACTCGCATAAAATTGTCTCAACTATAACAGTTCTATACATTCACTTTTGATTTCAAGCCAATATTCAGGGTGTAATAGAAACGTGGTGTTATATTTTAGGGTCGAGTAGGAGATTCTGAGCAACTTTAACTGTAAACATAGTTTACAGCATTCATGTAAACTCCGAAGTGTCCTTGGCCTAACAGTATGGCCAAGACGGTCTGGATGGGTGTCCATTTCTATGTGGCATTTATTTCGGGTGCTACTTGGTGGTAGTAGTCGTAATGCTGTATCAGAGGCCCTAATAGGGCAGCTTGGTAATATCTGATGCAGTTGGGTTTGTCACTAACCCTACCCTTCATCACATCGCACTGTTCCGGCTTAGTGGAGTGCGGCTTATCAATATCTTTCTCAGACATCCTGTATAAGTTACTAACCTATTGATTCGTATCTTGTTATATAGAGTTATAAACTATATTCGGTTGCCATTACGAGTTATTATGGTAAAAGTATTATGTGAAAGTGGTGATGACGGTATTTTAGAAGCGCAAGGTTGTTGCCCTTTTGAATAGATAATAAATAAACAATGCAGCTTACTGCCGATTTTTCGATCTTCAGATAACGTATGTCAGTGTATTGATACTGATTTTTCTGGTGTTTATAGTAAACTATAGATGAGACTCACGAAGAAGTTTTGACTTTAGGTTGCAAGAACTTTATTCTCATAAGAATAAGGTTCTTTGAATCTAAAGTCAAAACTTCTGTATGAGATGGTTCATCTATAACAAGAGTGCCAATGAAACCATGATGCTTTAGTAGCGATGGGCAGATCTGTCCCTCTCTCACCCTCTCTGTATCTCTTTTCATCCCTCATAAAATATTCTTTGATCTTTTGTACCGGTCATATTCGCAATTTTAATGCTTAAGCCAATTTGGAGCATATCGGACAATTTATATCCAACTTTATTTGGCCCGATTTCACAATGCAGCATAATCGTCTCATCAACAACACCCTACTTAGATCCGCTAATCACACTAGACCCAGTTCCACCAAGCATCGCATGTTTAACCCTGCACCAACCGGCTGCATAGCTTGCCGCCACGCCGCTTATGCAAGGGTTACGCAAGCTAGTGGGTAAATAGGCCATTGGTGAAACCAGTCTCGGGTTGGTTTATTGAGTTTTTGCTGGTTGTATAGGTATAGTCTTTGGCATATATCTTGGTTTGGCATATTGAAGTGAGCTTGTGCGGACGTCGTATTTTGCGAATTCTAATATTTAAGTGCCGCTTAATATGGGATTGAACAAGCGCTCAATTCAATTCAATTCAATTCAATTCAAATCGTTTATTTGCTTAAATACACGTATACAGGCATAGATGTTATTTATAATACCTAAGTACTTAAAATTAGTCCAGTGTATTTTACCGTATTAGTACGTTGTACAAATATTTATAAATTATCAAGAATAATTTAACAATACAGGGGCGATTCTATTTAATTTAACATGTCAGAGGGTGAACAAATTGAATAACATGGATACATATGTGCCATGTGATTTACATTTTATATAATTTTTATTTTCTAGAACATCACGCACACTATAAAAACATTGAGTCAGCAACCAGTTTGTCAATTTGCTCTTAAACACTACACAATATCTTTCATATTGTTTCAAATCGTCAGGTAACTTATTAAATATTTTAATGGCCATGCAGTACACATTTTTGCTGCATAAGTCCATGCTCGTGTAAGGTAGATACAGTTTATCTTCTCTCACAAATTGCAAGAACCGTTTACATTTGTATCCTTGGCCAAAGCTATGAATGTTGCCTCCTACGGCTCCTACTAAGATCCTAATTTGGTCAAACAACTAAAATCGTGGGCAGCTTATGCTTATGCTCGGGTTCTTGGGCAGTTAATTTGACTTTTGTTCGAACTTAATCAAACACTATTGAGATGAGAATTTCGCGATTTTGACAGAATTAAAAGAGCCTTAATTCCGAACAATTTCATAATTCATAATTTAGACAAAGACATAGACATAGACATAGACATACATTTATTCACTGAAGAAAACATGGGTACATCGGTACATCGACAGACAATTTCAAAGGCAGGAAATCAACATTAAATTGTAGAAGTATTTTTCGAAACAGAAGAGTTTAGAAGATGACGTACGCATGCCTCGCCAGTGAATTTCTTTATTGCACACAAACAGTTACATAGGACAATAAAAAACATACAAAACGTATACAAAGGCGAGCTTATCTCTAATAAGAGATCTCTTCCAGCAAACCAAATAGGGATGAGACAGGACGGTGGATTGCAATGTATTAAGAGAACTGCGCGCGTTGATGTCTTTTATATGAACGTCCGCTTCTCACAAACTTTTTAGCAAAGGATAGAAGCGCTCAACTTGAGGACACCTTTAATACGGCTCCATAGCTACGGCGATGGGCTGGATCCCTGACAAAGCAAAATCCGAAGCAAAATGGAGTATTGGAGAGATGACAAGCTAAAAGTGGTCACAATTGTGCCTCATACTCATATATTTATTGCGTCATTGTGGTACACTTTAACAAAATTATATCCAACAATGAACCCTGTAAGGGCACTACAATGTCTTAATAGCTAACTTACATCTAACATTTGTGTTTGATAAATATTAGGTACTTAACTTAGTTAAAATAGAATTTTAATTTAATAATAGTGAGATCATTATATGCATGTATCCCTCTGCCACCCCGTATGGGAAAAGCCATGATGCTATATTATTTGTGTTATAAATTTTTCTTAAAACTTGACTCATGTGTGATCTCACTTTATACAGTTACAAAGTAAGTTTCCTTATAAGTGCAGACCAGTCGTTTTGTGCGTAAACGCATATCGAAAATAAACTGCTAGCGTTTAGTTTACATATTTTGATTCTGTTAGATTTTCATTTCATTTGAGTCCCCATGATCTTTGAGATTTTTATTCTTTAACTGAAAGGTACAGTATCCGTCATTGATTTGATTTTAGCTTTCTTCTAAGTTCAAAACCTATGAAAAAATAGAACAAAAGAACTAGGTCATTTCGTACATTTAGCGAGCTAGTGGTTAACAAACTAAAAACAAACAAACTAATTACATTAGCCATATAGTTTAATTACAGCAATATTTACCACCACCAAGTAACCAGAACTTCCATAATTCTGGTTTCGTCACGGAAACTAAAGACAAGGCAACGCACTATCGCTTACAACTATCCCGGAATTTATCTGATCCTTATTTCGTACCGTATAAGGACTATAATTGCATTATAGTTGTGTAACTTATCCCTGTTCATACCTATACTTCTTTGGCAGCTAACGAGGATGTCACAATAAGCTGCGCGTGAGTGCATTGGCACTATCGGGCCTCAATCGGAGGAACCACGGACATTTCACGTATCGAAATACTAGGCGAGTATTTGAATTCACCTGTATGTCTTTGTTCATAAGGGTCACTAACGCTTGCCTACTGGATGAGTAAATGTTTGTGCTGGCGCCATCGTTGCTACAGTCCTGCGAAATGTGTGACGCAAAGCACAGTAAAGATGCAATATGTGGAAGGATTTACGAAAGTTGATTTTCTTTGGGAATGAGCTAGCTCCCTGTCACGCAAAAAAGTTTGGAATAACCGAAGATTATGCCTCTGCCAGCCCGAATGGAAAAAATCGTGATGTAAAGTTCACGAAGGAGATTCTCTGACTAAACAATTTTGAATTAGGTCACGTTTTATCCCACACGAGGTGGCAGAGACTATTTAGACTACTACTGCCAATGCCATACTATATTGTGCTAGCAACATGTATTTACACAACACTGTATCAAACCTCAAAGTTATAGTTAGGTTGTAGTCTAGTTTCTAGACGCCTCGATGCTGATTGTAATCTTGCGCAGGACAGAATTAAGTAAAGTATACTAGTTTGGAAATATTTTACTAGAAGTGCTCCTGAACTGACCTTGAAATTTGTGAAAACACGATCCAATCCATGATTATTACCGTTCCAATTTTACGAAATTTATTAATGACTCGGCCATGTTAATTAAAATGTGTTAATATGTTTACTTTCGAAATGATGAATGTTTTAAAATCAAATACACCTGGTATTAAATTACCATTTTTCACCGAGAATTCCAAATAAAAATCGGAGTTATTAAAAACTGAAATACAAATCTACAATATATCGTCACGCCTTTTGCCATACGGGGTAGGTAGCTGTGCCACATTGTACCCACATTTGCCATACGGGGTAGGTAGCTGTGCCACATTGTACCCACATTTGCCATACGGGGTAGGTAGCTGTGCCACATTGTACCCACATTTGCCATACGGGGTAGGTAGCTGTGCCACATTGTACCCACCCACATTTGCCATACGGGGTAGGTAGCTGTGCCACATGTGCCACATTTAGCTAGTTATCCAATAATATTATGTAATTTGTATTATGTTTATTGTACTAAACATACAGAACATAAAACAGGGGTGAGCCCATACAAAATGTAGCTAGCCTTGGTAACTGAGTTACAATTTTCATAATAAAATATTTAATGCAGGTATGTAATAAAAGTGGTTAACATTATCTGATCATTTATTTATATAGTTATGTTAACAAGCCCCAGTTCATGGAAAGGGTCTTTTATTATTCATCATACTTTCGTTCGGTTAAAAAACAATTAAATATAGCACTTTGGCCTTGAGTATTTACTGGCTACTATAACAACCACTTATTATACAGGATGTGAAATAGTAAAGAGATAAACAAATCTTTATTTTTCACTTCAAATTCCAAATTCCAAATTATTTATTGCTACATTGTGGTTGTAGAGTAAATTCGCAAGGAGAAGTAAATAATTTACTCTTATTTGTTTGTTAAAATTAAATCTATTCAGAAATATGGTTCCTTAGTGACACTATCTAGAACGCGAGTTTAGCGTTAACTTGTTTTCTTGCTAGTGGCACTTACCCCCCTTATTAATAAAAAGTTAATCCGAGCGGCACAAAAAGGGACAGAGATAGATAGAGAGTTACACTACATCTTTACGTTACACCCTGTATGTTGCTGCACTTGACTAAATTGAGTTTTAATCACTTACTCGTTAGTGGGTCAGTTCTTTATACAGATCATTATATAGGGTGTACGGTGGTTGAATCGTTCATCCTGGCATACTTTATCAAAACTTTTTCTGAAAATAGCAAATGCTTGTTTGTTCCTTTTGTATCCTGTTTCACTCTCAGGAGCACACCGGTCGAACAAACGAACAATGGAGAACAATAGATAAATAAGATGTGTCGACGAAAGGGTTAAATTTTATGGCTAAGGTATCTGGTGAAATCAAAATCTAATAAATAAGGTCGAAAGGAGTAAGAAGGTTAAAGAACTGTGGAATTTCAGCCTCTAGTGAATAAAATAGGAGGTTTTTTGTCTGAATTAAGTATTTTCGGAATCGTATAGTTAGTTTTCATGCGGTTAGATAGAGAGTTAAAATATTGAGATCTCTCTCGGCCAGCATGTGTGGGAGGGAGAAAGAAAGTAAATTCATATCGCATAGTATCTACTGTGCGCGGGCGCAGTCAGCTGATCACTTTCCCTCAGTTGTTCACGGTGTGTGATCGACCTTGAGTAGAGCTTCGGGCCTTTCTTAGAACCTTGTAAACACCTTATCGTACTACGCGTACTTTATGTAGGTACGATAAATTTTAATTATTATAGTATTGTTCAAACCATTTCACGAAGAAAGTTTGACTTTGGCTGTTGTTAGCCGTGCACATGCACATTGTGTCAGTGTGTTTAGTCTCCGCTCCACCGCTCCAGAGACTATGCACACTGACACAATGTGCATGTGCACGGATAACACAACCAAAGACAAACCTTCTTCGTGAAATGGTTTAACTGTATCTATCATTATTACCCCCTAATAAGATCGCAAATCAAATTCAAATTACTTTCTCAGTACATTGGCCTGATTTCAAGTTACTGTAGTGCCCCTTTGCCACCATTATGTTTCTCGGGGAATGCTATGGGCACTAACCGCCGTACTCGGAGTCATTGAACGATAAAACCTATTCCAAATTTGAATTTTCATACAAAATTATTTACTCAGTAATCCTTAATGAATCATTAAACGACTCTGATTACGGCCTTAATTATCATTTCCTAAAATACGGTCAGTTAATTAAATGTCACCCTGTATAGGAATAGATTAAATTCACTAGTAACTAACAATACTTATAATACCTATACTGTTTCAATGCCACTGTTATAGCGACTGGTCTGGTTGGCATTTAGTTCCATTAAATATACATTCTATGCACTATTTGTCTATGTACACCTTCTCGTTTTGTTTTCCGGTTTAGTTAACAAAGTGTCAACAATTCAATCCATTTCAGAGGAGTCTCAGCAATACTAATAAATAAACGGCTTCGAAAATAGAACCGGAGTGAAGAAGTTTGCTTCCAAACTGTTTTTAGTTAGTTTGTTTTATTAGTTAGTTTTAAGGCCTTCAGAATTCCTCAGATTATCTCCTAACGTGGTTACCATTAATGCTTGCAAGTAACATTTCTTAGTTATCCTTTTTTCCTTTTTATTTAACCCCTTCCCTCTCAGAATCACCCCGCTCGAACGACCGAGCAATGGCGAATTATTGTTATATAAGATTTGTCGGAAAACCAGTTAATTATATTTTATTTTAGCAACTAGAAAATTCTACTCATATACCTAGAAGTACGAAAGGCTTACCTCTTAGTATCGAGAGCTTGATTTCGTCTTGACAGAGGGTGATGACTCGTTCTATCTTCTGCGGTGCTGTGGGTGGGTTCTTGCATCTTGTGTCCTGAAAATGCATGGAATAATCTTGATAAATATTACGATAATCCAACAAGACTCCCCCTTAAACCACTTGTTTAAGGGCGAGTCTTGTAGGTACTACCGTGGTTTTAAAAACATACGATTTTGAACACCGGATATGGTTTGGCAGTATCGAGTGTCACATACTTAACCAGATGAGGTAGTTATATGCCTATCGCTGTAGATCATGATGGATATGTTAGCAAATACTAAAAATGGACGTCTAAAGTCAGACAAAACAATAAGCCATGTCCATTGTCATGGGAATTTGAACGAGGTCGATGGCGGTATGATGGAGTAGAAAAGTCCTGCACGAGTGCACGACTATAAGATTGAGCCATACTCCATCCCACTGGCTTAGTGCGGGTCGAAGAAGGGGTGTTACGTTACAAATACTACTCCAAGCCAATAGCGACAGTAGAAACCCAAATATCAATATGTAACACTATCATATTCAGCGCCCTTTTCAAGAACAATCGATAAGCCAGCTAAAAGATAAATCATAAATAAAAATAATAAAAAAAAAAAACATCAAAAAACTTGGACGGTAAAAAAGTTACAATATTAAACGTACTTAGCTAAAACATTTATACAGAAATAATATGAACATCTGAGCCTAAGCTAGGTATAAACCTGTATTTCAGGCTACAGCGCTCTTCCCAGAATATGTATTGCTAGTTTATGTTACACAGAATCCAACAACAAAACTGTGACATCTAAAAATTAAAAACATATTGCAATTATACTTGAACATGAAAAAGAAAGAACTTTGAAATGAAAGAAGTAGGGAGTGTGCGAGTGAATGAGAGTGATTCTGTGTAGTATGAGAGTGAGTGAGTGTATGTGAGAGGGTGTGTGAGATAAATAAGAGAGAAATATAATCAGATTGAATGTGTCATCATGAGCTTCGTCTTAATGCAGCTCATTAAACTCTTTATTGAGTTTGAGTCACTTTTAATCTTAACAGTACTCAGGTGCGATGTCGATGTAATCATTACAATGAACTTTAGAGTTTTTGTTCACTTCGCCAGTTATTGTTTTTGTTTTGTAAACAATAGCCCGTGTACTGTTTACATGTATTACACGAGGAAATATGTCAAAATTTCTCAGTTTATGCGTTTAACTGTATTTTAAATGTTTCATGACATGACATAAAGACATGAAATGTATGACATTACATTGTCATGCTTTATATCCCTAGACAAAAAATAAATTTGGGCAAATGTGGGCACAATAAATTGTGCCTCTGCTACCCCGTATGGGAAAAGGTGTGACACTATGCTATGGAAAAAAAATACAAAAATGCTTTTTGAATAACTGCTGGTATACCTACTCAAAGTACTTACGTCAGGGAGCACTTATGCAGTGGAGAGCGCATAGATACATTTTCCTTTGAAACATAACTCACCAATTTACGGCGGGGGACGAGGTAAGAGAGCTCTGATTGGTCAGCCGCTGCGAAACTGTCTGGCGGCCTGTCATCGTACATAGGTTTGCGTATGCGAACGTTTGTTGAATACAACAAACGTTTGGCGAGCTGCATTCCCCCGCAGGCGCAGTCAATTGGATATATAGTCTCTGACTTACGTATACAGACAGATTAACAAGGCCAGCCACTATCAATAGTGAAATTCTAAGGTGTAAGGTGTTGTAAATTATACAAGGGAATCCAGACTTTATGCTGCCGTAATAAGGATTATGGTTTGAGTAGTTCTTACTGAGCTTGCTAAGTGTAGCCTTCATGACCAATGGACTATGAGGTCGTGCTCTGATTATTTTACATGTGTAAAGGCTGTAGAACCTAGCTACAGTAATGAAGAAGTCATTTGACCAACGACAATAAATAATGCACAATTTAACTTCGTTATTTACCCTGTGCTCTGTACAATACTTATAATTCAAAATTATAGAGTACGTTCACTTAGATGGTGCCGCACCACACGGTGCACCCGCACGCAACTATGGTAATGTTTACAAAACACTAGTTTTTGCACAGAATGTTTTCGGTCAGTTTAGTTCACATAGATCTTGAGGAGCTTAATTGTCCTACCAAGGACGTAAAACAATGTCGGCATCGGTCTAAACAAAAACGAGCCTTCAGTACGGCGCAAGTGGAACAAAAATTGGCGGCGGGCGCTTTGCAAACTAGCAAATTGATGCGTGCACATGTCAAAAGTGGCACTATCAAAAGCGGCAGTATCGAATTAAATAAACTTTATTATCTTAATCATTGCTCCTTCTTTTTTTAAATCGCAAAAAATCGACTCGCTAACTTTTTCGATGCGTATTTACTCGTGCTCATAAACAGCTGATATATCCTGCCGCTCTGGCTACCCCTTATTGGAAATACGTTCGCAAGTTTATGTTTATAGATGTTCTTTGACTCTTCGTCAAGTTGAATGGGTTGGTTTTCGCTTTTTTACTGCTGTTAATATGGGTTTGGGGGTCGCTTCAAAAGTTATGGTTCGTTTGTCCGCGGTCTTATAGAGGTTTCTTGTGGGTTCTGTAGTTTTATGACAACTCGACAGACAGAACAAAAGGTACTGAACAACTATGTAAGGAAGGACTATGGTTGTAAATGGCCTACTGACTCATACTCGCATTACGAGAAGAATACCTCTCGTCAGTGGAGCTGGCCTGTATGGGAAATGTTTGTTAATCCGCATCTGTGGGCCTGGTCATTTTGGGAAATTATTGTCAGTTTTTAGAGGTCAGTATTGATTGAAACTGTCACTGTCTACATATGCACATCTCTTTCTATCTTGTGGCAAGGCATTCAAGAAAGAACAAGCTGGATAATTAATGAATAATTATAAGCTCCTTGGTTTAACTTATTGGGTTACTAGAGTTTGAATTCAAAGGGGGGGCCCAAAGTCTCCATCTGTGAGCCTGGCCTCTATGGGAGTGTCACAGACGCCAACACGCTACTGACGAAACGATAAACAAGCTTGAGAAAAAATGACCCAATGTAATGGTGAAGCTGTGAGTGATCTGATCTCATACCATATTCGTCATACTTTCAGATCTACTAAGTCCGGACCAAAGTCCCTAATCCTTTAAGTTTAACCATATACTAATTAGCGATAACTAAACACAAAGGCTTACTCTAAGTAATAACTTTACTTTATTGCACTTAAATATAAAATAACATAAAAACTAAATAAATAAAAGCTTTTAATAAACATGTGCAAAGGCCAACTTTTCTGCATAATGACCTGCTGGAAAATGTTCTTTCTCATCTTCAGCACGGGCTCATTCTGTTTACAGTAAGTGTTAACGTTAACGTTTATCGTTAGTCAATATTTACTCGATGTGATAGTCTGCTGCAATCTGGCCTTAACTTCACCAAATATTGCACTTGTATTATTTATTTACATACACCTGAGATGATCTGTTTGAAATTAGTGAGTACAGTGAGCCTCATCGTTGATGTACAGTCCGCATAAAGATATATCTGATGCTCACTGTGCAGCAACCAACTAAATGGCCAACTGTGAATTTGCCACCCAACCCCGTAGGAAAAGGCGCTATGTTTCAGCAAGTACGCAACGGAGGCGAACTTGTACCTACACCCATTTTTATACGACAGGGGGCCAAACCGTCGCCGCTCTGGAGATTTATTTATTTATTTATTTATTCAGGAAGCCAACAGCATTTATCTTTACAAAAAATGATAATATAAAGACTTACGAGATAAAGCCAATTATAGGGTTCCATCGATTACAACTTTCATTGGACTTTCGAAACGAAAATCGAAAAGATCTCTTATTAGAGATAAGGTCGCCTTTTTACATGTTTCTTTTTCATTATTAAGTGTCTGTATTCTGTTTTTGTGCAATAAAGTATAAAGTATGTTTCTCGTTTTCGCAGTAAGTGCGTAAATTGCATCGCACTGCACAATTATTGTACAGTTCACATCACAACTCTTGCATAGTACTCCTAACCTTGGTGAAGCTTGATACAGCCTTCACACATCCATACGAATCTTATCATTTGGTAACAGACCTTCATACTTTGCCATTTTGGGATTGCTGCCTGTGAAATGAGCTGTGACGGCCTGAGAACACGTTACATAATCCATAACTCCGAATGATAAGTAGGTGAGCAAGTGAACGACTTTTGTGAAAGACACAGGGCGTTGCTTGTAATGAGAGTGAAATATTGGGCGGTCAATGATATGACTATATAGGAAAACGTGTTTATTTAAAAATTAGTTCCTCGATTGGTCGACGACAAACGGGGTAATAGTTTTGCAATAGGTTCTTTTGTTTCTTGTTCAATCGGTCATTGGGCAAGCCCGGTAGTTATGTAGTTATGGTTGAAATACTGTTTTAATAGGTTGTCGGTCGATTGACGGTATGTTAGACTGCTGTTGGACTATTGGTGTATTTTACGATCAGGTACTTAATAAGTCCGGCAGATAGAACGCGAGTTATTTCAGTTAGTTAGGAATTATGTAACTTATGTGTATAAAAACATATTTGAAATCTTAATTATAGCTGCTAACAGCAAAAGATTTTTTTTGTCATTGAGTTAAAACAAAGATGGTCAACATGGTATTGTGAAGCTATTAGTGTTCTGAAGGTTCTAATTGAGTCACCACGAGTGAGTGGGCACTACCTTGCCAACTGTCGAAGCCACTCGGCATTCAGCGTGGGTGGTGGATGTGATCTCAATGAGGCGATGGATCATGGCGAAGGCTATATCTGCAAGAATAACGTTTCTTGACTCTTAGTGCGACTTGCACCAGACTTTTGACAGCCGCTCAATGAAGCTTTAATGCAATATAAATATAACGCAGCCATGTTGAGTCAACCTGGCTGACAGCCAATGACATCGCCATATTTGACTACTTTATTTGGCTGTGTTGTACTTAGTTGGCGTTTATACATATCATCCAAATCCCATCACACGTTTATTATGTCTCCAGTCTCCACACATTTTTTCGGAATTTAGGAAGTGTCTCTTCCTTTGTTATGAAGAAATCGCTTCAAAAACGGACATTTGACAATACCCATAGTCTAAAGTCAGCGAGTAGGCCGATGAACTCAAATGCCAAGTCATAATTTACTATGGCATGTGAGATTTACCGGTTATCATCAAAAATCATCATCGAGGAGAAAGAAATTTCAGTGGATTCATTACACTTTTGTAGTACCTATCCAAAAAAAAACTTACAAGGTTAAGGCTGGATTTTACGAACGAAAGAGTAACTTTTACTCGAGAGTATCTTCTACTTTTTCATACACACCGTGACACCTAGATCAGATCACCTCATTTTGAACTGTCATTTGCCATACAAGTTATCCCCGGGATAGAATGCCGTATAACTACCGTAAAATCCAGCCTTAACCAAATAAACATTTTGTCAAGGAAAACCATAGCGACAGGCAAGGAATAAGAAAGTGTGACAAATTACAATTATTTGAATCGTCACCCACATCTAATTTGACAGACATTATAAAGCCATTTCCTCTCTGACTAGAATACTTAACTTGTCCGTTTTATGGCTTAGTGTAAAACTGTCCAATTAATGTCCATCAGTGAAATAAAGTAAATGTATTGCAATGCAGGATATTAGGTTTAAGTACTGAAACTTCAATTACGACAGATTTCCTTAGGGTTACGAAAGTCGTAGGCGAGGTATGAATAATAATTACAAACCAAGGTGAACGAAGATTGCGGAAGTGAGAAGCGAATATAACACCGGAATAGGAACAAGTGGGATGGCAATCGTGCGCTCGGACCTAATCTGAATCAGCGAAAAAAAACATAAAAATAAGCTATTTCAGGGAATTACATTTAATTTTTCAAATCGCTAGTAACAACAATTCCCCACATATTACAATTAATAGAAAGATTATATTTATTACTACCGCGGTTTAATAGAAAATAAAAAAGGGTTGACTTTGGATTTATTTTCTATCGAGAAAAAAATAGCCAAACACGTTTTCCTTCATGAAAACCCCAGATTATATAGTCAAATTACATATACCAGAAATTGATTACGATTTGCCGAATATTTCCTGAAATACACATGGAAAAATATGTATTAGGGTTTATTTATGTTAAGATATATATGATTAATATGTATTCATGTAGGTACTTAGGTATTTATTATATTCAGTAATTTAGTAATATAATTTATTTATATTTTATTTTTACTTTAGCACATAGGCCTACCCGTTTTGAGTTTTAAAATGTATCCTGTCAATCCTGGGTTTGCTGGAAGAAATCTCTTTTTAGAGATAAGCTTGCCTTTGTTCATGCCTTTTCTGTATTGTTTGTGTTTTTTTCTGATATGTGCAATAAATATATACGAAAATATATACGAAAAAGCACCCCTAAATTATTCATGAGGCACCTTAACATTTTTGGTCTAGAGTTCTAGAGGCTTCCTTGCTGCAGCGAGTGGATAGCCCCTCTGGTCACTCAAAAGAAGTTTCCTCTATACTATAGAGTTCGTATGTTACGCCATTTTCTATAGAGTCTATAGAAAATGGCGTAACATACGAAATAAAAAGTCACATGACTTTTCAGTTTTCATGTCAAATCGCATACATTTTCTTACAGCACAAAAACTTAACTTAACTTAGATTTTCTTGGCGTTGCGCGCGAGCCCTCTTAACTAATTGCACCTTGGGTGATTCTGACACCCCGTATGGGAAAATGCGTGACGCCATGTTATGATATTTTGGGGGACTGTTGCTCACGCCCGCCCGTAGGAAATACTGGGTAGTGCTAAGAGCAACAAAACATTGTCAAGACGGTAATTTCTAAGTTTTCACGAGAGAACTGGAGCCCTATTTCTCAATCGCTCTTTTGTAAACGAGCGCCCTTTTCTAGCGATTTTCGTTCGCCATATTCAAAATTTCGCATTTTTTAGTCATTCGCTCTGCAACGAGTGGTCAGGACCACCTGGCATGATTCTCGCGCCTTCGATACACGGACCGGACGGATATCGAGACCTATATTGACAGATTCTTATACAAAATCACACGATATAGGTGTAGATATCGTATATCGAATGCACGAGAATCATGCCACACTTGTTACGCCAGTCGAATGATAGAATAGACGTCAAATGCGAAGACGAATGATACGGCAATACAGAAAATCGACGTCATGCGATATAACGACATATATCACACGAGCGAATGAAACATAGAGCTCCTGAACAAATTGTGATCCCAAAAATACACGGGGGCCATGCCTAAGACACAATTTGCTTACATATCTAATGCGTAATTATTCGTGATCGAGCTGTAGCTGTAAATGTTGCAAGCATTTCGTCTTGTCTTCCTTCCTCATTGCGCTAACAATTTGTGGTTTCGCGTAGGGTTATTTTATTACATATAGGTAGAAATTGACTAGGATTTGTTGGAAGTCGATGAACAACGGACAAACAAGATTTGGCAGTTACTGGAGACGCAGAAGAACCCACTGGATAGAAAACCTCTCGAATGGTTTAAACCACAAGAATATATTCCGAGCCATAACATCGCGGTTCAAAATAGCCCTAATAGATCCTAACTCTTTAATAATCTCTGATAATAGCCGATTGCCGATCGATAGGAGAATGGTACTTGAAAAAGATAAATTACTTTAGAATCCAATGATCCCGATTGATTAATTAGTGCCTCTGCCACACCATAGGAAAAAGGCTTCACGGTATGTTGTTAACCCCAATTGCATTACCCTCCTTCTAGTACAGTTCGGGTACAAAGATGCATAGAAAACATGAATTAGCGTACGCCATAGCACACGCCATAGCACACGACACGCCTCTACGCTTGGCCGCTAGTGACTTTCACTTGTTTTATTATCTCACGCACCAATTGCTTCGAAAAACAACATTTAAAAATACAAGCATTCAAAACGTAGATTAACCTGTAACCTTTAGTAAGTTTTAGGTAAGGTAAGGGCCGGTTTCAAGGAATCCAAGAATTATCAAACAGATTTAAAAATAGCGTTGTATGCAAAATTACATGAGCTGGGACTTCTTAATTGAAAAAGGTAAATGGGCATTTTGTTCGGACCTTTGACCCACCAGCGAGGGTCCACTAAAGAGACTAGTTGGAGTTTGTTAAAGGCCATGAATACTACTACTCAATGCGATTAGTCGCATTCCTCGAAAGTATGGGAAAGTATTTTTAATCCGATTTCTAATTATCAAAAAATGGGACCAAACTAATTTCATCCAAAAATATTTTTTGTAATCGGTTCATAAGTGTAATCGAGGTTAACCCCAAACAAACTTGAAAACCATACATTTGGGTTAAAATAAATAATCTCCGTGAAATGTTAACCCTATTTATAAGCTTTAATAAAAATATAATTAAAAATAATGGACGCGTACATTGAGGTAGTACCGGGTCAAAAATGCCCAATGAACTTTACTAATAATTAATTAATGCATATTTTGGGTTTTTGGATCTACTTATCATATTTTGTTCTGGCATCTATAGGCAAACAGAATGTTACACGTTGTCCAAAGGCTATTATGACACATATTTATTTTCAAGGTTATTAAGTAGAGCACAAGAATTTGTAATTAGGTGACTGCTATTCCGTAGCAGCTCGATTGTCGAATCGATTGAAGACAGATAACTTATGCACAGATTTATTAGTAGGTACGATATGCTAAGTTTTCCTAAATGATTTTACAAGTTCAATGGAGACATTTTGATAATATACTAGTAGTTGCTCTACCGAATGTACTTTTCAATGAATTACAGTTTGTAGACCCTTTAAAAAGTTAGAGACAGGGTACCTGTGAACGCAATGTCTGTAACTTTTGAATAAAAGCTCTGTAAGCAAAAGCTGGCCGCATTTGTTTGTATTTTCTTGATTTTCGTTTTTTATTTTATTTAAAATGTTATTAATAAATGAAAATATACAACTTACGCTTTCGGCAGGTATAGCGCTGTCACTCATCGAAATACATACGCAGAGGCAGCAAACCAACGCACTGACTTTACGAAGCATTTTAATTCTTTTCACCCACTCTTTTCAAAAACAGAACACACGTTTTTTTAACTCTTTTCCGCGCAAAGTGAAGAGCGAAAGGTTTGCGAGTGCGACACTGTATGGCATGGAACGTATTTCGTTCGCTGAGATTTTTGAAAGGCCCGCGTAGGTGGGCTGTGTGAAGGTTTCCCGCTTATTTGTGCAACTTTGCGTTTCGTTTTACGCAGTCTGCTTGTTTGTTGGGAGGTGGTTTCTGCTTGATAGGGACTCCAGAAGCAAACTTGCATTACAATGTTTGTTAAAATAGTTTTTGTTGTTGTAAATAGATAGACACCTTATGCACAGATTAATAAAGAGCCTTACGCTAATTTTATAATTATTTAAGTAACAAAACCTGGCTAAATGAGGGCACGACTGTGCCTCTGCCACCCAGTATGGGAAAAGTCGTTACACGATGCCTACTTGTTTCTTTGTTAGGCATATTTTCAACTTGCTTCTGGCTAATACTTACTTATACTTTACAATGGTCCCTCATGGTTAATTGGTTTGGTTGGTGGCATACAGTGCACGTCATGAGCTCCTTAGATGACCATAATAGTCCTTGCCATTGTAAACACTGATAGCTCCTAACACATGACGCTATTAGCTTATTGTCATTGGAATCTAACCATGTAGGTACTACGAGTACATGCAATGAATAATGTATTATTAGGACTAATATATGTTGAAAAAACGTTTCGCCAAGCTAGGCTAGCAAGCCCTGTGAGATCCACAGTAAATAAATTTGTGAGATCCCATTGTAGAGCAAAGTTTGACAATTTCATAATTTCATATGGATAAACAAGAGTGAATAATCTTGTCTGTCTAACAAGATGCAGTCCGTTATATTACGATCGCACGAAACGCTAAGAATATGTATGCGATTTGACGTTTAGTCACGCTACGCTAGCGTTACCAAATGTCAAATCCCATACATTTTTAGTTTTCGTTTCGTTTCATTTTTGTAGCGTTATTAACTTTGTCTAGGCCTACAGGGGTAGACCTTATATTTGTTTACATTGCGACTTCATATCTGTAATATCTTAAATTGATAACCTATCATTATTATGACAAGCAAAGGCAATACCTAAATTCTGCTGTGAGGTACCTTTTATGTGACATGTGTTGAGTGAGTCCAAAAACGTTTCAAGAATCCTCGTGCCTCTTTACTATCGGAGGTTGACCTTCAGCTATCCATACTGCATCTTCCAAAATATTCATATTATTTGAAATATTTTAGAAGATGATGTTAGACACAACTCACACTATTTTAACAAAGGTACCTCACGTCGAATCTCTAAGAAAATTCTGCTGGTCCTTTTTTTGTAAGACTTGGCGGGGTGCACTACCGACTGCTACAGAGTATTTTTAATTGATATTCTTATCATTGTTTATTGAACACTCGAACTCGTGAATAATCGTGAGTCTCGCGAGTCTCGTGACAGATGTTATTCCAACGTTATTTACAATGATTTTATTCGTGATATTCTTATTAACAGATTTATTTGTCTTTTTGCTTTCGTTACTTCTGTATTTAGTTTATCTGATGTGTCAAATCTTTGTTAGGTTTGCTGTTAAAGTACCAATAAGATATTTGTGTAGTGTATCAGCAGCGGCGATGGTTTAAGAGTGAGTTTAACAAAATACTAATACGTTAAGGGTCTGTTCCAAGCAATCTAGATAAGCCATATTGAACAGAAAGATCACATATTTTGTACGTAAAATTACAGACAAATCTGTGACATAGAGCGTAATTGGTATACTCTCCTAAGGACAGAGGGCAAACAAACTTACAATGGAGAACAATAGACATCGGAGCGAGAGGGCACGAGACTGCTTGAGACATATACAGGGTGACATTAAATTAGCCGACCATATTTTGGGGAATGATAGTATCCATCGGTATGAACAACTTTCCCCAAGAAATATATACTTAGTCGCGAATGAAAAAAAAAATTCGTCCCTCAGTACATTGCCCCGATCAGCTGATTTCAAGTTAAGTTACTATGGGAGACCCAAATTTTTTTTTCATTTGCGACTTTAAGTTTCGAGGGCAAAGTTGTTCATAATGATGGGTACTATCATTCCTCAAAATATGGTCGGCTAATTTAATGTCACCGGGATGACATTCATATTCAGGGTGTACATAGACACCCTGAATATGAATGTCATCCCGCTTTTACCTGGCTTTGTTTTGCTTGAGCGCGAATGATATCAGACAGGGACAGGTATGTACCAACTTACTTCTTTTATTATTTTGAGCCCACCACATTTTCCACTCTTGGTAATCCTGAGCAGTCATCCAGTTGATACAGAACCGATAGAACTTATAATAGATAAAATTATGTAATACTGGTAATTTTTCTTAGGTTTATTGCATTCAAAGGAAATGCAGGCCAGTCGAACTTTGGCTGGTTCTGATTTTTTAATATGTTGTTAGGACTACTACCAATAGTGTTATCCAAGTTTGCACCTTCGAAAAATCTGAGCTTACTTTGGATACGAAAGCGCGAGAAACCGCGAAATTTTCGCACTTTTTTGGGTTCCGTATTCGAAGGGTGCCGAACGGACCCTAGGCCCTATTACTAAGCCTCCGCTGTCCTCCGTCCGGCCGTCCGTCTGTCCGTCAGCGGGATCTACGCAGCACGAACCGTAATAGCTGGAAAGTTGAAACTTTCAAAGAATGTATATATCTGTTGCCACTACCACAACAAATACTGTTCTATACAAAATAGTCAATTTCAATACAATAGCGCCTGACTCTTTGGATAGCAAAATTACGAGATGAATATATTGTCGTAATAATAATAACACTCAGGCACTTGGATCTTGTATGATGGTGCGGAACCCTTCATGTGACAGTCCGACTCGCACTTGACCGATTATTTAATATACTCAGTATTACTCCTAAATTATTCATTTAAAAATAAAAGACCATGTTTTCAAAAAAGACTAAAATTGCTAGAATTTAAGATGATATCGGTATCTTCATTGTTTACCCAGCCAATGATAAGCCTAGTTAATGTTATTATTTTATGATGATAATTTATTTTAATAGTAAACAATCTACTTCTAGCCTGTCAGTGTACATTACTATTTATCACCGCATTTTATCAGAAATGCGACAGTATAGAAACATCAGTCTTACCAAACAGACATGGCCAGTAAGCGGGACAGTGTGGCCAGTGTGCAAAACTTCCGGGAGTTTCTCAGAATCGCGAGTGTCCATCCTGATGTCGACTATAGTAAGCTACACTCTACAGTATTACCGGACATTTCTAAAACAAACACACACTAGGATACCGTGGGACCCAGAAACAGTGACATCACAAACACCCTTTCAGTCGAGAGATTGTCATTCTCCTGGCTGAAAAGAAAAAAAATACATTAAAATTAGGGGAAATTAAGTTCTCATCCCCTTGCAATAGACATTAATTGACGTCTTGGTAGTCAAAGTCAAACACTATTCTGTGCTTCTGCGAGCAGTAGAGAACCATCTATAAAGACCAGAGTCCCTTTTTCTAGTCAATCCTCATAAATAAATTATAAATTAATATTTCAATATTTTGCAGCTTCCATTTGCTAAATTGAGATTAGACAGAGTTCAATGCATTGTTCTTTGTAAATAAAAGATTAGGTATAAGTATAATAAATATAATATAAATTTCATACAATGGATAAACCCATTTGAAATGATACGGCGAAACGATCAAAATTGTGTAGTCGGAGTTGACCACCTATTTAGCAGATGTAATTATAACATATACCAATTATGAAACAGCCGCAGATGTATCAGAATGCTTTTAGTAGTATTTGAAGGTAAAAAGTGGCCATACTTGTACATAGTATTTGTCGGTACTAGAAATTAAAACATTATTGAATAATAATTAATCATTATTTCACACATTAAGCATCCAAATTCCAAATTCCATCCAATCCCATCCATTCAGTTTCCAATCAAACTCTGATGATGGCTGCTTCAAGACTTCAAGCAATAAGTAGAACTGCTCTTAATCCACTTAAGTCCATGCCGTGCACAAATATTCGGTCTAATTGCTTAGATTTGTTGAAAAATAATGAAAATTTGGTTTGTTATGACATTTATATGATTTACTTTCCGAGTGCTGCCAGCATGGTACCATAAAGTTAGTTCCATTTCATCCGCTGTCAATCATTACTCGTTGCACTATAGTGGTCATATAAATCCAAGGATTTTTTACTTTCTGGCAGGGATTAAACCAGGGGCCTTTGTATCTGAGTAATATCTTTAACCGTTACCACAGAAGAGATAATCTACGCCAGTGATATTTCACCGTCATAAACTAACCGAATATCTCCTACAAGTCCAATGTCCAAATAAGTTACTCTTTTCACTGTGAAATTCTTTGTCTTGTACTATGACGTCACTGTGTGTTCTGGATTATCTATCAAGAGACTATCACCATACTATCACAGAACAAACTATAGTTCAAGAGCGAGATAGTGCAAGTGTTAGTGTACGCCTTTATGTAAAAGTTTCAATTGTTATTATCTTTAGTTGCGTTAATTAAAATCGATTCTCTCCTGCACCTTTGATTAGAGCAAAATGAGTGAATTTTTCAGAGTGTAATTATGCAAATTATATTCTGTCTACGAATAAATATGTATGACCAACTTAAAGGCTTGTTAACATTGGAACACCTAAAATGATTCATCTTATCTATTCTAATCGTCTCAAACTATGAAAGTAATTAATACTTTATTTTAATTCCAGCTAAATGCGTCGAGTTTTTGAGAAAGCAAGCCGAGGGCCTGGATTTGCCGCTCACGGTTTTAGAGCTTGCCCCTAAAAAGCCGGTCGTGATAATATCATGGGAGGGGACGAAGCCTGAGCTGCCTTCTATATTACTCAACTCACACATGGATGTGGTGGTTGCCGTTGAGGTAGGTCGAAGGACTAATTTTAGCTGTGCGATCCTTTAGTTAGTACAGAATTTGGTTTTGATTCGCTTTCGAGTGCAAATATATCAATTTTACAGTCTGACTGTCTGTCTGTTCGTCTGTCAACACAAGTTGTTTTTATTATTATTATTATTATTATTTATTTATTTCTTTATCTATAAATCAACATCATCATCTTTATAATTTCGGTGGGACCCTCGGTGCGCGACTCTAACCCTTATAGTTTCGTCAAGTCTGTCTGTCTTTCCGTATATCACAGCAACTTTGTTCCAAAAATATTTGGACTACACAGTTGAAACTTAGTATGTAGATGTATTCTGTCAACCGCTTTACGATTTTTATACAAAAAGTGAAATAATAAAATATTAAGGGGGTCCCCCATACACGGAACTGACACCAAATTTTTTTTTTCCATAAAAATTATATGTGTCAAATCAAATCAAATCAAATAATTTATTTGTGGAAAATAGGTTTTTTACATCAGTTGGTGTTAATCTAGGTTAAGTTTAATGTTTTTTAATAGTACGCTATTTTTAGCCATTTGGCATACAAATATTATTTTTCATGTAGAGAATGGTGGTGGAATGGGTGGTGTTTATAGATAGGTTTTAAAAAATGACGTTGAGGTTTCTAAAACCATTTTTCCCCAAAGCACAGAAGAGAGTGCCCAAAGTCAATCGTTAAAGAGACAGACCCTTTCAAAGCGGAAAAATGGTGCCCCCCCTCTAACTTTTAAAGTAAGAGAGTGAAAAAAATAATATATGCTGTATATCTCAATACAAACACTATGAAAAACTAAGTTACAACACAAACATCCAGTCTTATAATGACTTGCTACTACGGAACCCTTCATGGGCGAGTCCGACTCGCACTTGGCCACTTTTTATTTTAAGGAACTCTGGAGTTATCCACCGTTTAGCGCGCACATCACACCAGATGGTTGGATTTACGCGAGAGGCACCCAGGATATGAAGAACGTCGGTATACAGTACCTGGAGGCCCTGAGGAGGCTCAAGGGAGCTGGTCAGAGGCTGCGGAGAACTGTGCATATTACCTTTGTGCCTGGTGAGTCAAAGTGGAATTTGGAGTCTAAGTCAAAATCAAAGTCGAAATCAGTTAAATTCAACTCGAAAGATCAAAGTCAAAGACAAAGATAGATACTGTCAAAGTCAATGTTAATGTGGTTAAGGTCAAGGTGATAGTGGATATCGAAGTAAATGTTGGATTGCTGAAAGAAATCTCTTGATAAAGATAAGCACGCTAAATCACCATATTTCATTGTTTGTTATTAATTTGTTCCGTGCAATAAATTATGAAGGTAGAACGATCTACTCAAACGATCGAAGTCAAACTCAATTGTCAATTCAAAGACAATTGTCCACAGACGAGGAGACCGGCGGGTATGAAGGCATGCGCTTGTTTGTGGACTCCCGGCAGTTTCAAGAACTGAACGTTGGGTTTGCTCTGGACGAGTCGTGTGCTAGCCAGAACGACGAATACATCGCTTTCTACGGAGAGAGAGTTGCTATGCGTGCGTAATTATAATCTTCTTCGTCATCATCTTTACTTTGTTTATTCATGTCTTTTCTTTGGGGTAGTCCCTTGTTCCCATTGCCCGTGTACCATGATTTTTGGACAACGAAATTATAACAAAATAATTAACTTTTAGTCCTGTTGTACCATCGCCTCTGTCCCCATGCAGTGAGGACAGAGGCGGCAAAAAAATAATTACCTATTCTATAAAAATTTCGTTATCCAAAAATCATGGGGATACGGGCAATGGGGACAACGAGACTACAACTTTTCTTATGTTTGTGTCATCGTTACACATGCAGGCTTAGTTCCTCTAAGCTCACTAGGATTCCCTGGATCCAAAAAAAATAGGGATCTTCTCCAAATCCCGCGAAAATGACGTTTTGTACTTATAAATAAGGTAACATACCGAAAGTACAGAAACTGTACTCTACTCGAACTCTTAGGTACTCGTACTCTTTCTTCGCGAAGATTTCAGTATACACTACTACCTGGAAGTTGATACCTCTATAATGTAGTTTTCAAACTATCAATATACTTGTTGCAATTGCTACATTGAGCTACCATTACTAGTAATAGTAGTTCAATGAATTGCTATGATAATTGCTTATGATCTAGGGCAGAATTTCCGTGAAGAATAATTAGATAATTTAGGATCTTAATTCTCTAAGTAGGATCTTGCAGGATAGCACAGTTAAATTATTGATCAAGATAAGATAGATACGGTTCGTACACTTATGCAAGAAGTAACCTTTGAGTAATAAGGTATTACTCAAAGGTTGTAACAAGGTATAAGCATAATATAGGTAAAAGGTAGATTTTAACAGAGGCTGTCTTATGGCGCTGGGGAGTTTGGTCCTAAACCTGGTATCTGTATTTATACCCCAGCTTTTTATTGTTTCTTGCAGAATACAAGATAATCTGTCCCGGCGAGCCTATGCACGGATCTCAACTACGACCTGGAACAGCTGGAGAAAAGGTAGTTTTTAATACTTAGCCTATTAATCAGTAGGATTTACCTCCGGGGTAAGAACACTTTTTATAATTAAAAAAACCTCCACATGGGGATTGTCCAAAATCTGGAATCAAGCAACGTAGAGATGTCCAGCAAAGAGTTAGGCTAGGAAGAACATTGTTTCCAAGCTATTCTCGCAAATACTCACAATATTATCGGATCTAGCATGTGTTCTGCCGAATGATCTTTTCATTGACCACCTTTTACCCAGTATTGGGTTACCAATCTCCTCTTTTCTCATTGCCAAGTGTCCTTACCACTTCCCCAGGGTTGCACAGGCCCAAGTTGAATAGCTTATGCCTGAGAAGGCTTATGTTCCACAGTGGGTTCCCAGGACAGGGCGATGATGATAATGAACTATAGTCTATTCGTGATAAATGCAGTAAAGTCATCACTGTCCGGCGGCCTAGCCACGCCCCGTAACCAATCAAATCGGTTCCAATTATCAAGCCAAGTTCACAGTTTTGACAACCGAGATACAGTGTTTTCACTAGTTCGGTTGTCACTGATCCCTCCTATTTTACGATAAATGTTCCTAATTAAGTATCTCCTTATTTTAGTTAAGTAGAATCTGTGTAAACCATGTTATCTGTCAATAAACAAATTTCAATTTCACAGTGACCAGTTGAAGGCAAACTTTCGAACGCGAAGGTTGTGTCCTGTCCTGTGAGTGTGTGTTAACATATTTAAATTTAAATTTCACTGCAGTCTTATCACGAATAGACTTTAGGTACGGATCGGTTGAAATAATAAGTTTTCATTAATATATTCATTATGATCCATAGCTACACCACGTCATAGACAAGTTCATGCAGTTTAGAGGTCTCGAGATGAAGAAATTGAACGCTGGAGCAGCGCTGGGTGAAGTCACGACTGTCAACCTTACTCTAGTTGAGGTAACTCATACTCACTGCAGTAGCCGAGACCAGAGATGCGATCGAGTGCGTTTATGGGTCTAACAGGCTAGATAGAGTAAGTAATATGCTACTTGACAAGAGTAAGAATACTCTGGCGAAGGCAGTTTTTCTCGTCCGAAGGAAATTAATTGGTACCTTCAGCCCTTCACGTCCTTTCCAGGTAGTGCTAACGAGAACCAAATCAACACGAACATTCCCAGCTTCTCGAAAGAGAACCTGTCCAAATACGGTGAAATCAACAAAACACGTGACATTGACGAAATCAACCTATAGGTGTTAGACCCCCCACTCTTCTGCTCGTTCTCCTGGCCGAAAAAGAAAAATATTTGACATATAAAATTAGGGGAAGTTATGCTTTCATCCCAGACGTCTTGGTGTCACCTGTCATGCACCCTATGGGAGGTAGTCAGGGGGTAAGGAATTGAATTAAATTGACTACTCTGACGAAACTAACATAAACAAGTCTCTCTCATAGTTCGTCGAAGTCCTTTAGGGATGAAAGCACTCACAAAAAAAAAACACAATTTCTTAAGTCCAGCGGTGTGCTTCTGAGAGTGAAGGGGTAATATGTTAGGAGTCAGAAACTTCTAATGCATAGCGCGTTGAAAAGTCTTTGTAATATGTTCTACCTTTGTATGTCCCTAGGGTGGACTGCAAATCAACGTTCTGCCGGATAAGTTAGCAGTTGCATTTGACTGTAGAGTGGCGCCTGACGTAGACCTAGCAGAATTCGAGAATATGGTAACTATAAAAAAATACTTCAAATAAAAATAATACTAGGATTATCTGAGGCAATGGGTTTGCTGTCTGTCACCCAAAAAATAAGTAATCTGCAGCATGCCACGAGAAAGGCCCTTATCGTGAAAAAATACAATTTATCTTGTCGGGCAAGAGATATCTCTATGTTAGTTGTCCTAGCGTAGAGACATGTCTTGCCCCACAAGAGAAATTGTGACGACTGAGCCATGTTTCAGACAATGGGTCTTCCCGACGTCGACCGGGAGACAGTTTTCAGATTTTTCCCTTTATTTGTGCTATAAGACCTTGCTTCGTGCCAAATTTCATGATTCTAGGTCAACGTAAAGTACCCTCTAGGTTTTGATTCCCTTGCGAATATCAGCAATTTCAGCAAAATTGAGACATATGCGGTATCTTTTGATTGCGTTGACCTTTAAGTTTGATTTTTTCACAACTTTAAGAGTTCACAGACTTAAGTAATCGATATTAATTTCAACTTAATACCTCCATGCGTTTCTGAGAAAAAGTCTTACGGTGAGACAGACAGACAGACAGACAGACAGAAATTTACAGTTTTCGGATTTCTTCCTTAACTTGTGCTATAAGACCTTCCTACATTCCAAATTTCATGACCCTAGGCCAACCGGAAGTACCCTATAGGTTTTGATTCCCTTGCGAGTTCCACGCGAGTTCATACAAATCCAGCAAAATTATGACATAATATCGCGGTATGTTTTGATTGCGTGGACCTAGAAGTTTAATTTTTTCACAGCTCCAAGGGACCATAGACCTGAGTAATCGATATTAATTTCAACATTATACCTCCACGCGTTCCTGAGAAAAGGGGTCGTGACAGACGGACGGACAGACGGACGGACAGACAGACAGACAGACAGACGGACAACAAAGTGATCCTATAAGGGTTCCTTTTTTCCTTTTAAGGATCGGAACCCTAAAAATGGATATGGCTGCCATTATCAACTCCTAAACAGAAACGTGAACATTTCCAGGTACTTGCGTGGTGCAAAGAAGCTGGAGACGACGTCATTTACGAAGCCATCCACAAAAACGCATCAACAACAAAGAACACGGTTATAGATAGCACCAATCAGTTCTGGACAGCGTTTGTGAAAGCTTCAGATGATATGTAAGTTTAGGATTATCTGTACTGGATGGGTCCCGTACTGGGGATAGTACCCTGCGAGCTTATTCCATATCAAACTTGTATTTTATTTTGATTTTCATAGTCCACTTCTGTTTTAACACATACTCAGATCACCAATGGTTTACTTGATGCTGTAAGATGGTGTGTGCGGTGACGCCTAGCCCATCTACCACTTCATCATCGATAGCCATGTACCGTTAGTTTTCAAAAGACGTTGGGGTCGCCTTGAACTTTTGCTCATCAGCCCTGTCTCCCACTGCTGGGTTTAATTACAGGGTGCTCATCCCATACAAATTAGAATTAGTAACACTTCGTAAAAATGAGATGGCGTGAGGAATAAGATTTGTACTTTAAACGCCATGATTTCTGTTGTAAAACATCAATTTCTTGATTGAGACTGATTTATTTGTTGCCATGGCAACCATGCCATACACATACTACATCTCCCTATCAAATAAACACAATTACACACCTATCCTTCCCTTAAAAAAATTAAGTACGTACACTGTAAACAATTAACAACTTAAGAAAAATACAAGCACACTGCTACTTTGCACAGACCTTTACAAAATATGAGCGCGGTTGGTCTGCATGCGCCATACCACGCGTACCCGTGTCAGCACCCTCGGCTGCGTCCCTCGCTATCACCGCGTCGTCGTCAGGTTGCCGCTCTGGTAGTGCACGCGCACGCTCATCGTACAATGCCTTGCTTTAACTTTAATAGCGCGAACAACGCTTACGTTACCGGATTCCCCGGTTTACACATGCCACTTTGACATATAGTGTGATATAGAACAAAAAACAAGTGGCCCTTCTGACTCCACTATCGCAGTAGACGTCGCCGCATGACGCGCATGCCTGCGACTTGCCGGCTGACATCCTCGTCGCGTCGGCGCGCAGGCGTCGCCGCTAGACGTTCTGTCCCCGCGGCCCGGCCGGCACACGACGTCACGGGATCGCCGCCGCCCCGCTGGCGAAAACGCCGCTTGCACGCCCTGGCCCCGCTGCCGCCGCCGCTGCCATCGCGTCGTGGCCCCGCGGCCCGGTCGGCCCACGATTTCACGGCTTCCCCGCCGTCGCTGCCGCCGCCGCTGCCAACGCGTCCTGGTCCCGCGGC
This sequence comes from Argyresthia albistria, assembly GCA_963457715.1. Lineage (NCBI taxonomy): Eukaryota > Metazoa > Arthropoda > Insecta > Lepidoptera > Argyresthiidae > Argyresthia > Argyresthia albistria. The sequence continues at coordinate 11,007,247 of OY735256.1, read as the reverse complement.
CCGGTCGGCCCACGACGTCACGGCTTCCCCGCCGTCGTCGCTGCCGCCGCCGCTGCCATTGCGTCCTGGCCCTGCGGCCCGGTCGGCCCACGATTTCACGGCTTCCCCGCCGTCGCAGCCACTGCCGCTGCTATTGCTTCCTGGCCCTGCGGCCCGGTCGGCCCACGATGTCACGGCTTCCCCGCCGTCGCTGCTACCGCCGCTGCCGACGCGTCCTGGCCCCGCAGCCCGGTCGGCCCACGACATCACGGCTTCCCCGCCGTCGCTGCCACCGCTGCTGCCAACGCGTCCTGGCCCCGCGGCCCGGTCGGCCCACGACGTCACGGCTTCCCCGCCGTCGTCGCTGCCGCCGCCGCTGCCATTGTGTCCTGGCCCTGCGGCCCGGTCGGCCCACGATTTCACGGCTTCCCCGCCGTCGCAGCCGCCGCCGCTGCCATTGCGTTCTGGCGCCGCGGCCCGGTCGGCCAACGACGTCACGGCTTCCCCGTCGTCGCTGCCGCCGCCGCTGCTAACGCGTCCTGGCCCCGCGGCCCGGTCGGCCCACGACGTCACGGCTACCCCGCCGTCGCTGCCGCCGCCGCTGCCATTGGTTCCTGGCCCCGCAACCCGGTCGGCCCACGACGTCACGGCTTCCCCGTCGTCGCTGCCGCCTCCGCTGCCAACGCGTCCTGGCCCCGCGGCCCGGTCGGCCCACGACGTCACGGCTTCCCCGCCGTCGTCGCTGCCGCCGCCGCTGCCATTGGTTACTGGCCCCGCAACCCGGTCGGCCCACGACGTCACGGCTTCCCCGCCGTCGCTGCCACTGCCACTGCCAACGCGTCTTGGCCTCGCGGCCCGGTCGGCCCACGACGTCACGGCTTCCCCGCCGTCGTCGCTGCCGCCGCCACTGCCATTGCGTCCTAGGCCGCGCCGGCCGGACTCGCCACTGTGCCCGCTGCCGCGCCCGGGCGATGCCCCACGAGAGCTCCAAACGGCGGCTTTCGCTGACGCGCCCATCGACGCCTCACACCTCTCGATCTGCTTGCCGTTGACGATGCCGCAAACAATCTGATCAGGAAACGGGCCATCCTGCAGCTGCTAGTTCGGCCGGTGGCCGTGCATGCTCCCTGGTTTGGCTCACACCAATTTTTAGTTATCCCACCGCTGCCACCATGTAGTAAAAGATCAATTTCTTGATTGAGACTGATTTATTTGTTGCCATGGCAACCATGCCATACACATACTACAGTTTCCGTTAACATACTTTTAGGTGGCACTAATCTTAGAAGTAATCCTATCCTATCTTAGCGCCATCTCTTGGTATTTGCAATTTTCCGATGGTGCTGCAGGAAGCGATAATGGCCTCGAACTAAAGAAGCTTCCGTAGCATCTCAGTTTACGCCGGGGTGTCATATTTTGTTCTATAATATCTGTATTAGTATAATATGTAATAAAGTATCTGTGGTTTAATGTAATCTCAGACAAATATTAATCAACAGTTTAACGGAAGGTGTCACGTCACGTGACTCACGGAGCATCATAAAGTTCGAGCGACGCAAAGACAACGAATCTAACCCGAATATTTCAATCAGGTTTATGTTTTCTCCAGGCACCTCAAGCTTAACGTTGTCATCTGCCCTGGACAGACGGACGCCCGATACGTGAGGGCGAAGGGCATCCCCGCCATCGGCTTCACCCCCCTGGCCAACACGCCGCTGCTGCTTCACGCCCACGACGAGAGGATCCACGTGGACGAGTACTTGAAGGGAATCGGCGTTTACGCAAATATTTTGAAAGCTGTAGCGAATGTGTGAATGTTGTCCTAATGTTTTTAGGGTACCGTAACCGTTGTGCGTATTGCTGACTCGTATTTTTGATTAGGATTATACACAACTGCAATAACCGTCTCTTCATTGCCCATACATTTTTAGGGTTCCGTAGAGATACAAGGAATATAAGGGTTCCTTTCGTAAGGGTTTCGTCAAGTCTGTCTGTCTTTCTGTCCGTCCGTCTGTCCGTCCGTCCGTGTGTCACAGCAACTTTATTCGGAAACTATTAGCACAGAAGAGATGATAGTACTACGTACAGAACGGCCACTCCCTTCCCCGCGCGGATTCAGATATCGCACCTCACCCCGGAGTCGGGGAGCCTCTTCGGGAGACACTTTGTTTAGGCGCTGAACGCACACATTCACAAACGAACGAGTTTACGCACACATTTGCACGTGTACAAATGTCATTAGGCTATGTAGTAGTAATAGGTGATTATTTTACGAGCGTTCTATGGAGTGTCCGAGGTGTGCTATTAGTTGAAACTTAGTATGTTGATGTATTCTGTGAACCGCTTTACGATTTTCATACAAAAAAATAAATAAAAAAAATAAGCTCCATACATGGAACTGAAATTTGGTTAAAAACAAACTAGGTTAATGATGTTCCTCTTTCCTTGGGGAGGGGAAAGAGGAATACCGTATCGTATGGCGGCATCTCAGTCACACGCGCCTTCCCTGCGTGATAGAACGTAGGTGTAAACGCACAGTGTCTCTTCTCTGTAGCGGAGGAAGGGTGTAAAAAGAGAAATTCCACGGACAAAGTGTTGAAGAATCGTGATCTTGCTCATCGACACGCTGCTGCCCCCTTATTCGCTAACTCAGTGAAGATCACTCAATGATGATCCTTAAAAATTGAAGTTATTGGTGTCGTTAATTGTCGTGTAACAAAGGACTTAATTTTGATATCCTTTAGTGCCACGATTATTGAACGACGCCAATAGCTTCTTAATTTTTACGGATCATCATTGAGTGATCATCAGTATCATCACTGAGTTAGCGAATAAGGGGGCCGGAATGATAAATAAACTATCCGAGTATCGAATGTGCGAGAATCATACCTCCCTGTGTTAAACGCATTCAACGAGATCTCGCCGACTTGATTATATCGCCGGACCATCGGGCAGGTGGACTGCCCACGATATACTTCAGAGACGAAGGCTATGTCAGCTTTTAATAAATAAAACCGGCCAAGTGCGAGTAGGACTCGCGCATGAAGGGTTCCGTACCATTATCTATAAAAAGCTTTTGTTGTATGTAGTCCGTTAAATATGAATTTGATTTTAATTCAATTTTTTTTTTAAGTAAATAATATACTCAATATATTGCGAAAGTTTTAAGCGTCTTCCTGCTACCATTATCAATATCGAGCAAAAATTAGCAAAAACATCACTTTGTTGTATGGGAGCCCCCCTTAATATTGAATTTCTTTTGTTTTTTAGTATTTCCTCTATATATTTCGTACAATTATATTTATTGCACATAAAAGAAAAAACAAAAACTAGAGAGAGAAGCAAGCTGGCAATAGAAATACATCATTTGTGAAAATTTCAACTGTCTAGCTTAGCTACCACGGTTCATGAGACGCCTGGTGACAGACGGACGGACAGATAGACGGACGGACGGACGGACGGACGGACGGACGGACAGCGAAGTCTCAGTAATAGGGTCCTGTTTGGCACCCTTCGGGTACAGAACCCTAAAAAAGAAAGATGAGGTACAATCGCCATTTAAACACATGTAATTATTTGGTTTTATTTATTGTACATTATAAAAACCTACATCGTTGAGGTGTGATTTATTTCTAGAACATTTTATTTAACATTGATGTGAAGTTCGACAGCTTGTTATCTAAGCAACAGATTGTCTCAGCGAAGACGCAGTATAAGTAAGATTATTCGGGACCGTGGAAACTTCACACGTAATAGAAGTCAGTTTTTGTCTTTGAACTGTACAGAAGGTTTTTTGGTTCTATCAGTTTCATTCCCACTGTTGCTTGTACCTGGCTCTTTTGATGTTTCTTCATCAGCTCTAGTAAACGGCTAGCAATCAGCTCTAGGCGTTGGTCGCAGGGGGCGTGGTTGGTCTGCTGGTTTAACTAGCAAATGCATCAGCTTCCGCTGAGAAAACAGTGTCGATCGTCTATTGTTGAAATACTCCTCAATGTCGGAAAGAGTCAGGCCGTTAGTCTCTGGTACGCAGGCAATGATAAATATGCATCCTGGAAAAGGACATAAAAATAGGCTTCTTTTGCTTATGAGCCAAATTACTAATGAATAACCCATAAAAAATAATTCGGTGTCAATCTGTGACTACGAGTTGGACATGAGATTTTTGTTGACTTACAGGTTCAAAATTCATATACCAAATTTCTTTATTGCACACAAACAATTACACAGGACAAAAGATACATTGCAAATGTGTACAGGGGCAATTTACGTATTATATAAGAGATCTCTTTAATACCTAGAAAGAGATCTCTTCGAGCAAACCAAGTAAGGATGAGACAGGTGGATGTGTCAAAAGGTCTTCTCGAATGGTTTTTAGTTGTGAACACTTGGCCTCTACCACAATTATCTCTTCTGTGCCTCTACTCACGATGCAATCTGTACCGCGATTTGTTGCTGCAACTTGTATTTCTCTCTCTATCTTCCTGTTCTGTCCTTCCCTAGCGGTTGCAAGGCAACCTGCCTTCTATGAGTTGCAGCGACAGATTGCAAGTCGGATTGCATCGTGAGTAGAGCCCAGGGGTATCCTTTCAATACAGTTTCATGTACCTGGGTGCAGGGACCTAAGTAAGTAAGGATATTTAAGTAAGATACCTACCCAATAAAGAAATTCCTCCATATATGAAAACAATGAAGGAAAAATCCAACCACGCTTCCAGGTGTGGGTAGGAATTGATCATCGCGAACATCATCAGATTCATCACCGATATTGTTATACCACCTAGAAAGCCACGGAGCTGTAAAATGAAAAAAAAAACCTATTTTGAGAATTTAACGTAGGTGTACTTCTACCATGGAGCAAATACTAGTACTCTATACTTGCTCTATGCTTCTACTTATTTTAAAGTTGCTCAATGAGAAAGTTGTTCGACACACACGGGCCGGCCATTTCGCTCCCCTTGGCCACCCACCACCCTGTAACTGGCTTTCGTCCACCGTCCGTCATCCCGCCTAGCCAAGTGTCCGTCCTGCCCATCTCCAACTCAGTCTCGCTATCCGCTTACCAAAACGTCATCGACGTTCGTCTTGCGTCGAATTTCGACAGTCGTCGGTCAACGAGAGAGATACAACATGGAAGGCTCTCTGGGTTGCTCTTTGCTTAGTGAGCGTCGATGTTTCGGCTCCGTAGGTGAGGATAGGCACGACTCATTAAACATAAACATAAACATTTACTTACAGGCACATACATTGCTTCTGGTCCCACACTAGGATACCCTGTGTCGTGGAAACCAGAAACAGCGACATCACAAACATGTAAACATCCAAGACCTGGGTTTTTCATTAGTTTCCTTGGTTTTCAGGCATAGAGATACATTAATTCTAGTCAAATAGATAGTCAAGAAGCCTATACCTAACATTGCGTTAATATGGGCTTGATGTTAATGGTATTATCAATCAGAAGCACTCAATAATGCTTACGAAATTACTTGCAATGGATACATCTCTGACATAAGCAGCGTCGGCATCGAATGGTACCCGAGTGAAGCGAACAGTACGTACAGCGCCAGAAGTACGATAGGATACACATTTGTGTCGACTTTCTGAAGCCTAAGGGCCCCTAATGTGACGAATGAGGCTGATATTCCTAAACCTGCAATGAACGAATCAATAATAAATAGCATTTTCTGATTCCGCTTACAGGCTGTGTCGTGGGAAATAGGCATGACATACATGAAACATGATTTAAACAACCAAAAACCTGAGGTTTATTTCTCGCAGAACAAGAATCAGGTACTAAAGGCTTATGAGGTAGAAGAACCTCAAGTAATACCCGGGTATACCAAATGAGTTATGATAATATGATAATACTTTGAAGACTATATGCAAGCATTAGGGTGAAAATCATACCTGATATTAGTGACATCGCTTTCCTTGGAGTTACATAAAGGACAACTGCTAAGAGCAGACCGCCACCTAATCTTGTGACAGACAGAATAATGTTCCCAATGTTCGGATCCACACTGGATTCTGAGGCCTTTTTTAAACAAAGGATTTATCTGAATTATATCATGACGCGTTATATATACCTCGCTTAGGCTGATTGAAATCACTAGATCATTAGATTTTGAGTTTTTAATTGAGTTAGCATTAATTCTTTTTAGGGTTCCGTACCCGAAGGGTGCCAAACGGGACCCTATTACTAAGTCTCCGCTGTCCGTCTGTACGTCCGTCCGTCTGTCCGTCAGAAGGCCCTTCAGCACGAACCGTAATAGCTAGAAAGTTGAAATTTTCACAAAATCTGTTATCTGTTGCCGCTCCACCAACAAGCTCTGAAATATACAAGGTGTATAACGCAAAATGAGAAACTACTTTGTTAGGGACATCACTCTGAGCAACTTTCATTATGAAACCGGTTTGACCAGAGCAACTTTATTTTTCACTTCCCAGTACATTTTTGCTTGGGTGGGTCAGCTGATTTGTATAGAGATCAAATCGGTTTCATAATAAAAGTTGCTCAGAATGATGTCCCTAACAAAACAATTTCTCATTTTGCGTTAATTCATTTACACCTTGCACAAAATATTGAAAAAAATAAAGGTGTCCCCATACAAGAAATTTATTTATTTACTTTGATTGCTTCCACTCCACCTTTTGTAGGGCAAAAACCCCTGATGACTGGGCTATAAGATGTAAAGTCAGCCTAGCAGATAGCTGAACACCCCACTCATTCATTCTATACGTCTGCTTGGTTGCAGGTTACTGCTTGGCTGACTGTACCATTAATGTAAATACCTTCAAAATGTTCAAAGTCCAGAAAACGATGACATTGATGCCGGACAGCTCGGCAACAATTATGAAAAATGTCACGATGATAAACGGCTTCAATGTAGGCAAGGCGCATAGTGCCCGAAACATTTGCTTATTTGTCAGCCTGCAAATGATTATCAGAAGTAATTTTAACAAATAATAAAAAATAGGTTAAGTGCGGGTCGGAATCGCAACACGAAGGGTATCGTACCATCTTACAACAAAAGCTTAAGCACTCAAAATAATATAACAAAAAGAAAAAGAAAATTAAAAAAGATTATGCCCTCCCGGTAATTTGAACTCACGACCTACAGATTGAGGGCCTACAACATACCGGCTGAGCTGCCACAACGATGTGGGTTGACGCGAAATGAATGTACCATATTGGAATGCGTGGGTGTATCATAACAAGTTTCTTGGGGTTGGGACCCCTTTAAGAGCTTATTACATTACGCTGTCGGCAGGGCACGATTTGAATAGACGTCTCACTCATGATGGAACGACTAGAAAGAGACAGTGAGTCAGACAGGGCCCTGCCGACAGCGTAGTCTAACAGGCCCATTAATTTGTAATATCTTCTCTCGTATTTCAGTGTTTGCTGTTGTTGCGGCACGGACGGACGGACGGACAGCGAAGTCTCAGTAATAGGGTCCCGTTTGGCACCCTTCGGGTACGGTACCCTAAAAACACATGTTAGAAACTTTTGTAGAAACTCTAGAAAATACAAGACCAACATAGTTCCTTTCAGATGGACGGGCAACACATGTGCCTTTCAGATGGACGGGCAACACATGTGTCTTTTCTGGAAATTCAGATAGATTTGGGTTAGGGAAAGGTAAGATTCCAAGTCTTTGCATGGTCTGTGTGATATATTTCTTAGGGTTTATTTGTATGTGTATGTATTTATTGATTTCTAGAGTTGTATTGTACGCGCAGGTCTTTCCCCGCTCAATTATCTACTTTTCCTTTCCCAATGGTTTGCTGGAAGAAATATCTTGTTAGAGATAAGCTCGCCTTTGTACATTGTCTATCTATTTTATAAGTGTTCTGTATGTCATTTTTGTGTTAGTACAATAAAGTAATTACGAAATTACAAAACTTAACAAGGTCTACAAAGTTACCTACCAACCTACGAATGTCGTTATCTTGCTTGAATTCTATTAGCTCCACCATTTCCGCGTTGATATTATGTTTAGCTGACCGAAACTTCATAAGCGACTGCCTCGCTTTCTCTGCAGTCGATCTCATCAGGAGGAAGTACGGCGTTTCTGGTAACTGTGTGTTCAGGATCAGGAGGAGGAACGAGTAGGACGCGCTGACGATGCAGAGGTATCGCCAGTTCAGGTAAGTGCCTAGAAATGCCTGGTAAAGTATGTGACATGTAAATGTAACAAATCTTCGGATTGTATGGCCAAATATTTCTATCACCGTAAGCACTAGAATTAATTTGGAGATGTAGGTGACCGTAACTGTAACCACGCAAAGAGTTGAGTTTTGGAAATTTTTAGCGATTGGTAACTCGGTTTGCCAACTCGGTTCGAACCGGTTTGACGATCCAACGGTTCAACTCGGTCAAAGATTGGTCCCAACTGATTTGTAGGTCGACGATCCAACGGTTCAACTCGGTTCTAAGATTGGTCCAAACTGATTTGAAGGTCGACGATCCAACGGTTCAACTCGGTTCAAAGATTGGTCCAAACTGATTTGTAGGTCGACGATCCAACGGTTCAACTCGGTTCAAAGATTGGTCCAAACTGATTTGTACGTCGACGATCCAACAGTTCAACTCGGTTCAAAGATTGGTCCAAACTGATTTGTAGGTCGACGATCCAACGGTTCAACTCGGTTCAAAGATTGGTCCAAACTGATTTGTAGGTCGACGATCCAACGATTCAAATCGGTTCAAAGCAAACCGACTTGTAGGGCGATTCGTTCGCGCGCGTTTTCGAGTCGAGTTGAGTCGAGTTTTGCTTGCTGTGTAGGTCAAGTCGTTTCACGCGTTGCGACTTGTGTAGGCGACTTGAAGTTTTTGTTTGCAACTTTGCATCGTGCAGTGAAGGTTTGAAAATCACACTAATATTATAATCGTGAAAGTTTGTGTGTGTGTTTATATGTTTGTCAGTCTTTAGCGCTGAAACGGCTGGACGGATTTAATTGAATTTTGAGATGTGTATAGATCATACCCTGACTTAAATAATAATTGAAACAAAAAGTAAACTTTAGAAAAAACCGACTTCCACAAACCCTATTTGATTAGATCGAGTTTAATACAAACTGAAACCCCTTATCCCCCCCCCCCCCCCCTTGGGGAATTAATTTTGTCAAATCCCATATCAGTGCTACCCCACGCTACTAAGGAACCCCTGTACAAAGTTTCATGGCTCTAGGTCCACCGGTTTAGGCTATGCGTTGCCTGCCCGTCAGCCACGCATTGTATTTGTACCTAGTATTGAGCAGATCTGGTGGCCATATGTGGTCTTCATCAGCAGTTCCGCATCACAATATTATGCTTACCATGTGCATTTGCACGAGTTATTATGAAAAACACAAAAATCACTATAGGTCTGCCTATAATATTTGAAGAGTTCTCTCGATTTCTCCAGGATCCCATCATCAGATCCTGACCTGGTGTCAATGGGACCACCCTTGAGGTATTACCTATACGCCGAAAAAATATTTGTTCAAATCGGTTCATAATTGGCGGAGCAATCGCGTAACAAACATAGAAAAAAAAAAAAAAAAAAAAAACATACGGGTCGAATTGAGAACCTCCTCCTTTTTTTGAAGTCGGTTGAAAATAGGCTACATTTTATCCCGAAAAATAATCACTTATTCCGTCGGATGTTCAAAATGCATCCATAAAAAGTTTTCATAAATATGTCACTAGATGGCGCTGCATGTATTTTACATCGCGGTATGGTTTGGTTTCAAGCTTACTTCATATATGCCGGCACTGACACGCACTGACTGAGGTTGTTCTGTTGATTTATTGCTAAAGTTTCTCTCTCTCTCTCTCTCTCTCTCATCTCGATAGTTGGTCTCTTTTGTCTTGATAATTACAACAAGGTATTCTATTTATAATTTCGGATAGGTTAAAGGTTAAAGGTTCTTTCGCATAGAATTGTAATTGGCATTGTAACTTTTTAAATTGAGAATGCCTGGCAAACGCAAAACAAATCTTTCGTCGAGCTCACAAGGAGCGCGAACTAAGAAGATAGCTAGACAGCAAGAATCTTCTGTTTTTGCTGAACAGCGGAGAATTGAGCAAGCGGCGCGTCAGGCAAATTCTCGAGCATCTGAAACCTCAGCGCAGGCTGATGCTCGACGTCACCGGAACGCTAACCGCATTGCATCTCAGATTGCTGCGGAGACACAAGAGCAGTCGGATGCTCGACGAAGGGAAATGGCAGAACGTATGGCTTCTCAACGAGCCTCTGAAACACCAGAGGAGGCGGCTTCACGACGACAAGAGAACGCAGAGCGCATGGCTTCTCAACGAGCCTCTGAAACACCAGAGGAAGCGACTTTACGACGTCAAGAGAACGCAGAGCGCATGGCTTCTCAACGAGCCTCTGAAACAGTCGAAGAGGCAGATCTGCGCCGAAACGTTGTTGCCCAACGACAAGCTGAACGTCGGCAAATATTTTCAAGGAATATGTGTGGAGTTTTCATAAAATGTGCTTTCGACTACGATCCTACATCGTGCAAGCCACCATCATCACCGGCGAGGCCAGGGGAGAAACGGTATTGATACCGCGAATACCTATTATCCCAACGAACTTGCCCTTTCAATTCAAACGACTGCAGTTCCCATTGAAAGTGGCCTTTTCAATAACTATTAACAAGCGTGGCGCTTCTCAGTGCAGTATGTGCGCTATACGTGCCTGACAACTACCTACGCGCGCGCAGGCACCAGCTGCTAGCGAGCGGCACGCACCGCACGGTGGCGCGCCGGGAGTCTCCGCTGGTCCGGGCGCGGTACAGCCTCAACGCACTGTTGGTAGCAGCGCCACTGAATGATCTGTTTGGCGATGCATGGAGGGATAATTGTGCGAGAATGTGGCAGGTTCTGTGAGATGATTGGATGATAGTGTTGTCATGTAATTATTATCCCAAATTACTAATGGACATAATGTTATTTAATAATCGAATGTATGTGATTGACCTGACTAATAATTTCATGTGGTGTTTAATGTAATCTATTTTATAGTTTGGATACTTTGTACGACGAATTGGATTTTTTCTGTCATGTTGTACGAATTTACTTTAAATAAATAATAATAATAAGAGCCAAGGGCAAACATTAAAAGTGGCAGGCATTCATCTGGGCACCCCATGCTTTTCGCACGGGCAGCTCTACGTTGGCTGTTCACGTGAATCGAGAGCTAGAAATCTCTATATTTACGCAGAGAACAACAAATCTCGGAACGTTGTTTACAGAGACGTATTGCAGTAGATTTCTGTCTCTCGGTGCATTTCACGACTGTTTGCGATACTCAACATTCTAAATGATTTAATTTCCGGACATGTGTACAAATATACTTACAACGGTTCTCTACGTTGGAATACCAGAAACTTTTACAGAATTATTTTTGTTCTCTTTTTTAAACACATCAGGTATATTACTACAAATGTGCACAATCCAAAGCATGGCGTAAATCCGACTACTACGCGGGCGAAGCCGCGGGTAAAAGCTAGTAGAGTATATATTTTTTAATATTAAAAGAGTGATATCGATATTACAAGAGTGTTATTGTTGACTTTGTTACTACAAGTGTGTCCACAATGCCAGGGAACAGAAAAAATCGATAGTTTGGGAATACTTTTCTGGACCGGAAACTCGTGATTTCTTCCATGACAATCTAGAAGTAATAACAAATATATTCATTGAACCTAGCCACCCGAGTCCCGCGACCACTCTCAAATCTTAAAGTTGCATCGGGCGATTCGGTTTTCGCTCTCTTTTGTATGTATTCGCCGGTTTGTCCCCAAACCGGTTTGACTCGGTTTACAAACCGAGTTGCCTTGTTTTTCAAACCGAGTTAACCGAGTTGCAATTTGGAGCGAGTTGCCCATTACTAGAAATTTTGCTGAAAATACTCATTCTGAGATGATGTGAATGTGACAGGTTGACTTTAAGTATATCTCTTCTGTGGATTTGAAAGTACCTGAATCAGAATGCCCAAGGCAATGCCAACATCGGGAAAGTACCTGAATCAGAATGCCCAAGGCAATGCCAACATCGGGAAATGCTCCGGAAACGCCACGCATATTTGGCAAAGCAATCTCCGATGCGTAAACACGAGGGGCTAGAAATGACATCCCAGTTCCCAGTCCAGTGATAGCGCGGCCTGCAAATGAACAATTACATTACCTGTTCTTTGAAGAGACTTGTTGCTCCCCTCCGCAAGAAATGCCAAGCGTTACCCCTGCCCTGGGTGGTGGGAGGATCTGAAGTCAAGTATAATAAGCGTTTCAACATGTTGAGAAACAGTCCAGCTTAAGTTGCTTTTCTTGACGAACACCAGGTTCCTGTACCTGTGCCTACCAGTTTAGTGAAGACGAAATGATCACTACGCTTTTTCCAAACTAGTATAGGCACACGACACATGATCACTTGAGAGATCTGTGTCGCTGCTTCTTTATTAATAATTCAATTTACCAATAATCATATGAGTAGGGTTTTGGGCGAAATACGTGCCAACCCATCCAGCAATCATGAGCAGCTCACTCGACAATAGAGCCACGCGTCGACCAAACTTGTCCATGACGTACCCGGAAGCTATGCAGCTGAATGGTGCAGCTAACATCAGTATGCTAGCTGTAAAAGAAGAACAACAAGGTCAAGGTCTAACCTTGCTGATATATCAAACTCCCTCATCTAAACTCAGTTTAGAGATAAGCTCGCTATTGTATACTGATTTTATTTATATTTGTCCTTTCAATCAATTATGTGCAATAAAGAAATTATGAATTATTATGAATCTGAGAATCATATTACCTACCTATTTATTTTGCACATACAATCTAGTAATGCCACAGATTACTAAATAGTTACTACGTAACAGATACTTCACTCAGTAGGAAATTTCCAATACCTACTGCTATAATAGCCTACTCCGTCGCGCCAGCAACTGCTGCATGCTAAAATGTGCCTAAATGCTCACAGTTGTGATCGCCTCGCACCGCGCGATCTCACACTAATCGCAGGGCTGCCTCGCATCGCAGATACTCGTACGATACGAACACAGTTCAAAACGTGCGTGCGCTTGGCTTGCGACAACCATACTAACTTGGGTAGCCGGGCCATAGCCGGGCTGCTCGAGAGCTCGGGCGGGCGGTAGGTAATTATAGCGCGCGAGTACATTCAGTGACGGAGGCCTGGTAATGCGGTGAGTGGATAAGTAAACCAACTGAAAGTTGGTAGATGGACGATGATGATGGTCAATTGCAAATTGCTGAAAAATATTCCTCGAGTACTTACCTATTGAATCTGGTTCATCGAAAGGTGATCTGCTATTTGTCAACAGACATACCGACTACACACTCGTACTACACATTATTAAAAAAAAGGTCTTGTGAAAAGTGGAAATACAAACCCATCCAACCAAGCTCAGCCTCTGTAATCTTTTTGAAATCCTGATGCAAATGTGGTATAGCAACAGCAGAAAACCCATATGCAAGACCAATATTGACTGCGGCTAAGTTGACCCATAGTATGTACATCATCTGTAGACACGAAGTCTTGCTACAGAAATTAGGTTCCGATACAATTATAGATAATCGAAGTCGCATTGCCATTGCGGCAGTTGATTGTTGTAAATAAAATGTTTGGTTTTCTGTGGGTTTTCCTGTTTGTGTTGTTTTTAGGGTTCCGATCCTTAAAACGAAAAAAAGGAACCCTTAGAGGATCACTTTGTTGTGGTCCCACCCTCAGAACAATAACTAAAGCAGTCCCACCCAACACATTGTTCAAATTCGCCTCTGGGCCGGACATTTCCATCTGACCATGTGGGTCTATGGGGAGCATGGGGAGCAGTATTCTGAATAACATTAGTTAGGAGAAAAAGTATCCATTGTTAATAGATAAGCAGTTTTTTTTTCTTCAAAGTTTGTGTTTTCAGGGACTCCCAAAAACGAAAATATCACATATTTCTTTGAACTTTACGATATAAACATTTTTATATTTTTAGCTCTGTTGCTTTATATAATTGAAACAAAATGTAAAACTTAAAAAAAATGACTTCCACAAACTCTATTTGATTAGAAAGCAATTTCAAGTGCTTTTTGAGTTTAAAACAAACTCTAACCTCCTATTCGCCCCCCCCCCCCCCCTTGTGGAATTAATTTCGACAAATCCCATGCATCTCAGTGCTACCCTACGCTACATAAGGAACCCCTGTACCTAGTTTCATGGCTCTAGGTCCACCGGTTTTATGCTATGCGTTTCCCGTCAGCCACGCATAGTAGATTGTATTTGTACCTAAAAGTATTTTAGTATTGAGCGGTTCTGGCGGCCATGTGTGGTCTTCATCAGCAGTTCCGTCGGCATCACAATATTATGCTTACCGTGAGTAAATGCACGAGTTATTATTAAAAACACAAAAATCACTATAGGTCTGCCTATAATATTTGAAGAGTTTCCTCCTTTTTTCCAGGATCCCATCATCAGATCCTGACCTGGTAGTCCAAGGTACCAATGGGAAGGCAAACCCATTCAAACAAAAAATAATTTTCCAAATAGGTCCATCCGTCTAGGCGTAATCGGGGCACATACATAAAAAATAAAAAATAAACATCCCGACGAATTGTAAACCTCTCAGGTAAACCTCCTCCTTTGAGAAGTCGGTTACAAATAGACACACTTTATGCTTTTTGGAGTTTTGCTGCAACCTGTAGACGAAAAGAAGCGCCTGAATACAATAAAAGCAAGGTAAGTTGAAAATGTATGAACTTTGCCTTGACAACAAAGCCTAGTACAATTTCAAAATTTAAAATATTAATAAATCCTAAGTTTCACTAGATTGGTGATTGATATATTTATGGTGCATAGAGGGCATGTCAAAGCATGATTTAAAATAAAATTTTGTTGCGGGATCGATATAGTTTAGTAGAATTAAAACTGAAATATATATTTTATGTTTTTCTCTCTAGGTTGCAGCGAAACTCCGAAAAGCGATGTTTCCATACTCCGGCGATTGTTCTATACTCCGCCGAACATGGTGGAGTATGTTTATTTAGACAGGTCGGATTGGAACTATGTCGTTCCGGGACCGGACATATGTCCTGGAACTATTACGGTACGACTCATCTCTATTATGAACCAATTTTTTTCGACGTATCGCCTTCAGCCACTGTTTTCGGATGTTTATATCTTTGGGAAAATGATGGATTCCAATTTCTGAGCATCTAATTACACAACAACGCGTCATTATTGGTTGTTTTGATAAAAATGATAATTACATACAATATTTGTTTTTTATGGGCACCAATCGATACTAGCGCCACTTTGACAGTTGCCAACCCCATTAAGTTGGAAAATCGGTAGATCCTCAGATCAATGATACTCTTTGTTTCCTTCCTCCAAAGATCTGTAGTTTTGACTGCTGTCATTTCACAGATAAGTTGGTACAGATCTATTAACTTATCTGTGAAATGACAGGGGACACGCAGGGGACCGTAAAGGTTTCTCTGTCTACGCAGGGGACACTTGTCCGTCCTGTGTTGCCCTTTTTGGGAATGGCGACCAAAGGGGGATATTTGCCATTTATCCCAGGGGACCAAAGAAGGGGGGCGGTGCATGTATCTATAAATCTATGAATATGCCATTTCTTACGGGGAAATGAAGATCATTGGAATTTTGAGCCAAGTATTCAGTGTAAAGTAGGGGGGTGACTATACCCATAATGGCGTAAAGGGAGTATAGTATAGAGATGGCACATCGTCAGAAAAAAAAGAAAAGAAAGAGATGACATAATACAAATCATTTTTGTGAAAGCGAGAAACAATAACGATCACCTGTCCCTTACCCGCGTATGCGTTTTCGTTGTTGGCCACAGTATTGTCAAATGCTTGTTTGCTCTTGTTTTGACAGATGTGTGGCAGAAAATCTCTGATTTTGAACCTTATGCTTATTGAGAACCAACTCTATGTCCATCTCAAAGGTGTACGCATGCACTCCGTCTATTCCTTTCTCTGTCTACGCATATTGGTCAATGGGAAATCAGGTATCACTACTTTTGACAGATGTCACTAGAGTCACCGGATAAGTTGGCACAAAAGGGAGGAGGCACTAAGAACTGTCATATCTCGGAAACTACTGATCGTAGACCACTGGTTTGTATGGAGATATGACATCTCTCGATGAGATTTTCATTTCGGATACATTCTAATACAGATTCATCAATAAACATTGTAAATAAATACGTCAGGATCGAATTAATAACCACCCTCATTGTACTTTGCCATATTTGGGGAATTGTACCGAGCTTAAAATGGCAATTCAATGATGGCGGTCGTAGTTTTGACTTCTGTCATTTCACAGATAAGTTGGTAGATTGTAAAAACGTAATAACCGGCCAAGTGCGAGTCGGACTCGCGCACGAAGGATTCCGTGCCATTATCTATAAAAAACCGCAAAAAAATGTATGGGAGCCCCCCCTAAATATTAATTTAATTTTAATTTATAATTATTTATTTTTTAAGTAAATAATATACTCAATATATTGTGAACATTTTAAGTGTCTACCTGCTACCATTATCAATATCGAGCAAAAATGAGCAAAAAAAATCACGTTTGTTGTATGGGAGCCCCCCTTAATATTAAATTTCTTTTGATTTTTAGTATTTGTTGTTATAGCGGCAACAGAAATACATCATCTGTGAAAATTTCAACTGTCTAGCTACCACGGTTCATGAGATACAGCCTGGTGACAGACGGACGGACGGACAGACGGACAGCGAAGTCTCAGTAATAGGGTCCCGTTTGGCACCCTTCGGGTACGGAACCCTAAAAACAGACTATATTATAGGAATACTAAAACAATATTCCGCTCCACGTCTGTGGATCCGAATGTGATTGCCGCCACGAGACTTCGTCCTATACTTGTATTGACTGGCGCGTTTCATATTACTACTTATATTACTCTGTGCCGGCGCGCCCCAGTGCGGAACAGCTTTCTTGGACCGCGCCGACGCCGCCGCCGCGCGCACAAGGCTGCCTGTCGGGCGCACGCGCCGGGCTGCACGCCGCGCCACGCGGCATCAAATGCAGAATTCAGAACTACGACCACCATCTTTGCATGCTTGGACACAATTCCAAGTATGGCAATACTAGAAGCCACTAGCGGCACCAATTTACACCCGTCATTTTTAGCTTTTTAGCAGTGCTTGACAGATCTACTTTTTTTTTGTATTGAACATTTGAAGTTTAGATCTGAGGTTTAGATTGAAGTCTTTGAGAAATGCACATTTGTAGCAAAAATACGTAAGTTTATATACTCTTTGGCAAAAATAACAATAACCTTTGATTGCCATTGCCTTTCCAAGGATAAAGACGAAAAAAAAATTAAACAAAAATAATGAAACCGATCCGGACAACACCCAATATGAGCTGAAGGGAACCAAACACAGTGCAATGCTGGCTGAGCCCAAGGACGAACCGTTCTGGAGCACAACATCCTGGCTCCAACTGGGCTTCGGAATCTGTGCCAATCTGACCGGCGTGATGGTGGGGTTGTGTTATGGATACAGTGCCGTCGCTATGCCTTCGATCAAGTCTGATCCACATCTTAATTCCACTCTGAGTGACCAGTCCTGGATCGGTAAGTAAAACAATCGTTAAGAATTAAGTTTAGGAAGAACTTGTGTTTTGATGATATCATAAGACGCAAAGCAAAGCAAAACACAAATCACTCGGAATGATGAGAATTATACAGGGTGTCCGGCAGATGAATGTCCAAACGAAGTCAGCAGCAGGGGAGATCATTTGCTCTACCTAGCCATTATTTTCTGGACTTAGTTCATAATTCATAATTCTTTATTGCACGGTAAACAATGTGATATGTCAAAATGTATGAAATATGTCAAACTTAATTGAGATTAGCGCGCTAATCACAATTAGTGTTTTGGGTGCAAGTGACACTTAGTTTTGGTTTTTTATGAGTTGGTTGGTAGTGATGAAATGAGTCATAACAAATCCAAGTTTTCCACCTCGAAAGCCATCCGGATCACAGTTAAAAACTTGAAAAGTAGGACTTTCTTCCGTTTTTCACTTTTTACTCGATAACAGTACAAACCTATTAAAATATGTTTTTGAATTACCTAATTAAAGAAGACAAATTCCGCGTCGATGAAAATTCATTTTATTAAAATTAGTTCAGATGGATTTAAGAAGTGGAGCCAGCTATAGTTAAGATAGCGCGGATTTAAGAAAGATTGTTATTTTTTGTGAACCCTTTTTGTGACTTTGGTGTCTGATAATTATTTTTCTATGGGTTATGTGCACAAACTAACAATAAGATTAGAATAGTAAGAATTAAAACACTATCACAATTTGGCAGATCTACTTATAACCTTTTCATTTATTCGAGTTGAAACGATTAGTTTCGGCCATTTTTCAAAAATCTACAAATCATATTTTTTTTCTGGATTTGTGGGGCTTACGTTCAGAAAGTTATGGCTAGGTTAGTAACAAATGACCTCCCCTTGCTGCTGACTCCATTTGGACATTCATCCACCGAACACCCTGTATTATTGCTGTTCGTTTGTTCCGTACCCAAAGGGTGCCAAACGGGACCTAGGCTCCGCTGTACGTCTGTCCGTCATTGGTTCCTACAGCTCGAACCGTAAATAGATGTGTATTTCTATTGCCGCAACAACAAATACTGATATAAGTATACGAAAAAGAATTAAATAGTAGGTATTAAGTAAATTTTATTACAATAACGCCTGCCATTTTTTTATAGCAAGAGACGACTGACGACGAGATTGAAGGTATTGCCGTTTTAGGTACAGACGACAAAATGGTGCGGAAGCCTTCGTGTGCGAGTCCGACCCACACTTGACCATTTTATTACTATATACTTTGGCCGCTGAGAGAATGCGATCCTGACACTCCCACAAGTGAGATAGAGTGAAAAGTAGCGCGGGACAGACAGGGACATAACATGTCCACCTGTCTCATCCCTATTTGGTTTGGAAGAGATCTCTTATTAGAGATAAGCTCGCCTTTGTACACGTTTTCTATGTTTTTTATTGTCCTATGTAACGTGACGTGTATCACGTGTAATGTGTCAGGATCGCATTCTCTCAGCGGCCACAGTATAGCTTGTTTATCACGAGTTGTCAGCGTTACTTTGCTTTGTCATTAACCTAATTTTATTAATTTTGCTCGAAAGAAAAGTCTCCTGAAGTTGCTATCTAGCCTAGTTATGTATGCTTGCTTAGTTTGGCCCTAACTCTGTATTAATCTGTTGTTTGGCATTAATTAAAAAAAATGCATTTCCTCTAAAAACAAGTTGAAGATGAAATTCTGAGTTCTGATTTTGAAGAGCCCCCTCTTAAGTCGACGGTATTTCGATAAACGACACAGGACAGGAGGATCCAGAGACTATATATCCAATTGACTTCGCCTGCGGGGGAATGCGGCTTGCCAAACGTTTGTTGTATTCAACAAACGTTCGCATACGCAACCTATGAACGATGACGGGCCGCCAGACAGTTTCGCAGCGGCTGACCAATCACAGCTCTCGTACCTCGTCCCCCGCCGCCCGTAAATTGGCGAGTTGTGTATCAAAGGAAAATGTATCTATGCGCTCTCCACTGGATAAGTGCTCCCTGGGAGGATCGCGCTAAGATCTGTGTGTCGATGTGCAATAATCATGTTGTTCTTGATGAAGTAAGTGATATGGCTTCTGATTGTTTACAGCCAGCGTGCTCAGCCTGTCTGCACCATTCGGTTGTTTCCTATCTGGTTATTGCATGGAGAAATGTGGACGACGTTTAACGATCATATTTTGTGAATTGCCTATGGCAGCTGGCTTTTTATACATCGCACTGGCGCAATCCACTCAAGGCATCATTATAGGTGACAACTTGTTAATTTTACCATCAGATGACCCCTCAATGGCCTATAATGAAATTCATAATTATCCTTCCATCCCTTCAATATTCAAATAGAAAACCGATGATCTGATGATGTCGATGACGATCTGAAGCATTTTTTTCACTTCTTTTTATTGTACTAAGCGGCAAACAGATTAGGGTTTCAGTTTGAGTTAGTTTTGCTGATAATACCAAGGAAAAGGGCAGGATCATATCTCATCTTACTAACGCGTCTATATGAAAACCACCTTAGGTACCAAAGAAAACCATTCATTTTAGTACAATTATTCATATTATTATGGAAGGCATAAAACACCACATAATAGTACATTTTATGAAACAAGTGAGCTAAGTTGTTCCATAAAATTCGAGGTTGGTTACCAGCCCGAGCCGCAGGCGAGAGCAGTAAAGAACCGTTTATGTTATTATTACCAATTGCTCACGACTTTCATACGACATTTTTCAACACACTTGTGAGTAAAATTTATAATGATTTTTATCGGTACTACTCGACATTTTCACAATAAAAACAATACGATATTGGCCTCATTTTGGAAGAATATTATTCCGGGATATCTTCTGTAGTTTCAATAAAAAATAATTGTATAGTTGAATTTGAAAAATCCGCGCCAAAAACGCTGTATTTCTAATGGCGCCGGTCACATGACTCGCGTAACGTCACATGCTCGTGAGTGAACACCCGCCATCATTGAGATTCAGTCAAGCAAGATGTCCGAGACGAGCGTGTGACGTCACCAGAGAGATAAACGTCAGACAGAGCGTTTTCGTCTTATTTTCGTCACATTATATTTCGATAGTTTATACAATTTAATTCCTGGAATCCGCAAAAAATAAACATATTTTACTCTAAAATATAATTAAATATAGATTTCTATGCTACTATCTGATAGGATTACCACATTTTGTCGAATATTTTTAATGTTGTCCAATACCGTATTAATGAAAGGTTTTATTTGTTGTGAAAACTGAAAATGGCGCCCACTTTTTTTTTGTTTTCGCTCTTTGACTCTGACTGCCAGGAGGCAATGGAAAAGCCAAACAAACAGCCAAATTTAAATTTCATCAAAGTAAACGAAATACATCTTTGTTTTCTTAGTTTGCTTGCAATTTGATGAAAATAAATGTTTAGTCATCTTATTTTGACACTAACATATTGTATTAATTAATAATTAAAGTCAATTAAAGTACCTAATATTTTTCCAGCATAAAAACTCTTCTTGTCCAAAAACTATATCCATTACCACATAGTGTTGTAATATTATTACCGCACGCGTGTATAACAGGCAGCATTATGATTCTAAGACTAACGTCATAAGGGTCACTTTACGAGCAGGTGTGTTGAAAAATATATTGTATTAATATTGGAAATTCAAATGACTTTCTTTGGTATTATTCCTTATTATTTGGGTCAGAAAGCGAAGTCGTCTGGCACATGTATTTTCATACTAAAAGACGGCTTCAGCTTACATAATTTTAATAATTATACTCACATTTTTTTATTTTTTTTTACGTAGCCTATAATGTGTCCCACTGCTGGGCAAAGGCCTCCCCATTTCGAGCCCACACATCTCTAGTCAGTCATACTCACATTGGTTAAACAATAATCTTTTTTTTTTTTTGATTCCGAGTAAAAATGTAAAGGCTATTGTCACAGAGTCCACTTTTTTTTATTTGACATCATCAGATGGTGGTTGTTTCCAGCCAGTAGGTATCTAAATAATCTTTGGTTGTTTCATTCGAGTTTTTCTTAGCCTGCACGATTATCCCTTGGAAATATTTTCTGATATCTTTAAAACTGTTATTAACAAAAATTCTTACAGTATCGACCTTATGAATAAAAAATCTATCATGTATGATTTTTCTTGTGAATAGACGTTACAAATTCGTCGAGATATATAGGTGCCGCCATCCACGAAGACGCGTGACGTAGCTATTTGCATCTTGCTCTTTCATCGGGGCACTCTGCTGAAAAACAAAGATCAAATACTTAGCTACGTCTCGCGTCTTCGTGGATGGCGGCACCTATAAGTTAGTATGGAAAAGTAACGGTGTTCTTTCCAGGTCGAGTAATTAAGGGTTTCGGTATGGGTATGGCGATGCCTGCGCCTCGTGTGTATTGTTCTGAAATATGTCTGCCGAGGCTACGAGCGGTCGTGAGTGGAGCTATTCCAAACTTGGCCATGGGAATGGGTCTTGTACTTTCGGTAAGGATTGTATAACTTGTCTGTAACAAGTAGAATAAATAACAAGACAATAGTAATACCTTTATAGTGTTATTCCGTAATGGTTAATCTCTCTATCCCTTGATCTCTTTTCTCTACTTCCTACTTAGGGCGCAGTCGGGTAAGTAAGAATTACTGCGTGTCGCAACTCTACTACTCTTGCAGCACCATTCCTGGTAGATACTTACCCTCTTGCAGCAACATTCCTGGTAGATACTTACCCTCTTGCAGCACCATTCCTGGTAGATATTTACCCTCTTGCAGCACCATTCGTGGTAGATACTTACCATCTTGCAGCACCATTCCTGGTAAATACTTACCCTCTTTCTTTTTTCCAAGGCAACGCTCGGAACTTTCGTACCCTGGAGAAACCTCTGCTACATATCCATAGTGTGCAGTGTCGTCATCATGTGTTTTGGCCTTCTGCTTCCCGAGTCCCCGTACTTCTTGCTAATGAAGGGAGACATTGCTAGTGCCAAGGCGAACCTGGCAAGGGTACGGTCCAAGAAGTTTGACCTCAACGCTGAGATCAGATATATGGTAAAGTTCAAAGAGCTGAACGAGATTAATAGGTACCTGTTTATGTTTATCGTTCCTAACCTTCCCTATTTCAATATCTACGTATGTACTTAATTGTTCAGCGCCTGCTTCATCGCCTATTTTCTGTAAGGTATCTTATGAAATTGCAAACAGTTGAGTAAAATTCAGACATAATCCCTAACCACGTCAAGAGCACTATAGCGGCATATTCAAGAATTGACTATGTACCAAGGAAATTCCAGTTTCATGCGCAGTCCGCAGTATATGAAAGCACACTTGGAAACGTTAGCAAGATGAGATCAATGTGATGCTTTCACAGATTACATGGGATGGAGTTGTTTCGGTCACTCTTCAAACGGTCTTCGTGCAGGCCATTTTGTATCATTGCAGTGTACGTTACATTCACACAATTTTCTGGAGTCACAGTCGCCACATTTTGGACTGTAGAGATTTTGAAGGTACGTCAATAACCAACTCAGACTCAGATTCATAATAATTCATAATTTCTTTTTGCACACAATTAATTGAAAAGACAAAAAGTAAATAAAAACAGTGTACAAAGGCGAGCTTATCTCTAAAAAGAGATCTCTCAGTTTCAGACTCATCACTAAACTCTTCTGATATACTTAGACTTACTTTATACTTTATTGCACAGAAAACATAATACAGACACTAGCACTACATACACTAGCACTACATACACTAGCACTACATACGCTAGCACTACATACACTAGCACAACATACACTAGCACTACATACACTAGCACTACATACGCTAGCACTACATACACTAGCACTACATACACTAGCACTACATACACTAGCACTACATACACTAGCACTACATACGCTAGCACTACATACACTAGCACTACATACACTAGCACTACATACACTAGCACTACATACACTAGCACTACATACGCTAGCACTACCTACATACACTAGCACTACATACACTAGCACTACATACGCTAGCACTACATACACTAGCACAACATACACTAGCACTACATACACTAGCACTACATACACTAGCACTACATACACTAGCACTACATACACTAGCACTACATACACTAGCACTACATACACTAGCACTACATACACTAGCACTACATACACTAGCACTACATACACTAGCACTACATACACTAGCACTACATACACTAGCACTACATACACTAGCACTACATACGCTAGCACTACATACACTAGCACTACATACACTAGCACTACATACACTAGCACTACATACACTAGCACTACATACGCTAGCACTACCTACATACACTAGCACTACATACACTAGCACTACATACACTAGCACTACATACACTAGCACTACATACGCTAGCACTACATACACTAGCACTACATACACTAGCACTACATACACTAGCACTACATACACTAGCACTACATACGCTAGCACTACCTACATACACTAGCACTACATACACTAGCACTACATACACTAGCACTACATACAATAGCACTACATACGCTAGCACTACATACACTAGCACTACATACACTAGCACTACATACGCTAGCACTACATACACTAGCACTACATACACTAGCACTACATACACTAGCACTACATACACTAGCACTACCTACATACACTAGCACTACATACACTAGCACTACATACACTAGCACTACATACACTAGCACTACATACGCTAGCACTACATACACTAGCACTACATACACTAGCACTACCTACATACACTAGCACTACATACGCTAGCACTACATACACTAGCACTACATACACTAGCACTACATACACTAGCACTACATACACTAGCACTACCTACATACACTAGCACTACATACACTAGCACTACATACACTAGCACTACATACACTAGCACTACATACGCTAGCACTACATACACTAGCACTACATACACTAGCACTACCTACATACACTAGCACTACATACACTAGCACTACATACACTAGCACTACATACACTAGCACTACATACACTAGCACTACATACGCTAGCACTACCTACATACACTAGCACTACATACACTAGCACTACATACACTAGCACTACATACACTAGCACTACATACGCTAGCACTACATACACTAGCACTACATACACTAGCACTACATACACTAGCACTACATACACTAGCACTACATACGCTAGCACTACCTACATACACTAGCACTACATACACTAGCACTACATACACTAGCACTACATACACTAGCACTACATACGCTAGCACTACATACACTAGCACTACATACACTAGCACTACATACGCTAGCACTACATACACTAGCACTACATACACTAGCACTACATACACTAGCACTACATACACTAGCACTACCTACATACACTAGCACTACATACACTAGCACTACATACACTAGCACTACATACACTAGCACTACATACGCTAGCACTACATACACTAGCACTACATACACTAGCACTACCTACATACACTAGCACTACATACGCTAGCACTACATACACTAGCACTACATACACTAGCACTACATACACTAGCACTACATACACTAGCACTACCTACATACACTAGCACTACATACACTAGCACTACATACACTAGCACTACATACACTAGCACTACATACGCTAGCACTACATACACTAGCACTACATACACTAGCACTACCTACATACACTAGCACTACATACACTAGCACTACATACACTAGCACTACATACACTAGCACTACATACACTAGCACTACATACACTAGCACTACATACACTAGCACTACATGCACTAGCACTACATACACTAGCAATACATACACTAGCACTACATACACTAGCACTACATACACTAGCACTACATACGCTAGCACTACATACACTAGCACTACATACACTAGCACTACCTACATACACTAGCACTACATACACTAGCACTACATACACTAGCACTACATACACTAGCACTACATACACTAGCACTACATACGCTAGCACTACATACACTAGCACTACATACACTAGCACTACATACACTAGCACTACATACACTAGCACTACATACACACTGATTCTGTATAATTATTACTATAACAGATTATACACTAACACCTTCTGTAATTTGTACTGGTGTTTCCACTTTTGAGTGAATTGGAATATATTTATCATTTTCACACTGGGGTGTAATGCCAAGTGTTAATTTAATTCATTTCCAGGATTCAAAATCTACGTTTGACCCTCACATTGGAAACATCATAAACTCTGTGAGTCGATGCTTATCTGGTCTTTTGTTATTTGTCTTATTGTACCACACTGGAAGAAGAGTTCTGGGCATAACATCAGGTGGGTTCGCTAGCTGGTGTTCTTCTCTCTAAGTATACCATCTCCTATGGCGGTCGGCTATCATTTGTGACCGAGATGTTAGCTTGGAATATATCGGTGGTGTTTGAATTGAACTGCGGGCGTTACGTATACCTATTGAAGGGCACAAATAGTCCTTCCTGGACAATTCGTACAATTCCTAATTTGTACAAAGAAGGTACTACTGACACTCTTAATTCGTTCAATATTATGTTTTTTAAATCCCTAATTGGTGGATCCAAGGACCACCTTCGTTAGCCGAGACTGGCCCGAGGAGACCACCATATCATAATACGAGGAATATTTGTATGTATGTAACGATAAATATAAATATAAACTTATTTGATTTGATTTTTTCTGTTCTGGCAAAAGGGACTGTAGATTTCGATGAAATTTGAAATTTTATTTGGATTTTTGGGGCTAAAACATCGATCGAGCTGGGTCTCCTGAAAAATCACGTATTTCCGAGTTTTCATGCTTTTCGTGCAATAGAATTGGCAATTTCACTTTAGTACTATAAAAATAAGTCATAAATTCCAATGACAATCAAAAAGTTAGGTAGGTACCTCATTACGACCTAAAGTTTTTGCGCGTGTGCCGGAAAAAAGTTTCGTTCAAATAAGGTCGAATTTAATAAATCATCTGCTATCATCCTCCTTGCTTGTTTTCCACTTTCCTTTCCACTTTGTTGGTCTTTTGTCTCGTGATATTTAGGCACAGAATTTAATCTTTCAGCCTGCAAGTGTAGTTTGAATGATTGAATATCTGTACCTAAAACTCATGAAGTTGCATAGATCAGCAGCATTTTGATTGATGATAATTTACACAGTCTGAATATATGAATTATAATTACCTATTTTATTTTGTTTGTACCACAAACCGCCGAGCAAATCTCGTTCACCAGGCCGTTTTTAGGGTTCCGTACCCGAAGGGTGCCAAACGGGACCCTATTACTGAGACTTCGCTGTCCGCTGATATTATTGAACTACTCACAGAATCAAATCTATGTCTCTGCGTTTGATGGGGTGATCTGTGGATTTGGCACTTCGGGTCTCGTCTCGCTATCTCTCTCTCTCTCGCCAAGTCAAACGCCGAGTATAGTATACAATACTCGTCGCACGTGTCGTCGGCTCCCGGACCGACGACGACGAGACGTGCCAAATCAAACGTCGGTCGTCGCGCCGCGCGCCGGGTAGTGTCTGTACGTGTAGGTATTAGACGTTAGAAGATATTGTACGAATTAATGTCAAAATTGTGTGTATCAAGATTTCTTATCGATTGTACAAATTAGGATAGGAAGGTTATAATTGAAACAAAAAGTAAACTTTAGAAAAAACCGACTTCCACAAACCCTATTTGATTAGATTGAGTTTTATACTAACTGTAACCCCTTATCCCCCCCCCCCCTTGGGGAATTAATTTTGTCAAATCCTATATCAGTGCTAGCCCACGCGACTAAGGAACCCCTGTACAAAGTTTCATGGCTCTAGGTCCACCGGTTTAGGCTATGCGTTGCCTGCCCGTCAGCCACGCATTGTATTTGTACCTAGTATTGAGCAGATCTGGTGGGCCATATGTGGTCTTCATCAGCTGTTCCGCATCACAATATTATGCTTACCCTGTGCATTTGCACGAGTTATTATGAAAAACACAAAAATCACTATAGGTCTGCCTATAATATTTGAAGAGTTCTCTCGATTTCTCCAGGATCCCATCATCAGATCCTGACCTGGTGTCAATGGGACCACCCTTGAGGTATTACCTATACGCCGAAAAAAGATTTGTTCAAATCGGTTCATAATTGGCGGAGTTATCGCGTAACAAACATAGAAAAAAAACAAAAAACAAAAAAAACATACGGGTCGAATTGAGAACCTCCTCCTTTTTTTGAAGTCGGTTGAAAAGTATGGAAAAGTACGGGGAGGAGTATGGACCTCCACTTGCTAACTGAGCATTATGGATGTTGGTGTTGGCATGTGGTCATAAATACATAAGATCTGAAAACGAAGCCGAGCTTGTGAGTTGGGATCACGACCAGACAACAGTTTCGCTATCCTTAGCGTTTAACATTGTCTACAGGCACAGATTCATCTATAACATCGCTTTGCAGCAGTTGGTACCGGTCTCTGTCGCATTGCTTTAAGCCTGCATGTGGAATTTGCCAAAACTCCGGAGTTCTGGCCCCAAGTATACGCCACCTTATATACCATATTTACAGCCATTGGTTACAACACACTGCCACTGTTGCTGATGTCTGAAATGTATCCATTGCAAGTAAGTTGCTAAGTATCTTACGTCCGTACCCAGAGTCGTTAAATAATTGATTAAGGATTACTAAGTAAAGGATTTTGTATGAAAATTCAAATTTGGAATGGGTTTAATCGTTCATTAAATGACTCTGAGTACGGCGGGCGGTTAGTGTTAACAATTTACACGTATCGTCTATTTATTACCAGCCTAATGCCGGCCTTCCCTGCGAGCGTAACGGACTCCGTACGGAGTGGCGAACTGCATGTAAGTGCTTCCACAGAAAAAGTTTTATTGTATGCAGCCCGGTCCGCTTAGCTCGCAGGCTCCGCTTCCGCTCATCCGGCATAACTGTCAGCGTATGCTGAGATTCTGGTGACGTTGGCCACGAAGCGCGGATTTTGCATTGCAAGGCAAGGCAATATTGTCAAATGTATGGTAAAATAAATACATGGTGGCTTGATGGACCAGATGCAGGCACTACAACTCCCCGATGAAGAAGAATAAAGAAAAAGAAGGGTGCCACACAGACAAACATAAAAATGGCTTTAAACTCACGTCGACACCTAGTTGTGATATGCTTACAGTATTGTATGGGTATCAATCCCCCGCTATAGACACGCTTTAGCTCCGCTATTGACCCACCGCTGAGTGTATTTCTGTTTCCGTGCCCAATTCATACCCTTGTCGAGACGACATCAGAACGTTTATGTAAATTAATTTTACTCCCTTAAACGTATCGATTTCGTCCCCTCGTGTTGAGGAAGTCAATACTAAGACGCTATGTTCAGCTAAGTAGCGCTGCCAATAGTAGCTAGATCTATATATAAAAAAAAAAAAATACGCGTGTAGCACCGTACACGTGTTAGAAGTAAAACTTCTGTAGCTAGATCAT
Source organism: Argyresthia albistria (assembly GCA_963457715.1). Classification (NCBI taxonomy): domain Eukaryota; kingdom Metazoa; phylum Arthropoda; class Insecta; order Lepidoptera; family Argyresthiidae; genus Argyresthia; species Argyresthia albistria. The sequence continues at coordinate 10,978,072 of OY735256.1, read as the reverse complement.
TAAGTGGTACCTATACTATACACCTATACCTACCTATACTAAAAGAGATTTAAATTTCCAATTTTGAGATCCAATCTCTGCTTCAAGTTACTTTTATATTTCAGACGTCCGATTATTTGAAATTATTTTATACTTGTACTTACTTTTAATACGTCATGTCATTTATTTCCCACCATTCCTTATCTACAATTTGTTGCGCTCGTGGTGATATACTTAACTCATTCAATAGTGTCACTACTATTTGCATCTCGCTCAGATTATATACCATCTGACGTCACGTCTGCCGTCTCGCCCAAATGTATGCATTGCTTTGCTTGTCTCTGTGCCCAGTCCCTTTATTTAATTGATCGAGTACGTATTTTCAACTATTCCAAGTTAATGTGTACCTGCGGGGCTACCATAAGGCTTGCCACTCACCTCAGTCGCGCAGATAAATGACAAAGAAGATGGCTAAATCAATATATGGACGACTGCCCCAGACATGTACAAAGACTTCTCAACAGCCAATAGCATTTAAATATTCATTCATAAATTTAATTTACTGCGTCTGTATTTAGTTTGTAGAACTTGAAGTTTTTTTTTATTAAATATAGGTAAATAAGAGTTGTTACTCAATACTCCGTGATTCCAATATGATTCCGTGACCTTTGCCGTCGCTAGAAATAAGCACCATTTTGCAATAACATGCAACATAACGCCATCTAGCCACTCCTCTGGAAACCTCCTGTTTTCAACAGTTTTGCTAGTTGGCAATTATGTTGCATGTTATTTTTAACGATGGCAAAAGTCACTAATCAATGGCGGAATCATAGAGTATGAAGTGACAACTCTTAATTATTTAATCATTTCCTTCAAGTTCTACAAACTAACTAAAGACGCAGTAATTTATGAGAGAATATTTAAATGCTATTAATTGGCTGTTGAGAAGTCTTTGTACATGTCTGGGGCAGTCATTTTGCCAAATTGCCAACTGCTTTCGCGTCTCAATGATGTTTCTCCATAAAATAGCGCGCATTCATTATGATATGACATTAAATTGTGACAAAATGCGTGGCTGGGGTGACTGGCGTGCCTTATGCTACCCCCGCTAACCTATACATACCTACTTTGCTAGGATTTTTTAGGGTTACTTCATCGCGAAGCGATGACGTAACTCTTATTTAATTTTATTCTTGACATTTCCTTAGTCCGCCATACGACATACCTCGATTTTGATATTTTACTTCAATATTATTGACTGGCATGAAGCATTAACTTTAAAATTACAAAAGCTTATTAAAATCAAAATCGTATAATTTCAACAGTTATAACAACAATTCAACTTTAAAATAGATATGTATTACAAAAATTACATACAAACAAATAAGCGAAACAATAAGCCATTAAACTTATGGCTCTGTAAGCTGTAGACCTCGCTTTGGCCGTTTACTACAGATAAACATTAAATAGGTAGGTATAACACGTACTTAGCTTAGCTAAACTGCTAATTTGTGACTTGAACTGCACTATATAATAAAAAGTGGCTTTAGAACAGTTCTAGGTACCTACTTATTGTTTTCAAGAAGTCTTAATGCAGCCATCCATCACATCGGAATTTGCTTGAAAACTAAATATCACATTTGGATGATTCTAAGTGACTTTATGCGATTACTAGCTGCCCGTTGCGCGACTACGCAGCGCGTTTTAGGTACCTATTCCATAGTTACCGGCTACAAAACGATTCGTTCATCATTTTAGAAATCCATATCGACCCGTGTGACATTGATGAAACTCTTTTCTTACAAACTGTATGGATCGCATCGCACAACTGTCAAACATAAGTTCCGGTTCCAACAAAGAGGTTGAACGAAGTAGTTTTTGGTCACGTCACTGGTTTTGGCCATACCGGAAATCAAGAACTCGTGGAAGAATGCTTAAAATAATTTTTATTTGTTAACGTTTCATCAGGTTTTTCTCTCACTAATTAACATTCTTTATTGTACGAATGTATTATTATCTTATCTGATTAGTTAAAAACCGTATTGAAAATAGTTGCGGTTTTAAAAGTCTTCTGCCGACCCTGACGTCACCGATTCCAATTTCCGTTACATTTCTTAGCCACTCGTGATAGCACCCGGCTAGTAACAATTGAAAAGCAAATATATGAATAACCCACAGTTGAGAGGTTAAATAAATTTTACCCCCGTGCCCCAAGAAGTTTTACTTCAAAAATGGTTATAAACCTTATTAAAATCTATTCTATTTAATTATATTCTTGTAAATCAGGTAACTTTCAGTCATTACATTACATCATAGTTTGAAAGAGATACATGCAAACTTTTCTTTGTAACAACCATGTATTTCACATTAGCAAAAATCCATGTTACTTATCTATGAAGATACACCATTTAATTGCAATGCAACCTTTGTTTTATTTTAGAAGGCTAAATACATAATCGATACGTTTACGGACGAGCAAAACTACTACTACCGTAAGCGTATTTATTCGTGTCCACTTTTTGACGAGGCCGATAAGGTTATGATGAATTCGTCTACACGAGGCAGGGGACGACATCAATACGCTTGCGGGAGCAAAATAAGTAAATTTACATTATACGTATAGATCGCGCGTTGTGAAAAGAACGCTAGCGGCGAAGTGCGCTGTCGTAACGTTTGTTACAAGCGTGATAAGATAAGTCACATAAAATAGTCTGTTTATTAGAACCTGATGTCTATAGGTTTAAAATTTATTCAAGATAAAACATACAGTTTGTCTTTGGTAACGTTTTGTAAAAACGTTAGGTATTAATCTGTTCCACGTTATAGTCATAGATAGTCATAATAAGTTGTCGTATCATTATGCAAGCACATAACCTTTACTTTGTGTGCGTTAACGTTTTATGATTTTTTACGCTTTGTATAACGCGCGAGGTATAGGTTCTGATTTCGTCTCGACAAGGGGACGAACTGAGTACGGAAACCGAAATACGCCACCGGAGCGTGATGTGCCGAAGTCTTTATACGAGTAGAAGTCGGTCAGTCAGGAGAACGACGAATATATTTGGCAGTAAATAGCATGATAATTTATTGTTGGTATCATCAAATGATGTTCATCAGTATATCTGTTGATTACAGGTACGAGGCATGCTCGGAGGCATCACAGTCGCTATCATAAACTTCCTGATGTTTGTTGCGAACAAATCCTACCCCTATATGAAGGAAAATATGGGTTTTTCTAAAACGTTTCTGTTTTACGGATGCTGTTCGTTAGCATGTAAGATATTTCTAAACATAGTAACTTAATCATCGAGCCAGCTACGTTATTGAAGTTTTCGGGCTGGTGGCCACACTTTCTTACACACAACCACAGAAGAGATAATAGTACTCCGTACAGAACGGCCACTCCCTTCCCCGCGCTCTGATTCAGATACTGCACCCCACCCCTGGCGTCAAAGGATTGGTTAAAGGATCAACAGACAGGGCTGAACGCCTGACGAGTGACGACGCGTAAACTTATTATCGCTGCATTTGCCGCGCCACCAGCCCTAGCAAAGTTTACGCACACATTTGCACGTATATAATCATTTGGTTATGTAGTAGTAATAGGTGACTATTTTACGAGCGTTCTATGGAGTGTCCGAGGTGTGACACAACTCTGTAGTATATTTCATCTCTTGCTTAAATTCCTTCCATTTTCCAGGTGCGATATATTTGTTCTTCTTCTTGCCGGAGACCAAGGGGCTTTCGTTGCAACAAATCGAGGACTTTTTCCACACACGTCTGGTTTCAAATCTGTCCAGAATACAAATGTCTATACCAGAATTTCAAAGAAAACAGCTTAAAAAATCGGTCAGTATTATACTGCCAGAAGATAGACAAGCAGAAGCAGGTACAAGAAAATATAAAGATAAATCAAATGATGATGATAATGATGGTGCTAATTCATCGGACAAAGCAACGAAACCACAGAAGAAAGATGAAAGTACTACAAAGAAACATACAAACAAACAGAAAAAAAAGACAAACGACCAAGACCTAAAAATAGACGACTAATATGAAACTAACTAGCAATTTCACTTGGTCGGGTTATATTTTTACTAAGGCGTTTGTTGACAAATAGTGTGATATGACGGACTTACGGACCAATTTCCTTTATTCGCGGTTTTCTTTATGCTGATCCATAGACCTAATCAAACGTAACAAAAGTTACTCTTAGTATTTCTTTCATAAAACTCATATTTTAGGCAAAGGAACGGATCATAGAGAACGAAATTTCTGGTAATTCGTGATCGATCTCGCTTCGAAACCTTTTAGGTGTCAATCCTTGTGTACTATACTATAATTCTGCATTGTTAATGTTTGCCTAAAGTTGCAACTCTGGAAGATAACACCTTCGGAAATATTATAAAAACTGATTATTTTTAAACGTAGTTTTTATTTTCTTAAGTTATTAGAAACCAAATGAAACACGCAATAATAAGAAAAAATACATAGTAACATAAATGGTTGCTTTAGAACATACGCAATATCAATTTTATACGTATCTAATCATACATTAGATGAGTTCACTATCGGTTTTAGGGAAAAATACTTATTATGGTGTCATTAGTTAATTAGCTACAGTGAATATGGAGTATAATGGAGTGGCTAGTCAATAATTTAGACTTATTTATGACCTTAAGAGATCAGTTACAATCGCTGACGGACAGCAACAAACTTTTCAATTATTTGCAAGAAGAAATAAGTGTGCCAGAAGAGAACAGTAAAGTGCTGCAAAACTTTTGCCAGAAGTTTTGTTCAAATATAATTGCTAGATGGAGAAGATCTAGTCGCTCACTTAAGCAGTAATGGAGATTGGTTAGAAAGCCCAATAAATTGGCCTGAACTTATTACAAAAGTTGTAAACAACAATAATGAAGAGCACGAGCTCAGAGGTGATGTTGATAATAAAGAAAATCTGCCACCGTCCACATCAGAGGCTTCTAGTACATCTACGTTTACACCAAGAAAAGTTTTCGACGATCTAGGCAGCAGGCAAAAACGAAGACGTGTGGAGCAGATTAATAAATCGTTTTCACCAGAAGAATTGAATGCTGTTACATCGAGGAGCTTGATACGTACTGGAAATGGTGATATTGGACAAATAATGGATCACTTACTTAATCACCCAGAGGATGTAGAAATAGTAAAAGATTTTTTAAGTGGGAGAAAAGAAAAAGATGATCCATATTCATCCGATAAAGCTCTAGCTATCAATACAGCAACAATTTAAGAAGGACTGCGGTTTACTAATCGATATAGTCAAGCAAGGAGCAGGCACAACCAATGATGGTAATACTGCCAGAATATTTTTAAAAGATACTGAGACCACAGCCCGTATAACTGGCATTAGTAAAGATTTACTAGAAATGTTTCACGTGATCCTCCAAACCATTGCATCTGGAGAGCGCGTGGATATAACTAAGTTTAACCAATTTTGCAGAGATACTGCAAAAATATATGTTGAATTATATCCCTGGTATTACATGCCTTCCAGTATACATAAGCTATTGGTACATGGAGCTGATATAATTCTGCTGCTGATAAGCTGTCGGAAGAAGCACCAGAAGCTCGCAACAAAGCCTTTCGGAAATATAGAGAGAACCATTCCAGAAAAGTAAGTAGGACAGCGTCAAATGAGGATATTTTACACAAATTTATTTTATCGTCTGATCAAAGATACTGATCTTAGACCTCGAATGGTAAAACAGAATGTAATGATTCTCTCTCCGAGAGCCCGAGACCTTCTGCTGCATTTCCCATCAGAACCAGGAATGGAATTTATTAATGTAGATAATTTACAGGATAGTCATAGTGACAGTGAATAGCATTGTTTCTAATATATTTTATCTTCTAAGAACTGTATTGTATCATAACTTATATTTTATAAGTTATCATTTATGTAACTATGTATTTTTTCTTATTATTGCGTGTTTAATTGGTTTCTAATAACTTAAGAAAATAAAAAACTACGTTTAAAACTAACCAGTAATCATATTTTTTCCGAAGGTGTTATATCTTCCAGAGTTGCAACTTTAGGCAAACATTTACAATGCAGAATTATAGTATAGTACACAAGGATTAACACCTAAAAGGTTTCGAAGCGAGATCGATCACGACTTACCAGAAATTTCGTTCTCAATGATCCATTCCATACAAAAAAAAAACTAACTATTTTTTTGCCTAAACTATGTGGTTTATGAAAAAAAAACAAAGAGTAACTTTTGTTACGTTTGATTAGGTCTATCGATCAGCATAAAGAAAAAAGTGAAAAAAGGAAATTGGTCCGTCATATATCACACTTTCGCGCCACTGTGCGACGCGACGGGGCCATAGAGACTCGCTGCTTTTGCTCGACGTGGCGGGGGCGCGTGAGAATATTATGGTATTAGTATATTATGTTACCGTTAGAGTGCGAAACCCGTTAAAGTGCACAATTTATTTATTTATTTATTGACCTTAAAAATAAGACTTCTATTTTTTGGACAATAACTAGCTAGGTATTACGCACATTAACGGATACGACCCGTTAAACTGCACAATTTTACTTAAAATTGCTAAGTCGCACTTAACCTACTTACCTAGTTAATGTGCACATTAATGGATGGTAAGCAAAATACTTTTGTCGCGTTTTATTTGCATACGCTTCGCTCCGCTCCGCTCGCTCCGCTTTTGCTTCTTCTAAGTTCCAATTTAACCTAAAGTAGATTATATTGACCTAAGAAATTGGTTTCTTGTAAGATTTATTACTGTATATGTATATGTTGTGAAATATTAATAAACATCGAGAATTATCATTTATCACATAGATTGTTCATTCTGACGTTTCATTCAATCAAGTAAGAATCTGATTTATGCACTTTACCGTATGCTTGGACGTTATTGTGCACATTAGTACCTAGTTAAAGTGAGAAATTAAACAATTTTGCGCACTTTAACGGACTCAGCCAGGTAAGTGCAGTTAATGTGAATTCTAACCTGATTTACGCACTCTAACGGTAACATACACAAGCTGTAAATGAATTGACGCAAAATGAGAAACTAAGTCAAAGATTTTGTATGAAAATTCAAATTTGGAATGGGTTTAATCATTCATTAAATGACAGTACGGCGGCGGTTAATACATAACAGTAATATATTTGTTTTATTTTTTTAAGATTTATGGCCTGGTAACAGGACCTTTAAGCCAAAGTAATATTGTATGTTCATGTTCATTACACTACAGATTGTTCTTCGGTTGTTATTATTTTGACTGGCAACTTTTCTTCACTCATTTCTGACCTACGACATCTAGTGACGAATTTGGAACTACTGAAGTTGTTTTTTTTTAAAGCTCCCATTACGTCCGAGCATTTCCTTCGTTCGTTCGCAGTATGGCACTTAGATGACACTGACAGGGAAGCGCCACTGCAACGTTGCAGGGCTCATCACGTGACATTGGCGAAATTATTGTGGCAACACACGATAGAAGCCACAGATCAAAAACTTAACTTAACTTAAGATTGATTGATTGATTGCGATCTGTATGTTAAGTATTGTATACTATAGGTACCGAGTTGCACGAAATAAAGTTGTCACCTTACTTAAGGGCGAGTATCTCATAGGATGTCACTTGGATATGCTAACTGCTAGAGCAACACAACGCCAATTTTTAGGGTTCCGTACCCGAAGGGTGCCAAACGGGACCCTATTACTGAGACTTCGCTGTCCGTCCGTCCGTCCGTCCGTCCGTCCGTCCGTCCGTCCGTCCGTCTGTCACCGGGTCCGCCTGCACGAACCGTAATAGCTAGAAAGCTGAAATTTTCACAGAATGTGTATATCTGTTGCCGCACCAACCACAAATACTGAAATACGAGAGATATTACAAATTGAAAGTGGTCTCGGTACAAGATACGTCTTCACAACACGCTTGAAAAGTTTATACCAAGGCCATTTTGTTTTGGTAGGTAAGCCTTCTTTTAATGAAACTAAATTTAAATGATATGGCAATGTCGTCCCCGGACTTCTACAAAGACTTCAAATATTAATTGAGGAATTACCACGTCTCTATTTATTATGTAGAACTTTTAGAAAATAATTATAAAATTAATAGTTTTTAATTACTTTTGTTTTCATACAAATCTCAGAGCTCAGAAATTATTTTTTTCCTTTTGGCCACTTCAAGTTTGGCTGCCAGTGATGTTTTAATTAAATACTCTTTGGTGCGTTGAAATGATGTTTTGCAGTCTGCATGACATTGACATAATGAGTGAGTGAACCTCATTTTACGGAAATTGTAGATGGGTGTCTCACGTTTTCCAGGCGAAATTATTGTGGCAACACACGATAGAAGCCACAGATCAAAAACTTAACTTAGGAGTAGGTTGTAGACAGTGCTGCTTACGGCGGCGTTTAGTAGGTACTAAAGGCCCTAAAAGCGCGGCAAGCTTTGAATCAATTCTTCTTCTTCTTTTTATTAATGGCGTCCTAACCTCTTTTGAGGTTAATTTTGCCAGTGTCAAGTGGTCAGGTTCTCATTTGAGAACCTGGAAATTATAATGTCTTGAGATGATTTGTTGACCATGATGATGATGATTTGTCGCTCGTTAGCACTACCCGGGAACGACGTGAAGGGCTGTGGGTTCCAAGTAATTCCTTCGGACGTGAGCGACTGCCTTCCCTTTGAATCAATTCAAATGTTATTTTTCAACTAGCTACAAAGTTATTCTGACATAAGATGATAATTTGAAAAAAACTTTTTGGGTATTTTATAAAAAATACAGTTACAGATCACACATATACAGGGTGGAACAAACGAATGGGCCCTGGAGGGAAAGTACCTTAAAATCTCAAGATATCCGTCCGTCCGTCCGTCTGTCTCATGAACCGTGACTGTGATGGGATTCTACCCGGGAATAATTCCATTTTGGGAAAAAACGCGGAATTATTCCGGGAAACAATACGAAATGGGAATTTATGCGGGTAAAAACGATTTTCTTCGTTATAATTGCAAGAAAGTACCGTTATAACGTTATGTCAACTTTCAATCAATATGCAGTCAATGTCACATTTGAAAATTTCAGATGGAAGCAGACAAATTCGCGTTCTTGAGAGTTTTTCGTTTTAGGGCTTGAAATTTTTGAGATTTGGTAAAAGATAATCAATTTTTTCTCACCGTTATTGGTAGAACAACTGTCTAGCCTCCACTCAGATGCAAGGTCACCAGGCTACCTGTGTTTAAGTATTGCTATAGAAAAAATGATAATTTACCTGCGCCAATCTCCCAAGATAGGTTTACCTTTTACAAGTAAGATACCCCGTTTGACGGTTCCTACTTATTTTTATCGATGATGATGTCATTAGTTGTGATGGGATTCTACCCGGGAATAATTCCAAAATGGGATTTTTCGTAGGTAAAAACGTTTAGCTAAGCAGGTCTTGCATTTGACCCATTTCCCGTTGTCTGATTGAGCTAAAATTTTGCATACGCAAGTGCAATATAATATAAGTTGCACATGTAAGTTGGATGACAATGCAATATTTTTCTAACTTGGGGCTGATCTGGTGATGGAGATGGAAGGTGGTCATAGGAACTCTGTCATAAAACGACGCAACTTCACCGAGATTGAGCTCGTTTGACTCGTCTTAAGAAATACTATGGTCCAAGAGTATTTTTTGTATCATAGAGCTGATCTGATGCTGGAGCCGGAAGGCGGCCAAGGGAATGCTGTATTGATTGGTTTTCTAGGGTAAAAACTTTTAAACTACGCAGGTTAAACTTTATGAAGGAATCACGTCTAGACAAAAAATACTACAACAATTCAATCACCATATATTTATTATACATAATTAAAAAAACTTAATGAATGTTTTAGTCACTATCACTATCTGTGTCAAAACTTCCTGCACCTATATCGAAAAATTCCACATCGTGGCTTTGCCCTTGCGATGTTGACGGCTGCAGATCATAATCTATAGTAGGACTTGTTATTTCACTTCTTGGGCGGGGACTGGACATTGGTTCCTCTTCTTCTTCAGGTATTTGTTTTTTGTTCAGCAAATTCCAATTATACGATATGTATGCTATTTTTGAGGCTCTCTCAGTTGTCAATCGGTTTCGCTTTAAACTGTGGATGTGCCCATGTTTACTGAAAGACCGTTCAGTAAACCTGCCGATGTACAGGGCGCTGTTAATATTCGCACAGCAACTTTGCTCATTGGTCTCGCTTTACAAATCCCTTTCCACCAGACTACTGCGTCAATGTTTTCTAAATTACTCCACACGAAGGCTTTTCCCCAAAAGCCTTCTCTGGCTCTATAATTTGCCAAGTCTGCCATCACTTCAATATTTAACTGGCATCCGATGCCATGAATAAATTCCATGGCTGCAACTTCTTCGTCTTCCTGCAGTTCAACACCTTGGGTCTTAGGGTCCAACATATATGCGGCCAAATGTATGGGCTTAAGGCAGTTGTTTTTCCTCGCCTCCACTGCATCCTGGTAGGATTGCAGAAAATTGGGATAAAATTATTGACCCAAAAAATAAAAGTTTATTGATGAAAACTCGACTTTTCGCCTTAGTGCCACAAAGTTTTGGTACATTAGTTTTACCTATTCCGATCACTGCTAATGAGTATCCACTACCATTGCTAGGTACCTGGGTACAAAATACCCCATAGAAAAGTAAATCAAATTTAAATAAAATCCTCTCCCATAATACAATAAATAAAATAAAAGTAACTTACCTTAGAGATCCAAGGCCAAATACAGGAATAATAATGATCGAAGTCCGTGTATGTTAGCAAAGTCGTCGTTCCAGGAAAAAACAGCAGCCAAATCACACAGCCAATATCGAAGTCCGAGTCAAAAATAAAGTCGTTAAATAGTCAACACAATAGAACACCCGAGCGCACGACACAAGAGACAAGCGACGAATGAAATGATAGTGCGAGTACCGTATTCTTCAGTGTTGCCATGCTAACGACATTATCATCGATAAAAATAAGTAGGAACCGTCAAATGTGGTAATTTACTCATAAAAGGGTTCTGAACTAGGAAGATTGGCGCAGGTGAATTAATATTATTGCTATAACGCCCGGCAAATAACTTTAGCGCTGTTGGACGTAGTGGGGGAACGCTCTCGCTCTCTCTATCACCACTAAAGAGATGCATATATCTCGCTTGCGCTGTCAAGGTCAGCGCTAGAGTTCCGTGCCGGTACTTATACAGCAATACTTAAACACAGGTAAACACAGATAGCTCGGTGATTTTGCATCTGAGTCTGAGAGGAGGATAGACAGTTGGTCTACCAATAACGGTGAGAAAAAAATGATTTTCTTTTACCAAAAGCTTCGAAATCTCAATAATTTCAAGCCCCAAAAACGAAAAACTCTCAAGAACGCGAGTTTGTCTGCTTCCAGCTGAAATTTCCAAATGTGACATTGATCGAATATTGATTAGAAGTAGACATAACGTTATAACGGTATTTTTTTTGAAATTCTAACGAAGCAAATCGTTTTTACCCGCATAAATTCCCATTTTGGGTTTTTTCCCGGGAATTAACCCATTTTGGAAAGATTCCGCGGAATGTTTCCGACGGAATTATTCCGCGACCCATCGTCCGTGGTAGCTAGACAGTTGATATTTTCACAGATGACGTATTTCTGTTCCCGCTATAACAACAAATACTAAAAACAAAATAAATTTAATATAAAGGGGGCTCCCATACAATTAACGTGTTTTATTGCGGTTTTTTTAACCGACTTCCCAAAGGAGGAGGTTTACAATTCGTCCGGATGTTTGTTTTTTTTTATTTATTTTTTTTATGTATGTGCCTCGATAGCGCCTAAACGGATGGACCGATTTGGAAAATTAGACCGATTAGACCTATAGTGATTTTTGTGTTTTTCATAATAACTCGTGCAAATGCACATGGTAAGCATAATATTGTGATGCGGAACTGCTGATGAAGACCACATATGGCCACCAGATCTGCTCAATACTAGGTACAAATACAATGCGTGGCTGACGGGCAGGCAACGCATAGCCTAAACTGGTGGACCTAGAGCCATGAAACTTTGTACAGGGGTTCCTTAGTAGCGTGGGGTAGCACTGATATGGGATTTGACAAAATTAATTCCCCTGGGGGGGGGATAAGGGGTTACAGTTTGTATTAAACTCAATCTAATCAAATAGGGTTTGTGGAAGTCGGTTTTTTCTAAAGTTTACTTTTTGTTCCAATTATATAGATAATGGTACGGAACCCTTCGTGCGCGAGTCTGACTCGCACTTGGCCGGTTTTATTGTATTTGGCCAGCTACACATTGTACCTATTTCCCTTTTAATCTGTTTCATGCAACTCGGGTAAGTATATAGTTCAGTTAATTTGTTTTTTAACTAGAACTTTGGTTTAGTACTTTTTTCATTCCATATGTATTGTGGGGTGCTGAATCCGAATCTGAGGCTTGCAGACAAAATTTCGTAAATGCATTTTAATATCATTTAATTAAAAAACATTTAATTCCCTCAAGTCAGTAAATATGTGGCTTGGTCAGCTGGTTGTTGGCAAACTGGGCGGTGAAGACTGGAACCACCTTCTTGCCCTGCAAGGATTTGCTGAGGTTCTCCTGGAAGACTGCAAGAATCTTCAGCAGCGTCGCTCGTGATATGGAGGGAAATTCCACGCCGTGGCCGAGTTGAATCTCTGGAGCGCCTGAGCAAATAAAATAATCAGGTTGAGGGGGGGAGCTAAAAGTTTGCCAGGTGGGAGATCTGCCTCCCTAGACAAAGTTAAACGCTAACGCTAGCGAAACGAAACGATAACTTTTTATGCATGCGATTTGACATTTGGCTTCGCTAAGGTGACGTCACCGATTCCAAATGACAAATCTTCCCTGCGCTATAAGTATAAAAGACAGTCCCACAAATTATACTTTTAAGAAAAGAGTAAAAAATAATTTCCTTTCTCTTTCTTAATAGGTAGGTATTATTATTATAGTATTTATGTACCTATGTATGTGTATGTATGCATGCTAAGTAGTTCTTATTTATACTATTTATTAATTAATTTATTATTTTATTATCTTTGTTTTAGGTTGTAGATAGGTACCTATTATTTATTTATTTAATACATCAATAGCCAGTATAAGTAGTTATACCCAGTTTATTTTTATCTTTGTGAACTGGGACTATCCTCTCAGCACCAGCTTTCCTGTCCTATTTAGGTTTGCTGTAGAAATCTCTCTTAAGAGATAAGCTTGCCTTTGCGCACTATTTGTTATTTAAGTTTTATTATTAAGTTACTGTGCATTATAGAATATGAAAATCGCAAGTTATCGTTTTGTTTCGCTATCCTTACTGTTTAACATTGTCTACAGGCACTGGACAGATGATAGATATCAATGAGAGTAGATAGCTACTGACCCCAAAAGGTATCAATAGATGTAGATGTTTTAGTTGTTGTTCTGAGGTAGAAGTACCTTGTTGGAGGTTGCATCCCTGTACCGCCCCGCATCGTCTGTATGGTTCTGTAGCCGAAAAGTGCCAAACGGGGCCCTAATCTACATGTGTATTGTATCTGAGATCTGTATTACTACGTGCTACATGGATGTTTTGGCACTTCAATGACACTGACAGGTGGGTGCCACTGCAACATTGATCGATTGAATGATTGGATTGATCGCGTTAGTTCTGACCCTTGGCCACGTGCCAAAGCCTCCACTGTCCGTCCATCTCTTGACTAATTTATCACTGCCAAGCACAGACTTCTATACTAGGAACCCGCCACCAGGCACTCGAAAGTGTTGCCTATTGGTGCTCAAACTGGAAGTGAGCACGAACCTCTCGCAGTCGTGCGCAAACTGACATTCGATGGACTTCAACTTCAACTTCAATTTTAGTTCATGGCAATCTGTCTTATGCCAGACAATTTATGCCAGTGTCATGTGATGACGAAACATGTGAGACGCGTAACAAGATTTAAGAAAGGGTGGTTGACTTTTTGGGATCTGATATTAGAAAAATCGACACAATAATGGTTTTAATTATAACGTTTAGTTGAATCCTCCGAGGATTGACGTGCCCGCGTGACAGAGTGAAATGGTGTCAGGCGTTGTTTCTCGTTTACTGCTGTAAATCATGTGGGAAGCACGATACAAAAAAACAAGGAGTGACTTATCATAAGTAAGTAATATAATTTACAATTATTATTGGCTGCAAATAGTTAAACTTATATATATTGTTTTCTAAAAATCGTCGTAAGGAAAATCTATCATCCGACCACAGACTCTGCCAAGCAAAATCCCAATTTGTGCGCAGACACTGGGAATCTTTACACATGGGGTCGGATCTAGTTTCCAAGTAAGTCTATTTTTAACCGACTTCCCAAAGGAGGAGGTTTACAATTCGTCCGGATGTTTTTTTTTTTTATGTCTGCACCCCGATAGCGCCTATACGGATGGACCGATTTGGAAAATTATTTTTTTGTTTGAAAGGGTTTACCTTCCCATTGGTCCCATTGACACCAGTTCAGGATCTGATGATGGGATCCTGGAGAAATCGAGGGAACTCTTCAAATATTATAGGCAGACCTATAGTGATTTTTGTGTTTTTCATAATAACTCGTGCAAATGCACATGGTAAGCATAATATTGTGATGCGGAACTGCTGATGAAGACCACATATGGCCACCAGATCTTCTCAATACTAGGTACAAATACAATGCGTGGCTGACGGGCAACGCATAGCCTAAACCGGTGGACCTAGAGCCATGAAACTTTGTACAGGGGTTCCTTAGTAGCGTGGGTTAGCACTGATATGGGATTTGACAAAATTAATTCCCCAAGGGGGGGGGGGGGGGGGGATAAGGGGTTACAGTTTGTATTAAACTCAATCTAATCAAATAGGGTTTGTGGAAGTCGGTTTTTCCTAAAGTTACTTTTGAAAAAACCGACTTCCACAAACTACTACTTACTACTTTTTGTTTCAATTATTGTTTTTATGTTTGTGTTGTATATGTTACTGTATGTCATACCACAGGTATATTTATTTATTTAACATCACATAATAACAGTTTATTTTTATGTATTATGGGCCTAGAAGTCCGAAATAAAGAAATTGACCTCAAAAATCCTTTTCTGTAAAATTAATCTTTGTTCCTTTTTTTTCCTAGATACCTCTATGCGTTGATGTAACATTTTGCAGAGAAAACTTTCTGCTGAGGTTAGAGAATTTATTTTATAGTCTGTGTATACATTAGTTTGTGAGTCTGTAGTAGAGAACCTTCATTCCATATATTCTATCTCTGTTTCGTCATGATTGCCATGAACTAAAATTGAAGTTGAAGTTTCTTCATTCTTTATCTACGTAGTGATTACTTTCTCTGTGTTTATCTAAGGAACGTAAGGAACGTAAGGAACCTTCCGAGTCCGAGCTTGCAAAAAACTTGAAACCGAAAAAGAATATGAGGGAGTTCATGATCATCCTCACCGGCATAAGCGCGGTGATGACCTTCATAATCGTCGTCATCTACCGGCTGCTGGCTGGCAAGGGGGAGAGCATCAGCGTAGGCTGGTTCCTCGAGAACACCTCCCAATTCATGTGGGGCAATATTGGGATCGCCCTGGCAGTTTCACTCTCCGTTGTCGGTGCAGCAGCAGGTATCCACACTGTCGGAGTATCAATCGTTGGCGGTGGCGTCAGAGTCCCCAGAATCAAGACCAAGAACCTGATATCTGTGATCTTTTGCGAAGCCGTCGCCATATACGGCCTCATCACAGCTGTCATCCTATCAGGAATTATGGAGAAACCTACCTCACCAGGCAATGTTGTCGATATTGAGGTGAAACAGGCAAATCAAATGGCTGGGTACATTATGTTCGGTTCGGGGTTGGCTGTTGGTATGGTGAATCTGTTTTGCGGGCTGTGTGTGGGCATAGTTGGATCAGGGGCGGCGCTGGCTGATGCCGCGAACTCGAATCTGTTTGTCAAGATTCTGGTGATTGAGATATTTGGATCAGCGATTGGCCTGTTTGGGTTGATCGTTGGGATTTATATGACTTCGAAAGCCAAGATGTCATGATGATGATTGTATGTATAATGTACCTAACTATAAAGATAATCATAAATTGTAATTTATGCGTTTATATTTGTGTTTTCTTTTCGGTCAGCGCTTGACGTGTTACTTGTAGGTAGGTAAATGTGTTTTTGTCGGATAAATCCAACAGAAGGGTAAATCCGTCTTCCGGAAAAATCCGGATAGGGTTGAGCAATGGCGCAGCCACGGCTCTGCCTACCATGTGTGTGCGAGATCCCGAAAGATAGCAGCGATAAAAATAACCGGCCAAGTGCGAGTCGGACTCGCGCATGAAGGGTTCCGTACCATTATCTATAAAAAACCGGAAAAAATCACGTTAGTTGTATGGGAGCCCCCCTTGATATTAAATTTAGTTTGTGTTTTAGTAAGTATTTGTTGTTATAGCGGCAACAGAAATACATCATCTGTGAAAATTTCAACTGTCTAGCTACCACGGTTCATGAGATACAGCCTGGTGACAGACAGACAGACAGACAGACGGACGGACGGACGGACGGACGGACGGACAGACAGACAGACAGACAGACGGACAGCGAAGTCTCAGTAATAGGGTCCCGTTTGGCACCCTTCGGGTACGGAACCCTAAAGACAAGTCTTAGACATGTTTGTGATGTCGCTGTTTCTGGTTCCCACGACACATGGTATCCTAGTGTGGCGCCAGAAGCAATGTACATTTTTGTTTCTTTATGTTTATCAAGTGTGTAATGCTCGCTGCTTCGTTGATGATTTAAGAAGTTGTTAGAAAAAGTTCTACATAAACAAACATTTACATACAGGCACAGCTAGGCCCCACACCACAGATTAATAACCCACACTAGGATACCCTGTGTCGTGGAAACCAGAAACAGAGACATCACAAACACGTAAACATCCAAGACCTGGGGTTTTTTTTGGCCCCAGCCAAAACAACATTGTACGTGTGAAATGTCACCCCAGAACAGACAGATAAATACCATCTGAGGAGAAGAATGAGAGAACGGCACTAAATGGAATGGCACTTTTAATTACCTGCTTTAGATAATTGCTGGTAAAGTCCGCACTCGGCGATCCCCAACAGCACAAGACAAATGAAACAGAAGCTACAAGTAGCCTCCATTGAACGCATTGAATGTTACTGATTGCAGGATTGTGGTTTTAATCTGGTAAGAAGAAGTACGTACGGTACCTTGAAACCATTGTGATCCACATATTGCATTAAAACAATGGAATCTGAAGGAAAAAAGAATATGTAAATGCTGAAAATCTTATCAGTATGATTGCCAGAGGGCCGTAAGAATGAATGAGACCAATTTGATGACTGCTTGTTTGTATCAGTATTCCCATGGGTGATGGGAATCCCACCAAAATGTTCATGTAAAATGTTGCCAAGATCAGACAAAAATTAAATAAGTTTGTGTACCTAAGTAACTCTATACACGTCCTTACTCTACCGTAAGTATTTTTCTTTGCCGTGTACTCGTGAGCTTCCATACAAAAAGCGGAACGTTTTCCATCCCTTAAACCTTGTCCGATTTTCACAATTTTTTTACATGTTTGAGATACCTACTATGGAAAACTATGCTCGTACGTTTTGTTTTTTTTTGCAAATATAAGAACTTGACCCAGTCCATATAAAATAATAAGTTCCAATATTTCCTGAAATATATAATATTTAAAAAAAAAAATATTTATTTGATGGTGAAGAATGATAGTGATATCTGGGCTAGGTGTACCAGGGGTATTATGATATGTATGATGCTACTACCACAGAAGAGATAATAGTACTCCGTACTACTACGGTACCCTTCAGGGGCGAGTCCAACTATTTTTTTATTGAGTTCGATGTAAATCAGACTTCATTCATTAGAATTCAATAATTTTATTTCAGAATATAAATTCATCCACATGTATAAACATAATTTATTGAGTAGGTGTGCTATCTTGAGTCTAGCTAGAATTAATGCTAAAATGTTTGTTTTACTCTAGAAAACTATCACAAATGCTTGTATTGAAAGTATGAAGTGTATGAATAGTAGACGACCCATTTAATTTTTACATTAATTTTAACAGGCAGCGCTTCAATAATCTACGCAATTTATCATTAAAAAAATAATGTAGATACTTTTAATCGAATTAAATGTAACATTGGCACAATACCTAAGTCGTAAAGTGCGTACTACAGTGTACTTGGTAATTATTCGTTTGCCAATACGGCACATTGAATGGCACATGATATATTTTCAATAAATACACTATTTTACTTATTCAACTATCTAATACAGACTATTCCTTTAAACTTAACAACTACGTGGTAACAAATATCGATCAAAAAATACTATTATACTCTTAGATTATACTTATAATTTGCTAATACAATTTACAAAAGAAAGTTGCGGTCTTTTGTAAGAGGAAATAACTTAAATATTAAAGTACAGTCAGCAAGATATATGTATAGTACTCCAAATAGACCTACATAGCCAAACAACCAGAGCGAAAGTGTCAAAATGATGTCAACATCCATTACACTAACATAGAGCACTTTGGGGTGTGTATATATTTGTGGTTGTTTAGGATGTGTAATCTGTCAGAGAATTTTGCGCTCACATATCAGTTATGTGATGTGTGATGTAGGTATCTGATATAGGTAATGATTTTACAGCTGAGTTTTATTGAGTAAAGTTCTTGAGTAGGTAGAAGGATTTTTTAGGGACCTAATGGACCAGTACCCTTGAATAAGGCCGCAGTTTTCATTTAGTTTTTCCTGGGTCTCGCGTCTCGTATGGCACTCGAACCGCAATAGTTAGATTGGTCCTAAGAGCGCAAAATGTAGTATTTGGCAGTTCGGTCCAAATGAGCGCTGCCGACAGGCCTACGACATTTCGCGCCCTTGGGAGCTATTGATAAACTATTCGAGTTTTATTCGAGACTTGAGGGCCTGGATAACGATGAAGATTGTAATAATACTTTAACATTCATATTCCTGATTCACAACCAGAAACACTTACTAAACAATGTTTTAGCAATAAACAACATACACATTCTGAAGGCACATACAACAGTCCATCAATATGACTCTTATATCGAAAGAGGTAAGGCACTATAATCTCGACATAACACTGGAACAATAGGTAAAATACCTGTACATACGAAAAGATCAAATTGATAATGAGCCCTATTTGGTAGTCGGTACGGGCTCACGACACCGCCACTTCAGTTTGCGTTTCCACTTTTTTCAGTGACTTGGTTCTTCCACAGAAGTAATCTTCTATTTCTTGTAAAGTCTTCCCTTTGGTTTCTGGCAGGAATATGTAGAAGAATACGGTGCCTGAAAAAAAAAACAAAACCAAATTATCACTATTTTCCCTTTTATGACGTGCAAATGGCGCGTGACGTACCAATCTACTGTAAATCGTGTAATTTGATTCCCACGAAACAGGCTTGCCTAGTGTGGGCGTCACTGGTAACTCACTGTATGTTTTTCCTATTGATAAATAAATATTTTTTCATTTTTCATTTTCAATTAGAGGGTGGTAAAATATGCGCTGAATCGCTTCCAGTAAAGGATGGTACTGTTGCGCCCTTGTTTGCTCGACTTGGCGGGGGTGCTACCGCGCCCCCCGATTTAGTTTAGAAAAAAGTCGTGCTTATTCCGTCTTGGCCAAGTTTTGAAATCAGCTGCATATCAAGTCCCGGAATCAAAGCCCATTCGTAACCGACTATTCAAAGTCCTACCCCCAGTTTCTGAGACGCTGATCACAGGTCACGATTAACTAATCGGCGGTTTATTCAAAATGGCGGCACACGATTGGCTGATGCGGCACGTGATTGCCTGAAATTAGTTAATCGCTCTGTTAGCTAATCGTAACGTTTGATCAGCGTCTCAGAAACCGGACGATATGCTTTCACACCACTGTTTCTCGCGTTGTTGTACATATGGGTCTATCCCTACTCATCAATCCACCTGTCTTATCCCAACTTGTTTTGCTGGAAGAGATCTCTCACTAGGGTAAGCTCGCCTTTGTACGCTGTATTTCCTGTGTTGTCAAATGTTTGTGTGCAATAAATAAATTATATAATTATGAAAATATTTAACCTCTTCGTGGACACATCTTATCTATCTATTGTTCTCCATTGTTCGGTTGTCCGACCGGTGTGCTTTTGAGAGTGAACCAGTTAAGCGGCACTTTACTTGAGCAGCAGTCTGTTGGTTCAGGCGTAACAATAGTAATTTATCAACTTACCTAATATGGACATAGTGCCGTATAAGGCAAACGCTCCATAGTTGTAGATATGATGCGTTAAGAAGGGGAAGGTCTTGACCACAGAGAAGACTGAGAGGTGAGCGGCGCAGGTCGTCATACCGCCTACTATGCCACGGACCTGCAATATTACTGAGAGGTGAGCGGCGCAGGTCGTCATACCGCATACTATGCCACGGACCTGCAATATTACTGAGAGGTGAGCGGCGCAGGTCGTCATACCGCATACTATGCCACGGACCTGCAATATTACTGAGAGGTGAGCGGCGCAGGTCGTCATACCGCCTACTATGCCACGGACCTGCAATATTAGAGATGTGGAGACGGCAATAGAGGCTCGGGATGTGGAGACGGCAGTTGGTCGCTTCTACGACGCCATATACGGAGTCTTCAATGAAACGATCCCCAAGAAGTCCAGGCCTAACCAACCTACCAGACGGTATCCAGTGTGGTTTACTGGCGATATCATAAGGGATCTCGCCACTAAGGCAAAGCTCCATCGTAAATGGAAATCGTCGGAGAGACCGGCTGACTACTCCGCATTCAGTGAGCTGAGAGCCAACATAAAGTCCCGCGTAGCTACAGCATTTATGAACCACATGAAAAATATTGAAGATAATATTAGCTATAACCCGCGCGCGTTTTGGAAACATGTGAGTGGCCTCAGATCGAAGGGTGGTTTCGAATCTCGGGTCACGCATCAGGGGCAAGAGTGTGTCGGAGAGGAAGCAGCCGCCGCATTTGCAGACTACTTCTCCGATGTTTTCCTCAGTGACGTGCCGGCCCTTGCACCGGACCTGGTAAACAGTTCCGATGCCTCGCGCACGGCTAACTACGTCCAAATTTCTCATGTTTCCCGTAGGGATGTAGAGCAGGGACTGAGGCAGCTTAGGCCAAGGAGCGCAATTGGACCAGACAACATCCCTCCTTACTTTTTAAAGGCCTATAGTGATCAGCTGGTTATACCCTTGGGTCACATCTTCAACTTAGCTCTCGAGCAAGGAAAGTACCCTACCAGCTGGAAGCTCTCTCGAGTCAGTCCTATGCCCAAGACTAGTGATACTGCCTCTGTAAATCAATATCGACCAATTGCGATCCTGAATTCATTGGCAAAATTGTTCGAGTCAATCATAAACAGTAAAATCTGCCCCCAGATTGCGCCGTATCTGTGTGACTCGCAACACGGATTCAGGAGCCGTCGCTCAGTAACCACCAACTTACTGACGCTAGTCGATATGGTCTCAGAGTGCATGGATCGGGGATGTCAGGTGGACGTCGCCTATCTGGACTTCCGGAAGGCGTTCGATAGAGTTGATAACGATGTCCTAATGAAGAAGTTGTGTGCCATTGGATTTGCCCCTCGGCTGTTGGTTTTCTTCGCTGACTACCTAAAGAACCGCCAACAATATGTACGACACGGCTGTTTTGAGTCCCAGCCGTATCACACACGGTCAGGTGTTAGTCAAGGTTCGATTCTTGGTCCGTTGTTATTTATCATCATGATAAATGACCTTGAAGTAGAGCTAAAACATGCCAAATGCCTTTTGTATGCGGACGATCTAAAACTCATACTTCCCGTGAAGTCAGAGGATGACTGCAGGCTATTGCAGCAAGATCTAGACGCCATGCATAGATGGAGCGTGAACAACAAACTCCTGTTCAATACTGAGAAGTGTTGTATTATGTCCTTCACGCGCTCTCCACGCCCTATTAGCGTGACGTATACACTCGGCACGGAGTCTCTGACTCGAGTGTATTCGATGAAGGACCTCGGTGTTACGTTCGACCCTAAACTTACATTCCATGAGCATATGAGCACATTAGCCAAGGAATGCTTCAAAAGATTGGGGTTCGTGATACGGAATAGTAAGGGATTCCATAACCTGGGTGTGGTCCAGCTTCTTTACACGGCCCTAGTGAGAACCAAACTTGAATCTAGCTCGGTTGTTTGGAATCCGCACGAAAGCTCATACGTCCTTATGCTCGAGAAGGTACACAAAGCTTTTCTTAGATATCTATATAAGAGGAAATTTGGATACTATACCCCTACCTTTATCCATCCGCTTTTATATTAGGTATGCTTGGATTTAACTCACTAGAGGTGAGACGTAACACCGAACAGCTTCTGACTGTGTGTCGATTGTTGCGAGGCGACAGTGACTGCGCAGCGCTTGTCAGTGCCGTATGCGCGCTATACGTGCCTGACAACTACCTTCGCGCTCGTAGGCACCAGCTGCTAGCGGGCGGCTCGCTCCACACGGTGGCGCGCCGGCAGTCTCCGCTGATTCGGGCGCGGGAGAGCCTCAATGCACTCTTGGCTGCAGCACCATTGAATGATCTGTTTGGTGATGCATGGAGTGATATTGTGCGAGCATGTGGAAGGTTCTGTGAGAAGATTGGATGATAGTGTTGTCATGTAATTATTATCCCAAATGACTAATGGACATAATGTTATTGAATAATCTAATGTATGTAATTGACCTGTCTAATAATTTCATGTGGTGTTTAATGCAATCTATTTTATAGTTAGGATACTTTGTACGACGAATTGGATTTTTTTTCTGTCATGTTGTACGAATTTACTTTAAATAAATAAATAATAATAAATAAATAAATAAATTACTGAGAGGTGAGCGGCGCAGGTCGTCATACCGCCTACTATGCCACGGACCTGCAATATTACTGAGAGGTGAGCGGCGCAGGTCGTCATACCGCCTACTATGCCACGGACCTGCAATATTACTGAGAGGTGAGCGGCGCAGGTCGTCATACCGCCTACTATGCCACGACAGACCTAACGACGATATCATCACAGACTTCACTGCCACTAACCCACTTCAGGTTCCTATCTGTGCTTCAGGTGACTTCACACACCTACAGTAAGAGTGGGTCGTCTTCGATTTTTTCAAAGCCGAAACGAATCTGGTTTTCCCGAATCGAAAACGGGTTTCCAAAACGGTTTCGTTGGCGACTGGTTTTGATTTGAATAACGAATTCGAAGCGGTCGGCCTAAACCAGTCGGAGCGAAAACAGTCGGTGCGCGGACGAAACGACAGCGGTCGGCGCTAAACCGGTCGGTGCCAAACAGGTCGGCGCGAAAATAGTCGGTATGCAGACGAGACGAATGAACTCAAAGCGGTCGGCGCTTAACCGGTTGGTGCAGCCGACTGGTTTAGAAGTACTGCTTTTCCGGAGAACGAAAAACGAGTTTGTCGTTCCTGGCACGTATTTTCTCACCTGCGTAGGATACACCTCTCCAATCATAACCCAAGGTACGATCAGGTAGCCGAGGGTGCAAGCGATCTGGAAGATCAGGATGGTGACGAAGGGGATCCAGGTGTGCATTGGCTGGATGCCCTTGTCCGCCCAATACTGAACCAAGTACATGTAGACGCTCAGGATTATCATGGTGATTCCGCATCCGAAAGCTGGGGATAGGGACATTTTGTTACTGTGTGACATAATATTAAAGAATCTGTGGTGTGACGTAATAGTATGGTAGCGGTAGTAGGTACGGTTGCTGCAGCAATAGGCTAGCACCCTGTTACGCATCGTAGACAGTTAAAATGTGCCAAAATGTGGACTTTACTGTGCCTCTAGCACTCCTATAGGAAAAGTTACGTAAAATCTTGGTTAATATCATATTGCTTCTAAAAGATGAAAACCAGAAAGATTAATGCCAAGGAATGTGCTGACCAGAAGTCGCCGAGGTTATAATAACAAGCATAATTGTAAAGCTGTTGTGGTTCTATGCTCAACAAAGAGATATATACGAAATCATACTTGACGGCCTCTTTTGACGGCATCTGTGGCGCAGCGGTTGCACGTCTGCCTACCATGCGAGAGGTTCCGGGTTCGAATCCCGGCTGGGGACAAAAAAAAACCCCATGTCTTGGATGTTTACCTACATGTTTGTGATGTCGCTGTTTCTGGTTCCCACGACACAGGGTATCCTAGTGTGGGGCCAGAAGCAATGTATGTGCCTGTATGTATGTGTTATGTGAAATACTTGATCAGAAAAATAAAATTGCCACAAACCTGAGACAAAGGTTAAGGGACGTCGTCCACATCTCCTGCACAGTATGCACCCAACCACCGTGAATACAAGACGCACGATGCCCAAGATGATAGTCGCCCAGTGCTTATCCACTGAGGCCCCTGATTGCTGGAAAGATAGCAAAAAACATTCACATGATCAAGTGGTCGTTTAATAATGCCTGTGAAGGAAGGAGAGGACTGCAGAGGAATAAGGACTAAGGCGATTACTACACGCCTAGAACTATATTACAAAATCTGTACTTCCGACAAGACGGATATTTTTGACGTCATTGTGAGTTAGTGACTGTGTTTCTAAGTAGATACGTGGGCTTACTGAAATCTACTAATAATAATTATGGAAAGATATTTATCCAATTGCACCAACAGGAGGATACATATACAGTCTTTGATTAGGACTCAGTCAAGGTAGCCCTTAGGTACATCTGTATTTACTGCTAGTCTTTGAATGAAACTCACCTCGAAAACCTCAACAGCGTAAAAGGTGATGACGTTGACTCCACACCACTGATAGATGAAAAAGTACACCGCCAGAATCGTGAAAGGTTTCAGAGCTGATGGAGACAAGAGGGCTTTGATGACCTCTTTAGGTGTCTTTAAACTGAAATCAAGAAGAACAGACATTAAATACTAACGGCTGACGTTGATTAAGTAATATTATGATTTTATGGTCAATATTTTTTTGAATTGAATTGAATTGAAATTACTGGTTTCCGAAAGAAAAAAATAGACAACTTGATAAACTCTAGCTCTTTCCGAAACAGCACGTGAGAGTTCCGTCCAATGAAAGTTTTTGCTCTTAATTGATATACTTAGGGCGGCTTTCTTTATAATTTTGGCAGCTGATAAGCGCAGGATAATTGGAGTTTTTAGTTCTTTGCTAAAAGTATTTATGGGATTGTTCTGTAATCTGGCTACCACATTTTGGGATTAATGCATCAATCAAATATGTTCTTACGGGTCCACATGGTTCTTCTCCTTAAACGTGATCATCCTCTGTATCTCATCGTCCAGGTTGCATGTGGACCCCCTCAGCTTGGCCAGGGACCTCTCCGCACCCTCCTTCCTGTCCTGCTGCAGCAGATAGTTGGGCGTCTCCGGGAGGAAGATCATGCCGAGTAGAGACGCGACTGGGACGATTGCGCTGATGCCTGCCAGGACTTGCCATGACGTCACACTGCCAATCACGTACTGGGGAGGAATAAGTGTATTAGCATGGTTGATTTGATCACTGCTTAAAAACATGAACCTTGAAAATATTTCAATTATTTTTTGGGCTGAAACTTATTTGCCTTTGAAACAAACTTTTTGTAGGAGGTATTATTCATATTCATATTCATATTTGTTTATTGCACGCCATAATAACATTAAGGTCTTAAAAATAGTGTAGATAATTTAATTTGTAATTTTGTAATTTGCGCTATTTATGTTTCTAATTTTTAGGATAGGTATTATAGATGCTTGCGTGCCCATAAATCTTATTCTGACTGTACAGTGTACACATGTACGTACATACATACAAACTGCAAATGTAGCTGTTTGTTTGCTGTAGGATAACTTTAAATAGCTACAGGATAATAGCTGTAGGATAACTACTGTGCCTCAGCCATCCCATATGCCACTTGTTTTTGAGGTCTTTTCTTGACTTGAACTACAAATCTTGGTCGACATATTAAGTGCTCGTAAATACAGCCGTAGCAAAAAACATCGAACCTTTCTGGGATACCTAGAGTTGAAATTCCCTAAAATGACGTATTATTGGCGTACACCTACAAATAAAAATGTTCTCTGACAAATGTCATGAATTTACAGGTTTCAAGTCTCCCAGGCACCATACAAGAATGTTCAAACACCTGTGCTACCTGTATTAGGTACCGAAGTAATTAACAAGTATTTTGCACATGTTGTCTTCGGACAAAATATTTGGTCTTGGAGTTTAAACTTTCGTGCCAGAATAGTATTAGCAACATACTGATAAATAATGCTAATATTATAGTTCCTGTTTGAAACTAGTATCGCATTAGCATATTGATTATACATATTTAGTTATTGCCTTCATGTCGAATGAAATATATTTATTCAAAGAGAGGAAATATTATTTCTCTAAGTAGGTATATGGGTTACATTATGTACCGTTCGTGGTAAATCTTTATATATAAAAATGAATTGCTGTTCGTTAGTCTCACTAAAACTCGAGAACGGCTGAACGGATTTATCTTATCTTAGTCTTGAAATGTTCGTGGAGGTCTAGGGAAGGTTTAAAAGGCGAGAAAAAATCGAATAATTTCCGGGAAAACCCTAAAAACAGCCCTTTAGTAGGCAGTACGAAGTCTGCCGGGTCAGCTAGTTATAGATATAAAATGCTCTATAAAAAGCCATCAGGTAAAGTTTGATATTGGTGTAATGGCACAGAAGAGATAATAGTACTCCGTAGTAATGGGTAATTCGGTATTGGACAAGACAGTCAATCTAGAAACATGTTTGTAGTTGAAGCATTATGTACAAAATGGCTTGACAATAGCAGAATTGTATATTTCAAGCTGATATTTTATAAACTCAATTTTGTGTAAAAAATACAGTATTGGAGTAGGTATGACGGCACACGCTAGTTTCAGAGAACCCATCAACTTTCTATAAAGTAGATACTTAATTTGATACTTCCTAAAAAGTATCTATATGAACTAACTTATTTCCGTAGGTAGGTATTAAGTATTCCAAAACACCTTGTAACCATATCAGAGGATACTTTGGCAATGATAAATCATCAGATTCATCAGTGGTCTGACAGCGGATGTCTATGTATTGTATACTTTGGGAAGAGTACTGTTCTTCAAATATTTGTTATTTCTGATTGACAAGTATTATAATTCATCGTCATCTATCTTCGCAAAAACAACAAGTCAACAACAGACAGCCGTAAATTGATGAGATAGTATAATAGATTAGGACACGACTATTGTATAGGTCCTATACCTATACAATAGTCGTGCGTTTCCTAACTTTTATACTATCTCATCAATTCGTCACGTTTACAGGGTGCAAAATTATTTTTACATCTACGGGGGGGGGGGGGGGGGGCAACTTCAGCGGGGCGGGCGGGCGCGGCGGGGGGCGGGGCGCGCGGTCAAAAATATACTTTTAGCGGTGAACGGTGGTGATGGCATTTATCAACAGGAAACGTTTATATCTCCATAGATGCGGTCTGTGGTGACGGTGAGCGCTATGCTATGATGTCTGATGATTACAAGTTTGATTATAATAAGATATGTGCGGTGTCATTATATCAGCTATTGCAATTTTAACGTTAACGTTTACGACATAATACATTGAAGTAATATTGGATTTACTTATCTGACGATAAGAATACTTACTATATAGGATGGTATTATTATTATTTAACCCGGTTAAATTGTGTTTATCACATCTAATAAAACTTTAGGTATGTGTGTATTCTCTGGCAAGTGGCAACAATATTTATGATAGAGTATCGCGAATCCGTGACTGAATTATTTTCACATTAATGTTAAATGATAAGCAACACTCTGTCATCTTCTCGTGATCCCAAGTTGTCACCAACTTGCTTACATAAAGATTAGAGGTAACATTGTAAAGTGACATTCTATTTATAGTTATTTTTCTCTGCGAAATCACACGGTCATGCGTTCAGGGTTAGGTAGAGTCTGAGACATGCATCTTAAGACGGCGCCCTAGGCAAAAACAACACAAATCGCTCGGAATGATGAGTACAATTGCTAGATGTTTTTTCACTAGCTTATATCACGAGTGTTAGCGGGACGGGACTTTGCTTTCCCGTATACGTCATTTTATTAATTTTGCTCGATAGAAAAGTCTCCTGAAGTTGCCAGAAAATCTGTCTGTCACAATGTTTTATTTTACAATTTCGCACCGCACCTAAATTTGTTTCTTGTTATTTAGCTAATCATTATAAAAATGGTACAGTATGTCCTCAATTAGACTTGCTTAGCTTGGCTTTAACCTTTTTATGTTTTTATTTAATTTCCTCTAAAAATAAGTTAAGGATGAAATTCTAACTTCTGATTGCCTAGGGCCCGCCGTTAAGCCTATGCGCGCGCACGCATGTTACTCATTTAGATTTGAACAAACTAAACAAGTGGTAAGATGTGATCGTTGAGACCATAATCCTTTCTGTGATCCAAGTGGACTAACTCGAAAGAAATCCTTACCTAAATTATAAAGAAAACCAGTTAGGTATTAGAGCAATTTCTATCAAGCGCGAATTCTAAGTACTACGAGCGCGCGGTGTCATTCTATCGTACATTCAAAACTCCCGCGAGCTTCCGCGCAGTCCACGCGCCGCGCAGAGGCGGGCGCATGCGGTGCGTGCGCCCCACATACACATAGTAAACATACACGCTTTTTCCCTTACGGGTTGGCAGAGGCACAACTACCTATGTCCACTTTTGGCCAGTGTTTCATTCAATACTCCTTAGCGGAAGATGTTGACATAATTTTGTCAATTTAACTGTGTAGTTATTTTTGCTGGTAGTAGGTATCTTGCGTGCTAAATATAATGTGATGCTGCAGTCCTGCCCCTGGAAAAACATCACCAGATAAAGTTTTATTAAATTAGAAAATAGATTAGAGCCGAAATAAAGTAAATCGATTTGGCTCGAATCCGTCAAAGTCAGATGTTACTGAAAGTAATTGTGTAGGTATTATAATTAATAAAAGTCCATTGTCTACAAACACACAATGAATAATCGTTTACAGTGATCTATTCAACAATACAACCGTGCCTACACACGGCGTAGGCGATTATCACGGTGAAAAAACGTGTCACACACGTGTACATTACAAGAGGCCTGCCTGAAACATTTTGTTACATAATTTCCATGTATGGGTAACATAGCATAACACATAACGTAGATATTGTAGTTAGTGGTAAGCGGTAAGTTAATTAGCAGGTTTGCAGACGTCATAGAGATGTCTTTAGAAGTATTTAACACTCAGTTAACTTGTTTGTTCCCCCGAGGGATTTAATTTAATCGTATGGCTCGAGTGAATAGGCTACAATGGAATATTTAATGAACTAAGCCAGTTGGCTGCGTCAGGAGGAAGGTCAAACAGATCTCGGGGGGGTCCAGGGATATCAGTTATTTATAAAACAATCCAGCTACACTTGCAGATGTGTGTCCCTTAATTGTTGCTGTGTTATCTCTACTCTCTTCCATGCTCTTCCAAATCCAAGTCGAGACTTTAGTCGCCTTAAGTTGGAATATCATACGTGGCATATTAATGGTATTCTCACGCACATTTAGAAGAAAAAATCTATCAGAGTTGACATACGATCTCGCTGTGAAGATCCTCGCAATTATATAAAAAGCAAGGTACCTTACCATAACAACGTATCACATGGTATCACGTCATCACGTCCATTATGCCATAGAACTAGATACACTTTCCACCTAAGTTTAACAATCATTATTTTCATCAAGCTGAAAACTAAAAAAAAACGACTTCATGACCTGTCTGAAAATTATGAGCCTATGAAATCTGTCTCCTGACAGTGAAATCCATATTATTACTTAATAAATATGATTATACGATCCTATTAGGCAGAACTTATCTCGTAACAATGACTATAAACACCGAAAATAATAATGTCATCCAGGTAAAAACAAATTGAACTTCCCAGTTTTTTCATGTAGAAACCTAACTACTGGACTGATTTTGGACCAAACTATTGGGCTTCCCTTTCGAACGGAGAAAGAATTTTTGAAATCGGTTCATGAATAAAACTTACCAGTTTCAATGTAAAAAAACATTTAAAAAAATATGATAAAAAATATAACCCAATTGATAACCCCTTTTTAAAGTCGGTTAAGACTGAAGTTAACAAATAAAACCCCTTTTCATCCCCAGGTCTTCAATTATGTTTACGTCCGAGTGACGACGGTGTTTCAGGTTCCCAAACGCAGGGTATCTAAGTATAGTTCAAGGCAGAACAGTTTGATTAATGTTTCCGTCTATCCCCACCTGTATCAAAACGCCAGAAGAGACCCCCACAGAAGCCAGGGCCCCCAGCATGCCCCGCAGATGAGGCTGAGAGACCTCACACGTGTAGACCCGCGCCGGAGCGCCCACCATGCCTGAGCCGAGACCGATCAGCAACCTGCCTGGAAACAGACATTCTGCTGTAAGACGACCGAACGAAGGTTAGAAAAGGAATGGTGGAGGAGATAGCTTAGCGAGGCCAGAGACTATATATCCAATTGACTGCGCCTGCGGGGGAATGCGGCTCGCCAAACGTTTGTTGTATTCAACAAACATTCGCATACGCAACCTATGTACGATGACGTGCCGCCAGACAGTTTCGCAGCGGCTGACCAATCACAGCTCTCTTACCTCGTCCCCCGCCGCCCGTAAATTGGTGAGTAGGTAGTGTTTCAAAGGAAAATGTATCTATGCGCTCTCCACTGGATATGTGCTCCCTGGGCGAGGCGACAAAAACCGGTAGAGCTTATTACATTACGCTGTCGGCAGGGCACGATTTGTATAGACGTCTCACTCATGATGGAACGACTAGAAAGAGACAGTGAGTCAGACAGGGCCCTGCCGACAGCGTAGTCTAATAGGCCCAAGGCTTGTCGACGGTGCATGCTCAATCTTCGTAAATCGCCCAGCCGGCGATAAAAAGATCAATTTTGACATATACCTATACCTACCCAAATATTACACTTAATTGTGTAATACCTTAGATTAGAACAATAGAGTAGTATTGTACTGACCGACATAAATCATAGGTACGTTCTGCGCACAAGCGACCAGGGCCCACCCCAGGATGAGGGGTATTTCCGTGATGATGAGCGTCAGTCGCCTGCCGATAGCGTCCATCAGGTACCCACTCAGGATGCAGCCGATGGGGGTGCCCGCTGAACTGAGACTGGCTGGGAAAGAAGTAAAGGGGGGTTTCAACAGGGAAGGGTTGGAAAAACAGTACTAGGGCATAGTACTTAGTCAGTTTTTGATGTGGCTTTCTTTTAGGTAGATATTAAACTTTCAGAATAGGCTTGTGGCCAAGGTAAGAAATAAATCTAGGAACAAGTCTTAAGTTGAAGCATTATGTACAAAATGGCTTGACATTCTCAGAATTGTATATTTCCAGCAGATATATTTTTTAAAGTGTGCAAAAAAAGACAGCATTTGATGGCACTTTTACATGACGTCATTCTGTTGTTATTTCATAGAACTTATAGGAACAAAAGTTCCGTTTTGACAGTTAATAAAAAGTATCTATTTTGACTTGATAGGCCACATGTCTAATCTCCATTTTAAGGAAAAGGAAAGAAAGTTCCATTTCTATTGAAAGGTTCTTTTTAGGGTTCCGTACCCGAAGGGTGCCAAACGGGACCCTATTACTGAGACTTCGCTGTCCGTCTGTCTGTCTGTCTGTCAGTTGAAATTTTCACAGATGATGTATTTCTGTTGCCGCTATAACAACAAATACTAAAAAACAAAAAAAAAATAAGGGGGGCTCCCATACAACAAACGTGATTTTTTGCTCATTTTTGCTCGATATTGATAATGGTAGCAGGTAGGCGCTTAAAATGTTCACAATATATTGAGTATAATAGTTACTTAAAAAATAATTAATTAAATTAATATTTAGGGGGGGCTCCCATACAACATGTTTTTTTTACGGTTTTTTATAGATAATAGTACGGATACGGAACCCTTCGTGCGCGAGTCCGACTCGGACTTGGCCGGTTATTTTTTTAAATGTGTGCTCTATCAAATTTAACAACAATAAATCCATGAATCAACCGAATCATCAATCAATAAATCAATCAGCCTATCATCCACCGCTAGGCATACACTTTACCACGCCATCCACTCTCGTCCTGCACTCGTAGCATGCCAAGCGGGGGGAAATTTTATCGCGTAATGTGATGTGTGTGATGTGAGGGACAGAGACTTGTAAAGCGCGTGCTCTGTCCTTCATGCTACGGGTGCCGAGCCTGCCGTCAACTCACCTATCCAACTGGCTTCGCTATCCGTAATCTGCCCCTTCATCTGAGGCAAAGCGACAGCTGAGAACCCGAACGCCATTCCGGTGTTGATAGTTCCCAAATTCGCCACGAACGAGGCGAACACCTGTCGAAGCGCCTTGCCCCGCTCCAACTTGCATGACTGGGGCGGCAGTTTAGAGGGCGCCACTTTTGTGATGGTGGCGTTGGTGCCATTTGTGAAGAATGGCGTCGCTTCATTCCTGAGAAGATAGGAAGTATCAGCATGAGATCTGATGAAGGATGGATGGATGATAACTGGTAGGTAAAGTAAAGAAAAGAAAGAAAGAAATGGCGATTATTCGTAACACGTTTGCCAAGAAAAACATAAGAAAGGCAGGCAGGCAGGCATGCATGATCAATGAACTAGAATTAAAAATCTTGTAGCAAAAAGGCCAGTACAAAATACAAGGTGACATTTTTAATTAGCTGACCATATTTTGGGGAATGATAGTACCCATCATTATGAACAACTTTCCCTGAGGAACATGGTCGCAAATGCAAACGAAAAAAATTTTGGGTCTCCCATAGAAACTTGAAATCAGCTGATCAGAGCAATGTAAGTACAGGGGGACGAAATTTTTTTTCATTTGTGACTATATGTTTTATAGGGAAAGTTGTTCATAATGATGGGTACTATCATTCCCCAAAATATGGTCAGCTAATTAAATGTCATCTTGTACATAAAAAGAGCCCGGATTCATACGCCGCCGGCCGGCCCAGACAATTCCGTTCCTTGGCGCTTGCTGTACATGATTGTGCATTGCATGTTATTAGATAGAACATTTTTAAATTGTAAAGTAACAGTTGTGACAACGAAAACATTTCAATTATTTAGGACACGTCAATAATGTATTGATCGTCTCGAACTATTCAATATAGTGGTAAAGCATTCAGAGGGCGCATGGCAAAATAAAGCCATTATTCAGTTGCCGATGCACCGACTGCTGCTCAAGTGCAACTTTAAGGCTGGATTCACACGGCATAGTCCTGCATGTTTTTTTGCAGTATACGTCTTAACGGATAAACAGTGGCCTTGGTTCACACGGCATAGTCCTGCACGTTTTTTTGCAGTATACGTCGTGTGAACCTAGGCCACTGTTTATCCGTTAAGAAGTATACTGCAAAAAAACGTGCAGGTCTATGCCGTGTGAACCACGCCTAATAGAATACTGTTTTATTTACCAAGATACATGGCGTCACCCCTTTTCGCATACGAGGTGGTAGAGGCATAGCTGTGCCAACCAGAAAATAGGAAAAAATAAATTAAAAAAAACCCTCAAATTCCGTCATTTTGGAGAACTTGAGATATCTCTCAGAGCTGTGAGCGCCTCTAAAAGTGCCACTAGCCAGAAAACGTGAGTTGACGACAGAGCCACCAAGTTATCTTTACGGTGCGTTCCGCGACATCGCTGTCAGCGCCATAATCGATTACAGAGCGTCTACAATGCCATTCCGAGTCAGTTTCGACGTGACAACGATATCTCAAAATGGACGGTGTGACGTCATGAATGACATCATCAACTCCGCCATGTTGGGATATCAGTAACCATCGTCGAGAACGTGAGCACTGATAGATCGATCTAAAAAGTGACAGCTGTCACTCTGACAGCTGACAATCAAACTCAGAACAGCAACCAGCAGACACTCTTGAAGCTGCATAATTGTTCATTTCCTCACTTAATCACTCAAACAAAGATTTAACTTCTACGACTATCTACGACTCAAAATTACAAAAATTAACAAAAGTTTGGTTATTATGGTTTGACATCTATGTATCAGTGTCGACGCCTACCGTCGCGTTTTATCGTTCCGAATGGATATCTGTGATAGACGCTGGTGGTAGTGATTTCCCATTCGTGATTAAAATTAAATATATAATAAGGAGAATGTGAAGAGTATATTTGTATTGTTTGTGTAAGTGTGAGTGAGGGTGTGTGAGGGCGTGTGTCTTCGCGGCTTTAACATTGTGCGGTCTTTAGATGGTCCACAATCCTCATTGTGCGGACCGACCTCATTGCGGGGACGTCCGCACAATATTTTGACGTAGCTTCAAATATAGCTATCGAATTCTCGCGTTCTGATTGGTCGACTGGTGAAGTTTGAGCAGATTTTCGAGGGGGCCCGCATAATCGGTATTTTTGTTTAGTTAAGTTAACACACGCCGAAAATCAGTTCAGATGTGTTACCACCACGTGGCGCCACCAGTCTGAAATGTGTATGTTAGTTCGAATTTCATATAATGCGGACCTACACAAAAAGACCGCACTTTATGCGTGAAATTAGACTCATATCCCACGACGTGTGTGAAACTAATTACAGAGGTTGAATATCAGAAATGACAATGCAATATTTTTCTAACTTGAATCTGATGATGGAGCCGGAAGGTGGCCAAGGGAACTTTGTTACCAAACGACGCAACTGTATCGAGTTTAGGCTTAATTGATTCGTCTTGACAAGTACTTTGGTCCCGCAAGAGATCCAGGGTCTGATGAATGATGGAGCCGGAAGGTGGCCAAAGGAACTCAGATACCAATCGACGCAACCCTATCGAGTTTGGGCTCATTTGATTCGTCTTGACAAGTACATACTTTGGTCCCGCATGAGCTCCAGCGTCCAATGATGGAGCCAGAATATGGCCAAGGGAACTCAGTTACCAAACAACGCAACCCTGTCGAGTTTGGGCTCATTTAATTTGTCTTGACAAGTACTTTGATCCCGCATAAGGTCCAGGGTCTGATGATGGAGCCGAAGGGTGGCCAAGGGAACTTAGTTACCAAACTACGCAACCTTATCAAAATTTAGCCCATTTGATTCGTCTTGACAAGTACTTTGGTCTCAAACGAGGTCCAGGGTCTGATGATGGAGTCGGAAGGTGGCCAAGGGAACTCAGTTACTAAACAAAGCAACCCTATCCAGTTTGGGCTCATTTGATTCGTCTTGACAAGTACTTGGTCTCGCATGAGTTCCAGCTTCTGATGATAGAGTAGGAAGGTGGCTAAGGGAACTCAGTTACCAAACGACACAACCCCTATCGAATTTGGGCTCATTTGATTCGTCTTGACAAGTACTTTGGTCTCACATGAGGTCCAGGGTCTGGTGATAGAGTCGGAAGGTGGCTAACGGAACTCAGTTACCAAACGACGCAACCCTATCAACTTTGGGCTCATTTGATTCACTCGACAAGTACTTGAGGTCCAAGGTCTAATGATGGAGCCGATGGTGGTAGCCATAGAAACCTGTTACCAAACGACGCAACCCTATGAAGTTTTGACCCATTTCATTCGTCTTGATAAGTAGCAGCTATAGTTACTTTTGGCTTGGCTCCAAGGTCTGATGATGGAGCCGGAAGGTACCCATGGGAATTCTGTTACCAAACAGCGCAACCCTATCGAGTTTGGGCTCATTTCATTCGACTTGACAGGTTCTTTAGTCCCGGATGAGATCTAGAGTCTAATGATGGAGCCAGAAGGTGGCCATGGGAACTCTGTTACCAAACGACGCAACCCTATCAAGTTTGGACTCATTTTATTCGTCTTGACAAGTACTTTGGTCCCAGATGAGGTCCAGGGTTTTATGATGGAGCCGACGGTGGCCATAGAAACCTGTTACCAAATGACTCAACCCTATCAAGTTTGGACTTATTTCATTCGTCGTGACAAGTAGGTACTCTTGGTATATCTTATGATATAGCCAAAATATAAGTGAAGGATAAAAACATGAATAAATAAATGATAGTTTAAATATGAACAAAACACGGTTTCTTGTTTGTAGGTGAAGTAAAAAATAAATAATAATATATATATATATTTTAAACTTTATTTAATTTCTTTACTTTATCTTTATACTTTATACTTTATTGCACAGAAAACATAATACAGACACTTAATATTGGAAAAACATGTACAAAGGCGAGCTTATCGCTTATAAGAGATCTCTCCCAGCAAACCTAGGATAGAGAGGATAATTTAATAAAAGGTAAACCTACATATGTGCACAACGATAAATATTAAAATAATAGACTACTTACTAACAAATACATATAAAAACAAAAAAAATATATACGCGTGTAGCACCGTACACGTGTTAGAAGTAAAACTTCTGTAGCTAGATCATTAAGTGGTACCTATACTATACACCTATACCTACCTATACTAAAAGAGATTTAAATTTCCAATTTTGAGATCCAATCTCTGCTTCAAGTTATTTTTAAGTTTCAGACGTCCGATTATTTGAAATTATTTTATACTTGTACTTACTTTTAATACGTCATGTCATTTATTTCCCACCATTCCTTATCTACAATTTGTCGCGCTGGTGGTGATATACTTAACTCATTCAATAGTGTCACTACTATTTGCATCTCGCTCAGATTATATACCATCTGACGTCACGTCTTTAAGCCGTCTCGCTCAAATGTATGCATTTCTTTGCTTGTTTTAGAAATCCATATCGACCCGTGTGACATTGATGAAACTCTTTTCTTACAAACTGTATGGATCGCATCGCACAGCTGTCAAACATAAGTTCCGGTTCCAACAAAGAGGTTGAACGAAGTAGTTTGAGTCATGCTAGATATTCGGCTACTAACGCTATCTAGCGAAAGAGAGTGAGCGCCATCTTGGCCATACCGGAAATCAAGAACTCGTGGAAGAATGCTTAAAATAATTTTTATTTGTTAACGTTTCATCAGGTTTTTCTCTCACTAATTAACATTCTTTATTGTACGAATGTATTATTATCTTATCTGATTAGTTAAAAACCGTATTGAAAATAGTTGCGGTTTTAAAAGTCTTCAGCCGACCCTGACGTCACCGATTCCAATTTCCGTTACATTTCTTAGCCACTCGTGATAGCACCCGGCTAGTAGCAATTGAAAAGCAAATATATGAATAACCCACAGTTGAGAGGTTAAATAAATTTTACCCCCGTGCCCCAAGAAGTTTTACTTCAAAAATAGTATACATATACATAGATACTAAGGTATATTAAGGTAGAGAAGCGTTCAAGTGTTTTTAAAAAATGTTGAGTGAAGGACTGTCCCTGATAACACTGGGAAGTTTGTTCCAAAGTCTGATAGCTCGGAGACGGACCCCATGCTCATATGCAGATGTGTTGTGTTGCGGAGTTATAAGCAGTGACCTAGTGTGAGATCTCCTGGGCCTATCCGAAGACAAAAATTCAAATCGATCTCGCAAGAAGCCAGGATAGCGTGGATTAAATAATATGTTGAAGAGACAGATGAGGATGTGGAAATCCCGACGAAGACGGATAGCTAGCCACTTCAGCTCCCTGCGAAACTCCGAGACATGGTCATACTTGCGCAGACCGAAGACGAAACGAATCCCGAGATTTTGAAGTCGCTCGAGTTTATTCAGTTGTTCTTCGTTTGCGCTGACCCAACAGACATCAGCGTAATCGATAAGAGGAATGAGCAAAGACTGGGCAAGCGTGATTTTTGTCTGACGAGGCAGGAAGTTTTGAAGTCGCCTGAGGGAATGAAAAGTAGCGAAGACACGCCTACTGAATTTGCTGACATGCACTGACCAGGACAATTGGTTGTCGAAGAAAACGCCCATATTTTTGGCCTTCGTGCTATATTCGATTATTTTTCCATCGAAGGTTAAAGAAGCAATGGACATATGCTGTAAAAGGTTAAGATAATACCTAGAACCTATAAATCAAAGCCTGCGACTTACTAGGGACGACGCCCATATTTTTGGCCTTCGTGCTATATTCGATTATTTTTCCATCGAAGGTTACAGAAGCAATGGACATATGCTGTAAAAGGTTAAGATAATACCTAGAACCTATAAATCAAAGCCTGCGACTTACTAGGGACGAGTAATCCAAAAGAAGTGGCCGAGTCCCTGATTTTCTCAGGATCGATATTTAGTATCCTTACAGCAGAGTCCATATCACACGGAGAAAAATGTCGATAAATTTGGAGATCGTCTGCGTAAAGATGATACGATGAGGAGAGTACATCCGAGATGGAATTAATGTAGACAGAAAAAGGAGAGGAGAGAGAATACCACCCTGAAGGACCCCTGTGAATAGATCATCACACCACTCCGTAGAAATCGCCTCTGACTTAATACGCTGCTTGCGCCCTCTCAGGTAGGAGTCAAACCAGCTAGCAGAAATGGAGGATAGATTCAGGGACTTCAGAATCTCAACGAGAATATCGAAATCGACGCAGTTAAAGGCGCTGCTGAAGTCGAGCAATGCAAGCACAGTGAGCTTTTTCTCGTCCATCGCATGCTCAATGTCATCAGAGACCTTAAGTAAGACCGTGACAGTGCTTTGACCGGGCCTGAAACCGGACAGGAAACGATTAAGCAAGCTGTTTGAGGAAAGGTAGGAGGAGAGCTGAGTATGGACAATGGATTTTAGAACTTTGGAGAGGATGAGCAGGATGGAAATTGGACGAAACTCTTTAAATGAGGATGGTTTTGAGGTTTTGGGTAAAGGGACAACTAAGGCTTTTTTCCATACATGAGGGAAGGAACTGTTAGAGAGAGAGAAGTTTATTCTGTGTGTGATTGCTGGAAGTAACTCGTCAAGCACACTGATGAGCATCTTGGAGCAGATTTTATCGTCTCCGACAGCTTTGGAGGAAATGGGAAGCACAACTTTCTTAACTGCATCAATTAAGAAAGCTGTTTCTTAACTGCATCAATTCCGACAAGACTGAAGTCATATTGAGTGGTGGTGGGAGCTGACCTCGAGCGCAGGAGACACAGAGTGGCATCTTTAGCAGAGCGCTGCCTCAGTGCTTGAATGGTCAACAGACCATTGAGCAAATTTTATTTTATAATAATGATTATTCAGAATAAAACTGCCACCCTAAACATTAATTAATTATGGCAACACGGAGAACTTCAATCGTGTGTAAATGAGTTCGTATTTAATGTAAAGTGCGGTCGGTGTGTTAATGAGTATGTATTTACGTCAAGATGCGGTCGGCGTGTCACTTCGTACGTAAATACCGAATGTGGGGACAGTGTGTAAATGAGTTCGTATTTAATGTAAAGTGCGGTCGGTGTGTTATTCCGCACGCATTCGGTCTAAAGAGCGGACCGTCCGCATAATAATTTGGGTCCGCATAAGCCGCAATTTTGTCTAGAACTTTAAAGAGCTCTATCTCTGTCTCATTCGAGTGTATAGAAATTTTAAACAAAAGTTGATGCCAGAAAGAGACAGCTCTACATCGTTTATAAATTCACACTCTGCTATGTCTACGGGAAAAGTAGGACCGCACAACCGGGGTTCCTGTCAAGGTCCGCACAATATATGCGTTGCGAACACCCTTGGTGTGTGTGTGTGTGTGCGTCCTATAGTAATCGTCCGTCCAGTGGGGTCATTCCGTCCTATAGTAACCGTCCGTCCAGAGGGGTCATTCCGTCCTATAGTAACTGTCCGTCCAGGGGGGTCATTCCGCTACTTACATTACAATTCACTGACCATTCAATGATCCGAAATGGTAGTCCAGTCAGTTTTGCTTAAAAATTGGGGTATCCTTGCATAAATTCTAAGATCTGGTGCATGAAAGTTAGGGACACCACTTTAATGTAACTGTGAAACGTTCCCATCGATGTAATAAGTGCAAATGTTTTATTCAATGTCAAAATTCGAAAAAATGTTTTATTTTTGCACACTGGGATCGATGGGGACTTTTCACAATTTCATTATAAATGTGTCTCTTATGTTAATGCAAATTTTCAAGCTTGCTGGGAATATATGCAAGGATACCCACCCCCATTTTTTAGCTAAATTAACACTATATGTTGACACTAGAGATCTTTCAATGATCAATGGATTGTAATGTAAATAGCGGAATGAGGTCCACGGTCCGCGGTTTTCAACCTAACCACATCGAGATAAAGTTCAAAACCTATGTAAAATAGCACAAAGTATTTGGGTCCTTTGGGATCTTTGGACGCTTGAGCAGATACAAAATATGAACTTATCCCTTTTCGCGTTAACTCACGTTCTAGCTAAAGCCACGCTGAGCGTCAATCAGCTAAGAAGTTGTGCATCCGGAGAGCAATAAAGATCGCAGTTAGACAGAGACTATAAATCCAATTGACTGCGCCTGCGGGGGAATGCGGCTCGCCAAACGTTTGTTGTATTCAACAAACGTTCGCATACGCAACCTATGTACGATGACGGGCCGCCAGACAGTTTCGCAGCGGCTGACCAATCACAGCTCTCTTACCTCGTCCCCCGCCGCCCGTAAATTGGTGAGTTGTGTTTCAAAGGAAAATGTATCTATGCGCTCT
The DNA here is from genome assembly GCA_963457715.1 of Argyresthia albistria. Taxonomy (NCBI): domain Eukaryota; kingdom Metazoa; phylum Arthropoda; class Insecta; order Lepidoptera; family Argyresthiidae; genus Argyresthia; species Argyresthia albistria. Next base: position 10,937,355 of record OY735256.1, on the reverse strand, counting down.
CCACTGGATAAGTGCTCCCTGCAGTTAGGTAACAACAAGGCAAGTGTGTGTTCCGATTTCTGTAATGCCCAATCAATAGATGCGTCCCGAATTGCGTAGTAACGGAATTGGCTGATCAAGAAACTGGACGCTCTTGCCGACAGGAATGATCAGCATTGAAGGAATCGTACAGGGAATTTCGAGATCTAGCCAATTTGTGAAAAAGTCATTACTATAATGAAATTTCACCGATGATGTAGGTACGTAAATTAAATAAGGCGAGTATTAAAGCTAAAAATACAACGGTATAGGTATGGCTTATTTATTATTCTGGCTAGATTCATTCATGACTAACTGCCAGAGAAAAGCAAAATGAGCTCGATTGTCTAGTGCAGGATCGAATCCTGGTGCTAACTTAGTACGTGATGATTCGTTTATCATTCCACCCCATCATCATTTTCGCACGACGAAAAGCCGCGGGAAATTCATTCATTGCAGTCGTAGGCGTCTCCACGGTCACGTGAAAATGCTAATGGTCAATAACTGTCGTTCATGCTGTGTCTAATTCTCGACATTGATAACAATAATCACATGCTTGATAATAAACCTTGCAAACGTGTCACCATTCTCATTCATAGCGTTAACACAGGGTTCTTTGACTTCGGATAACCACCCGTTCAACTGGGAAAGGGTTATCAGACTCCTTTGTGATAGGGCAAGTTGCTAGAGTTTTAGAGTATCTGCGGACAAAACTCTGGACCGTAACCGATGTTGTAAATTATGACATTTTCTCACGCTTGAGATAACTCTACGACCTGAGAGCGGCTTATTAATAGAGGCCTTGATACTACTTTAACATCATCATATCATCATTATACTTAGCCCACATCAATCCACAGTTGGGAAAAGGTCTCTTCCCTTTAGTAGGTAGCGCCAACCCGCAAGGTCCCGCGGCAACCGTATCGACTTGGTGATATCACAGTATACATATAATACTGTGGTGACATCGTCGGACCATCGGGCAGGTGGTTCGCCTACTGGCCTTATCACTCCCCTTAACCACCATCTCTGTAACTGCTCTGGTCTATCGTCCGTGATCCCGCCTAGCCATGTGCCCTGCCCATCTGCACAGTCTCGCTAGCCGCTTATACCAACGTCTTCGACCGTCAGCTTCCGTCAAATTTCTACGTATTTATGACATAGTGAACATATTGAAAGAATCTACAATGAAACTAGCCTTCCATTCATAATCTCTAAAAGCCCTCGAGAACCCAAGCCCGATAAAATTTTATCAACTAAAGCCCCCTATCAATTAAGGCGCATAACTGTTATGGTCAATGCTTATTGGATAAATAACTTCTGGAGTGGTTAAGACGCTAGGCTGACCCCAAATAGGAATTTTTCAATTATGTATAACATTACAATCTTGTACACATTGCTGGCCCCACACTAGAATACCCTGCCTGTGCCGCGGGAAACAGAAACATCGATGTCACATACATAATGCCATTTCATATAAACATCCAAGACCAGTGTTATTAGTTTGAAACCTGTCTGTCTGTGTCTGTCCGTGGCACTTTAGAACCTAAAAGGGTGAACAGAGTTGCGGTTTTCCGTAAATGATGGGAGACTTATCTGCGATGGTTTTAAATAAGTTTTGTTAAAATCGGTTCAGTGTATTTAATTTATAACTATTTCGGTATTTTTTTATGAAACTTCGCTGCGCTGGCACCGTGGGGAATACGTGTGACAGTTTTTGTTTCATTTAGAAAATATTACAGGTACCTAACGTCGATTAGAATTAAAAAAACTGAAGTCACAAATAAACATCATTTAGCATAATTAGCAATTACTCGTCATGCTTTCACAGCCCCTCCTTGCTCAGGATATGACAGCGTCAGAATTTTCATTGAGAGGCAGTCCGTACATTTGAATATTGGTCTCTCAAAAATATCAAGTAATCAAAATCAATACGTCACATGGAAAAAATCGTTGCTTTATCAGATTTGGTTTCGGGTAAGGGTAGTATTTTAAACGAGTGACTGTAAATTAAAGTTGTAAGCGCTCAAGTTGCCCTCTCTGTATATCTAGTCGCTCACTTGGCAAAATTCGCTTTTAAATTAGTCGCACGGCTAAAATTTTAAATGCCCGCTTTTTGTAAGCTCGTTTTGGATTTTATTATTTATTAATATTATTTATTAATACGTCGTTTGTTTAGTAAATTTTTCGCATTCTCAAATTCTTACCGCTCAAGTTATTAAAACAGTATCTTATCATCAGTCGCGAAGATTTTTTTATACGCTCGTTTTGTAATTCCCCTCAGTCAACTGAAAATATAGTATAGTTAGTGAGTACCTAGTGAATATAGTATAGTTAGTGAGTACCTAGTGAATAACATGCTTTTCAATCCTAACCAAAGGTTTATGAACTTACAAGGTGGATGCAAAAATAACCTAGACCTGCCTGAAATATTCCACATGGGCGTTTTATTTATTGGTGGCATTGGGAAAGTAATTTATAAAAACATTTATTTGCTCTGTTAATATGTGGGCGTTAATACCTACAATGCAATACACACACACATGTGTAGGAGTATACTTTTCCTTATCGTTATCTATAGGTGCATGTGGTACGTACGATAACAGCATTAACCATTTCTCATCGCAAGTCCTAACAGGGACAATGCAACATATCTCGCTTGACGCCTTTCATAAATCGGATGTCAAAGTTGCGTACGTCCAATGGTAGGTTTATTACAGGATGGTTTGGTTTCCTGTAGCAAAATCTTACTGATTTCGCCATATTGACTTTCCAAATAGCCTACCCCGAATTAGCGAGTAGCTACAAAGCAAAATCACCCCACATCACAGCATTATCTAATACAATAGAATACAATACAATACAATATAGTAAGAGTGTATACGCTACACATGGCCTTGGCAATAGTCTGTTGTTCAAGTAAAAAATCACCTGTTGTTGCCGACATGCTTCGTTCCCAAAATTAAATTATCTTTACGCTGCTTGCATATAAATAAGAGAGCGAAGTAGTTACAGTTACAGAGCAGAAAATTGACCATTTGGTTCATCTTTGCCTGCCGGTGATTACATATACGTTTCTATGGCTTTCATCGGTCAGCTGACTGCTCGCAAACTGTACAGTATAGGTACATTAGGTAGGTAATTAGGTAGGTAATTTAAATAAAAACAATGAGTTTTTGTTCTTGACAACGACCATAAAGGAAAACCTTGACTTCACGTTAATGTCCAAAATAATAAAATTCTCCTCATTCATGGAAATTATCGCAAAACTGAGTAAGTACCTACCAGAGGGTAAGTAGTGTATGTACACAGGTAGTACACAGATATGAACGAGTATAATTGAGTTATTAAAATTATCTAGAGAAAAGAAGTCCTTAACATTTTGTAGGACATAGACACTACTAATACAAGATTTCTGTTTTTACTTGCATTCTGTAAATTAACAATATAATGCTATTATTCGTTAACCAAAAGACTTTTTCGGAAAATTACGCAAGAAAAAATTAGACTTGCCAAAAAAGTTCACAAAGAAAACTGTAATGATTTTCAACCATAATCAAATTGCAATGAATGTTTTGTTAAAATGGAAACAAATCATGCTGCATCAGGCATCATGCCAACTCGATATCTATCTATAGTAGTGCCATTTTTAACTCAACTAGGAAATCTTCATGGTAACTGGCATTTTACATTATGCTTCCTGAACTCCATTGAATTACTAATGCATAGTTTTTCGAATATTTGTATATACAAGGTGTAAATGAATTAACGCAAAATGAGAAACTACTTTGTTAGGGACATAATCAGAGCAACTTTCATTATGAAACCGATTTGATCCTATGCGATAGCGATTCAATATAAGTGCGTTTCTCAGAGCAGCATCGGGCCCCAGCTGATTTGTATAGATAAGTGAAAAATAAAGTTGCTCTGATCAAATCGGTTTCATAATGAAAGTTGCTCAGAATGATGACCCTAACAAAGTAGTTTCTCATTTTCCGTTAAGTAATTCATTTATACCTTGTATGTATACAGGGTGTAACAGAAAGGGGTGTACAAGCCGAAAGAGGGTTGTTAGGAACATCATTTTAAACAAACTTTCACTATGGGACCGACTTGATCAGAGCAACTTTATTGTTCACTCCACCACCATACAGACCAGCTGAGCGCTAGGCCCGAAATGTACTGAGTTAATAAAAATAAAGTTGCTCTGGTCAAGTCAGTACCATAGTGAAAGTTGTTCAGAATGATGTCCCTAACAACCCTCTTTCGGCTTGTACACCCCTTTCTGTTACACCCTGTATATGTATTTAGGTATTTAACGAATGCTTCAGTTCAGATTTCAGTTCAGTTTGAACCCGCGATATTTATGGCAAGAAAAAAAAAGGTTTTATTAAATTAATAGGCTCGCTCCGCTCGTGCCCTAATTGACATAATATTTGTGAAGGCGGGAGATTTTTTAATTTATTTCAGGATTTCCACCGGTGGTTTTACGCTTGCCGCTCACGCAGAGTTTAGCGACCTCTGTGTTGTTATCATTGGTCAGGCCAGGCTACACTACAGGCACTGGTTTTAGATTATAATTGGTCCAAAGCCTTCATATGATTCAAGCTAAGAAAACTAGTTACGTGATCTTGAATTACTCATCTCGTAGTAAGTTAAAAATAGCCCATTAATGTCCCCCCGAGGGGCTGGGCCTTTACCCTGATACGAGAAAGATTGAGCCATATTCCACCACGCTGGCTCAGTGCGGGTTGATGAAGGGGTTTTTCCAACTACTTCTCATCTCGTAGAAAAAATATTAATAATTGCCCGTACAAAAACCAGACTGACTTTGACATTCATATTTATTAACCCTTCCGCTCGTTCTCCTGGCCGGAAAAGAAAAATATTTGACATTAAAATTAGGGGAAGTTATGCTTTCATCCCTTACAATAGATGTTTTCAGACGTCTTGGCGTCACCTGTCATGCACCCTATGGGGAGTGTCATAAAGGTAGTCAGAGGGTATTTTTTTGTGCTTTGTTTACAACTTTACTACAATTAGTGAATCGAGCTAAGGTAAACTTTTCTTTTTTTTCACTTTTCTTCACAACTTCCGCAGTCTCATCAATTCCGATTTAGAGCGAAAATTCAAAGAAGACTTACCCCTAATTAGGCTGGATTTTACCAACAAAAAGTTATCTGAAGAATAACTATCCCGGGGATAACTTGAAACTTTTTCATATACGCCAGTGACCCCTAGATAAGATCACCTCATTTTGAACTGTCATTTGTCATACAAGTTATCCCCGGGATAGTTATTCTCGGTATAACTTTTCGTTGGTAATATCCAACCTTTATCATAAATAAGTACTTGACAAAGTTTTTGAAACACCAAAAATCGTCCTTGAAACCCTCGTATTTAACAAAGGAAAATTATGAATATTACTACTCAATTATTTAGATGAGTAATGGTTTATGGGCAAACATAATAACTAAGTTTTCCTTAATGTTTCATAATGCCACATACAATACTACTGAACTGAAATATTTAACTTTTAACTAGCTGACCCGGCAGACTTCGTACTGCCTCAATTTAATATGAACTTTATTGAATAGCAATAAAGTTCAAATTGACTCTAGAAAACGATTGACTCTAGAAAACGTTTGTATGGGAAATAGAAAAGGGCTGTTTTTAGGGTTTTCCCGGAAATTATTCGATTTTTTCTCGCCTTTTAAACCTTTCCTAGACCTCCACGAACATTTCAAGACTAAGATAAGATAAATCCGTTCAGCCGTTCTCGAGTTTTAGTGAGACTAACGAACAGCAATTCATTTTTATATATATAGATTTAGCAATGAAATCTAGGGTAATGAACTTGTTATTCGTTATCTGCAGGACACCTAAGCACACAGGAAGCACAGACATCGTGCATGATAGCCTGATAGCATACGACTGTAAACCTATGTAGATAAAGTTTAAACTAAATGTAACTTAGGTACAAACACATACCTCTACATAAACGTAACAGTGTGTTTCTTATAGTAAACAGCTATATATGTTCAAGCCTATTTACCGGAAGAGGGGTAGGCAGAGACTTTTATAGACCTCCACTTGCTAGAACTTGGCATAGGAGTTGAGCGACTAATGTCTACTTTGAATAATGTCGATGTATCAAATAATGTCGAAAAATATTGATTTTTGTCGAAGTATAAAAATGTCAACGTAAAAAAATTACCATCAGATTTTTGTCGAGGTATAAAAATGACCTACAGCTTAACGTCCGAAACACGGAGTGTCCGACAAATTAATCATCTCATTGGTACATGGTAAGCACCGGGATTCGAACCTGCATCTCCTTCGTAGTATGTCGTAGTCGTGAAACCCCTCCACCAACCCGCACTAAACCAGCGTGGTGGAATATGGCTCAATCTTACTCGGATTCGGGTAAAGGCCTGTGCCCCTCGGTTGGGACATTAATGGGCTACATTTAAATAAAAATGACGACATGAAATAATGCCTTCCAAGATGTATAAAAATGACGGCATGTAATTATGCCTACCTCATGACGAGTTAATGTTGCCCGTGGTCCCTTTCGTAGTCCCTTTCAACTTTCCTTAAAGTACCAGGGCAACATACGGTTGAAATGAAAAGTCTTAAAGAAATAATTAAATTTTCCGTGGTCCGGTCAATCAAACCGATGGGGTGGCAGAAGCACAACTTCACATGATATTTATGTTTTTGACAGGTGTCTTTATTTTTGACAGGTGTCACTATTTTTGAAAGTTGTCAAAACAGGTTTTAGTCAAAATAGTGACACCTGTAAAAAATAGTGACACATGTCAAAAATAGTGACACCTGTCAAAAATAGTGACAACTGTCAAAAATAATGAAACACGTCAAAAATACCATGCATGACATTGGCCAGTAGTACCATGGGAAATCCCGCAACAAGCTTTTATATCGTATAAATTGTGTAATGTAATAAAATGACGCATTTGATTGAATTGAAATTTTATTTTCTTCTTTTTAGGGCATTAAATAAAAGCTTTGTTTAAAATGTTTTTTTGCTTTTAATTTATTTTTAACTTTTTAGTCTTTATCATTTCAGGACAAAACATCTAATCTAGAATTCGAGTGCTTGTCAAGACGAATCAAATGAGACCAAACACGATAGAATTGCGTCGTTTGGTAACAGAGTTCCCATGGCCACCTTCCGGCTCCAGCATCAGATCAGCACTATGTCATAAAAAATATTTTAGGACCAAAGTATTTGTTAAGACGAATCGAACTAGCCCAAGCATGATGGTGTTGCGATGTTTTATGACAGAGTTCCCATGGCCACCTTCCGTCTCCATCATCAGATCAGCTCCAAGTCATAAAAATATTGCATTGTCATCCAATTTACATACGTATGCAAAATTTTAACACAATTGGATAGCGGGAAGTGGGTCAAATTCAAGCCGACATTTTTGACACGAACCTTGATACATAACATACAGAGCAAGTTAAATAAAAGCTTTTAAAAATACCCGTGGTTCTACTGGTATCTAAGTAATTACTAATTAGTAATTTTATATTACTCGACATTTTTATTCTTTTACTTTTTTATGTTTGAAGGTCGGCATTATTATACCTCCTCTTAATTCTTTTTCGACATAATTATACTTCATCATTATACTTCATCATTTTTCTATTTCGTTATTATTATTGCTCGACATTTTAATTCTTTGACTTTTTCATGTTCGGAAAATCGACAGTATTATGCCTCGTCATTTTTCAATGTAGACATTAGTCACCAATTTACACTTAGAATAAAAAGTCAGTCGTTTACCGAAAGCCGACTGTTTCATAAAATAACAAGCACGCGGGTTACGGGTACTTGTAATTTAAACAACAAACAGTTACATCTCATTAAGCAAATTATGGAGTCTGTTAAAACGTTACTGCAACTAATTGAAGTGTTTGCTCAGCGCAAACAAAACAATAAAAATGATTTGTTTGGTTAGTAGGTGGCACTTCAACAAATTAAGGTAAACATCCACATAATAAAGCTGCCAAGTGCGAGTTGGAATCGCGTGGAGAGGGTTTCGTACAAAAATAAATAGGACTAACACCAACAAAATACCCCATATTTAGGAGGTTAGGGTTTAAAGTTGTGGATTTCGAAGTTTTTATCGGATATGGGTGCAAACATATGCTTGCATACCAAATTTCAGATTTTTAGGACTTCGGGAAGTAACTACCCTAGAGGTTTTGATGGCATGCGAATCGGTCATATTGTTGAGCACTTTTTCAAAATAAGTCCTAAAAATATTATAAAAATACATTTAAAAATTCTCACACCATGCGCTTTCGTTTGATGTCACACGGCATATTTAGAATTTTTTATTTTATTTTTCAAATTTGGCCCCCCAAAAGTTTCTCTTAAGAATAAGAGTTTCTCCTTCTGAGATACGATATCCTAATTAGGGATCCCTTTGCTTCGCATATTTTTTTATTCCTAATTTTTATTCGCATTTAATCAGTTCGTCAACATAACTTTTAGTTTGTTATAAAAAAAAACCTTTGGCATCCTGTTTGTTAGGCATAACTTGCTTTTAGCATATCTTTTAGTAATATTTTCAGTTGGACTACTTTTTAATTTCCTAATTAATGTTTTACACTTATTTGTTAAGGCTAAAGATGATTTACAAAATTCTTAACTGCACATGACATATATCTGGGCGAAGCGGTGGGTTAGGGTAGGTGAAGGCTAGAGGGGGTGAGCGAAGCGAAGCCCCCTTTGGTCTTCGTATTAGGTTGACATGTAGTAACCAAAATACATGTATTGCTGATTATAGTAAATTATTGTGTATGTATTTTTGTATTTATGCTTTACAATAGGCTTGTAGCCAAGGTAATCCAATAAATCTAGGAACAAGTCTTAAGATGAAGCATTATGTACAAAATGGCTTGACATTCTCAGAATTGTATATTTCCAGCAGATATATTTTATAAAGTCAATTTTGTGCAAAAAAGACAGCATTTGATGGCACTTTTACATGACGTGTCATTCTGTTGTCATTTCATAGAACTCAGGAACAAAAGTTCCGTTTTGACAGTTCATAAAAAGTATCTACTTATTTAGACTTGACAGGCCACAAGCCTATTGTAGACTGATGTTGTGCTTTCTATGTTTATGACTTTCGCATTTGCGACATCTATCTGTCCAGCCTCCAGCAGCTCCCACTGTTGAGTAAAGGCCTCTTCTTCATTACGCCATTTATGCGAATGAAGATAATGATTAGTATTTGGGTTTTCAAAATGTTGGTCAAAAAAATTATGCCAAACAATATGATTACCTACTTTTATTACATCTCATATTATGTAACGCGACAGTGAACCATAAAATTAAACGGCAATATACTAACTTTTCTTCCGCCATGGCCGGTTTTACACACAAAACTAATAATAAACTTTAAATTAAAACTTGGAAATGTTTGTATCACTATCACAGCGAGGTTTCAACTTATCACTACTATCACAATACTGTCGGTACTAAATCAGAAATTTCACTTTCATGGCAGTTTATTAGAGGAGTCGTGTTTGTACGGATACATTTTGGCTCGTCCCTACACACATGCTCACTGTGCCATGGTCCACATGAGACTGATTCTAACCTCGTGCTCTTCTTATTATATCTATTTGTATATTTTTGTGAAGAGGCTGCTTTCCCGCGAAAACTGACTCTGAATGCTGATATCAGACGATCGACTCCGCCCTGATAAACTTGGCAAATATCCACGTGATACTGGGATAAGTGAAGGGTCATGAATTCGCCGAGGACGAGTGTGTGTGTTGTGTACCTAGTTGTGTTTGTGTATGTTTCGCTATCAACAACTTGTAGGTGTAGGTAATACCTATTAGGTATTGATATGGTGGATAAACAAACAACCGCAATGAACACGAGGGATTTAGAGGAGAGAGAACTTTATTTACGCATTTAATAAAGTCTACAAAATACTATTTACTTGGGTAGGTTAATATTAAGATAACACAATTGAATAATTGAATTTCAGAAAGTAACATCATCCGGTATCAACATAAATAGAAAAACGATCTAGGTTCAACACCGTCCGGTACCAACATAATACCTATCATAGAAAAACGATCTAGGTTCAACACCGTCCGGTACCAACATAATACCTATCATAGAAAAACGATCTAGGTTCAACACCGTCCGGTACCAACATAATACCTATCATAGAAAAACGATCTAGGTTCAACACCGTCCGGTACCAACATAATACCTATCATAGAAAAACGATCTAGGTTCAACACCGTCCGGTACCAACATAATACCTATCATAGAAAAACGATCTAGGTTCAACACCGTCCGGTACCAACATAATACCTATCATAGAAAAACGATCTAGGTTCAACACCGTCCGGTACCAACATAATACCTATCATAGAAAAACGATCTAGGTTCAACACCGTCCGGTACCAACATAATACCTATCATAGAAAAACTTTGCAACGGCACATTTGATCCGCTTTCAATCAAGTTTTGGAAGTTTACGTTTTCCCGATTTAAAACTTTTGAGTCTTGACCACAAGAGTTTTGTAAAGAAAAGCAGGCCTTACTTATTTTACTACAAGTTATAGAAGAGATATGCTTACGTACGCCGGGTTTCTGGAAGAGCGATGTTAAACTCATCATTTTGAGTCGCCTGTTACTTAGCCACTCTTTAAAAAACTAGAGGAGAATGTCTTATGGCGGTATAGGTAGAATCAAGTTTAAAGCATATTTTCTTTAATAATTTGTGCCTGAGTGAGTGAGTATTGTACTATTTTACTAGACACTCTGAATGCTTGGCGCAATAGGTATACAATCGATGAGCGACTGTTACATCGACTGAAGAAGCCAAATAGTACGCGCGGTATGGGAGAAACATGTCTAGAAATAGAAACGATGACCTTTGAGGGAAATTGCTTTCTTACTAGTACTTAGGATGGATCAAAGTCCACTCTCGGTTTTTTAACCGACTTCAAAAAAGAAAAATCTTTCTTTGTTTGAATGCGTGACCCAATAGTTTGGTCCCATTTTCCGAAAATCGGGAATCAGTCCAGTACCTAGTTAGGTTTCTACAAAAACTGTGAAGCATTTGTTTTTACCTGGATGACATTATACATCCGTGACTTTGTGGTGTTTATAGTCTTTGTCACGAGATAAATTCGTAGTTAGGGTCGTATACTTACTCGTGACGTGTGGACCTCCATTGTCAGGAGACAGATTTCGTAGGCCCGTTTTCGTGTAAAATATAGACGATATAACCATGGGAAATTTAAGTTATCGACCTCGAAGGTGTCTGAAAGATACTGAGAGGGAAGAAGCAATATGTCGGTTTTGTTTGAGTTTTCAACTTGGTGTGTTATTTGTAGTAAACTAGAGATTAAAATCAAGTAGCTAGGTACATGCAACCCCTGATGATGACCTTATTTATTTTTCCGAGTCTTATACAGGTTGTAACGGAATCGTGTAGGTTTAGGAATCTCATTTTGTACCAAGGTTTTCTGATCGATTCGGGTACCTACATATAAGTACATAGTGCTAGATGTTGCATCCTTTAGATACTTACCTATACTAAACCATTCTGTAAACTCCTGTCGATTTAAACATTTTAAAGTACGATTTAAATTGGTTTTCAATGGTTTTGCTGCTCTTGAGATACTGTTTGTATGAATAATGCTACCGTAAAAACCCGTTTTCAGTTATATCGCCATTGAACTTTGTAGGTAAATACATGAGGTACAGTTTTTCAGTCTAGTATGGTTTTATACCAATTAGGAGTGAGAGTAATTACTTCTAGTGATAGCTAGAATTACTTCTAGTGATAGCTAGAATTACTTCTAGTGATAGCTAGAATTACTTCTAGTGATGGCTAGAATTACTTCTAGTGATAGCTAGAATTACTTCTAGTGATGGCTAGAATTACTTCTAGTGATAGCTAGAATTAGGAGCCGAATAGGTCACTTTCTTTCCGAAATAGAGCCAAGCCCATTTACTTTCATTGAACCATATTGATTGACTTACTATATTAAACTGCAACATAAACATGGAATGTACTATGTACAATACAAGAAGAGATTTATTGATATTGCAAAAATATTTTATGAAGGTTAACCTCGTGATCGTTAATATCAATTTATTTTTACTCTTTTCGTGAAGGTGTTATCGGAGTAGACAGGTATGTAAACAAAATTCTTCATCAAACTTTTAGATATTTTCCACGGGTATTTTTGTATCCACCACTAGGCAGATTTGTTTATTGTAGTCACATCTTAATTTAGACAATTTGTTCCTCTGTATTTTAGGGAATTGTTCGGGACATCATTATTTTTAATTTTTCGGCCGATCTCGGTTAACATGTGGAAAGCAGGTGGAAAGTGACAACTACAGTCTATTCGTGAAAAGAATGCAGTGAAATTAAATTTCAATCTGTTAACACACACTCACGTTTGCCTTCAACTGGTCACTGTGAACTTGGCTTGATAATTGGAAACGATTTGATTGGTTACGGGGCGTGGCTAGGCCGCCAGACAGTGATGACTGCATTCTTATCACGAATAGACTATAGCTCTGATCAAACCGAATTCATAGTAAAAGTTGTTAAAAAATATGCCCTTCCTGGAATAAGGGATTGTACCCTTAAAAAAATAAAACTTTGTATTACACCTTGTATTATGGGCTACCTATGTACTTACTTCAAATCAAACAACATATCTCTAGGAACCTCAAACGATGTACCTACCTTACATTATAATCGAAACATATGGTTGCAAATGAAAAAAGAATTTCGTCACCCAGCACATTGACTTTATCAGCTAATTACAAGTTACTATGGGAGGCCCAAATTTATTTTTCGTTTGCTACCATATGTTTCTTGGGGTAAGTATGGTGTCAGTCTGTATTCATAGTTCATAGCATAGAGTAACTTATATATAGGGGTTCATACTTGTTCTTATTGCGCATGCAAGCGTTTGTGCTCATCGCTTACTCCAAACGTCTACAAACAAACTAACTTAGCAACACGCCTTTTCGTTTTCGGGGAGGCAGATACACAGTTGTATAAACCTCCATTTTGCGCGGCAAGCCCATCGCCTCACTTATTAAACGAAATTACCCAATAATGGGCCAACACAAACATTGTGCTTTACCTACCTACTTGCATAATAAGTACCTTGAGATTTGGGTATTCCAAAAGCACATCCATGCAGGCGGTGCCAAAATGCGGATTGAATGCACTTAGTGTTATTGCATTATCAAGGTTGTATACGATGGAACTGTTGCTAAGTCAGACCCAGCTGTACCACTGACTCAGGGTCGCAACACGTCGCTCATACGGACCCTTAGGCCACCGGCTGCGGCGATGGGCTAGCCCCCTGTCACGCAAAATGGATTACTGACTCACAAACATCACTGAATCGCCAGTCGGCAAAATTGGGCACTGTTGTGCCTCTGCCATACCCTTATGGGAAATGAGATGTGAATGTTTTATATATTTATTTATTTCTAATGGTAATTATGCCATACAGACAGGCCAAATCGACACAACACACACATTTTAAAACATTAATATCAAATAATTTACAAAATAATAATTGACAATTACAAATATTATAAAATTAATTATAAGATATCCAATAACTTAGTTTTTTCACTGTTTTTATTTACTTTTTGTCCTTGCAATTAATTGTGTGCAATAAAGAAATTATGAATTATGAAATAATTCAATAATAATTCGAAAACATGCATTTCAAATATAAAATAATAGTAGGTATCACTATCAATAACAGAGGCAAAAACTGGCCGCCCTTGTGAACTCCGTCAGGGAACAGCAAAATAAATCCACATCCAAATCTGTTATTTTGTTAAACAGTTATGTATATTATGTTATGATGATATGTTGTGTATTATGGAAAGGCGACCGATTTGATATTGGTAGGTACCAACAACACTCTGAATGCCAATTAACAAACCCCGTAGTAGCATCTCGCGAAGATATGCTCGCCTTTGTACCTACTTCTTACATGTTTTTTCCCATTATTAAGTGTCTGTATTTGTACAATAAATTATAAAGTTAATACCTGGGTCGATTTCACGTCACACGAATGAGATCTCATTCGTGAGACGAATCTCATTCGTGTGACACCAAATATTCGTGAAATCGACCCTCGTAGAAGATTCGTAACGCTTGCAACGCTATTTGCAGCGTGCGTAACACCGATCGTGGTTCGAATTCACTTCACACGAATGAAATCTCATTCGTGTGATGAAATCGACCCACCTATGGTAAGATACGATAATTCTGATGCACGCACTACGCGCATGGTAATCCCATAGTCCAAAGTCGTGTCGTGTCAGACTATTGGCTTTGGTTAAGATTTGGTGAGCAGTTTCTGAGAATTGAAGCAGTGCCAAAATACGAAGCTGCATTTCCATTTCATCTCGTGATCGCTCCTCGAATCTTCACGTCACATCTTATTTTTAGGCGATTCATGCCAATTGAGGTCGATGGACTAAAAACTTTGTTTACAAAATAACAAAAGTTAGGGAGCAAAGTACGATTGCGGAGATTTTTGGCAGTGAAACAGTCCGATTAAGAAAGAGTTCACAACTAAACTTAACTAATGGAATAATTCGATTTACTGGATTACTACTAATTATTAGTAAGTAGTAAAAATAACAAAAGTATAAAATGGAACTTAAAGCAAGCGCACAAGAGTCTGTAGGATTTCTAGCTGTCAGATTGGTACATTTAGTACTCTTCGATATGGTATAACGAATGTATTATAGAGTAGGTAATGGCCGTACCCAAACGCTTAGTCCTAACTTTTTTGGAATTGCAATTTTCCCTATTTGTATTAGTAAGGCGTACCTATAGGTTTTATTTCCAGAAAAATTCCAAGCAGAGATTAAATAACTCCACTTGCTACAATTTTTCCGCATGCCAATGTTTGACATTTATTTGAACATTTCCACATTTCCACTTTATTTATTTACAGTGCCATGGAATCATCAATAGGTACCTACATCTGAACACATGATGAAACAAAGAGCGAAGGCCTTGCAAATACCTACCTCCTAATAGATAACAATACATTCAGTCATGTGATATTTGAAACTATGCGGAATGATAATAATAATTGTACGCCCGCCCCCTATTTTTTATACAACTTCAGCAATTTATGAAATGTAAATAAGCAGATAAGTAATTGTCATGTGACCTACAATACAAAGGTCTGCTCGTGAGCAGAAATGTTAATAACACAATATAAAACCTCAGTATCTAAGGTCACGCGTTTCTGAGTGAGGCATGCACCTTGAATATAATCAGGAGACACATGAAATGCATTTTTACGTCACAAATCATGAGTGAAGTCTTATCATGATAACAGGTACCTATCTCCTGCATAGTATCATATACTTCTACTTGTTTAACTAAGTAGGCACTCAGCCATCCGGTGATTTTCACGTGTCGAGTATTTAGGCAGGGGCTATGCAATTATTTAATATTCTGCCGTAAGTATACTTAGATATTGATTAACATATTTTGACAATAATGCCCCAATACGAACTGGACTACGAGTTAAATCGCTTTTTGAATGGAGATTGAGGTATTTTGAAACGTAACATAACTTAACATTACAGTTATAACTAGACACTTAAAGTTTCTACTTTATGTGTTGCTAAATGATCAAATCAAATGCTAATATAATAAATAGTAACACATGCACAATATGATGTACCTACCTGCTACCAATAATGGGGTCCCATCCCCATACAATAACGAGCTCAATATCATTGTGCGTATTATTTATTTAAAAAAAATGTTTATTCAAAATGTTTATAAAATAAAATAAATGCAATGACGAGGTAGGACAGAGGGAGTTCGGAATAATTGACGTCATATCCTATAGTCATGATGCGAAAAGTATGAAAGGGCAAACTAAATATTAAAGTTTCTTTTGTTTCATATATTTCACAACAAAACATAATCAACAGTTCACCGCCCGTTAAATACACAGATCCACTTCAGTTATTCGAGTATTTATCTGGCATTTTCAAGTGGTATAAAGTGTCGTAAAGTTCTTTATCAAGAGTACTAAAGCCATTAGCTATACCTACGTCGCTGTGAGAAAGCAAATAAGTATGTGGGATTACCTACAACATGCAGCATTTCTTTTCTATTTGCGTTAGTTGATATGAAAGCCTGTCATGTTATTTTCACCAATTTTTCAGCATCAGATTAAGTACGAGCAACAATAATGTCAAAATTAACACAGGATGTTAACATAATTTTGATAGATAAGTACTTACTTTGTTGTAGATAATTCTGGTTGTGTATGATGTGTGATCTATTTAAATAGTTTGCATGCTCAATTGCTCACATATGTGATGCTTAGTGTACCTATTACCTACCTCGCTACTAGTGACAACCGTATAAATTGAGGGTAGGTAGGTATATAGGCCCTCTGCAATCGGGACAATACTCAAGGCAGAGACTATATATCCAATTGACTGCGCCTGCGGGGGAATGCGGCTCGCCAAACGTTTGTTGTATTCAACAAACGTTCGCATACGCAACCTATGTACGATGACGGGCCGCCAGACAGTTTCGCAGCGGCTACCCAATCACAGGCTCTCTCACCTCGTCCCCCGCCGCCCGTAAATTGGTGAGTTGTGTTTCAAAGGAAAATGTATCTATGCGCTCTCCACTCTGGATAAGTGCTCCCTAGCTCAAGGCGACTATCGAAAGTGACCCTAACTTGATACGCGCGTTAGTCATCCTACGTGAATCGCAGCCATACTATTTCAATGGGTTGATGTCCGACCTTGTGCAAACAAATCTATATCACACTTCCAGTCGCCTCCTGTGTGCTGAAAGCCTAATACTCGTACACCTCACCTCGTTTTTATGTTAATTGTCAATAAATACATGTTCTCTCTCAGAAGCACACCGGTCGAACAAACGAACAATCGAGAACAATACTTAGATAGATAAGATGTGTCGACGAAAGGGTTAAGTATAAAGTGTCTCTTTTATCAAAATAGTAATCTACTATTAGACAAAATGATTTTTAGGGCAACCCGTTTTAGAAATCTGAGTATATTTGCAGGATCACATACGCGAATCCCGCAGACTCGTCCATCACTGAAAACATATAATTTCCTGTTTTATTATATTTATTGGGAACTAGCTTTTGCCCGCGGGTTCGATAACTAGCTGTTGCCCGCGGTTTTCGATAGAATACGTAGTTTGTCGTAATTGAGCAACACTAATCACCTTCGCCCAGAGTTGCTTGAGCGTCGCGCCGTGGAACTCGTTAAATATGTCATCTAAGTTTGATGACTGATAAATAAATGATTATTGACGATAAACTATCTATCTGTTTTGTGTGTGAGGGTGAGTGTGTGTGTGTGTGTGTGTGCGCGCTTATGCAAATAAATAAATAAATACGAAATATCAATGATCATCGTGTCATTGACGGCCGAAAATCATTCTTCTAACAAATAGAGTTTAACAATGACAATGATAGCAGTATTTGAACAAACTATCTCTCCTTAGATACTCGACTCGTACTGTTTGGTACACGTGCGAAGAGAATGGACGTGGTACAAATTGTACATATTTATTCAAGTGTATTCATATCTGGACTTCGTGTCCCTAATGACTAATGAGTATCAAGGTCGGTTGAACTGTCCTTTGTTTATTTGGCGGGTAATGACAACTTTTTGTCCCGTTACCAACCAGAACTTTGGGAACTTTGTATAACATCTGTCGTCGCCATTTGGACAAATTATGCATTTAGTGAAAACTAAGGGCCGCATGCCATTAAATTACAAGGTTACCTACAACTGAAGTATTCTAAGATTTCTAAGTACCTACAAAGAACATCGCACCTTTCCGGGGTATCTCTGGTTGAAATTCCCTAAAATGTCGCATTTTTCGTATAACTAAAACATCATCGATCCAGAATTTAATTACAACAACAAAGATTCTTTGACAAAATGTCGTAAATAGTAGGGTCTGAGATAATTAAGTCATTTATATTTAGATAGTTATAGCACTTGGATTATCTCAGAAAACCTACTATTTACGACATTTTGTGAACATTTTTGTTCTTTGTAACTATCATAGACAATAATTATTATGTTTCATAGTGTGTACACGAAAAGGCGAAATTTTAGGCTATGCAAGCACCCCAGTATCCCAGGCGCCCTCTGCAGGCGCCATAAAAAAAATCGAACCCCTTTTTAACACACTGTAAGTTTAGAAGTGAAATCAATAAGTACAAATCATATACATAATTTAAATGATTTATTTAATTTACAAAAACGCCTGAATCTGACATGAACAGGTTATATTACCTATGTGAAATGTTACAACAAAATACAGTTATACATTGCCTCTAACTGAGGCTTGCAGCATGTTAGTTATTTTTTTATTTTATTTTTTGTCCTTCCTTCTGAGGGAACATAATTGTTTAGCACATTGTTTGATAATTTAACATTGTTTGTTTTTATTTTCAATATTTGTTGCTTGTAATCACATTTATTGCTTAAAACATGACGCCACCGATTCACTATTACGATCCTCGTAAGAGGCGCGGGCCTACTTCGTAAATACAGGCTACCTGTGAGCCTAGTTATGATAGTAGTCGACAAAACTACGAGTATTTCCTAGTTATGTGTATTTTTACTATGAATAAAGATTACTTTACTTTACTTACATTGTATTCAAGTGCAGAGAAATAATACTCGACATTCATTGTTGTGTTTTAAAATAATATTTAAATTATTTCTATCCACGACACGACGATTACAGAGAGCTTTATAAGTCTCTGAGATTTGCATTAAAACTAATTTTGTGAACATAAATATAATTTATATAAAAGGGAGGAGGCTTATTTATACCCAGCAGTGGGCGTAAAACAGGCTGCTGCTGATGATGATGAAATATAATTTAGCTATACGAACTTTAATACTTAGGTATTAAATTATTAAACTTAATCATTACAATGGTATTGTAATGATTAAGTTTATTAATTTAATAAGTATACTTACCATAAAATAAAATACCTACATGTAGTATAAGCCACGCGGATAGAAAATAGATCTGTAAATGGCGACGCTTTTTTTTTATTCTTATGGTATGGTTGGCAAAACAAGTTCACAAAAATCGATTTTTATTTTTCCTACGGACATTTATATTATAAATTATTATATTGTTACATAGCATAAAAATAGCGTCACGGCTTTTCCCATACGGGGTGCGCCCAATTTTAGCCAGTTATTCAATACCCCATTTTGTGTGACAGGGGGCTAGCCCATCGCCACAGCTATGGAGTTATAAAGGTTTCCTCACGATGTGCTCGCACGATAAGTCTGCACGATGGCATGCTAGTCCTTTTATTAGGTATAATAAGAATTATTTTATTAAAGTAATAACGAATTGAGATTCTGCATATTTTTTCCAGTGATCATATTTTACTAAGCAATTTTCTTTCTGTATACTTGGCTCAAAATTACAATGAACTTCAATTCCCCCCGCAAGTAATGGCAGAACTATTGGACTCGTAATATTCATAGTTTCATAGCTAAGGCCCCTTCCCTCCCTTGGTGCCCTGGGATAAATAGCAAATAGCCTTTGGTCACAATTCCCAAAAATTGCTACACTATAAGACGTACGTGACACCTGTCGTTTCACAGTCAAGTTGGTAAATCTGTAACATTGTTTTTTTTTTGCAGCGCGTACTTCACTGTATGACTATAGACAGCGATAGATGTGAGCGAGAAAGCATGCGAGCGGACGCCATTTACAGATCTATTCTTTATCTAAATAATAATATAATATCTATAGTTTAATATAATTTACTATATTTAGGTCTACCTATTAGCTACCGAAATGCAATTTATTTCCCTGTATATAAATTAAAATTATCGTACATAATACTAAAACTATAAAATATCGTAATCATGGAATATTGTTAGAGACTATTAAAAGTTAGATTCGGTCTTTACAGCAGTGCAGTAAACTAAGCCCCTCTTGCGCCATCCAACTAACCCAGGGCTAAATCAATAACTCAAGGACCTTGCATATTTGTAACTGTTCCGTCCTAATAGGTCAGGGTTAAGGGATTGACGCAACCCAGTCTTATTTAGTTCTCTATATATATATATTAATAGGTACTCATGATTAGGTCAGGTTTTAAGTGCAAATTAACAACATAATAATACCGCAGAAAATAAACTTATCCTATGAGTAATGTTAGTTTACAATTTAAAGTATACAAAAATTCTATTGCCACTAAACTTTACCAAACAAAACTTAATATAAAACGCTCTGTTTCTATCCGTTTGTCCAATATTCACTGCAGAAATCACTTTTATTTTCTTCATTCTCTCACTCCGCGACCCCGCGATGGTATACCTGCTACGGTCGCAGGCGCAGGTCACAGTCACAGGTCATAAGCATTTCAAGCGGTCACCGTCCTCATGTCGGCGGACCACTACGCTGGAGCGCCCTGATATGGAGTTTCTAAGTCCGGAGCCTGAACTGCTTGGTCACATTCTGGTACGTCAAGGCTGTCTTCGCCAGGAGGGTCTGATGCTATACTTGTTCCTGGCAGCAGGATGTACTGGGGTTGTCTGTGAATGCACGGTGGGTATTAGTGGGTCTGGGCGTACACAGGTTTACCTAATTTGGGGTCAAAAGTAATTTCCTGTAAATGTTATGTTATGTTCCAGAGACATAAGTTCCATAGCGCAACTGTCAAATCTAACCCTAGTAATGTGAACATCGTGGATAGATAGGATGATGCAAATTGACGATAAGCGACTGCGATAGGATGTGTTGGCGACGCTCAAAAGTATTTCAAAAGATACAGGCACACATGCAATCCCTGTCACTTAGTGTGGGCTATTCTTGAGGTGTCAAAACCATTAAACTAGAGGAACTAAAGGCACTAAGCTGACAACCTCCAAATCCGACAGCTCTTGCGCGGTGGCCACAGATTCCATTTTCAAACACACCATTTTAATTAGTTTAGTTTGTATAGTTCGTGTCGCCTTCGGAATCGCAGGCAGACTTTTTACGTGTCCGGAACTGTATGGCATGGTATGGCTCTACACTTCAGTGCGGGCAATATGGCATGGAATGTCACCCCTCCCTTATCGCTGACCTATTTACTTGAGTGAATGTTTACTTAGATTTATTCCACTGGCCTATTTCCACAAGTATCTACATAGGTACCTAACCTATACAGGGTGTAACAGAAAGGGGTGTACAAGCCGAATGATAGTTGTTAGCGATTATTATTAGGCTTTTTTTTTTACTCCACACCATACAGATCAGCTGAGTGAGCGCTAGGCCCAAAATGCACTGAATTAATAAGAATAAAGTTGCTCTGATCAATTCGGTCCCATAGTGAAACTTGTTCAGAATGATGTCCCTAACAACCCTCTTCCGGCTTGTACACCCCTTTCTGTCATACCCTGTACAAACACCTATCGTATACTGTTTTATCGTCAGTGTTAACCAAAACGCTAAAATTAAGCCAATAACTCCATTTTCGGAGCTATTAATGAACGAGGGTGTGGCAATCGTTACACCATTCAAACCTATGACGTCAATACGAGTTGACAGACTCATCACAAACAGACAATCATACGAATATATCTGCTTGAGTGGGTGCATAACTACCTCATCAGAATATACACACGAAAATGTCAAAACGTTATATCGAGCTATCGTTACTTGGGTTATTGTTACCATAACAAGGCTATAGCCAGCACAAAAACAAGTTGCATCTGTCTTAGTCTGGTACTATTCGTCGAATTCTTTGATATTATTGATTTGACGACTTCTGTGGTGTTGTGCTTCCCGAGCAATCCCGGGTTCGAATCCTTGCCAGAGCGGAAGTAAACATCCCCGGTCTTTGTGATGCCGCTGTTTCTGGTTCCCACGGCCGGCACTGGGTATCATAGTGTGTGGCCAGAATCAATGTATGTGCCTATACAAGTGTAAATGAATTAACGCAAAATGAGAAACTACTTTGTTAGGGACATCATTGTGAGCAACTTTTATTAACCGACTTCCCAAAGGAGGAGGTTTACAATTCGTTGGGATGTTTTATTTTTTATGTATGTGCCCCGATTACGGCTAGACGGATGGATTCGTCGGGATGTTTTTTTTATGTATGTGCCCCGATTGCGCCTAGACGGATGGATCGATTTGGAAAATTATTTTTTTTGTTTGAAAGGGTTTACCTTCCCATTGGTACAATGGTCCACCAGGTCAGGATCTGATGATGGGATCCTGGAGAACTCGAGGGAACTCTTCAAATATTATAGGCACACCTACTATAGCCATTTTTGTATTTTTAGTAATAACTCGTGCATTTACTCACGGTAAGCATAATATTGTGATGTGATGGCTCTAGCCATGAAACTTTGTACAGGGGCGCCTTATGTAGCGTAGGGTAGCACTGAGATGGGATTAAACTAAATTAATTCCCTAAGGGGGGGAAATAGGGGGTCACAGTTTGTATTAAACTCAAACTAATCAAATAGGGTTTGTGGAAGTCGGTTTTTTCTAAAGTTTATTTTTGTTTCAATTATCATGAAACCGATTTGATCAGAGCAACTTTATTTTTCACTTCCCAGTACATTTTGGCCTGAGTGGGTCAACTGATTTATATGGAAAAGTAAAACTACGGTTACCTCTATCTACTCTATCCTAACCTAACATTACCAAACCTAACCTAACCCAACCATTCCTGAAATCCTAATGTAGATAAGGGAAAGTACCCATACTTCGTGACCATTTTATTTTCGCTGTTTTTGATAGCTTGTTTCCCCCACTGCTGGGTATAAGCCTCCTCGTTTTTGTGCCAACTTTTCCGGTCCTGTGCCAATCGAATCCAGGTCTTCCCCGCAATGTGCGTAATGTCGTCGACCCATCAGCAGCCCAATCACGAACAAAGATTCGATAGAAAACTATCGAAAAGCCAAATGTCAGTGATTCTTATTCTTTATGATGACATAAAATAGGTACAACAATTTCCTGCGTTCTCGAAAACGTTTTACGATCTCGAAAACGTTCGTGATCGAGGCTCTGGCTGCCGGTCGACCCACGCTTCTCGTTCCCTCTTTCGGCCACCGCTCGGTCAGGGACCTACTCCACCTGTCATCACCTCGCCTGGTACATTTATGGGGTGGTTAATTATCCTGACCCAAATAAAACACAGCCAAACCACAATTTTGTTTATTATAAATTAAAAACCTTAAATTAGTTAACGACAATAGCAAAATTAATAAGAAAATAACACAATTTTACTGGTATGTAAGAATAAATTACTCAACATTGAATTACGGGCAATATTCAAGTAATTAGGGATACATTGTGATTGTGATGCAAAAATAACATTGATAATTTTGCTGACATTTAAAATGAATAGTCAACCCTGTTGCATGTCCTTAAACCAGAGCTACATAATAAAACATAATTGAATAATTCAGACTGACATAACTACACAATTTATAAGACTTATTTTTAAGGAAGGATAGAAATCAAACAGCCAAGATAGTTTTAAACACATTTTAATATAAAATGTGTCCGATCACAGTTGTAAGACTTCAGAAGATAGTTAATACATATTTTGAATCAAAATTACCTATAAAAATATAATTTAAAATATATTGGAATGAATCTTTAGTACCTGTATAAAAGTAAATATTTTTTATAGCAATCAGAGCCAGACAAAGATCATATATTTCTAGCTCGATTAGGAAATTAAAGTATAAAGTAATACTTTTATGTATACTTAACTAGTAACTTAAAGCAAGTTTCAAAAATATTTTCTTTGAACGGGCCCAAACCTCTAAAATCTTAGTTGCTTATAAAATATTATGGCTAAGTCTTCGTATCGCTAGATTCTGCACCCCCTTCGAAGATAGCTCACGCCTTTACATCCAAGTTGTATTTCTTTTGATCTGCGTTCCTAAAAACGAAAATTCGTATTATAATAATTTTCACAGAGCTACACACAATGGACTAAATACAATTTAGATACTTTTGACAAAAATATATAAGCTTTACAAAATATCGAGCAAATTCAAAAAATAGTATTATTTTTTTTCTTTAAAGGGATTTTTACCAGTTTATTTACATATTTATATTAGCGGAAGTTTTACGAGTATGCTACAAAGTCAAAAACAAAAACTGTTATACTGGCTATAATATTCTGTCGACGCTAATGTTTGGATTAACTTAATTGACCAATATATTAGATACCTCAGAACCACAGATAATAATACTATACGTACGATATTACAATACCATGCTACTCATATGAATATACCTACGAATCGAGCCATAAAATGAATTATGAAAATTGTTTAAATGGCCACCTTTTACTGTTTGTAACATTTTATACATCTTTCCAACGATTTTTGGCTTGCGGTGGCAGGTTAGTTCCTAAGGCTTTTTGACAGGTACGTTACGTAGAACTGGTGCCCCGTCACTCACGCGCCGAAAGATCTTTGGAAGACTGTATCATTATTACATTGCCAGCGGAGAATATCAAAATTCCCCAGATGGTTCAACCCGTGGAGCATCCACTAGTTAACTATTACGTGCAAAAACATCACAACCAAACCAGAAGGAGGAGAACTCTCGCATCCATGAAACAGCCGAATACATACCTAGTGTCCAGAACCATAAAGTACTCCGTTTCCCCACCGCGTCTAGTCTCTTCATCGATACTGTCAACTATCACAAATTCCTTGCTTCGTCTGAAAATTTCAATGGCAGAGACAAGTGTCGTTTTATTGTCGTGCTTGGTACAATAGCTTATGCTCCCAAATCCAAGCAAATTGTGCTTATAAATGTTCCCAAGATCAGCGTTTGCGTGCGGCGAAGCAGGCGGATTTCCTGTTGCTAGAAGTTGTTTGAAGTTTGTTAAGCGCTGGTGATTTTTTGTGAAGTGTGACGTTTTGTGTGCCGTTGACAAGAGTCAAGCCTATTTCAAGATGACCGGATAAGCCTTATGTGACAGATAATTATAAGTTAAGTTAAGTTTTTGTCTTGCGGCTTCTTTCGTGGGTTGCCATAATAATTTCGCCAATGTCACGTGTTGAGTGAGACCAGCACAATATGGAATGACATTGTACAGATAAATCAGAAAATCTCACACGACAGCTTATCTGGACATGGTTGAAACAGGGCCGTTAATCTACTTGTTGCTTCTTTTTCTGGATCCTGGGATCTATGTCGGCGAAAAAATATGATTTTTCCAACACCCAAATTATTTGGCTGTGATAAGCGGTGAAGTATATTTATTTTACTGTAGATTTGGTGGGCAGGTGTTGCCAGAGTTAGTGTTTATTTCCCTTTTCTTCTTTTGCTGACTATTACTTCGTTTGTTCTTTTCCTTCTCGATACGACTGATATCCTGCATAATTCCAAACACGGCTTTTTCTAACGATGTTTCATTTCTGTGTAACTTTACATCTTGTAGATATGTTAGGTAAGTTTTAGGTTGCCTTCCAAGCGATTTCTTCGTTTCTTTGGTAATCATTTTAGTATCATCTCTAAAGCGTTCATCAGATAACACTATTGTCGTACTCTTGCCATATTTTGTAGTTGAAATTATACTTGACCTTTTGCAGGAAAGTATAGGAAACGACGAGCTTAATTATTTTGAGAGAGGTACCTACGGGGGAGTTTCTTGCCCTTCTTTGCTCCATCCCTAAGCCCACAACTTCCGAACGGGCGGTAGTATACAAAAATATTAATATTATATTGACGTTGACTAAGTAATCTGTATGACTTTATGGTCAATATATTTTTTTACTCTGAACTCTATAGATGTTGTTTTTCTTCAGTGTTTATTAACAACTGTTGTACACAATGAGTTTCTTCTCCCTCCACTAGTCAGTTTTATTAGTTTGATAGATCAGCCGAATGCCCAATCTACTGCTCAAATCAAGTGTAAGTCAAACGGCATACTGTCTCTGTAATTTCCCTTTACAGCGACAGTAGCAACTTTGAGTGTCAGTGTTTGAGTTGGAAGTTGAACATTCATACCTAAAGGGTGTATTGTTAGTAGGAAAAGCTTATGAGTATGTTAGTAGAACAAAAAGCCCCACATTGACGAGAATAACGAAATGTGGAAGTCAATAAAGGAATAAAATGATTTCAAATAAAATGACCGGATTCCACATTTCATTGTAATAGGAGAAAGGAAGGCATTCCCACAAACCAAAAATCAATGTTGGAGGCTTTTGTGATTACTTGTTTGATAATACTCAAACTGTAGTGGATACATGATTTCGCGCAAACTTAAGCCAAGGCATCAAACGGCCTCCATGCTGTGGAGGTCTGTTTTACATCCGGGTCACCTTGGTGGATGTAGAACTGGATTTTTCCTTCCACCCGCAGGATCCACAACGCATTCACAAGGCTCCCACCTCTGTGTGTGCTTGTGTGTAAGTGCGTCGACGTCTGACGTGCTTCAGTGTGCTACCGATACACACACAGAAGTGGAGGCGTTCCAAAAGATCACACAAAAACCTCCAACGCCAAAAACAACCCCAACCACATACCTGTAGAAAACATAATGCTGCAGTATGAAGAAGACATCGAAGATCAGACTGAACAGTCCCAGGCCGAATTTGGTGGCGTCTCCGAAGAACGAGACCCAGTCGTCGTAGTTGTAGGCGTTGAGGACCATCTGGAGGATGGAGAGGAAGCCTCCGACGAAGTCGAGGAAGATGTTGCCGATCGACCAGCCGACGGTCGACTTGCGCTTGTAGTTCATGTAGGCCTGGACGGAGAGACTTAACTTAGTTTTTTTTTTTAGAAGTGGTGGGTTCCGCCCTGCCTAAAAGCTTGACCGAACCAACGCTTCGGCGGTGGCGATCCGTTGTTGTGTACGCGCATCCTCCAATCAGAGGACGCCTCGATGATGATAGCGTTTATCAGACTGTTTATCTTATTTGACATCTCACACGTACACGAAGTGTCAAATAAAGATATCTGACTGTTTGTGCCTTTTCACACGCACCGGTTGCCGGACAGCCGGCGCCGGCTACCCGGCGATGAAGTGTATGGCCATGTACGTACGCTTTCATACCGGCGTAATTTGCCGGGAAATTGTTTGAAATGACAACCGGTTAGCCGGCGCCGGGTACCCGGCAACCGGTGTGTGTGAAAAGGTATCCGTCTCTTGAAAACCGTGCCTCGATGATATTTATTTTCTTCTCAAACAGAAGTCCAAAGTAGAGAAGCCAAACATATTACCTAAGGGTTCTATAACATCCATTTTCAATAACCTATCTATCCATAATTTTTGGATTACTGGAGATAGATTTGACAGTTGCGCTTTGGAACTTAAGTCCAATTCCCTATCTATCTACGGATTGAGATAGGTAGGTTATTGAAAACGGCCGTAATGTATTTGATACTGCCTACAATTCGGAAGGCAACAAGATCGGTCGGATGTTTACTGCTTTAGTTCAGTGGTTTTGTTTGACACCTCCCAACCAAATCACCCCCAATTAATTAAATATTTTTTGACTGTGTCTTTGATATGTCCTCACCTGCGGCACATACTTGATGAGCGTTATACACAGCTTGATGTAACTGCAGTAGTAGAGGAAGTCGAGCCACTCGAGCTTGTTGGCGCCGGCCACGCTCGCCGAGACCAGCACTACCGCCCCGAACACGACCAGGATCCCGCGCCCGACTAGCGACACGCGCTGGTCGGCTTTCTGGGGACCAGAATAAAGCTGGCTACAGACGACATGATATCGGTGGCGTAATAATCGAAACAAAAAGTAAAACTTAAAAAAACCGACATCCACAAACCCTATTTTATTAGAACCCCCCCTTGGGGAATTCATTTCTCTCAGTGCTACCCTACGCTACAAGGAACCCCTGTACAAAATTTCATGGCTCTAGATCCACCGGTTCAGGCTACGCGTTGCCCGTCAGCCACGCATAGTAGACTGTATTTGTACCTAGTATTGAGCAGTTCTGGTGGCCAAGTGTGGTCTTCATCATCAGTTCCGCATCACAATATTATGATTACCATGAGTAAATGCACGAATTCCCAGTGTTTGAGCGCTGGTTACTGTTGGTTCAGCTGATTTCCCTCCCCAAATCTACCTGTTCTTTTTAACCGACTTCCCAAAGGAGGAGGTTTACAATTCGCCCGGATGTTTTTTTTTTATGTATGTGCCCCGATAGCGCCTAGACGGATGGACCGATTTGGAAAATTATTTTTTTGTTTGAAAGGGTTTACCTTCCCATTGGTCCCATTGACACCAGGTCAGGATCTGATGATGGGATCCTGGAGAAATCGAGGGAACTGTTCAAATATTATAGGCAGACCTATAGTGATTTTTGTGTTTTTCGTAATAACTCGTGCAAATGCACATGGTAAGCATAATATTGTGATACGGAACTGCTGATGAAGACCACATATGGCCACCAGAACTGCTCAATACTAGGTACAAATACAATGCGTGGCTGATGGGTAGGCAACGCATAGCCTAATCCGGTCGACCTAGAGCCATGAAACTTTGTACAGAGGTTCCTTAGTAGCGTGGGGTAGCACTGAGATGGGATTTGACAAAATTAAGTCCCCAGGGGGGGGGGGGGTAAGGGGTTACAGTTTGTATTAAACTCAATCTAATCAAATAGGGTTTGTGGAAGTCGGTTTTTTCTAAAGTTTACTTTTTGTTTCAATTATAATAAATTCTTGTATCACTCAGTTTGAGGTTTGCTAGGCCATCCTCTCTAATATTATCCCCAGTGTTCGCCATCTTACGTTTGAGTACATGACGCGTTCTTACAAAACGTGCCGGCTGATCCCCTCCGGACCACAACAAGGGCATGAAGGGTTACCAACCTCGTAGACGACGCACTGAGCGATAGTGACGATGGTCGCGAAGGACGCGTGCAGGGAGAAGAACACGTCGTTCAGCTGAACAGGGTTGAGCCCTCGCGGGTGCCGCGAGAAGTATTCTCCCTGGAATCGGGAAATAACATAGCGTGATGCCTTTTCCCATACGGAGAAGCTGAGGCACAATAGGCCAAGGTAATCCAATAAATCTACGAACAATTCTGAAGTTGAAGCATTATGTACAAAATGGCTTGACATTCTCAGAATTGTATATTACCCAGTAGATATATTTTATAGTCAATTTTGGGCAAAAAAAGACTGCATTTGATGGCACTTTAACATGACGTCATTCTGTTGTCATTTCATAGAACTCAGGATC
This sequence comes from Argyresthia albistria, assembly GCA_963457715.1. Classification (NCBI taxonomy): domain Eukaryota; kingdom Metazoa; phylum Arthropoda; class Insecta; order Lepidoptera; family Argyresthiidae; genus Argyresthia; species Argyresthia albistria. Next base: position 10,908,020 of record OY735256.1, on the reverse strand, counting down.
AAAAGTTCCGTTTTGACAGTTCATAAAAAGTATCTATTTAGACTTGACAGGCCACAAGCCTATTGTAGACTGATGTTGTGCTTCCTATGTTTATGACTTTCGCATTTGCGACATCTATCTGTCCAGCCTCCAGCAGCTCCCACTGTGAGTAAAGGCCCCTTCTTCATTACGCCCCAAGCGTATTGCACCGGAATTTAGCCAGATGTTTAATACACTTACACATACACACACATATCCGTTTAAATAAAAGTGACAGCTGTCTAACTCCGTGCCGTAGTTAATCTCGAAGAAACAACACATGACACAACATAGCGTCACGCCTTTTCCCATACGGGCTGGAGCAGAGGCACAACTGTGCCCACTTTTAACCAGTGATTCAATACTCCATTTTGCGTGACAGGGGGCTAGCCCATCGCCGCAGCTATGGAGTAATGAAGGTTTCCTCAGAATGTTTTCCATCACCGTTAGAGCATCCGTAATATATGTACTTAAGATAAATTAATTATCTTATTGGTACATTGTCAGGACCGGGATTCGAACGTGCATCACCTGCGTGAGAAGCAAGCATGACACCCACTATAGTTTATTCGCGATAAGAATGCAGTAAAGTCATCACTGTCCGGCGGCCTAGCCATGCCCCGTAACCAATCAAATCATTTCCAATTATTAAGCCAAGTTTACAGTGACCAGTTGAAGGCAAACTTTCGAACGCGAAGGTTGTGTCCTGTCCTGTGAGTGTGTGTTAACAGATTTAAATTTAAATTTCACTGCATTCTTATCACGAATAGACTGTAGACCACGGAGCTCACAAGAGTAATTTTTATTAATAAGGGGCATTGAGGGGGCTAGAAATTATTAAACCACCAACCTGTATGGCCTTAGAGAAGTACAGGCCACAGTTGAACATGGAATACAGCGTGAACCCCATCAGATTCATACACACACAGACACACATACACCCTCATACATACACACAAATAGACTTTAACAAACCACCAACCTGTATGGCCTTAGAGAAGTACAGGCCACAGTTGAACATGGAATACAGCGTGAACCCCATCAGATTCATCGCGAGAAAGTCGAAGTTCAGTCCGACTACGCTCTTCCTCTTGAAGTTGATGAAGATCTGCGGGTAGAAGGAAACGGACCACGCCACGAAGTAGACCCAGCCCATGATGTAGGAGATGACGCTGATCACGTGGGACCGCATCACTGTGATGCGGAGGAAGACCGTGTCCATGCTGGGAATGAGATAGTTTGGGTTACAGCCTTCTTACGATTTTGGGCGAGTGAGTGACGTTAATAGGGGAGGCGCCAGTCGGTAGTTCAATGCAACACAGGCTGGATTTTACGAACGAAAGAGTAACTTTTACTCGAGAGTATCTTCTACTTTTTCATAGACACCAGTGACACCTAGATCAGATAAACTCATTTTGAACTGTCATTTGTCGTACAAGTTATCCCCAGGATAGTTATTCTCGCATAACTTTTCGATGGTGAAATCCAGCCTGGCTGGCTTCTACCAATCCCTTAGGCTGGATTTTACCAACAAAAAGTTATACCGAAAATAACTATCCCAGTTCAAAAAGAGGTGATCTGATCTAGGTGTCACTGGTGTCTATGAAAAAGTAGAAGATACTCTCTTTCGTTGGTAAAATCCAGCCTTAATGCAACGAAGCTGTCAAAAACCGTTAGTTCCACCTGTCACCGCAATCCTAGAGATCGTAGACAGAGAAAGGAATAGACGGAGTGCATGCGTACACCTTTGAGATGGAGATAGAGTTGGTTCTCAATAAGCATAAGGTTCAAAATCAGAGATTTTCTGCCACTCATCTGTCAAAACAAGAGCAAACAAGCATTTGACAATTCTGTGGCCAACAACAAAAACGCATACGCGGGTAAGGGACAGGTGATCGTTATTGTTTCTCGCTTACACAAAAATGATTCGTATTATGTCATCTCTTTCTTTTCTTTTTTTTCTGACGATGTGCCATCTCTATACTATACTCCCTTTACGCCAGAGATCGTTGGAAAGCTTTGGGATTACAGTATCTGTGCTTTAGGTCAGATTCACAAATGCAATTTGACTTGAACCTCGAAGTGAGCCGGATTCCCGGGATCGAATTCCCGGAGTTGTGAAGAGGTATTTACTCAACAGTGGGAGCGGAACACTGGATAGATAGGTCCATTTCCATTTCACTCTGTACTTTATAACACTCCAAAGCTACGAGTTCAGATACTACGAGCAGATTTCACAGTATTTGAACAGGTTCTCTTTCGAGATCCTAGAAATATTAGGGTTGATTTGTTGCTCGTTTATCAAGGGCTGTAGGTTCAAAGTAGTATCCCTTATCATCATCGGCACCTCTATTCCGTCCTCTGCTGGGTATAAGCCTCCTCCTTTTTGTGCCAACTTATTCGGTCCTGTGGCAATTGAATCCAGGATTTCCCCCAACCTTCATCAATTCAGCTCAATATTATAGAGCTCGTCTAAGCTGAAATGACGCGCCCCACTCCTTGGTTTTGTAAGACAAGTAAATACGAAACCAAGGAGTGGGGCGCGTCATTTCAGCTTAGACGAGCTCTACTCACTGTTGTGAACCGTGTTTCGGGAGACACGTTAAGCTGTAAGTCGAGGGTACTATCGCTTTGGTAGTACACCAATCCGCACTGAGCCAGCGTGGTGGAGTACGGCTCAATCTTACTCGTATCCGGGCAGCGAGCACTTACCCAGTGGAGAGCGCATAGATACATTTTCCTTTGAAACACAACTCACCAATTAACGGGCGGCGGGCGACGAGGTGAGAGAGCTGTGATTAGTCAGCCGCTGCGAAACTGTCTGGCGGCCCGTCGTCGTACATAGGTTGCGTATGCGAACGTTTGTTGAATACAACAAACGTTTGGCGAGCCGCATTCCCCCGCAGGCGCATTCAATTGCATATCTCTGTATCCGGGTAAAGGCCTGTGCCCCTCGGTGGGGACAATAATGGGCTACATTTACATGTTACTCACTTGACAAACCCAGCCGGCGTCACGTTAAACGTCACTTCAGAGTGGCCCGGGCTCTTGCCCAGCGCGCATATATCGTAAGCGATATCCATACTGGTATTGGGGGCGTCGCTGCCTGGTATCTGTATCGAGGACGGCACTAGCTGCAGTAGATCTGGGTGTTGGATGTTTGATGTTACTGTGAGTGTCGTGTTGTATTGACCTCTGGAATAGTAGGATGTAGATTAGTGAAACAGTCCGGTAATAGTGTTCGACAAAGTTTGCATAAAAACATCAATAACATTGTAAGGGTATACTGGCAGCACCGAACAAGTGCAATTTAAGGAAGTTATACTCTGCTTGTTCTGCTCTTTTTATCAAGCAAAACAGTGTAATTTCAAACCAAATTAGTAATCTTTATTTTTATTTTATTTATTGCAAAACACAACAGATATAATACATTGCGTTTCTTAATATAAACATCTTATTTTAAAACATGTAGAATATCCTACTGGGTGTTTTGACAGCATCTTTTTATTTGTGGACAGTGTATTTGTATTTAAGTAAAGTAAAAACTAAATTAAAAGAAAAAAAAATAACTAAAGGTACTATGCTCAAACCGCTTATTGAGTGTTATTAATTAATTAATTAGGTAAATTAGCCAAAGATTTTCGAACTTTATGTTTGAAGGTTGAAAGTTTCATAAATATGTCCAAGTCGTGTTTATCAGATAAGTTGTTGTAGAGACGACACATATTAGGATCAGGTGATCAATCCTACAAAAGTTACTAGGAAAGGTGTCACTGGCAAGTTTCCGGTATAATCACTGAACTTAGTGACGGAAAAGTATTATGAAAGTATTTTATCCATGTTTGGTAGATTAGCTGTATCATAGCACTGTTTTTGCAACAAGTTAATAAAATGCTCTAATCTGAAATCATCTAACTACGCACATAAGTTGGTGCAACGAGGAGCATCCTAATAAATATTGAATGGCACAGTTTTGAGATAAAAATAAATTGAACGGCAGGCGAATGTTTGATCACAATCTGAGTGAAGCAGGAAATTACGTCATTCGTAGACTACATATGCATCATTATGATGAACCCATCAATAAAACAATATACATAACATACGCTTAATATAACATGGACATGTATTTAAAGGCACATACATTGCTTCTGGCTCCACATTAGGATAATCTCAGTCGTAGACACCAGAACTAGCGCCGTCGTGAACTTTTCCGTGGTCGAGAATACTATACTCACAAAGGAAAGGCGCTAAGTGTCCCCTAAATGTTGGTGAAATTTGGCATTAGACAGCCATTCCACAGAATTCGATTAAACATACAGTCGGTTCTAGACTAGGTTACTAAACTTACATCTGATGGAGCTTCAAGAGATAGGTATCCTTGACCAATAGGTCCAAGTCCGTCACATCCACATATAACTTCTCAATCTGCGAACTGGCGGTTGGTATACCTGGAAAATATACACAACTTTTTAAAACACCCTTAGACAAATCACGAAAACTTAAGTCTAAATTCTGGCTAACTGGTTGACTTGTTAAGCTGATAAGTTTCGAACCATTGAACCGACAAAACATAGCTAAGAACAGGGAGGTCTTCTACCACTTACAAAAGAGCGCAATAAAATCCGTAAGGCCGTTTGACTGCTAGGGTGCCACGGGCCACGGACTATGTCTCTCCACCAAAGATTTACTTGAACAAAATGCGATCATACTGGCCGTCGAATAAGATATCCTGATAAGTATATCACGCGAATGTCAATTAGGATACTTATTTCGTATATTTATTGATTCTATCCTTTTGTTGCGAGTCATTCCCAACACAAGTATTCTAATAACTTACTGGGAAGTCTTGTTATGGGTTTTGTAACAGTTTTTATGAAATAAAACAACTTTTTCTTTTTACTTTTTTAATTTACCATCGTGTGATCGCGGGTGCAAGCGAAATGCTCGCGATCTAGCTATGAGACGCGCATGCGCGTTCTATTCATACTTTCCACATCATCATCATTATAATAATTTAGCTTGGTTAATTTAATCATAAACCACTGGTGGGCCATGGGGCATAGGCTTTCTTGCATAAAGTGCTGTTTGCATGTTGCTCCTCTCCTGTTCCAACTACGTAAGAGAATGGAAATTCCTTCCCATTTATGTTAATGTTCCGTAAAGCGTTGAGTCGTATACTGGAATGTATGTATTTCCACATTTAAGATACTCAGTACTCAATCATTTATTGCACTCCATAGGTTTACAAAGATAGTAAAAACAAATTTAAAGTATCAAATATGGACCCTGGCAAGGGCGTGGCAATGTAGTGTCCTTATGTGTATATCACTAACAGGTTCCGACGTCTATTGTTCTACATTGTAAGTTTGTTCGGCCTGTGCCCTTATGAGAGTATAACAAACTTGGGCACAATGTACCGCTGCCACCCCGCGTGGGCAAATGACGTGACTATGTTTTGATACAAAGAAAAAAATCCATAAAAACCATGACATACGAGCTATTACCGATTGTATAATAAATTCCATATATCACGTTATTTAACACGAATTATTTACATTAACAGGGTATTGTTATTAGCTGTCTGTTTCCACTGCTCGCATAGTTACTATGTGTCATTAAAAATAAACAATAAGTCTATTAATACAAGTGAATCTTTGAATTACTTGTATAGTTGGTCATATTTTAGAGAACATCATTGATTTTCCAGTGAAATTATAACTCTCACAACTATGTTACGACGAACATTTTCTAAATATTTCGCTTATAGCCTACCCTACCGAGGAGGTTGTTCAAGAAACATGTTTCGTGTTTGGTGTTATTACCTCTACTTATTATATTACGGTTCCTGAGATAGAGCCAGCTGACGGACAGACGGACTGACAGCGGACCTTAGGGTACGGAACCCTACAAAAGCAGATACTCACCTAGGGCTGTGCCCCTCGGTGGGTAAATGGGATAAAATCTTTCAAACTTTACTCACCTAACAACAATAGTGTGATCACAGTGTACATGGAACATTTGGTTAGCCTATGACTAGTTGCGCCGGCGCACGGCCGGAATACTGCTTCGTTGGGCGCCATTGCTTGTTCTATCTATCTTACTATCTGTGGACAAAAGAAAGCAGACAATTAGAATTTTTATAGACTAGCCCGACACCCCGCACTGAGCCAGCGTGGTGGAGTATGGCTCAATCTTACTCGTGTCCGAGTAAAGACCCGTGCCCCTCGGTGGCATTAAATGTGCAACGTATATATGTAGACTAGCCCCCTCCCTTACCAATAACTAGTTGTGCAGGATGTGTATAGGTGCCTGCATCCACGATTACGCGTGAAGTAGCTATTTGCATCTTTGTCTTTCAGCAGAGTGCCCCGATGAAAGGGAAAGATGCAAATAGCTACGTCACGCGTCATCGTGGATGGCGGCACCTATAGAGGTGGCGAAGCGAGACTGTACTGTATTAGCTATATCCCGACATAAAATTTGGTCATGCATGATTTGATTACTGATGTGCTGTTCCCGGAAATATTACCATTTTTTATTTATTTTTATTTTTTATTCTACAGGCACATACATTGCTTCTGGCCCCACACTAGGATACCCTGTGTCGTGGGAACCAGAAACAGCGACATCACAAACATGTAAATATCCAAGACCTGGGGTTTTTTTTTGTCCCCAGCCGGGATTCGAACCCGGGACCTCTCGCATGGTAGGCAGATGCACACCGCTTGGCCACCGAGATCGTCGAATGACCGGCAATATTGCCATAAACTGTATGGGGGCAATATTGCCTCATACATTAGTTTCCCACAAATGGCAATATTGCCGGTAACGGCACATCTATGCATGATCTTGGTGGTCTGCCAACTTAACTTTGCTTATCATATCATACCTACTTGTCTCCAACAAATACGCCATAAATGAAAGCAGCGAACTCAGGTTTTATATTTGAGAAGGCTGAGAAGACTGTAACTTGATATAGCTACTGAACTCTAGATTCTAGAGTCTAGAATATCACTTTTACTCACAAACAACACACTTGACAACTTTTACTCAAACAACTTGGAATTATGTATCATGGCCACATTTGCGAAACTTTTTATTTTCATTTAATTATATTATATGCCAAGCTGTCTATATGACGGAGTACTATTATCTCTTCTGTGCTTTAAGTTAACATTTACGACGACATGGCATACTCAGTGAGTAAGTCACTGACTATGTACCATATTCTTCTAATACATATTTATAAAATACTAAACGCTACCGTAGGATCATCATTTGATGTCCTCCGTTGAGAATAAATCAGTAACTTTAGTGTAACGAACGAATGATATACCTTGGATTTCGCATTATGTAAAGCAATACACATACCTTCAAGATCCCATTAAAAACTGACCAACCAACAATGCAAACAACATGTAACGTCTACTGAGAATTACAAAACAAATTGAATTCGCGACGATAAAACCAAATGAAAGTTTTCAACAACCGCGAAAACTGTATGGTAGGTATCGATTCTGTAGAAAACAAGGTTTTTATTGTTCGCCAAATCACGTGTACGTATTGGTCGTAAAGAAAGTCTAGATATCGCGATGTGAAATTCCTAGAAACATGTGAAATCATTAAACAGAGACCTAATTAAAATTCCGAGATTGCTACCTACAAGTAGGTATGCCGACTGCCTACTGTTAATGTAGATTGTCACGGTGGCCATAATTCGTTAATGGCAGTAGGTACGGAACTAGTAGTGCGGAGTATTTATGTTATTTGATTAAACAACTCGTAAGCGATTGGATTTTATACAGATTTTGTGATTTAATTACACATGTTCTTCATTTAATAAAAGAGGAAAGCCTACCTACATGAAATAGGAAAAATATTAACCCTAAAACCAAATACTTGCCTACCTACTTACACAAAACATGTTTTATCTATCCAAAATTATACCATAGAGCAATACTTGCTCTATGATTATTGATTATACGCATAAGCATCGTTGACTTTAAATAGGTACAGCTTAAAACATTAATTCTTAGTTATTTGTTAATTTGCGAATTATAACCGTAACCGACCAAAATACTCGTCCCGATTATAGTTAACTTAATTTACTCACTTAACTTAATTACTTAAATTAAAACAACAGTTTACATTACAGCGCCGATTTTTGTTTATTTTTTTTTTTCAATGCCTGTAGCAAGGAAAGCAGTTTTTCTACCAGTTGTGTATGTACTAAGTGTATAAACAACCTCTACCGACCTACACTGACCATCTAGTCCACGAGATTTGTCTCCCATCGGACCGAAAGCTAAACTGTCTTAGTTTAGCTATAGCTGACGTAGTATTTCATACTTGTGTAGGTACAGACTGCAAACTATGTTGTTTGTATGAAAAACTACGTCCGCTATGCGAGCTAAGCTAAGCTAACCTGAGTAAGTGATTAGCTTTTCGATCTGCAACCGGCGCGTATGAGTTGATACCACCACTCGTTGGCTCAGACGGCCGATCTCAAGTTCGACTGTCGACTGACATTTTAAAATTACTTTAGAGTACCTGTCAGAGGGTTAGTCTGTAAGTAGATCGCAAGTTGTGTGGACGTAAAAAAAACAGTAACCAAGCTAGATAGGCTAATGAAGGTAATGAGGACCTTCATATATCATGAATTTAACAGTTTCCGTCGTATTTGCGGTGCTGGAAGTTAAAGAACATTATGTATATATGCTTTAAACAATCTCCCAATGAAATAGCGCGTCTTAAAAATATCTTACTATCTACTATTACGACTTTATGCTTATTTATTAAGGTCAAAACAGAGCGACCTTTTACAAAATGAACACAGCTGAAGTTTATTATTATTAGTATACATATATGCGATCGTAGTGAGTTAGAGCCAGAACTGGGTTTAACCCACTACGACCTGGGCCTGGATCTCTGGATATAAAATTAAAAAGACAAAGTAAGTCAACAATGCATGGATAAAATACAGGGAGCACTTATCCAGTGGAGAGCGCATAGATACATTTTTCTTTGAAACACAACTCACCAATTTACGGCGGCGGGGCAAGAGGTAAGAGAGCTGTGATTGGTCAGCCGCTGCGAAACTGTCTGGCGGCCCGACGACGTCGTACATAGGTTGCGTATGCGAACGTTTGTTGAATAGAACAAACGTTCGGCAAGCCGCATTCCCCCGCAGGCGCAGTCAATTGGATATATAGTCTCTTATAAAATACAATCTAAAATCCGCCCACTTACGAGCTAACTATACATAGTGTCACTGTGATACCACGATCTTATCACGCGTGCTTGAGTGCTATCTGAGTATTGTCTGGTAGAAAGAGCATCTGTACTTTCATCAAGTTTGAATTGTTTTCAGTAATTACCACGACTATTCCTATGTGAGAGCGTCACTTACAATTAAAGAAAAAGTTAAACTTAAAAATCGCCCCCTTGACGACCCGCCGATGATGGCTGGAAAGATAGATAGCACTAGTATTTCGTCAAAGTCAAGCCATAGAAAATATAGAAATGCAGCTCAAAAGTTAAACTTAAAAATCGCCCCCTTGACGACCCGCCGATGATGGCTGGAAAGATAGATAGCACTAGTATTTCGTCAAAGTCAAGCCATAGAAAATATAGAAATGCAGCTCAAAAGTTAAACTTAAAAATCGCCCCCTTGACGACCCGCCGATGATGGCTGGAAAGATAGATAGCACTAGTATTTCGTCAAAGTCAAGCCATAGAAAATATAGAAATGCAGCTCAAGCTCCTCGACACAGGGAATCCTAGTGAGGAGGTTAGGAACTCAACCTAACCTAGCCCTAGCACAAACAGATGATTTATTTGTTTTTTCTAAAAGTTTGTACATTCTGTTACTAGGTTAAGATTGTGTAAACTTTTTAAGTATAAAATAAAAATTCATTCATTCATTCATTCATTCATTCATTCATAGACTCAACTAGTGTTTGACTCTCCATTTATCTTTCAGGCGGAATCAGGGAACACCCTGCAAACGTTCAGACCAAGAACTGTATTGTTTGGTGTTTCAAGGTGAAGGACCTCAATCGACAGTGTTGACAAGACGCTAACAGGGCACTAACTAAGAAACCGGAGGTCGTATGAGTCGGTCAGCGAAGAAAGTTGGACGCAGCTTTCGCGGCGAACTGATTCCGTATATTGTAGAAAACCTGACGTGGTCGGAGTGACTGATACGGCTCTGATAAAAAGCCTACGCCACAAGGCTCCTTGGGCCTCTCCTCGCCAGATGGGAGTCTCTCACTTGGCAGGCACCGCAAATGCCCAATAATTATACATTGCTATGCATTATGTGTAAAGAGATTTCGATACAAAAACCCGAAAACATAATCATCACTTCCTTGTCTTCAGTACCACATGGAACCACTTATTAAAAATTGGACAGTCATTTCGAGTGTTTTCGAGACGTAAAAGGTAAAAAAATAATAATAAGTATAAACACATGGTGCCCGCACCAATACTGTTATGTTAACCGTATATTGATTTAACTGTTTCTGCAGAAAATACCATAGTACAGTCGGTGGCAACAGAAAACATGCATGATATTTCTTACATGAGAAAGAAGTAATACCTACGTAAGTAAGTAGAGCTTGTTCATACTGAAATGACGCGCCCCACTCTTGGCGCCCCACTCGTTCATTTGCAATATGCTTGTGTCTGTATTATGCGGTAGCGGGGCGCGTCATTGCAGTATGGACAAGCTTTACTTAAGTATTCAAGATAATACTTTTTTATTAAGGAATTCTAAAATACACTGATAAGAATCTGACGTCAAGAAATTCTCTTCATATTAATGGCGAAAAATCTTTGAATTTTTATCGTCTTGATGGAATGTAATTTTATGTATTCATTCCATTAGCTTGCAAATAAGCTCATTGAACATCAATGCAAGATATGTACCTATTCACTTGACTTTAACTAATCATCTAGCAATATGAAATATCGATTGTCGCACGAAAGGAAAATTTAGAAATTATGTAAGCACGCGTCGAATTTCTCGAGCAAATTAATACATTATGCACCCGCTCATTCATTATGCAAGTAAAAACAATGGAGTCATGAATATTTACTCAGCAATAACTGCGTCGTTGGAGAGTAATTTACTAAATTACGCATTGCACCGATATAACGGTATTGTTAACAGAAGTGGAACTGAATGAGGTGAGGATACTATCAACGAGGTACAATTCAATGCATAGGTGCCTAAGTGGAGGCTAAAAGTAGTATTTTTAGGGTTTCGTTATCTCAGAAGGAAAAACCCTTATAGGATCACTCGTGCGTCCGTCCGTAAGTCACAGGCAGTTTACTCAGAACGTATTGGACCGATGAAGTTGAAAATTGGTAAGTACACATATCAATATCTGTGACCCAAAGACAATGGTGCATTGTAAATATTCCAAAATATGCCGTGTGACATATCAAATGAAAATGCATGGTATATGGATCTGAAATATTTTTTGTAATATTTTTAAAACTAATTTTGAAAAAGTTATGCTCCGTTATATGACCGATTTGCATGTCCTCGAAACTTCTAGGGTAATTATCGAAGTCCTAAAAATCTGAAATTTGGTGTGCAAGCACATGTTTGCACACATATCCCCAAAAAATTCCGAAATCTGCAAAATTCGCCCTCCAACGGCCAAAATCAGGGGTTCAAAGCTTGTATAAAAAAAAAATGTCGTGTGACATATCAAATGAAATCTCATGGTGTAAGGATTTGAAATATATTTTTGTACTATAACACCCGTATGCTTTGTCGTTTCCTCCACCTAACTCAAGAGTCAAAAATTGCATTCAAATTGAATTCCTTGCGGAATCCTTGACATAAATTTAAATCAAGTCAAGCTGTCAATCAAGCGACTGCAGAAGGGTGTAAAACCACACCTCCCTTTCCTTAAATTAACTGCTCTACTAAAATATTAATTTCTTGGCAGAGTTATGCTCGCGATTGTACTAAGTACAATGGACATGTTTGGCGGCGTTCTTCGGGAAAATTGGTAATTCGGGCACGTACGTACATAGTACCAAGTATGGTACTTGTAGCAGCGTCATCAACTCATTACCATATTTTATTTTCTTTTGATTTTATTGTTGACATGTTTAAAGTTTAAACTGTGTAATTTATTCTTTGGGCTTTTATGCTTGCAATAAATGATAAATAATAATAATAATATCTTGACGTAGACGCAAGCAAACACAAAATAAAATAATAAAACAAGCAAATAACCATAACAAATATGATACGCGTAGTAAGTGATGGTGATTAAGAATAATTTATGGTAAAGTACATGAAGTCTTTTACATGTCCTACTCTACTGATAGTAGTGGCACAGGCAGTTCCCAGTCTACTGCACTGGCCGCAATGAGGACAAAGCCTATAAGGCTTTTACTTCGGAATCGAGTCAACAATATTCTCCTAATATCTTTGACAACATGAACTAGCAATATGGAGTATTGAATAACTGGCTAAAATGGGAATAGTTATGTTTATGTCATGATGTCAAAGCTATTTAGACCAAATCGTAGACTCGCGTTCGAAGAAGTAGCCCTAAGAGGAAGTTAAATCAAACCGGGACTGAAATCCCGTGTTTGCAAATAGAGCCGGTCATTTTCGTGGTTCGTTTCATCGTCAAATCAAATCACAATGCTGTTTAGATTGCCTGCTTCCTGCTTGTCGACTGTCCGACAACAATTTCATAGTACTCGTAGTAGTTTTCCTAGCCCCGGTCTCCCAGACAACTGCCAACTCAAGTTGAACTGACACTCAAAGCCAATGTTCTGTTTGGATAGAGGAAAATATTCCCATCAAATCAACCTTATAGATTGCTAATAAACCATTAAAACCGTAATTGTGGAAGCGAGAGCCAGGATCGAAGCCATTGGAGGTCTTTACTTTAGTCTCTGCCCACCCGCCTTCCGAGAAAAAGGCGTGAGCATATGTATGTATGTAAAACCAATGTAAAATTACCATGGTTAAGTAATGGACAGTCAATTAAGTGGCGCTTAACCTAAGTAGCAGTTTGTGCCGACGGCCTTTAGCCGCTGTATAACTCCACCTCAGGTGTACGTGTTTCATTGTTGATAAACATCGATTTAGTAACGCCGCCCCGCATATCAGAAACTTTGGTTAGGTACCGGTAGGCGGTATTCAAGATTGAGCTTGACCTAAAAAAATGCCTTTTTTCATGTCTTATTTTCTGAAATTTTTAAATAATTTCCACTCAAAATCACGGATGGGTGAAAAGAGCTCGTTATTTTGTGTGGAAATGATTTAAAATTTTAAGAAAATAAGACATAAAACTATTGAAACAAATTGATATGCGGTGAAGAATTCGATCAATAGAGCTTGGATTAAAAGACCTTTATTCAACTTTTTTAGGGTTCCGTACCCGCAGGGTGCTAAACGTTACACATGTACTTCGGTTTCCACATTAAAAAAAACAAGTATAATGACAGAAAGACAGAAACTTGCAGTTTTCAGATTTTTCCCTTTACTTTTGCTATAAGACCTTGCTCTGTGCCAAATTTCATGATTGTAGGACAACGGGAAGTCCCCTATAGGTTTTTCCTAACATTTTTACAGCATAAACGGTCGTAACATTCGATTGCGTTGACCTAGAAATAAATTTCAGCTTGATATCTCTACGCGTTCTTGATATGGTCTTGTTGACACACAGACAGACAGACAGACAGACAGACAGACAGACAGACAGACAGACAGACAGACAGACAGACAGACAGACAGACAGACAGACAGACAGACAGACAGACAGACAGACAGACAGACAGACAGACAGACAGACAGACAGACAGACAGTCTGTGAAATGTATACAGGGTGTAACAGAAAGGGGTGTAACAGAAAGGGGAGTACAAGCCGAAATAGGGTTGTTAGGGACATCATTCTGAACAACTTTCACTATGGGACCGACTTGATCAGAGCAACTTTATTGAAGTAAAACTTCTTGGGGCACGGGGGTAAAATTTATTTAACCTCTCAACTGTGGGTTATTCATATATTTGCTTTTCACTTGCTACTAGCCGGGTGCTATCACGAGTGGCTAAGAAATGTAACGGAAATTGGAATCGGTGACGTCAGGGTCGGCTGAAGACTTTTAAAACCGCAACTATTTTCAATACGGTTTTTAACTAATCAGATAAGATAATAATACATTCGTACAATAAAGAATGTTAATTAGTGAGAGAAAAACCTGATGAAACGTTAACAAATAAAAATTATTTTAAGCATTCTTCCACGAGTTCTTGATTTCCGGTATGGCCAAGATGGCGCCGCCGCCGCTGGCTGGGGCAAACACTGGCAAACAAAACCAGTGACGTGACCAAAAACTACTTCGTTCAACCTCTTTGTTGGAACCGGAACTTATGTTTGACAGCTGTGCGATGCGATCCATACAGTTTGTAAGAAAAGAGTTTCATCAATGTCACATACGGGTCGATATGGATTTCTAAAATGATGAACGAATCGTTTTGTGGCCGGTAACTATGGAATAGGTACCTAAAACGCGCTGCGTAGTCGCGCAACGGGCAGCTAGTAATCGCATAAAGTCACTTAGAATCATCCAAATGTGATATTTAGTTTTCAAGCAAATTCCGATGTGATGGATGGCTGCATTAAGACTTCTTGAAAACAATAAGTAGGTACCTAGAACTGTTCTAAAGCCACTTTTTATTATATAGTGCAGTTCAAGTCACAAATTAGCAGTTTAGCTACTAAGTACGTGTTATACCTACCTATTTAATGTTTATCTGTAGTAAACGGCCAAAGCGAGGTCTACAGTTTACAGAGCTATAAGTTTAATGGCTTATTGTTTCGCTTATTTGTTTGTATGTAATTTTTGTAATACATATTTTAAAGTTGAATTGTTGTTATAACTGTTGAAATTATACGATTTTGATTTTAATAAGCTTTTGTAATTTTAAAGTAAATGCTTCATGCCAGTCAATAATGTTGAAGTAAAATATAAAAATCGAGGTATGTCGTATGGCGGACTAAGGAAATGTCAAGAATAAAATTAAATAAGAGTTACGTCATCGCTTCGCGATGAAGTAACCCTAAAAAATCCTAGCAAAGTAGGTATGTATAGGTTAGCGGGGGTAGCATAAGGCACGCCAGTCACCCCAGCCACGCATTTTGTCACAATTTAATGTCATATCATAATGAATGCGCGCTATTTTATGGAGAAACATCATTGAGACGCGAAAGGAGTTGGCAATTTGGCAAAATGACTGCCCCAGACATGTACAAAGACTTCTCAACAGCCAATTAATAGCATTTAAATATTCTCTCATAAATTACTGCGTCTTTAGTTAGTTTGTAGAACTTGAAGGAAATGATTAAATAATTATGAGTTGTCACTTCATACTCTATGATTCCGCCATTGATTAGTGACTTTTGCCATCGTTAAAAATAACATGCAACATAATTGCCAACTAGCAAAACTGTTGAAAACAGGAGGTTTCCAGAGGAGTGGCTAGATGGCGTTATGTTGCATGTTATTGCAAAATGGTGCTTATTTCTAGCGACGGCAAAGGTCACGGAATCATATTGGAATCACGGAGTATTGAGTAACAACTCTTATTTACCTATATTTAATAAATTTTTTCTTCAAGTTCTACAAACTAAATACAGACGCAGTAAATTTAATTTATGAATGAATATTTAAATGCTATTGGCTGTTGAGAAGTCTTTGTACATGTCTGGGGCAGTCGTCCATATATTGATTTAGCCATCTTCTTTGTCATTTATCTGCGCGACTGAGGTGAGTGGCAAGCAAGTGGTAGCCCCGCAGGTACACATTAACTTGGAATAGTTGAAAATACGTACTCGATCAATTAAATAAAGGGACTGGGCACAGAGACAAGCAAAGCAATGCATACATTTGAGCAAGACGGCTTAAAGACGTGACGTCAGATGGTATATAATCTGAGCGAGATGCAAATAGTAGTGACACTATTGAATGAGTTAAGTATATCACCACGAGCGCGACAAATTGTAGATAAGGAATGGTGGGAAATAAATGACATGACGTATTAAAAGTAAGTACAAGTATAAAATAATTTCAAATAATCGGACATCTGAAACTTAAAAGTAACTTGAAGCAGAGATTGGATCTCAAAATTGGAAATTTAAATCTCTTTTAGTATAGGTAGGTATAGGTGTATAGTATAGGTACCACTTAATGATCTAGCTACAGAAGTTTTACTTCTAACACGTGTACGGTGCTACACGCGTATTTTTTTTTATTAACTCGGCATTTCGGGCCTATAGCGCTCAACTGATCTGTATGGTGGAGTGAACAGTGTGGAGTGTCCCTTACAACCCTCTTTCGGCTTGTACACCCCTTTCTGTTACACCCTGTATAGTTTTTCTTCGTTACCATTGCCTTATTGTATGTGCCGACCAAAGCACATTGTATAATGAACAGTGATGGAAAATAAAACACTCATAGTTCATATCGACTGACCTTACCACAATCACAGTTGCCTACAACGATTCGAATCATTATGTAAAATGAAGGTATGTAAGCATGGAAAACCAGTAAAGCAATTTTATTTTTGCTTCCATTTTCACGGATTTCGTGTCGAATAAACCAAGAGAAAACAAAAAAGGGGCTGTTATGGTTTAGATCTCAAAATATTATGAAATGTCATACACACATGTACCTATATTAAATATGAAACTGAAGCATCCGCATTTAATACTGTACACTACTATTAGTATAATATTGTATGTAGTATCTGTGATACAACTGTTACAAGTTCATCGATCTTGTTTGGTTAACCCAGGGTAATAAAGTTATTTTAATCCGAACTACTTTTCAGTTAAGATTGGTCAAGGTGAGCAGTACGTGACATATTTTTAGATGACAGATTTAGATGATGACTATGCATTTGTAATACATTTTATCTACTCGCAAAATAAAAAATAACACTACTTCTCGAACCAAACTTAGGTTATTATTAAACTTTTTTTCCATAACGATACAGTACTACTTTTTTTGGGAAAGGCAAGGGTCTTGAAACCGTACAGCCAAGGTGTTTGATAGTCTGTATCGTTGGTTTTTTTTTAACTATAGTTGTCAACCAAACAGTCACTCAGTGTTTGATAAGTACTTGGAGGCAGGAAGATTTTAAGAGAAAGATTTTAAGAGGAAGATTTGAACAAAGAGGTTCATTGATTTGAGGTTTAATACTGTGGCCCATGCGCTGTGATATGCTGGGTTTTGGCGGCAACAAAACGTCAACGTGACGTGACAACGTTTTGTTGTGTCTAAGCACTGATTTATGTGGAAATATTGTTGTGTTTTAACTTTGATTTTTGTAGGAGAGACACTTATGTATGAGAGTAGATAAAGTAGTGTATGAAACTGCAGATAACTAGGTATTAAAACTCTCGTGGGATACTATTAAAAACGTGTTTTAATACCCCTGATTATGCAACAGTTTCATAAACTACTATTACTTGTTTATCTCAGCAAGCATTGTGTCTCGCATGAATAGTATGCAAATGCAAGCGTGATTATTTTTTTGCCTCTTGTCGTCAGTGGGTAATTTTATAACAATTAGATAGATCCTAGTGGACGGAAGGTGAAAATCCCATGATTCCAACGGTGACGAAAACATCACGAGGAAACCATCATATCTCCAAATGGGCAGTGATAATAAGCTAGCACCCTATCACACAAAATGAACCACCATTGAATTATTGGCTCAATGAAGAATATAGGCGCAATTGTGCCTTGCCTCTTGGATACGAAAAATCCGTGACGCAATTTAAGTAATAAGCCTGATGTATAGTGTCCTGTCTACCTCCTCTAGCTTGTACATACTGCGAAAATTTGGTATTGAATTACGATAAAGCCGCATGAAACTGAATAATATGAGTTGTATTTGGCAATACGCGTATCTATTTCTATCATGTGGTGAGCTGTCAATCTTGACCCAGAAAATACTAGACATTTGTGGTGGTTAATCTAGCTACTCGCAGGTTAGTGTACTATTTTCTAAATATATAAATAAGTTTTTCATTTGTCAACACATTACGAGACGATACACTAAAATTGATAATTTAAATAGTAAAAAAAATAACGACAAAAAAACCTTTTGAGTTCAAGTTAGAGGTCTAGTCCTTCCGTTCCTATGCTTACACTCGTTTCCACCTGCCGCACATTCGGTTAACAGAATTTAATGCATTAAGTCTTCTTCGAATTTAATAAAAGGTTGTTTGCATTAAACCAACTTAGCACATGAGAGAGCGTAGTATTTGCATCATCTAGAATTTGTTCTTGTCTTTTCACCTTAAAAATAATGGATGTGTCATCAGCAAATAGTACAATCTGAGTCATTTTCTCCAGCATATACGGCAGGTCATTCACGTAAACTAAGAAAAGGAACGGACCCAGAATATAGCCTTGGGGGACACCAATATTCATGTGCGTTCCGGTTGACTTACTTTTATTTATATCTACGTTTACTTCTATTTATATCTACTTTGAAATCTTGTAGGTCTTGATTTAAGAAAGTTTAGTCTAAACTCAACGGGATTACAAGGAATAATCATCAATAGTTAGATTAATTAATAATAAGAACAATGTTGTACACATAGATCTACCCCCTGTTTAATTATTAACCTCTCTCATCAGGACTTGGTTTGCTGGAAGAGATCTCTTTTTAGAGATAAGCTCGCCGTTGTACACTATTTTATTTACTTTTGTTTCATTTCAACTAATTGTGTGCAATAAAGAAATTATGAATTATGAACAATAGGCACGCACGATTAAACAATTAATTTGTAGTAAAATAAACAAATCTAAACAACGATTAAGCCCTCGGCAAAACTTGATAGCCATCAAACTATCCGAAACACAGAGCTATTCGTGTTATACCTGTTCAAAAGCGGGCTGCAAAACCAGTTCGCATATTTACAAATTGATGATATGATGATGATCAATAAAAACGTAAACCAGATAGAAATTGAACGATCTTAACCCACTAAAATCTTATCAGAGAAACTTAACAAGCTGCAAGTATTAAAAAAACTCACCAGATATTTTTAACACAAACTCCCGGAGATTCTTAATTACGAACAGGAAAAGCCACGAGTACACATCCAAAACGTGTACACTGTTTGAGCAGTTTTATATAATACTCTTTCGGAAAATCTTTCGTAAGTCTTTTGAATTTCAGCGGACCGCGCGTCCGTGGCGTGGCGAGGGTCTCCGCTGAATGATAATAAATAACACGTGCGAGAATTTCTCACTGACTGAGTTGGAATATCAAAAGTAGTCGGTGAAGTATGCAAGGCTTACCCGGGTGCACAAACGACTACTCAGAATTTTATGGAATCTTATAGAGATCCTGCGACCGTCTTTGACGCAGTATGACATTTTGGGAATAATTAATTTGAGCAGCAGAATATGCATTCGTCCAATACAAAGTTCTCACATCAGGGGAGATTAAAAATAAACTTATGGGAACTCCCACAAGAAGGGGCAAGCCCCTGCCCACGAGAGGCTGAACTTAGTCTCTTATATTGAATTGTTTCAGGTTCAGATTTTAATTTATTTGCGTAAATTGAATTCATCCTTTCCATAGTTTCTGGGAGATCTGAATTTCATTTCAAATGGGCCAAAAAATAGGGTAGAATAAACATCTTAGGGTTCCCTCTCGTACCCTCAAACTCCATCATCAGACCAGCTTGATGGCACTAGAAGTAGGCGACATATTGTTGCACACTGATATTTAGTTACAAGTCGATCTTGCTATGCTTCGTAGATTAACATAGAGGGTACATTCATTTAATGGTATTTCATTATAATAAACAGTGGAGAGTTATCTGCGATTTGTTCAACAAGAGATACTTTAATATTTAGTCAATAACACGAGTCAGGTTTTACCTAATCACTGCTACTATGCAGCTTGTCAATGGAGCAATTAGAAACATCATGCTACCTTTTGACAAAGAACATGATAGATCATTATTCATCGCTTACAGGACTCTACTCATATGAAATTATCCTTAACCTGTCCTTTGCCGAGGGTCATTTTGAGGCATCGCGATTTGTGACCTTAAGCCATGATGATAAAATACATACCTATAACGGGAATGTGTCATTTCTATCTAGCTGACCGCAGTCGTGAGGGGTTAAATAGATATAAACACAGATTTTATTAAAGAGTTAGTAAGTATAACTACTAACATGACTTGTGGAGAACACAAAAGTCTTAGTTAATGATTGATTGTCATCGTGACTTTGCATATAATTCAATGGCAATGACGCGTCATGCATGACATGACTTCATGTTCCATGGTAGCCGGGGGAATCTCCTAGCGAAGCTGTCAGATTGCAACCGTTGTGCAATTTATACCAGACAAGTGTGTTAAAAATAGTTGTGCTAGGAATTTGGGAATAGGCGTATGATGTCATCGGTACGATGACAGCGCAGTCGAAGCCCAAGAAAAAAATGTATAGCAAAATAATCTAGCGTTGAATTTATTTCGAATTAGGTAGATACTAATTCATTTAATTTTATATCACGTACATAACGTTATGCCTTTTTCCACACGGGGTGAGAGAGGCACAACTGTGCCCACTTTTACTCGGTCATTAAATACTCCATTTTGAGAGACAGGCTCGTTCATAGCCGCAGTTTTTATGGTGTAATGAAGTTTTTCTCACGATTTTATCAACGTTATAAGATCCGTGAAAATGAACTTAATTTTAATAAAATGAACAAATAGTACCTACCCTAATAAATGCGTAGTCACACGTAGTCATATAGTAAATTTTGTGTCTATTGTATTTAATTGTAACAATTTATTGACTGGCAACTCCAATCCGAAGACACTAATACTAGACAACTACCTATTACTACTTTCTTTATTCAATTTATTACTCGCATGCGCATGAGTTGACCAAGTGTAGCAAAACATTTATAGGGTTCCGTACCTTACAAAAAAAGGAATCCTTAACACAAAGGAACACTTTGTTGTGTGTGATGATGATGATGGTGCCTCTCTGTCCCTGTCTTATGGCCGGCATACCAGAGGACACACATTTTTGATAGGAGAGGGAGTGACCTGCTTGTTAGGATGGAAAGGAGGGTAATTTCAATCGACCGACTGTGCAGCCACCTTCGTTGTCTGTCCGTCTGTTTAGACTTTTTTCAATCAATATATTATAGAGTAGTTCCCGGTAACCAAGAATCGTGAAAAGGTCTTATTTATAGCACATGTAAAGGGAAACCTCGGAACACAGTACATTTGTTCCATCACAAATGTGCGGAACCCTCTCGCTCGGTGGGCGAGCCCGACTCGCACTTGGCCGGTATTTTTTAATCCACTATCGTATGATAATGATAATGGATGACGACACAGATGCGCGTGCGGCGTGGCAAGGAAATAATGCATATTATTGCGTCATTCTTTGTCTATAGTATTATTATCAGACAGCAATTTACAAGATCACAGCTACGTAATTATTTACCTAGGTCAATGTCGTTCAACGAATGGTGAGTGCGATCACTAAAACCATCATAAGTTATTTATCGAACTATAGTTAATAAACATTGCATAGCGTCGCGCCTTAACCCATAAGGGGGGGCAGAGAAACAACTGTGCCCAATTTGAGGTAAAAGTAAATGTAGCCCATTAATGTCCCCACCGAGGGGCACAGGCCTTTACCCGGATCCGAGTAAGATTGAGCCATCTCCACCACGCTGGCTCAGTGCGGGTTGGTGGAGGGGTTTTACGACTACTACATACTACGAAGTAGTGATAGTAGCCGGGACCTAAAGCACAGAAGAGATAATAGTACTCCGTCTAAAGCTTAACGTGCCATCCGAAACACGGAGTGTCCGATAATTAATCATCTCATTCGTGGCCGTGTGGTCAGCACCGGGATTAGAACCTGCATCTCCTGCGTTATAAGCAAGGTGAAACCCACTAGACCACCGGAGCACTTTTTTTTAGGTAGGTACCGAATTTCCAAATACAATGCTAAAGCTACTAGATTTGATTTATTTTGTTTTCTTGCTGCTGAGAGGCCTTTGCCCAGCAGTGGGATATTACAGGCTCATAATAATAATAATAATATTCTTGCTGCTGATCAATTTGAATACGGACAAACTTTTTAAACGGCTTTTACACCCACCGGCAGCCAGATGGGTCGACGACATAGCGCATATTGCGGGGAAGACCTGGATTCGATTGGCACAGGACCGGATAAGTTGGCACAAAAGGGAGGAGGCTTATACCCAGCAGTGGGGGGAAACCAGTTGCCGATGATGATGTGATGATGACGAGGGAATACCATAATAAGACCCGCGCAGGTGTGATAGGATCGGGTCATCAGAATTTATACCTGTTCTCAAGGTCATGTACCTAATGAAATTTATTATACAAGATTACTGTCATGTTGATAACGGCTATAAATAATATAATAAGTAGGTATACCCAACACAATGACCGATATATAGGTACTAGTATTGCGATATGTGTATCAATCATCTTATGAACGAACGAGTGTATTTCTGATAATGATAACTGTTGAATAGTTATGTATTTATAAGCTATGCGATTTAAATTTAAACTTTTTCATATCATAACTTTTCCTCCTAAAAACAATTCTATCTAACACAGAAAATTCGCTATTATTACTCCCACTTAAATAAATATTTACAACATATATTAGGAAATAAATAGTGTAATGTCAGGTTGAATGTAAAATGATTCAACTTCATCCGAACGAGCTGTTTTCGGCAGCACAAAATACTCCTCACTGCGTATGCGCACGTAAATTATGTATCTAGAGAACAATCAGTACAATTAATAGACACCTGTGAAAACCGCGTGTGTTTTCAACGCTGATCAAGATAATTCAAGAGAGAAGATAATTGCTCCAACGCGTGTTGCCAAGGACCCTTTCATTATGACTGTGATGACATAATTGGCACTCACTTCAATGGACTCATATGCGTGAAGTACAGTGTAAAGTCTTCACAAAATAAAAGGCCCGTTTTGACAGTTCACGCCCATGAAGTTTTAACCTCTAATGCGTAGGTAATGAAAGCCAACTGTTGCGTACAAGCAAAGCGTACAAGTTTCACCTAGGAAACCGCTTCTATTACCTACGCGTTAAAACTTCATGGGCGTGAACTGTCAAAACGGGCATTTTATTTTGTGAAGACTTCAGTCTGTTAATTGGATCAATCATGGTCAGGTGACTCGCAAGATCCGAGTGCGAGGGTATTGCGTTCGAAGCCCTTCGGTCATTTATTTGCTACTCATGAAGACCACCGTGAGCAAAACAGGATCGTAATACAGCGATCATTTTGCTGACCCCACTTACAGACATATTAGTTACCAACGATGTTGATATAATTCGTGTTCCGTTTTGTAAAAAAGAAACTAGGGAAAGGGAAGCCAGTCACTCACCTAACTACGCTTGCTTCATCCATTTGCTTCCTTCAAATGCGATGGAATGTAATGTTGGGTGCGACCGCATGCTTCGGCCTGAAAAGATAAAAGGGATTTATAAAACGAGCGAATAAAAAAAAACTTAGCGACTGATGATGAGATACCTACTGCCTGCGATTCGGGAGGCGACACGAACTATACTAACTAAACTAATTAAAATGGTGTGTTTGAAAATGGAATCTGTGGCCACCGCGCAGGAGCTGTTGGATTTGAAGGTCGTCAGTTTAGTGCCTTTGTGTTACCCTACGCTACATAACGAAAGGAACCCCTTTACAAAGTGTCATGGCTCTACTATACTAGGTCAACCAGTTTAGGTATGCGTTGCCCGTCAGCCACGCATAGCATAGTAGATTGTATTGGACCTAGTATTGAGCAGTTCTGGTGGCCATGTGTGGTCTTCATCATCAGTACCGCATCACAATATTATGCTATGTGCATTTGCACGAGTTATTATGAAAAAGTAAAAGTAAATGTAGCCCATTCATGTCCCCACCGAGGGGCACAGGCCTTTACCCGGATCCGAGTAAGATTGAGCCATACTCCACCACGCTGGCTCAGTGCGGGTTGATGGAGGGGTTTTACGACTACTACATACTACGAAGTAGTGATAGTAGCCGGGACCTACAGCTTATCGTGCCATCCGAAACACGGAGTGTCCGATAATGTACTTAAGACAAATTAATCCTCTCATTGGAACATGGTCAACCGGGATTCGAACCTGCATCTCCTGCGTGAGAAGCAAGGTGAAACCCACCATGACCAGGGAGCTCTAGAAATCTAGAATTATGAAAAAGATAAAAATCACTATAGGTATGCCTATAATATTTGAAGAGTTCCCTCTATTTCTCCAGGATCCCATTATCAGATCCTGGTGTCAATGGGACCAATCGGAAGGTAAACCCTTTCAAAAAAAATAACAAATCGGTCCATCCGTCTAGGCGCAATCGGGGCACCATACAAAAACATCCGACGAATTCTAAACGTCCTCCTTTTGTGAAGTCCGATAAAAAACCATAATAAATTAACACAAAACAATCATAGTATAAGCCTGGCATGTTTGGTAAATATTCACCACTCATGGATGATGCATGTGATACCAGATTCAAGTAGGTTGACTAGACCAATCAAAAGCTGTCTAGCCCTTTTTGTATATAATCTAAGGTCTAGCCATTTGCATCCAAAAGGAAGCAATTTGCAAATATTGGGCTCTTATCCTATTATCCTATAGATTTGGACAGTGTTTCTTCAAATTCGGTACTAGACGATTTTTTGAAACATAAGTACTTAGAGTTTGAATAGGATTATAAATACTTATAAATATTAATAATACTTACTACTAAATCTTTTTCCCAAAAAGTGTTATTCAGCAGGAGAAATATATTTTTTAAAGAAATTTTAGATTCGCGCGAAAACAGCCGATCACGTTAGATATTTTAACTAGCTATTACAATCCAATGCATTCACATCGAAAACTTGTGTTGATCTTGATACCTGATTATCTGCTATATTTTTTAACCGACTTCACAAAAGGAGGAGGTTTACAATTCATCGGGATATTTTTTATTTTTTTTATGTATGTACACCGATTACGCCTAAAGTATGGTCGTCGAGCAGGAAGAATCTCGTATAATGACCTCTAGCTACTTGTCTCTTTCGCTCGCGCGTAAAATATATTGCCTTCGCTACATAATCATTTACACGTTGTATAATAGTAGATTGTTTACCAAGGGAGTAAAGAACTATTTTTAGGGAGAGTGTTTTTTGAATCCTGAGCGACCAAGGGATTCTAGAGTTGAGTCCCGAGTGTAACGAGGATTCAAAGTACATCACTCGAGCCAAAAATAGTTTTTACTCCTGAGGTGGACACTCTACTTTTCATCACCCTCTATGAGAAAAGTAGTAAGTAATCAATAAAATACATATACATGTAAAATACATACATGTACTTATACAGGGTGTAACAGAAAGGGGTATGTACAAGCGGAAAGAGGGACATCATTCTGAACAACTTTCACTATGGGATCGATTTGATCAGAGCAACTTTATTTTTAACTCAGTACATTTCGGGCCTAGCGCTCAGCTGATCTGTATGGTGGAGTGAAAAATAATGTTGCTCTGATCAAGTCGGTCCCATTGTGAAAGTTCTTCAAAATTATGTCCCTAACAACAACAATTTTCTTTCGGCTTGTACACCCCTTTCTGTTAGACCCTATATTTATTTACACAATTGTCGTGATATGTTGTGTGTGTGTAATGTTTTGTTGGAAGAAATCTCATGTTATCTATTATAATTTTCTGTATTCATTCTTGTGTTAGTACAATAAAGAAATTACGAATTACGAATATGTCCTCCACATAGTTAAAGCTTGTTAGTATTGGCTAAATCTTGAATATTGGTTCAAAAAGCATTTTCAGATAACCACTAGTTTTTACATACCTATATTCCTCGTGATTTTATTGGTAACAGATCTTGTATTTGTCATTCGCGTTTGTTGTTATCATCTGGAGTTAGACACTCACTTTCACTCATATTCTTTACTCATATCCGCAAACGAAATTGAAATAATTACAGCATTCAGATTTGGCGCGCTTTGTTTACAAATTTTCCACAACTTTTTTAATTATTTGGTCCGTGTTTCGATATCAATTCTGTAAGGTTGTTTCTCTGTTGTCACCAATCGGTGTCAATCGATTCGGTCGATCGGTTTATCTAATCTGTGTCGAGTACGCATTTTAGTACTTACAAACTTTTTTTTTATTGGCTGCGTTTAGAATCGATCTCTCTTTTAATTGGGTCTGTCAGCCTGAGTGGTAGTGAAACTGATTAGATAGACAGCATTTTTTTTCCTATGTACTGGCAACAAAATTAAAAAGTTACTTTTAGTCCCTAGGGACTAAATGACCTACTTTAGTCCCTGTTGGCCGGGACTAAAGTAGATCTTTTTGAATAGATGTGATGAAAAACATATTATGTCTATCGATAGAGACAAAATGTTCTATGACAAAATGTCGTAAATAGGTAGAGTTTCTGAGATAATTCAGTTTGAATATGTAATTTGGTATTTTTAGGGTTCCGTACCCGAAGGGTGCCAAACGGGACCCTATTACTCAGACTTCGCTGTCAGTCCGTCCGTCCGTCCGCCGTCCGTCTGTCTGTCACCAGGCTGTATCTCATGAACCGTGGTAGCTAGACAGTTGAAATTTTCACAGATGATGTATTTCTGTTGCCGCTATAACAATACAAATAGGTACTAAAAATCAAAAGAAATTTAATATTAAGGGGGGCTCCCATACAACAAACGTGATTTTTTTGCTCATTTTTGCTCGATATTGATAATGGTAGCAGGTAGACGCTTAAAATGTTCACAATATATTTACTTAAAAAATAAATAATTAAATTAAAATTAAATTATTATTTAGGGGGGCTCCCATACATTTTTTTTATAGATTATGGTACGGAACCCTTCGTGCGCGAGTCCGACTCGCACTTGGCCTGTTTTTATTTACTTATTAAAACTGAATGATCTCAAAAACGACTACTATTTACGACATTTGTCAAAGAACATTCATTGTTTGTAATTGAATTCTCTATCGATGGACAGACATGTTTCATAGGTGTACACGGAAAAAGCGTAATTTTAGGGAATTTCAACTGTAGGTAGGTATCACAGAAAGGTTCAATGTTCTAAAAATTCTGGCTTCAGTACAATATGGAGGCCAGATTGGGAACCCGTGGTATAGAGAGAGTGTATGGCAATTGGACAATTGTAGAGTCATTATACCACAACACAGTCAGACATATACCTACTTGCTATTCGACCGACATACTATGTATAGTGGGGTCACCTCACATGTCAAGCCACATTCATGGGTGTTGACATTAGAATATAGGTGCATTACCATTTTTATTGTATTCAGGACACAAGACAGTAAGTTAAGATTTGGGTCACCATTTATAACTTCAAATGAGGACTCAATCAAGGAATCTTTTGCTCAGTAGTTTGGGAACAAAAAGTCTAGCTAGATAAAAAGTGCGAGACGGACTCACATACAAAGGGGATTGGACCATTAGGAAAGACAAAGAACAAAAGACACAATTCTTTCATGGGACATCCTTATTTTCTAATAATTTGTGTAGTTTGTTGTACATTTCAACTCTCTACCTATGATGGTTTGTGGGATACAGGCTCCTTACTGATTACCTACATTGTTATTGTTGTTAATAAATTCTGACAACAGGAAGACCCAAAATCCCTAAGATACAGGTTCATTACCTAGTTTAGGGGTTTGAAGTCGAAACTATATTGATGACACCGTGTACAACAATTTCACTGTAATCTTTAACCCTTTCACTATCAGAAGCACACCGCTCGAACAACCGAACATTCGTGATATAAGATGTGTTGGTGAACCAGTTTAGTAAAAAAAATAATGAAAATATTAATAATCATATTTCATAATTTCTTTATTGCACACAAACAGTTACATAGGACAGTAAAAAACATAGAAAACGTGTACAAAGGCGAGCTTATCTCTAATAAGAGATCTCTTCCAGCAAACCAAATAGGGGTGAGACAGGTGGATTGCTGAGCAGGAGTAATAATAATTAATCTTTATCTTATCTTATCTTATCCTGACGGACAGACGGACAGATAGCTGAGGCTTAGTACTATGGGTATGGTTTGGGTACAGAACCCTAGAAACAATGTTAATGATAAAGATTAGTCATGCTCATGCGAGTTGAGTGAGGTCACTGAACTGAAGATACAAACTAGTTACATGTACATAATACTTTTAAAAGCATAATACCTAATAGTGCTTAATTTTATAACCTTGAACTATGGTTCAATGTCAAGATAGGCTATTTTGCATTCCAGATAACAATTTCCTTCACACACATCAAAAACTATTGTCTATATTATTATTATTATTATTAGCCTATAGCATCCCACTGCTGGGCAAAGGCCTCTCTTGTCATTGTCTATAACAGTGGGCCTAGTCAAGTGACATCGCTAAGGATAGCGACTCGAAACGATAACTTTTTATGTATGCGATTTGACATTTGGAATCGCTAAGGTGACGTCACCTAGCGAATCCAAATGTCAAATCGCATACATAAAAAGTTATCGTTTCGACTCGCTATCCTTAGCGATGACACTTGTCTACAGGCACAGGTATATAATTTGTAAATTTGTAATTTCTTTATGCACTACATAAGAATGACATAGAGAAAATGTATAATAGATAGACATTTGTACAATACAATAAAAAGTATATTTCCAATATCCTTCAAATTATCCACTTTCTCTTCAGTCTATGCTGAAGGATGCTAGGTATGGTAGGCGTAGGTATATTCATTGATTTTATAATAAGCAAGCTTTCTTTGACTTCAACAAAGGAGGAGGGTGCCATTTAGAGTGTGTTTTACCAAATAATTCCTTTGTTGAAGTCTTTATTGTCAAAGGTACAAAAATGCTTTGATCCAGGCACTAATATACATATATGCCTTCCCGTACTGTTTTGAGGTCAAAAAATAGCGCCTGTTGGATTATTTTGGTACTATCTATACATATAAACATATAAACACATAGTATAAACAAGTGCAGTGAAATAAGACCTGATATTCACTCATCAACTTTAAGCTACTTGTGCATCATAAATAATAATAATATAGTAATTGTGTTCTGCGGATGTCACCGTCTACGAGAAACTGACAAGAGGTTCGTGCTCACTACTAGTAGTATGGGCTCCAAATAAGCGGCGATACTTTCGAGTGCCTGGTGACGGGTCCCTATTATTCAAGTCTGTGTATCCAGGGGACTTAATCTTGAATCGGACTTTAGCTCGAATATTTCCTATTTTATTTATAAAAGTTAGAAAACTTACTTACATTCAAAATATGTAGGCATGTTAGGAAAATGGGTGATCTTACTAGGTATGTCTTTCTTTATAGCAGAATGCTGGAATATGATAAAAAATATTTTAAACCAAAAGTAATTTATAGGTTATGTTGTGACAGTATAGGTATTTCATATTATAAAATCATCTTAATGTTCAGCTGAGAATGAGTCTTTTGTGTTTAAAATATGTACTGATTTGTGTAATAGTCGAGTTATAATACAAGACAGAAAGAAACAGCACAGTACAGCTAAAACTGGGTGGATAAAGTACCAAGCACTAATAGACTTTCTGAGGAAGTACATACCTGAGTTTCCTCAAGTTAGTGTTGATTCCCACATATTGTTCCTGGAATCATCTACTACTAAGACATACCTAATTATTATCAATGTAGATAATTATTTGATTTGGAAATATTCAAAACTATCCTCCCACTCCCACATCCACCCACACTTTCCACAAGCCACAATCCACACCACACACTTAAGCGCGCAACACACGGTGAAGATACTATAATATTTTATGTTATGTTATTATATCTTAGGCCATCACAGACGGACGACTAAGATACGATAATATATCGTAAGGGGCGTGCGGTGCGTGTGTGGCACACACGCACCGCACACAAAATGTGTCAAAGTTATGTTAGTGTTTTGATTTAAATCCAACAACCTTCACTTTTTGTACTATAAAAGAATCAACGTTGGACTAAAAATTCAACTTTGTTGAAAATTGTCAAAGTTGTATGTAGTTGTGTTCAAAAATCAATTAGGAACCTTGTACTGAGTTGTACCCAAACTATGGGCTCTCTCTCATCTCATCTCAAGCCTGAAATAGTTGGTTATGGTTATGGTATTTCCCTCAGAACAGAACGCAGTATTTCCTCAGGGCTCAGAGTATTTCATTCATTCATACGTAAAGTCAGTAAAGTGTAGGGAACGAAATTACTTGGGTACCCTACCCATAAATAGTTCAAGAAAACTAGATTTCTTTTATCTATCAGGTTCAGTAGGTTATAGAGGAGAGTTAAATATTGGGGGCTATTTGGTAGGTGTCAAAACCTCTAAACTAGAGGAACTAAAAGCACTAAACTGACAACCTCCAAATCCGACAGCAAACACACCATTTTAATGCATTTTTAATTAGTTTAGTCAGTATAGTTTGTGTCGCCTCCCAAATCGCAGGAATTATCTACTCTTCGAAACTAGGTACACAATAAAAAAAAAATATACGCGTGTAGCACCGTACACGTGTTAGAAGTAAAACTTCTGTAGCTAGATCATTAAGTGGTACCTATACTATACACCTATACCTACCTATACTAAAAGAGATTTAAATTTCCAATTTTGAGATCCAATCTCTGCTTCAAGTTACTTTTAAGTTTCAGACGTCCGATTATTTGAAATTATTTTATACTTGTACTTACTTTTAATACGTCATGTCATTTATTTCCCACCATTCCTTCAACTTCAATTTTAGTTCATGGCAACACCATTCCTTATCTACAATTTGTCGCGCTCGTGGTGATATACTTAACTCATTCAATAGTGTCACTTGAGGTCACTACTATTTGCATCTCGCTCAGATTATATACCATCTGACGTCACGTCTTTAAGCCGTCTCGCTCAAATGTATGCATTGCTTTGCTTGTTTTAGAAATCCATATCGACCCGTGTGACATTGATGAAACTCTTTTCTTACAAACTGTATGGATCGCATCGCACAGCTGTCAAACATAAGTTCCGGTTCCAACAAAGAGGTTGAACGAAGTAGTTTGAGTCATGCTAGATATTAGGCTACTAACGCCATCAAGCGAAAGAGAGTGAGCGCCATCTTGGCCATACCGGAAATCAAGAACTCGTGGAAGAATGCTTAAAATAATTTTTATTTGTTAACGTTTCATCAGGTTTTTCTCTCACTAATTAACATTCTTTATTGTACGAATGTATTATTATCTTATCTGATTAGTTAAAAACCGTATTGAAAATAGTTGCGGTTTAAAAGTCTTCAGCCGACCCTGACGTCACCGATTCCAATTTCCGTTACATTTCTTAGCCACTCGTGATAGCACTAGCGATGATACGAGTCGCGATTATGCTCGACTCGAATCACCCGGATCGTATTTGAAGCCGACTCGGATCGTGATACGAGTCGGCTCGGGCTCGTATCACCCATACGCCCATACGAGTTCGCGGTTTGCGTTACGAGCCGATGCGATGCGAACACGCGGGAGCAGGCGGCGGGCGGGGGGTGGTAAGGCTCGTCGCGATGCGAGTCGAACCATCATCGACGACGACGACGAAACGGGTCGACGACCCCTGGCTATGCTTGCCGGTTCAAAGAGTATAACTAGGTAGTAGTGCCTAATCAAGTGATATTTTTTTTAGTAAACTGATGGATGACATTACCTATAAAGTACTTTTTTGCAATGCATGATGTTAATAAAATAGTCATATTCTTGAATATTCATAAGGAAGGAGGTAAAAAAAAGTACGTAATGCGGAGTTTGGCTAGTAGTCCAATGGCTTCGCTATATTGCACTATATGTTTGTGCTTTAGGTGTTTCATCAGCGTTGAGGTAGTATTGCCAAGATACTTGTAACTGCAACCACATATCTTGCAGGACACTTTACTGGTGTCCTCCGTGTTTTTTGAGATAAACTCCCATGCTACACTTTTTCGAGGAGGAGCCATTGTTTTAATTTGACTGAGTGAGAAAGTGCTAGAAAGAAGTCTGATCTGAAGGAACTAACTTCCAAGGGAACTAACTTCCGAGGGAACTAACTTCCGTCCGGTTCGAACGCGCGCGCGCGCGCGTCGGTTTCCGTTTCCTCGCTCAGCCGCCATCGATAGATCGATCGATCCGAGTCACCGACTCGTATCGGTGTGAGGAGGGTCTACCGACTCGTATCGATGTGAGGCGGGTCTGTTCGCTCTGTGGTGAACGAACGAAGCGTCTCGCGCGTCGCGTAATGCGAGTTGATCCGATTCTGTAAGAAAGACGATTCGGTTCGGCTCGTATGGAAATGGAATCGAATCAATCCGGATTGAGGGCTCGGTTCGCCCACCGCTAGATAGCACCCGCCTAGTAGCAATTGAAAAGCAAATATATGAATAACCCACAGTTGAGAGGTTAAATAAATTTTACCCCCGTGCCCCAAGAAGTTTTACTTCAAAAATTGGTTGCCTGTAAAGTCGGTATACGGGCGAAAGTTTTACGTGACCACACCTCGGACACTCCATAGAACGCTCGTAAAATAAGAACCTATTACTACTACATGATCAAATGATGTTTGTATACGTGCAAATGTGTGCATAAATATTGCTAGGGCTGGTAGCGCGGCAAATGCAGCGAGCGATTTGCGTCGGGCGAACCGAAAGACGACGGCGCGACCCGAACACAAGCGTTTGCATTATTATGAAGTGACTTTGTAGGGGCGCTGCCGTTTCCGAATAACTGTCTAAAAGTGGGCACAGTGCCTTTGCCACCTCTTATGGGAAAAGGCGTGAAGCTATGTTATGTTGTTGTTACCTACTATTACTTATTCTGAAGTAGGTAAGAGACACTTGGCGTGAACTGTAGGTAGGTACCTACCTATGTAAAAACATCGTTAGGATTGTACAATATTCGAACTTTTTACCTACTTTTCAACTCGAAGTGCTTCGTTCGCGTTGTTGAATCGCACCAACAACGAATAACACGAAATGAATACCTATAATAAATGTACTTAATTAATAATTATGTATTACGGAAGGTTTAGTACTAGGTATCTTAGAAAATAAAATATGAAAGAGAACCTTTAGAGAACCTCTCCTTTTTTGAAGTCGGTTAAAAATAAAATATTACGACACCGACACTGACTTATTATCAATTATCGTAGTCAGTAGCTAGTAATTACTACAATACAAACATATAACTCTGTCTCTGTCTCGCACAAAGTCTGTCCTTGTGAGAGAGCGAGACACACACAGCAAACGCTGACCAAGTTACATTCCGGGAGTTAAGGTATTAGAATTTTTATTTCTCAAAAGAACAACAATAGAGTTGCTGTTGCTTACCTTCTTTCATCACTCATCAGTCAGGAACTGAAAGAATCTCCAGTCTTTGGTGTTTCTAGTTGACGACAGACACCCAAATAATGCACAAAACTTCACCATTACCGGTTATTATTCACCGTATACGCGCGGTCACTCGTCAGGCGTTCAACCGCGTCTATTGATATTTCAACCAGTCCCTAGACGCCAGGGGTGGGGTGCGGTATCTGAATCAGCGCGGGGAAGGGAGTGGCCGTTCTGTACGGAGTACTATTATCTCTTCTGTGACGTGACAACGACTTTGAGTGGTAAAATAATTTTAATGTGAATATTCATTCGTATAGTAGGAAGAAGGATGAAATAATAGTAACAATTTAAAACATTTATTTATACAAAGAATTAGTGGAAGGGACGCGTGCCTTTCACTTTTTATGTCTGTCTCTCTCGCTCTTAGGCGGGCTAACCATGCCCGAGTGGAAGGGACGCGTGCCTCTCACTCGCTCTCATTGTGAGCGCATAACGTGAGCGGAGCGTAACGCAGTTTCTTGAAGTGTCACCCGGCAAACCAATTTATAAGACGTTGTCACGTCAAAAGTGTGGAAGAACGAAATAATCCTTGATTATAGTATAAACTATGAGTGATATCGCTTTTGTACATATTTATAAGAGGATTATAATCCTCTCATAAATACAAAAGCGATATCACTTTAGTAAGCGCAATCTGCCACCAAGTATGAATGTTTATTTATTATTATTAAATATAAGAGTTAAAAATATTACACATGGTTAGATTAGATTACAGGCACATTCATGCTTCAGCATTCACTTTTCAAACATATGACTAAATTAAAATTAAAGATGATACTTAGAAGATCCTGATTCCTGAGCACATTACTAAGACCTGGGTCTCTTCATAGCTTTCTTTTCTTTGTTAACTTTATAAGCTGAAGACATTTTCGCCATATTCGCCTTATGTATGACATCATGATCCACTATTCTTTTAGGATAACCTTCTCCAACTATACAGCCAGCTGTCTTTTGCACTGACTTTGGAGCCTTCCATGGCTCATAAATAAACTCAGTGGGATACTTTTTAAGCTCTGGAACATACTTTCTAATGTACAGGCCTTCTTTATCAGTCTTTTTTCCAAATGCAACAGGACTGTATACTCTGAAATATTTGTAGAAAAATGCAGATGCCGACAGCCACATCCAGTTTCCAGCATTCAGTGACCAGTCAAAGTCAAGAAGTAAGTCTTCAAACACTTTTGCTCCCTCCTCCCACGAAATCCATAGATCTCCTCTGGTAAGGAAGCAAGCAACCATGTGCCTGGCTAGATGATGAATCCAGCCCTCCTGTCTTAACTGTCTCATTATGGCATCAACAAATGGGTAGCCTGTCCTACCCTCAGCCCATGCTTTTAAGTGTTCATCGTTTTTTCCCCAAGGTATTTGAGTGCATACTTTATTTCCAACCATCTTATCAAAGTTTTCAGTTCCAGCTCCAGCAACATAGTAGAATTCTCTCCACATCAACTGTCCCATCAATGAGACCGGAGGTTGAGTGTGTGTACGTCCACTCTCAGCCTCTTTCAACTTGTGATAGAATAATTTTGCAGACAGACAACCATGGCTTATGTAAGGGCTCAGTACCGTTGTGCTAGGTTCTAAGGAATTTGGTGAAGAGTTGGGTTTTTCAAACTTGCATACCCAATCTTTTCTTGCCATGTACATGTGTAAGCGTTTTAAACCTTCTGTCTCACCACCAGGATAGAGACAAGTTCCTAGAGATGACTCATCAATATCCAAATCCACAGGTTTTAGAACACCATAACAAGTTATAGAATTAGTTTGGTCATCATCTGGTGACGGTTTTGTACCATCTGATAATGGTTTTGTTATTTCAATACATTCCTTGACTTTCACATCCTGCACTAGTGAAAGGAATTTTTGGTAGGTCAATGGAATATTTCCATTATTCTTTTTGATCACACTGTGGACATCATAGCATGTGCTTTGAACGCGCTTTACAACAAATATCTCCTTGTCTTCTGCAATTTTCTCGAGAGTTTCATCTTGCTTTACATATTCTGGTTCAATATCAAGTTGAAGGGTCAAATACTTGACTTGCCACTTAATAAACAGCTCAGGAATGATTTCCAGCGGCTTCCCTTTTATGATGTACAGACGTGTGTTGAGTTTCTTGAGATTACTGTCCAGGTCCTCCAAACTTTGCAGCAGAAACCTTAGCCTGTTCGCTCCGACTTTTACTTTTATATCTGGTTCTATTATGAAAATCGGCCGTAGATGATGTTTCCTGTTCTCTGCCTGAAATGTAATAGTACTACTTTAGATGGTAGAGTTATCTTTTACGATTTCACGAAGGACTATAGTGAATGTTTTGGATGTGAACAAGGTATCAGAGAAGAGAACCTGAGACTTACCTCATTGATTGCGTTGCGAAGAGCAAGGTTATCGTGGATACGTAAATCTTTACGGAACCAATGGACTACTGTGCTTCTAACGTTGGCCATTTGAATTGTAAATGTAACTATTTTCTTTGAGAAGTAGGTACTTACAAACCATTATATTCCTTGTTACAAACTTACAATAAAGTTTTATGAAAACAGCCGAATTATTGAAATGAAAAATGAAGTGTCAAAATATTGCGTTTCAAAATAAATAAACATGGAGCAAAAACTTGCATTCCGTAGAATCATCGATGAGAGAGAATATCGATCGAATCGATTCAATCGAAGATCGCTGGCCCAAAATAAAACAATGTTAGTTCTAGCGATGATACGAGTCGCGATTATGCTCGACTCGAATCACCCGGATCGTATTTGAAGCCGACTCGGATCGTGATACGAGTCGGCTCGGGCTCGTATCACCCATACGCCCATACGAGTTCGCGGTTTGCGTTACGAGCCGATGCGATGCGAACACGCGGGAGCAGGCGGCGGGCGGGGGGTGGTAAGGTAACTCGTCGCGATGCGAGTCGAACCATCATCGACGACGACGACGAAACGGGTCGACGACCCCTGGCTATGCTTGCCGGTTCAAAGAGTATAACTAGGTAGTAGTGCCTAATCAAGTGATATTTTTTTTAGTAAACTGATGGATGACATTACCTATAAAGTACTTTTTTGCAATGCATGATGTTAATAAAATAGTCATATTCTTGAATATTCATAAGGAAGGAGGTAAAAAAAAGTACGTAATGCGGAGTTTGGCTAGTAGTCCAATGGCTTCGCTATATTGGACTATATGTTTGTGCTTTAGGTGTTTCATCAGCGTTGAGGTAGTATTGCCAAGATACTTGTAACTGCAACCACATATCTTGCAGGACACTTTACTGGTGTCCTCCGTGTTTTTTGAGAAAAACTCCCATGCTACACTTTTTCGAGGAGGAGCCATTGTTTTAATTTGACTGAGTGAGAAAGTGCTAGAAAGAAGTCTGATCTGAAGGAACTAACTTCCAAGGGAACTAACTTCCGAGGGAACTAACTTCCGTCCGGTTCGAACGCGCGCGCGCGCGCGTCGGTTTCCGTTTCCTCGCTCAGCCGCCATCGATAGATCGATCGATCCGAGTCACCGACTCGTATCGGTGTGAGGAGGGTCTACCGACTCGTATCGATGTGAGGCGGGTCTGTTCGCTCTGTGGTGAACGAACGAAGCGTCTCGCGCGTCGCGTAATGCGAGTTAGTCTTGTGCCTGCTCGGTCATCAGAGAGAGCGCTCCGTACTAGTACATTTCAGTCAGTGTACTAGTACACTCTAACAGTTCTATTAGTACTATTAGGACATTGGATCTTATGAATAAAACAATATGCCTGCTCGGTCCTCAGAGAGCGCTCCGTACTAGGACATTTCAGTCGGTGTACCAGTAAGCTCTAACAGCTTTATTAGTACTATTAGGACGTTGGATTGGATGAATAATAATTGAAACAAAAAGTAAACTTTAGAAAAAACCGACTTCCACAAACCCTATTTGATTAGATTGAGTTTAATACTAACTGTAACCCCTTATCCCCCCCCCCCCTTGGGGAATTAATTTTGTCAAATCCTATATCAGTGCTACCCCACGCGACTAAGGAACCCCTGTACAAAGTTTCATGGCTCTAGGTCCACCGGTTTAGGCTATGCGTTGCCTGCCCGTCAGCCACGCATTGTATTTGTACCTAGTATTGAGCAGATCTGGTGGCCATATGTGGTCTTCATCAGCAGTTCCGCATCACAATATTATGCTATGTGCATTTGCACGAGTTATTATGAAAAACACAAAAATCACTACAGGTCTGCCTATAATATTTGAAGAGTTCTCTCGATTTCTCCAGGATCCCATCATCAGATCCTGACCTGGTGTCAATGGGACCACCATTGAGGTATTACCTATACGCCGAAAAAAAATTTGTTCAAATCGGTTCATAATTGGCGGAGTTATCGCGTAACAAACATAGAAAAAAAAAAAAACATACGGGTCGAATTGAGAACCTCCTCCTTTTTTTGAAGTCGGTTGAAAAATGGGCTATTAGATTAACCTTTCTTGTCGTGCAGAGCAGAAACTTCAGGAATATTATACTCTGTATTCACATATTTATACAATTGTACGTGTCAGTTTGCATTGCAGAAATAAAAAGTTAAATAATATTAGATTTTCCTTCATACCTAAACAGGCTTAGGACTGTCATTCTAGTCTCTTGACTACTTGTCACTTCTATTAAAGTATAATAATAATGTAATGTAATGAATGGCTCCCGCCCGCCCCGCCATTCTCCTTCTCGCTGAAACGTTTCCCTACGCTAGTCGCTAATCGGACATTCGTTCTATTAGGACATGACCGACCGACCGACCGAGCGAGAATCTCGGTCGGTCGGTCGGTCATGTCCTAATAGAACGAATGTCCGATTAGCGCTCGCTCGGTCGGTCGGTCGGTCATGTCCTAATAGAACGAATGTCCGATTAGCGACTAGCGTAGGGAAACGTTTCTTTTCGTTCATTGCACGGTAACGTTTCCTAATCGTTCTTCGTACATGACCGACACAAGACTAATGCGAGTTGATCCGATTCTGTAAGAAAGACGATTCGGTTCGGCTCGTATGGAAATGGAATCGAATCAATCCGGATTGAGGGCTCGGTTCGCCCACCGCTAGTTAGTTCAATCAAGCTATCACCACGAGTTTCTTGGAAAGTATAATTTTTCGCGTTTTTCCCACCACAAAACAAATTCCTTATAAATTCCCCAAATTCCCCTTTAGATTAGAATAATTGTTCCCTTCCTAAAGTTATTGTTCTGAGAAATTCCAACATCCCTCAGTTTTTTTTTATTTCCGTTGAAACGTTGAGTTGAGTTGAGCGTTGTTTTGTTTTTGTTGTTTGTTTGTAAACATTTAGTAAATATAGAAATCGCACTCTTCCTTTGTAGAAACTCACAGAATCCTTCAAAAATGGGCATGCCACCAGGCGCACGCATGGCTCGTGTCACCAAGGAGCTGAAGAATCTCGAAACTAAGCCTCCATACGGTATTACTGTGTACCCTGTGAAGGACGATAGTCTTGATGCCCTGCAGTGCTTCATGCTTGGACCTAGGGGCTCACCGTACCACAGAGGCTTATTTAACCTGTCCATAACCATCCCAGAGAGGTATCCATTCGAGCCACCGCTGCTAAAGTTCACAACACCTGTTTATCATCCTAATATTGATAAAGGTACCTAAGTGTTTTTTCTTTGATAGAATAGCTTTCTTTGTTTTGCTAAATCTGATGAACTCCTTCAACTTTATGGCCCTAATGAAACATTATTGGTACGAGGAATGATATCGGGGCTACATATTGTTGAGTCTTCATGTACCTCAGTATTAGAGTTGCCAGTTTAGCTGTATGTCCATAAAAGTTTAGTGATCCATGAGCCGAAACTGGGATTGGAGTGTAGATAAGGGGGTGCCAAGGAAAAAACTTGGAAATACTGGTCAAATCCAAAAATAACATATCATTGGGTTTGAACTTTATTGCCAAGCGATAAGGTTGAGATTTGACAGCCATTTTGAAAACAGATTGCAGCTTTTGATTCTAACCACCACCCACACACAACACAACATAACATAAAATAGCATCACACATTTTCCCATACGGGGTGGCAGAGGCACCACTGTGCCCACTGTAAGCCAGTGATTCAATACTCCATTTTGCGTGATAGGGGGCTAATGAAGGTTTCCTCTCGATGTTTTCCATCAATGTTAGAGTGTCCATATATTGTACTTAAGATAAATGACTTATCTCATTTGTACATGGTCAGCACCGGGATTCGAACCTGCACCTCTTGTGTGAGAGGCAAGCATGAAACCCACTAGACCACAGA
Source organism: Argyresthia albistria (assembly GCA_963457715.1). Taxonomy (NCBI): domain Eukaryota; kingdom Metazoa; phylum Arthropoda; class Insecta; order Lepidoptera; family Argyresthiidae; genus Argyresthia; species Argyresthia albistria. Next base: position 10,868,184 of record OY735256.1, on the reverse strand, counting down.
GCTCTTTTTTGTGCAAAATAAATATGTACCTACACAAGTGCCAAATAAATATGTATACAGAGCCAATATTTGCTCTGCATTAATTTCAAACCATTCTTACATTTCAGAATTTTTATTACTTAATTTATACTTGTTCCTGACATTTCAGAGGGTAGAATCTGCATGGATATGCTCAAAATGCCACCCAAAGGTTGTTGGGTGCCGACGATAACCCTGGAAACGCTGCTCATCTCACTTCAAACATTGCTAGCCAACCCAAACCCTGATGATCCACTCATGTTGGATATAGCGCATGAGTACAAATATGACTTGAAGACGTTCAATGAAAATGCCAGGCAGCATACAGAGAAACATGCTCGAAAATCTGCCGTACCCACATAGAATGTAGTAACTTGCAAGTAAAATCAAAGTAATGGTTGATAAACTTTCTCACAAGATTGCAACCCAACTTATAAAGTATAAGTAAATTTCAATACTCAGGTAAACAAACAGATAGCTTCGGAATGAAAGATCAGTTCAACAGCACTTCATTTAGAGCCAACGACATGGAAGTACTATGAGTAATTCAATTCAAAGAACTGTGAAAGTGAAGAAAGTGACTGAATATCGAATCTAAGTTCTAAAGAGTTCCTTATGTACATATATTAACTTCAGGTGCTTTAGTAATGTTGTAGTTTCATTAGAAAAACTGTTGGCTCAACTTTAGTTCCTGACCTATTAACTAGGCTGTCAAAACTTTTTTAGCGTATAGTTGGGGTCATTTAATCATCTTCCTGAAAGTTTCAGATAACGGAAATTAGTAGTTTTTAAGATATGATTTTTTGAAAATCTGAAAATATTGTAAAATTATGTAACAAAACGCAAAAAATATGTCAAAATCTATGGTCTGTGGTCAAAATACATTAGTTACGTTTCGTTGTATGCATATTTGAAAAGATGAATCTATTTTAAACGTAAAATATCACTTTTGATAAATTAAAAGTTGTAATTTTTCTGAAACGGAGTGCATTTGGGGTGTTGTCTGTCCGAGTTTTTGTTGGTTGGGCGGCCATTTTGAATCCGATTGGATCAATTATAGGTTACTTCCTGTTTGAAAACTAAAGATAGGTTTGTTAGGTACACACTTATAAGCAGAACCGGGAGCCGGAGCGAAGCGGAGCGGAGCGAGGCGACCCCCTACTTCTGGCAACCCCCCCGGCTCAACTTTAGTTCCTGACCTATTGACTAGGCTGTCAAAACTTTTTTAGCGTATAGTTGGGGTCATTTAATCATCTTCCTGAAAGTTTCAGGTAACGGAAATTAGTAGTTTTTAACATATGATTTTTTGAAAATCTGAAAATATTGTAAAATTATGTAACAAAACGCAAAAAATATGTCAAAATCTATGGTCTGTGGTCAAAATACATTAGTTACGTTTCGTTGTATGCATATTTGAAAAGATGAATCTATTTTAAACGTAAAATATCACTTTTGATAAATTAAAAGTTGTAATTTTTCTGAAACGGAGTGCATTTGGGGTGTTGTCTGTCCGAGTTTTTGTTGGTTGGGCGGCCATTTTGAATCCGATTGGATCAATTATAGGTTACTTCCTGTTTGAAATGAAAACTAAAGATAGGTTTGTTAGGTACACACTTATAAGCAGAACCGGGAGCCGGAGCGAAGCGGAGCGGAGCGAGGCGACCCTCTACTTCTGGCAACCCCCCCTCCAACCCCTCATCCCCTCCAACTCCCCCGCCCAACAACGCAAAAAAACTTCAAAACTCAAAACTTTAAAAAATCATATCTCAGCAATTAGGCACTTCCGCGGGGGGGGGGAGAAGTAGGGGAGGCATCTGCCCCCCTCCCCCTTCCCCCCTCTCCCCCTCAAGGTCAAGGTCAGTAGGTCAGGATCTAAAGTCCTTATATTATGTAACCTCCAAAAATTAAAAAAATCATAACTCAGAAACTATACAGTTCCGTTCGGGGGGAGTAGTAGGGGGGGCATCCCCCCACCTCCCCCTTCCCCCCTCCCAAGGTCAATTTCAGTAGGTCAGGAACTAAAGTCCTTCCAAAAAATCATATCTCAGCAATTAGGCATTTCCGCGGGGGGAGAGAAGTAGGGGAGGTATCTAACCCCCTTCCCCTTCCCCCCTCTCCCCCTCAAGGTCAAGGTCAGTAGGTCAGGAACTAAAGTCCTTATATTATGTAACCTCCAAAAATTAAAAAAATCATAACTCAGAAACTATACAGTTCCGTGCGGGGGGAGTAGTAGGGGGAGCATCCCCCCACCTCCCCCCTTCCCCCCTCCCAAGGTCAATTTCAGTAGGTCAGGAACTAAAGTCCTTCCAAACTGTTTGTAACTATTGATTGTCAATAAAACATGTTACAATTAAATTATGATAAGTTTATGTATTATAAATATTATAATAAATATTTAAAACTAACCATAATTTAACTTTTTAATATCTGGGAACTGAGCTTTGCTCGGCGGTTGGTGGTACATATCATACAGAATAAAATAATAGGGTTGGGTTTTATATAACACCACTCGAATTTTGAAGTTAGGAGTACTTAGATAAATAGGAGGGGTTCTCTACCACCAAGTCAGGAAAACAAGGAAAACCTATTTAGGTATGTACTTTTTTCCAAAATATTAGCACTTTATTCCATCTTTGCAAAATTCGGAACGTCAAATGTAAAATCTAAAGATCCAACGTTGGATATAGTTTTAGTACAAATGACAACAACTGTTAGCATTTAAATAAATTAGTCTTGTGCCTACTCGGTCATCAGAGAGAGCGCTCCGTACTAGTACATTTCAGTCAGTGTACTAGTACACTCTAACAGTTCTATTAGTACTATTAGTACATTGGATCTTATGAATAAAACAATATGCCTGCTCGGTCATCAGAGAGCGCTCCGTACTAGGACATTTCAGTCGGTGTACCAGTAAGCTCTAACAGCTTTATTAGTACTATTAGGACGTTGGATTGGATGAATAAAAAATGGGCTATTAGATTAACCTTTCTTGTCGTGCAGAGCAGAAACTTCAGGAATATTATACTCTGTATTCATATATTTATACAATTGTACGTGTCAGTTTGCATTGCAGAAATAAAAAGTTAAATAATATTAGATTTTCCTTCATACCTAAACAGGCTTAGGACTGTCATTCTAGTCTCTTGACTACTTGTCACTTCTATTAAAGTATAATAATAATGTAATGTAATGAATGGCTCCCGCCCGCCCCGCCATTCTCCTTCTCGCTGAAAAGTTTCCCTACGCTAGTCGCTAATCGGACATTCGTTCTATTAGGACATGACCGACCGACCGACCGAGCGAGAATCTCGGTCGGTCGGTCGGTCATGTCCTAATAGAACGAATGTCCGATTAGCACTCGCTCGGTCGGTCGGTCGGTCATGTCCTAATAGAACGAATGTCCGATTAGCGACTAGCGTAGGGAAACGTTTCTTTTCGTTCATTGCACGGTAACGTTTCCTAATCGTTCTTCGTACATGACCGACACAAGACTAAAATAAATCCTTGTAAACAACATTGAGTTACATTGTAAAGTAAACAATTGACGGACTCAAGTACTTACAAGCCGTACAAAAACCAGCCTTTTTTTAGTGGTGATAGGATACCGAGCCGCGAAAGTAGAGGTAGCGAGAAAAAAAGAGTAGTGAGGTGAGGCGCTTTGTTTGTTTTGATGGCGGTGAGGAAAATAGAACTAACCTATCGTAAATTATCGTAAGTTGGTTTGAAGACAATAATGTAAGTGTTCCTTTGTTTTAATAACTTCATTCTAATGTATGTACCTAATGCTATGACGGAATTTGTATGTTAACCCAATTGTTCAGATCATAGATCGTATCTAATTCAATTCACATTCAATAAACCTTTTTCTATGTACGCAAATAAGTATTTCATTCATGCCCACTTAAATACATGATCAATCAAGTAGGGTACTATTACCCTCTTTCTGTAATGTTTACACAAAACGGTGGAAACGACGTCGGCCATTTTGGACATCATGGCTGACGGTTCATTCCGTCTTCATCGGTGTTACGTAAATGTGCTCCATATTTTATACTGCGAATCCTACAACGACTTTGGCTTTCTTACTGGATTAAAGTACATTTTCTTTGTATTTTTTCAACCCCCCCAACCCTTCTCAACACTAATGATTTAAAAAATAGGTGCGACGACGAGCGGAGCGAGGAGGAGCGTGTTAGGTGCATATGTAAGACAAAACGCTGAGCCGAGCGAAGCGGAGCGGAGCGAGGCGAATTCCGACGGTTGGCGTATTTTGAAATCGTCTTTAATTACACTAATAATGCATGGGACGAGCTTTTTTGATAAGCGGAGCGGTTTTTCCATACAAACTTTGAAGTCCAATATCTCGGAAACTACGCATCTCCTAAGAGGGAAACTTGGAGGGTAGGGTTCCCTCCTCCCCCTCTCCCCCACCTCCCTCAAACCTTACCCAAATAATATTCATTCATCAGTCTGCATTAACATCAATCAATTTGCTGCTCTGTTTTTAAACGGCTGCAAACGAGAAGCAAACAGGCATTTTGTTTTCCTCATAAATTTTAGTCACAGCACAGAATATTCAATCTTTCAGCCTTCAGTGTTATGGAATGAAAATGCAGTTGGTTATTTTTGGACGATTTAAAAAAAAAACAACTTCAGTAGTTCTGATGATGACAGCGATATCGTTCATCTGATCATAAAAAGGTGTTTGAACACTCTCGTCGACACATCTTATCTGCAACAAAGTTCGTTTGTTCGACCGGTGTGCTTCTGAGAGTGAACCAGTGGATAGCTGGCGGTCACTTTTCATACCGAATGGCTTTTCTTCTGCGAGTAAATGTTTTTCTGGAAATCGAAAATGAAAATTGTAAAATTTTGGAGAAGGAAACGTAATTTCTGACAATATAAATGACAATATATGCAAATTTAGCTTGTGTATGGTCTCTTCGACGTATAAAGAAGCCGATTTTTACGTTTTGGTGACAAATATTTTGGAATTTTTTTCCGGGAAAACTACGCATTTCTTCACAAAAAGAAAAGCACGTTGGTGAGGAAAGTCATCACCAGCTATCCATTAAACACCTTTTTTTAATGAAATTAAGGATGAACGATATAAAAATCAACCCCATGTCGATACAGGGCCATCTGTTGGCAGCTTTCAGAACTATTTTTAGCTGTCAGAAAATCGCCTATTCCATCTGGTCATCCCTTAGAACTTCAAATGTGAGCGGGGGGGGGGAGGGGATAGAAAATAATGAAAAATAATTTAAAAGCCCGTGTTAGGTGTAGAATGGGAGTAGGGTTCAAATCTCGCGCCTATGCCAATTTACCCTCCACTTTCCTTTCCATTCCTTTTTTTACACTCACGCGTGGGTAGAAGAATTGTTGAAGCAAATTATATTAAAAACCTTTAAATATCATTAAAAATGGAACGGGGGATGGGCTTAGTATTAAAATTAAAAGTAAAAAAACATTTTTAAACAAAGCTTTTATTTAATGCCCTAAAAAGAAGAAAATAAAATTTCAATTCAATCAAATGCGTCATTTTATTACATTACACAATTTATACGATATAAAAGCTTGTTGCGAGATTTACTTGTGTAGACTTAATTAGGTGGGTAGGCACCTATTTGCACAGACTTGGAGATAAATCCCGCAACAAGCTTTTATATCGTATAAATTGTGTAATGTAATAAAATGACGCATTTGATTGAATTGAAATTTTATTTTCTTCTTTTTAGGGCATTAAATAAAAGCTTTGTTTAAAAATGTTTTTTTACTTTTAATTTATTTTTAACTTTTTAGTCTTTATCATTACAGGACAAAACATCTAATCTACAATTCGAGTGCTTGTCAAGACGAATCAAATGAGACCAAACACGATAGAATTGCGTCGTTTGGTAACAGAGTTCCCATGGCCACCTTCCGGCTCCAGCATCAGATCAGCACTATGTCATAAAAAAATATTCTAGGACCAAAGTATTCGTCAAGACGAATCGAACGAGCCCAAATTCGACGGGCTTGCGATGTTTTATGACAGAGTTCCCATGATCGTCTTCCGTCTCCATCATCAAATCAGCTTTAAGTCAGAAATATATTGCATTGTCATCCGACTTATACACGTATGCGAAATTTCAGCTCAATCGGATAACGGGAAGTGGGTCAAATTCAAGCCGACATTTTTGACGCGAACCGTGATACCCACAAACAAACAAACAAAAAAACAAACAAACAAACAAACATACATAAATACAGTGCAAGTTAAATAAAAGCTTTTAAAAAGTACATACTGTTATAGCCAAACCAACCTGCCGACAAACTGCCTAGCAGTTTGGCAGACTTAAATTACTTAATTAAGTAAGTGTTTTTTTTCATGAATAAACGTTATAAATAAATAATAAAAAGAAAAGGATGACAGCTGTCAAAGAAAGGACATTTTCTGATGACTCGAGTGCGCCAACCCAACGGATCGGTTCGGTCGACATTATCGTTTTGTCCCGTCAATCGCTTTTCTATGGGCTCGAGTCCTCGCGTCGCCTTACAACCGTCGCGATAAGGAATATCAGCCATATCAGCAACCTCACCCGATGAAAGGAGATCGATTGAAGCCCTCTCAAACAAGGCAAGAACACCAGAAGCCTCAATACTCAACATAGAACCAGCGAAGAGGAGCACGCGTGAGTTTTATCCCTTCAATCTTTTCCCAACAGCCCGTTTTCATTGTGATTAGTGTAAAGGATGGCTGTAAAGTGCGAGCAACGTCTGGACAGCCACTGTTAAGTGTGAGTGATTACTAATCAGCGAAGTAAGGCGAATAGAAGCGTGTTCTATTTTTTTGCAAGTAGCCGCGCGCGCCCTCCCTCTCCACTCGCAGCTCGCAGCGCGCCTTCACTCGCTGTTTACTTAGCAGCATCGGGACAGCAAATTAGACTGTTTGATGCTCAATACCAGTTTCTACTAATCAGAGCCGCTACACAGAATTCGACACTATACGTTACACTTCACAGCCCCACTTACAAAATCCACACTTTACACTTCCCAAAATGAAAACGGGCCTTAACAGCGGCAGCGCTGAATTTCAAAACGTTTGATTGGTTTTTAGGCGGACTAGACTTTGTTTACGTTTATTGCCATGGCAACTGCAAACGTCAACTGTCATCTGTCAAACGAAAACGAAACTTGTTTGTTTTGTAGTTTTATTTTGGTTTGAAATACAAATAGTAAAAATTAAAGTTTCCCGTAGAATCTTGTAGCAGACATGTTTTGATAGTGAATCCCGCTGCAGCCTGATGGGCCAACCAAATATTCACATGCCGTTAGAAAATGCCGAAAATTATAGAGTTAACTGTGGAAATAGCAGTCCAAAGCGTGAGTACATACACAAAATTTATCTCCTGTTTCCCTGTTTCTATACCCTTTGGTCAGAGTGTCGATAAGAGGATCTACAACCCAACCCCATTAATGTTTACTGCAAGGAGTAAGTACTACTGGGGACATGAACAACATGTTTTCCCCAAGACCCATGAAGAAGCAATTAAAGATAAACTTGGGCCTTATATTTTCTTTTTTGTAAAATGTGATTCGAACCTTTTCCTCGCAAGCAAGAGGTCCCCAGGTTTCAATCCCGGCTGGGGATTAATAAAACAAACCCAGTTCTTGGATGTTGAATTCATCATCATCATCATCTCATCCTGTCACCCCTCAGAAGGGGTACAAGGCTCTCAGTACAGATTTCCATTGACACCATGTTCTTTGCAAACTCATGTTGATTCAAAGTTTGTCATCAAGGTTATAATAAAATACTGTAAGGAAAAGGTGGCCAGTGCATCGGCGACAGTTTGAGTCGGCATATGTATAAAGAAATGTCTTTGTATTTTGTCATTACAGGTGTCATGCCCAGGAGTATGGTTGTGCCAGGACGGTCGGGTCTCTCTGACCGTGTTCACACTCGGGACGAGTTACCAGACATGCTTGCTGCCTCCGGTCTTTCCATTGCTGTATCGGGACAGCTTCTTTTTCCGCAAGCGGTATCAAGAGACATGTGCGCTTAATAACATTTGCTGCTTGATGAGTAAGATCCTGCAAATTATAAACGGGATGATCACAATAGAATCTTGTTGAAATGTTTCTGTTGTCTCCCTTGGTTGACAGTCCACTAGTTTACAAGTATTATAAAATTCCCTAATTATGTTTAATTCTACCACTTATATAGCTTTGTGTCTATCCATTTATATAGCTTTGTGTCAATCATGCATAACTTACTGCATCTCAGTGTGGGGCAGCGCTGCCAAAACCCACCTTGTACAATTAGAGCGAGCACAAAGGTCGGTTCTCAAAGTAATATTACGCAAGCCGCGACTTTTTCCTACCGACTTACTTTATCGGGAAGCCGGTCTCCTTACTGTCAGACAGTTGTACATCTTTAAAGCCGTCACTACAGGATACAAAGCCTTCACCGCATCTTCTGCCTACGCTATTCAAATGAAAAAGAGACGCCCCCGTGCAGTAGTACCCAATGCAGGGACAGTCTTTGCTCGCCGTTTCCCCTCGTACGCCTTTCCACACCTTCTTAACACAATCCAAAACATACATAATATAGTCGCTAAGCCCTTTCAAGAATCAAAAAAGATTTTGAAAGAGTTTCTGTTGTCGCTGAACTATAACGTTACTGAGTCCTTATTGAAATAGCCACATGTGAATCCCAATGTTTTACCGGATTTCTAAACGAGATTTTTATATACTTAAGTACTTTTAATTTAATTTAAACTGTAAATATACTTTAACCCTTTAAATTTAAAACTGCCTTCTAAAGCTAACTTGTTCGTTTGGTTGTTAAATAGTCAAATCCTATTGTAACCACAAGGGTCCCATAGGACAGGCTCTGCCTAGTTTGGAATCCGCTGTTTTTCTCTAGACACTAAAATTCTAAAAGTATTTCTTTTCTTCTGTATTAACTTGTGTGTAATTCGAAGGCAAATAAATGATTTTTACTTTTTTTTTTTTACTGATTTTTTGAATGTCATTCACGTAACATTTTCAGAGGATGAGACAATCTACTGTGAACTGGTCCAATGGTCCGAAGGCTGTTGTTCGTCCAGGGCATGCACCATCCTGGCTCAGTACCTCGGCTCACTGAATGAGATGCTCTTCCCTCCGAGCACCTGCTTCAATGATGGCGTTGATCTGCTGATGAGGAGGTGCAAAGATTTCCCTGTAAGTGACTCTGTTCGAAACCTCTGAGAATAACAATATAGGAATATTCAGTAAGAGGATTATAGGGATGATGACTGGTTGGGGTGGTTAGTCAGAAATCTGAATAAGTATACAGGGTGTAACAGAAGGGTGTAGTCATATTTTAGGGGGTTGTTAGGGAGACCATTCTGAGAAACTTTTACTATGAAACTGATTTGATCTCAGCAACTTTATTTTTCATTGCTCCATAAATTTTGACCCAGGGCAGTCAGCTGATTTGTATAGAAAAGTGAAAATTAAAGTTACTCTGATCAAATCGATTTCGTAGTCAAAGTTGCTCAGACTGATGTCCCTAACAACCCCCTAAAATATGACTCCACCTTTCTGTTACACCCTGTATTATACTTTTACTACATATAAAACCGATGTAAGTGTTGATGAACTTTCAAGCCTGGTGTCCTCTTGTCCAACATGTGATACTGAACTTCCATATTTCTTATTTCGGCGACCTCAATAGGTTTCCGCCGTGCCGCCGCAGGACAAGCGGGCTCCTCACACGCCTGCCGCAGGGGCAGTGTGCGCTTGGAGTGGCGTACCCACACACAGCAGGCGGCTCCAGTTTAACACACTTTTTTGCCCTAATTTTACCCTGCAGCATGCGTGTGAGTAGCCGGCTTTAATGGCTATGTTAATTCTACCAGGGCATCCTGTCTCCCAAGATCGAGGTGTCCACCAAAGTGCGCATCGACGAAGTGGTCCGGCCGACCAACATGTGTCCCCCGCCCGCGCGCCCCGCCGGCTGCGCCTGCGCCGCGCCCGAAACGCACCCCCGACAGAAGGCGGTGTGCCACACGCCTGTCTACCACAAGTGAGTTGCTGTTGCAATACTAAAAGCGCGGCCACACTCAGCTCCTCGTTCTCGTCCTCGCGTGAGTAGTGTGGCCGCGCATCTCTACTTCGCACATCTCTACATCGCGACGCTCCGCACTAGGTTACTAGGGTCCTTTTTCTTTGAATCGCGCCAAAATCTGACAATTTTCTACTGATTTTCGTTCGTTATATTCAATTCGCAAATAAATTAAATTAATTAATGTTAATATTGATGTGCATATAATTTTTAAATTCTGATTAAATAATGAAACGCCGAATATAATAAAAATTCATTTGTTAACTTATTAATTACTACACATATTTAATTATGAGAATAAAGAGGCTTTTTATCTTTATCTTATATTCAATTCGCTCTGCAACGATTGGTCAGACAGAACCAATTGTTGCGCAAGTCATATATAAGTATCACACGAGCGAACGAAAATTAGAGCTCCTGTGGCATGATTCTCGTGCATTCGATATATGATAGCTACACCTATATCGAGTGATGTTGTTTGGGAATCTGTCAATATAGGTCTCGATATCCGTATATCGAAGGCGCGAGAATCATGCCACTGGTCTGCCACTCGCCCGTCTATCATAAGTCAGTTCATATCACCATATCATATCATATCACTGGAAACGGAACTAAACTTTAGGTCCCACTATGATTACCTAAAATCATCATATAATAAATTGCTCGGCTTTCTATCAAGATTAACGACAGACCTTCGTAGTCCTCGCTATGTGCTAGCACTCTGCAATAGTTTTATCCGGAGTAAGCTAGAATATTGTTCAGTGGTTCCTCATTACAAAGTACATATTGACTCGATTGAAAATATACAAACCCGATTCCTTCGGATGCTTACATATCGCAACAACTTAAAATACAAACATCGCTGTTACGAATCTCGCTTGGAACACTTTGGAATGACATCCCTGGAAACTCGAAGGTCTATTAGTAGTTTAACCACCCTTCATAAAATTCTGCATGGAACACTTCATACTTCCCTTTTAGCAAAAACGAAGTTCGTCCACGGAAAGTTATTTAGCTGCTATACCTACTTAGCTTTTTGTGCACATTGATGTGATTTAAACCTCTCATTAGTGAGTATTTTATAACAATTACAAAGTTTAACAATATCGTCATCATAACAAATACATGTTGTACAATATCCAGCAACATTTACATTGTTTCTTTCAGGCACAAATGTCAGAATGAAGAAAGGCGGGCCCGATCTGCACCCAAAGTTCGACCAAGATCAGCTGAATCTTCCACTGGCAGGTACATGATGCATCAACTAACTTTTCCATTTAATTCTTAGAATATCTTTACCCGAAACGTATCCCGAGTTTCTAAGTAGTGGACCTGGAGGTATAGGCATACCGGAATCTGATGGAAAATGGGGGTTTTTTTTATGTGGCCAATACTGGGGAAATACTAAAAGTCCATTCATTTCGTTTGTGTCACCCTTTTATATCGCCGCCTTGCCACTGATGATGGTTACAAACCGGTTTACCTTCCTACCAGTACCTCCGTGGGCCGATGGGCCTTAGTATTAGCACAGATACTTACTAAAATAATATACTAATACAGATAGACCACCTAGAACAAAATATGACACCGGCGTAAACTGGGAAGCTACGGAAGCTTCTTTAGTTCGAGGCCATTATCGCTTGGTGCAACACCATAGAAAAATTGCAAATACCACGAGATGGCGTTAGAGTCTGGCTAGTGAAAGAAGTCCAAAGAAAACCGGGGCAAATTTAAAAAATCTTAATGTGGCCACATTTACTGTACACCGAATTAAAGGAGTTGATACTTTGATGTTTTTTTAATTTTATTGTTCGATACCCATTTACTCTCATGACTTGGTTGATTGGTTGAAAAAGAGAATATTATATTAGTAAAAACGCGCGTTCGTAAATTCATAGAGCATGGGATGGGTTAGGTAAGTAGGTACCTACTGAATACATTTTTTACCATGCTGTACAGTTTCCCACTGCTGGGCAAAAGCCTTCATTTCGAGTCTATAGTAAACATACTTAATTAATAAACTTTATTATTCTGTTTCATAGTCACAATCAGACTCAAATAATTCAAAACCCGTATTTAAGCCACCTGGAAACAATTATGAGTAATTGCAATCAACCACATTTAAATAAATGTATAATATCCAAAAGAACAGAATAGTAACTGAAATTAAAGAAAAATAATAAATAGTCAAATAAAGTATCAAATTGTTGTAAGCCAAGTATAAATAAAGTAACAATACGTTTGACAAGTAAATAAAGTTGCCATTATCAAAGTTAGAAACTACCAAAGGACAGGATTCGCTGGCCAGACTCTAAGATATATAGGATTTATTCTAAGTTTAAGCGCCACCTAGCGGTATGTTAACTGAAACTATGGCGTTTAATTTAAAGTACAAATCCTCCTCACATCTCTCTTTTACGAAGGGTTACTAATTCTAATTTGTATGGGATGAGCACCCTGTGTTATTAGTCTTGACGGACAGACGTACAAATAGAATTTACGATCCTTTTAAGACTCATTTCCATTAGAGTGACGAGTGAGTTCCAGTTAATCAAGTGGTTCTGATGCTATCCCCAGATCTACCTGCAGTGTGCGGCAGCAGACAGTGCCCGTGCGATGCTGCGGAACCCGAAAGTAAGACTCAAATGACAGCAATATAATACCTACCAATAACCGTAATAACCTACCTTACTTACCTCACCTATCTAATTCCCTACCTAACAGGACATATCGCATTACCACTCAACATCATTCCGAGTACGTATGTTTTAGCCCGGATTTTACCAACGAAGGAGTAACTTTTACTCGAGAGTATCTTCTACTTTTTCATAGACACCAGTGACACCAGATCAGCGGGTCGATTCTCGCGCCTTCGATATACGGATATCGAGACCTATATTGACAGATTCCCATACAAAATCACTCGATATAGGTGTAGATATCGTATATCGAATGCGCGAGAATCATATTCCCGATCACCTCATTTTGAACTGTCATTTGTCATACAAGTTATCCCCGGGGTAATTTATTCTCGGTATAACTTTTTGTTGGTAAAATCTAACCTTAGTGATGCAAACGCGATGGAGCAACCCTATTTATTTAGTTTTTATTTTCTTTATTTGGGACATCAACAGCACAAGAACAAAATACAGTTAATAAGACCAATGACAGACGTCCACAGAAGTACAGTAAACTTATTGTAAATAGGAGCTGACGACGTTTTATGCTTAAAATTAGTTATTGAGTAGATCAGATAGTTAAATAGATCGAGTGTTGTTATTCTGTAAGTATGTGTGTGAGTGTGTGCATGTGTGTGATGGTTAGATTTATCTATGTAACCCGCAGATGTTTCCCTGCGTCCCCCACCTGGCTGGTCCGGCCTTTATTCCGGGGCGCACCAAGCCAATGTACCTCCTTACCTCATGCTGCCCCCGTCCTAATCCCTCCCTGTCCCCCCGTAGAAGCCCGCTGAGTTGGCGCCGGCCCTGCTCATATGACGTGTACACAGTGCAAACACCCGACATATCGCACCTCTGGAACGACGTGATGCAAGGGCAAGACACGATACAGGGGCATAACGCGGAGCAGGGGCAAAAAGTGACGCAGGAGCAAAATGTAACACATGAGCAAAACCTGCAGCAGCTACACGTGAAGAAGGGGCTACAAGCGGCGTGGGGGCAAAATCACATCCCGATCACAATGTGCCCAGCGATTCAGGAGTGTAACATGTGGAGTGATAAGTTGTCCAATGGGCGCATTTTGCTTGAAGACCGGACGCATGAAGACGAGACAATGTGGTTAGAGAAAGTCTCATGCTATGAATAGAAAGCTCTTTGATATTGTCGTATTTAGCTTGGCCTTTAGCGATCCTTCAAATCAATGCGAATATCATTTAACTCTGTCACAATCATAGATTCAGAGCCTCGATCACGAATGTTTTCGTAAGCTTTAACGAGAACGCAGGAAATCATATTTTATATCATAAAGAAATCATAAAGAAATCTTTTACATGACGTCATTCTGTTGTTATTTCATAGAACTCAGAAACAAAAGTTCCGTTTTGACAGTTCATAAAAGTATCTATGTATTTTGACTTGACAGGCCACAAGCCTATTTGTAGGTCTTATGCCGAAGCATATAAAGACCGCTGTAACTATTCTACACAACTCTCCACAGCCAAGCAAACTCAAAATTAGAGCACAGCAAACCAGTCGAAGACAGTCTGAAGGTGGTCCTCGAGAGTCGCTGCATCCACCAAGAGGAGGCACAAATATCACAGGTAGGTAGGAAACACAGAAAGAAGGTAACTCCGTGTGTCTGCGAGATCTGTCAGAAGTACCATGATTTGTTTCATGCTGAAGGATAGACTTTGACAGCGATAAACTGAATGCGATTTACTGAACTGTGGTCAACTGAACTGGAATTTACTGAACTGTGATTAACTGAACAGGAACTGACTAATTTATTTCGATTATTTGCATAAAATTCGCAAGTCAATTTACAAATCAGATTTGTCTTGCAAACTTTCTGCGGAACCTGACAAGCAAAAAAACTTATTTGCATGAACAGTAATTACAGTTGCAGTACAACTACATACCGTGTATCGCAGTTGAGTTTAGCGTGATTTATCGTGGAACCTTTTTTAAACTGAAGTTGAATACCGAGAATTGACTGTTGAGAAAATCAATTGTGTACCTAAGGGTTAGCGCTGGACTGCACATGCGCACAAAATGCGCATAGAGTGGATTTATTTGATTGATTAATATAAACATTACAGAATCTGTGAATTGCATAAAAATACTAGGTATTGAACTGATTGTTGAACAGCTTAAATATGTATTTAAAATATATTTTTTAGGGATTAGACTACGAGTTTCAAAATTTTAAAATAATTTAACAGCCTCCTGAGATTTATACAACTGTTGTCGTCTGTAGCCATTAGAATTATTGCAACCATTGCAGCAATGTTAAAATTAAATAGGTTCTTAGTTAATCATTGTACCTGTTGGAAATGTGTTCTTTTTATGAAACTTTTTACATTTTTATTATTTTTTTACACAAAATCAATCTGTAAAATAGTTTTATATACGTCAAAAATATTAAATTATGAAATAAAACTTTACGAAATCAAAATAATCGTAATTTTTATTGATAAAATTATTATATTCCAAAATAAGGGTAACTTACTGTTATTTCTACTACATTAATGATATGGCTCGCTTAGATTCCTTACGTACATTAAATCATTCATCTTCACTTAAAACAAAACTATAGGTAATAACTAATAATGGACGCCTTGCTGCAAGAATAGGTCCATGGCTTAGCTCTGTCGGCGGCCGACCTCGATCTCATAAGGCAAACAGAGTGCGGTAAAAAAACATCACGTAGTACTGAATAAAAATGCTTTTAAAAATACATGTTTTCGTTAAAACCCGCCATATCATGATATGCCAACTAATGGCTTGGCCATATCATGAAATGGCGAGGCACATCATGATGAGCCCAATTCTACGATCGGCCGCCGACAGCTACATTATTTATTCAGCTATTTTTATCGATTTAAAATGATCAAATCTGAAATATCTCCAAAAATATTCCTAAATAATGACAACACAAATGAACAATTAAAAAGATATCGTTCGAAAAATATCAAGATATTTTTTATTTTATTTTTATAAATTCTGCACCGTATAGATATAGAGTGAATATAATACAGTTACATAGTTATTTACAATAATCTGTTATTAAAACTAGGAATAATAGTTGCTTAGTACATTTCTACGAAGCGAGAAGTAGAAGAGAAAGCGACAAAATAAGCCATTTGAATATTTACTATCTGTTACCGTACAAAACAATTTAATTATTTATAAGAAGCTCTTGGGGAGACAAAAAATATTCTAGGTCCAAAGTGGTCCAATATAATGTATTGTTTTTTAAAAACAACTTAAAATCAAATACTGTCCGTTTTTGTACAGCAAAGACTATTTAAATTACATTTCATTTAGATGTCACATCAAAAATGCGGCGAAAAATATAATATACGTATAAATTGTGATTAGTGTTAATTTGACTATGAAATATGCACCATTAGAATTAAGCACGAAGAACATTTTCGCATTCGTACAAGGGAGTATTTGCATGCATTTCGAAACTAGTCTTACCAATGCACAAAGGCCCCGCTCTCGTGGGCCAGGTGCAGGCACAACATCCCCCTAGTCTTACTAACTTTTAGCAGGCAGGCACCTATAGTTAGATAATTCAAAAACGTCCAATAGAACGGAAGACAATAAGATCAGTCCCAAATACACATAGCATACCTACCTATAACAATAAGTTTTGTACATTTAATTTTCACATTGCATCTCAAAATGAACACCAACCCTTATTTCCCATGCAACCACATGCATGAATCATATTATGCCTTGTTACTTTGCATTACAAGCATTGCATTGGCCGTTGCTGTTGGGTACGAGATAAAGTTATCCGATTATAGTTGATCCCTTGTCTGTTAATGACAGATTTCATTCTTTAGCCCAAATCATAATCATCAAGGCGTATTCACAGTAACTTTATGCCCCAAATTCGATTTCCTCTCCTTACTCCTAACGAACTTGGTACAATCGGACGCGAAGGCTATGATCGCTATAAGGGCGAAAATCGCGTAGAATATCGCCAGGGCGATGAGGAAGCTCTCTTGAGTCCATTCCCAGAGGTTGTCAGAGCGGAGGTAGTCGAATGTAGACAGTACTTGCGTCCCGTTGGGCGGAGGGCACGGCGATTGTACTATGATGTCTTGGTAGGCTTTCTGTAACAATAGGTTATTGGTTTAAGATCCGAACAGTCAGATGAACGCTATCTGAGAAGCAAAAGATCGGTCCTTAGTAAATCTGCAAAGTATTGTAAAGTAAATGAACAGCAACAAAAGGGTCAGTTTCTTCATATTCCTAAGTTGACTTCTTCTTGGGTCTTCTAATTCATTAACTAATTCATTAAGAAGTGCCTATAGGGTTAACAACAATAGACATCCACTTCGATTGGTCTCCTGCAGAGACTATGGAAAAATGGTTAAATCCTACACGGTAGAATGCGCATGTCATGACCACACCCTCATCAACCAGGTTGTTTCACCCAACCAATGACGAATTCACAAGAATAAGAATATATCCAATTGACTGCGCCTGCGGGGGAATACGGCTCGCCAAACGTTTGTTGTATTCAACAAACGTTCGCATACGCAACCTATGTAAGATGACGGGTCGCCAGACAGTCTCGCAGCGGCTGACCAATCAGCTCTCTTACCTCGTCCCCCGCCGCCCGTAAATTGGTGAGTTGCGTTTCAAAGGAAAATGTATCTATGCGCTCTCCACTAGTTAAGTGCTCCCTGGTCTCCTGCCTCATTTATTTCTGGCCACCTATGATCGGCTTCGGTCATTGTCGACCCCCTTCCAGAAACATTTCGGTCTCCCTTTAATTTTTCCTTCGTCGGACAAGAGAATTACCTACCTACATTATCTTAAAACATACCTGTTTATTGGTGCACCGCATCTCTTTACTAATACTGCTCCTCAAAGCCAGCTCATTCAGTTCCCTCTGCAGTAGTTCTGGTATCAGCCACCTGGAAGGCGACGCGTACTGCAGCCATCTGACATACGACGGCAAGTCTTCCTGGTGTAACATCACGCCATTGACGAGGGCGGTGAGCAGGAGACAGGATCCGGAAATGATGGCAGCAGTCCTCTCCATCGGGATGAGGAAAATGACTGCTCGGCAAAGCATTTGGGTGCTGATGAGATATAGCATCATGTAACCTGCGAAAGATGTGATGGTTTAGAGATGTGATATATTAATTAGTGGTTAAGTGGCTTTAAAAGACGTTCAATAATCCCCCAAATTCATAAATGTGGTAACTTGTTACATTGATCGGAGTTTGAACGCCAAATTATCCAATATGTGGGCAAAGAATGCAGGGAAAGAAGGAGAACAGTAACAAATACTAGACACTCGGGCGGAGTCTCACATAAAATTCACTTGAAAAATCTCAAATCTCGCAGCTTCTAAAGAAGAAAGGAGAAAAGGTTCTCACCTAAATACAAATAGAAGCCATCCAAAGAAGCCGGAGACTGGGCGTACAGCCCACTCATGGCATAACTCGGCACCAAGTATGCGAACCACGTGATCACTGCCGACCATACCTCCAGGAATTGCTGGAACAAATGGCCAAATTAGAAGACGTTGATAAGTTTCATGGGTTTCTTGGCTTGATGGTTCGAAGATACAGAGTTGTAGTTAAGAGAAGCGAACAAACTAGTCGGCATACCTCTTGTCCGATGGTCCAACGATATCATTAGTTTTACTGGATCTTGCTAGATGCGGTTGGCTTAAGACACCCTGACGTTTGGGATGTAGAAATGGCCTATGTCCAGCAGTGATTAAAGTGGGCTGAGCATGTTCATGATCATTTTGTTCATGTTCTTTGTTCATCATGGTGGGGTGTAGGGTTTACTCACGGATTTCTGGTAACAAAACTGTTTTGTGGCCCAAGATAGCATCGGACTAAAAAGAAAAATACTGGGAGCGCCCTATACCGTTTCTGAGGAGTTACAGCATAAGATGATATTAAGGATGACGAGTACTACCTATACTTACATCATACAGCACAAACACGAGTCTCGAATACAGTCCAACAGCAATATCTCGTTCCACATGCCTCCTCATCGAGCTGGCCTCACGCACACTCATGTACAGCATCACTGGCCAGACAGTCAGACACATCACGCTGTAGTGGAAGCCTATTCTGTCGTTTTGGGTTAGCTGGAAGAGGAAAACATTGTGAAATGGCAAGGTACGTCTCGGGGGGTTGAGCAGAACCAGATGTTGAATGGCGTGTCTTTGTAGAGTTCTATATTCAGTGGGATCCGTGATTTAGTGAAGATGTGGATGGTATAAGCAATGCTGGACTGATCACATATCAGAACATCGAAATACTCCTTCCAAAACAGGCTGCGCATGGCTGGTCCGGCCTTCTCTTTGCTGCCGTCCGCCTGTCCTCTTCCCGTTCAATGTTTCCAAATCAGTCAGAACTTATAGCGTTCTTTAGGAG